>JAJHSJ010000018.1:39261653-39390707 GCA_021015155.1 Magnolia officinalis | reverse complement strand
CATTAGCATCCTTGTCTTGTGAAGGAAAAGAAAACTATGGAGATGAACGATTAAAATTGGACCATACAGTTGGACAATAAGTTTATCATTAAAAATTTCTTAAGGCCCTCTGTACTGTTTATTTATCATCCCATCTGTTGATAAGGTCACAAAAACCTGAATGAAGGGAAAACACGGAATAGTATTTTGATCCAAAACTTCTGTGGCCCCCAGAAATCCCTACTGTGATTCAACCTGAGATTTTGTATCTACTCAATTTTGATATAATGCCTCAAATGAGCTGAAAACTAATGTCGGTGTGCATCTACAACACATACATCGAGGTGGCCACACATTCAGGGCCTCACTCACTAACCTGTTAAACTGTTACCTTGCCTCACTTAATCCGTGACTCCCAACGACTGTCTTTTGTCAAAGCACGCGTCCTTGGAAATCCCTGAACTACTACAAACACTATCAGCCCAAAACTGCAAAGCCGACACCTGGCATTTCAAAGGTCATAGCCACTAAATAAAACTCATAAGAGGTCCCGAGTCTAAAGATCTAAAACAGAATAATATAACAATTATCTTCACAGAGTTAAGGTAGATTGTAATTTACTCAGAAAAGGGTTTAGCTAAAATAGAGAGTTTAGCCAAGTTGCTGGGACAAATAGCAGATAAACGATCCAAGAAACAAATTACCGAATGGACTACCACCAATTTTTCAACTGCATATAAGATGAACTATGGTTTTGGCAGGCTTTTTTTTTTTTTTTTTTTTTTTTTTTTTTTTTTTTTTTTTTTTGACAATTATAAATGTATTCCAATTGAAATAAGGATGCTTGAGTGTCAATCTACCATGGCTCTATTCCAAGAATTATCTGCATTAAACTGAGCAAGGACAATATCTCCCTTCTTAGGATTAAAAAGCACCAATAACAGGGCTTCTGTAAGGTTGAACGAAGCTAGCTGCTTTTGAATAGCTGCCACTTTCTGGTCGCCGACTGTTTGGATGTAGACTCTGCCACCTCCAAGTACTTCAGTTACCACCAACTGAAAGCAAAGGCCAGGAAGATACATAAATTATATGATTTAAGAAAAGAAGTAAGAATATGACAGATAAACAAATGTGACAAAGCACCTGAAGTACTTCCTTTTGTTTGCTTTCGACAACAGATGAACCATTTGCAACTTCCTGTCCTTCAACATAATTCTTCCAAATATGCAGAAAATATCTGTAAGCGGTCCTTCAAAGAAAAACCAGTCCTGCACCATTTGAATTAACGTTTCTTACTTTCAGTGTCTGTTTTTTAGCAGACTGCTCGGCCTATGCAACGACGGTGTCTTTCGTCAAAGCACATGTCCATCCTCAGAAATCCCATGAAACTACAAACACTATCAGCCCAAAACTGCAAAGTGGACACCTGGCATTTCAAAAGGTCGTAGCCACTAAATAAAAACTCATAAAGGAGGTCCCAAGTCTAACGTGTTGGATTACATTAACAGTCCACCTTGCAAATAACTTTCAAAAACCTAACACAGTTTCTAAAGGATTGGGCCGAGTTCATCTGACCTAGATCATTCACTTTGCTGTAGACCAACTTAGTTTGGATTGGGCCGAGTTTTCGGTCCCAAGTGTTTTCGGTTCCACATGTCCCTCTTGAAGAAGTCCAACAACCTGCACATGGAGAGAGAAACAAACGGCAATTAGACATGCAGAATAACAATGGCTGGAGCACCTTCATGGATGCAACAGACTGTCAACTTACTTGCTGGGGCAATGTACTAAGGCCAAAATCTGAATTTTTGCCTTGGGAATCATAAGAAGATTTTCAGGCTAAACAAGGAAGATAATTTCTGTTGCTCCAATCTTTGAGCTCCATAAGCAGAGTTGAAATAAAATAAAGTAAGAGCAGATAAGCATCAACTCATGAAGCACTCATCAAACAACCCAAATAGCCTAGCCTCCCTCTTCAAACAAAACTGCTCAAAAAAGCCTCATAAGAAACAACTAAGTGAATAATACTAGCCATGTCTATGATAAATGTAACAAGTGTTCAATTCTAAATAGATGGTAAGTGTAATTTTCAGCCTATGATAAATGAACAAAGTGATTTTGTACACTACTTTCACATGGTTAGAATTGTGTGGTCAGTGTAATTTTCAGCCTATGATCCATTACGTTTGTCCATGATAAACCAACGGTTCGGATCATCAAACACATGCCATATATGCCGTAAAATGAAAGGAAAGGACTGGATCTTCCTAAAAAATCAAGCAAAAACAGACCCAAAAACCAAAATGCCAAACCCCATTTCTCAAGACAGAAAATTCAAAGGACCCATCAAATAAATAAATAAATAAAAGAAGAACAAAACAAGAAATCCAAATGGGCTTTTTAGGCTAGTTGTTATATGCTAGAACCATACAATACGAGGGGTTTTCTTTTCTTCTTCTTTCTTTTTTCAGCACTCACAATTATCACTACTATTTCATCTGATTCATTGGTCAACCTTAAACTATCTTCCCGCTAATGGGTCACAAAAGGTTTCGGTAAATAAATTTAGAAAAATAAAAATAAAAAGGAAAAAGATAAGCTAATTGCCAACTCTCTCTCTTTCTCTTTTTCTTTTTCTCTTTTTTTTTTTTTTTTTTTGGATCAGTAATAGTAAATTTTATTGAAAAAAAAAAAAGGTCCAAAGATCGAAAATATAGGCCAGATTAAAGGAACAAGAAGACCGATTAAAAAGGAGGATCTTCCCCAAATACAGAGAGGGGATTGCAACCTGTTGCTTCTGCCCCAAGAGTAAACAAACTGTTAACTCTATATGAGACTTCGTAAGCCGACGAGCAAATACCATCAAACAAAACTTGGAAGAGCCAGATTTAATAAATATCGATCACAAATTAAACATGTGATGTGAAGGTGCCAGTGTATTGATTCCTCATACCCTCAGCCTCTGTGGTGTGAGGAGAATGTATGAAACATTATCTAAATGAAGGAGAGGAACTGTTTGAAATACAACTGGACCCTGTCTACTCCAACAGACTTACAACAATGCCAAATGTAGAACTATAATATTATCACTACTAGTTAACATTGACAAGATCCTTATGATGCACCTTCTAAAGGAAAAGGAATACCGAGCAGTGCTGCCATTGTTACTGCAAAATCAAGCTGCAAAAAGTAGAAACGGTGAATGAAATGCACATCCAAAAGATAATAGAAAAATATTCTAATCAAATTTAGTGAATGAATGCGAATCCATAAGATCCACTATCTAGGAAAGAAAGCTAGTTCTTCCAAATGCCTATTGGTCATAATCACAGCTACATCACATCTATTCCTACGAAAGACAAATTCAATTCAGCCTCTCCAAGTTGCATCCATTCCACATTGCCGAATCTCGACATTGTTACAATCAATGCCAACGGAACCATGGCCCAACGAGAAGAAACAGAAAGCAATGACAGATGGAATGGATTTTAGAATAAAAACAAGGATTTTGAGAGAAGCTCACCCACGGCAGGAGAGATATGCTTGAAATCCTTCAAAGATTCGGAGCTCACCAACCGGCGGAAGAAGAAAATGAGAAAAACCAGGCAGAGCTCGGGCGACGTTCGAAAGAGGAAATCCCTCTTCTGAAATGAGATATTAGCTGCAAGTCCGTAAACTGTGAGTTTTCTATAATTTAACACATCAATTACATTAATACCCATACATTTAAGGGACCGTTTACTAATGATTAAGATAGTTTTATATAGGAAAAAGTATAAATATTAACCGTTAACAACTACACCTATTATTTAGATGGTCTGGATAATTCTATAGCATTACCACTATTAAGATGAATGAGTCACCACTGTTTTACATCAAACAAAAAACTCAGATATTGTCTGTAACGTCACTTGCGCTTTCCATCAGATAGTGCTCTATACGGGCCCACCATGATTTAAATGTTTTAATCCACGCCATCCATCAATTTCTCCATATCATTTTAGGGTTAATCCCAAAAAAATGAGATCGACATAAATCTCAAGTGGACCACACCACGGGAAAACAGTTGAGATTGAACGTCCACCATTAAAAGCCATACCTTTGGCTACGTCCACCAGAAAATGAGCTCCATGTAAATCTGTGTTATATCTACACCATCCATCCAGTTTGAGATATTATTTTAACTCATGAGCCAAAGAATTAGGCAGATAAAAATCTGCAGTGGACCCCACCATAGAAAAACAGCGGTGAGAGTGATTCCCACTGTTGAAACTGTCCTAAGGCCCATCATAATGTTTATTTAAAATCTGACCTGTTCAAATGTTTTTTTTTTTTTTTTTTTTTTTTTATTAAAGAAAAAAAAAAAGACATGACATAAGGGAAAACACAAATATTAGCTTCATCTAAAACTTTTAGGCCTTTAGAAGTTTTTAATGGTGGGCGTCACTGTCCCATGGTTTTAATGCGTTAGGGTCCACTGGAGCTTTGGATTTAACTCATTTTTAGATATTGCCCTAAAATGCTCTCTCCAAATGGATGGAAGGTGTGGATACAAACATACATCTTGGTGGGGCCCACGGAACTTGCTGACGTCACTTCTGTAGCTAGTCTGGCTACTCCCCCTAACACCAGCCCTGTGGCGGGTGGTCGGTGCTATGTGGGCCCTACCATGATGTATGTATTTTATCCATTACGTTATTCATTTTTAAAGATCATTTTAGGGATTATTCTAGAAATGAGAGGTATATAAATCTCAGGCGTACAACACCACATGAAACAATAGTGATTGGATATCCATCATAAAAATCCTCCTAAGGCCCACTGTACTGTTTATTTGACATCCAATCTATTTATTAGGTCATATAGGCCTAGATGAATGGGGAAAACAAAAATCATCTCGATCCAAAACTTTTCTGAACCCCAAAATGTTTTTAATGGTTGACGCTCATTCAACACTGTTTCCTATAATATGGTCCATTTCAGATTGGGATATACTTCATTTTTGGTCTCATGCTGTAAGATGATCTTTAAAATAGATGGACAGCATGGATGAAACACATACAACATGGTGGGACTCACAGAGCACCGACCGCCAGCCATTGCTGGCATTAGGGGGAGTAGCCAATCCGTTCTCCTTATTTATGGTGTGGTCCATTTAATCTTTGGATATAATTCATTTTTTGGATAAATCTCTAAAATTATCTCAAAAATGGGTGAATGGTGTGGGTTAATCCCAAATTTTTTAGTAAATCCAAAACTCAAGTGGACCATGCCACACAAACAGTGTGGAATAATGATTTCCATCGTTATACCTACCTTGGGCCGACAGTAATGTTTATTTGTCATCCAACTGTTCATAATATCAAAAAGATATGAATGAAGAGAAATACAAACATTAGCTTGATCTAAAAGTACTTCTATGGCCTCCAAGAATTTTTCAATGGTAAGGTTCAATCACACTATTTCCTGTGGTGTGGTCCACTTGAGCTTTAGATATACTTCCTTTTGTTCTTTAGACCTCAAATTATCTGTTAACATGGATGAACGGAGTGGATAAATAAATAAATAATGGTGGACCGCACAAAGTTTACTCCATATGCTAAGGGTTTTTAGTAACTCACCTAAATGGAGTAGAGAAGGGTTTCCTTAAAACATTTATAATCATATATTAGGCTCGCCTAAATGTGATTCACATATCCAACCCACTAATTATGTATGTCCCACTTGGACCAGGTCAGACCAAGTTTTAGCCGCATCCAAAACTCATGTGGGCCCCACCAAGTGCTTTATATATTTTTTTTAGGATGTCTTCACATAGTTTTTAGATGGTATGGCCCACCTGAGTTTCGTATACGGATGATTTTTTTATATATTTAATAACCTAAAGGGGACACATCAAATGCACGGTGTTGATGTTCGACACACATCATAATGGGCCCACAAAACGTACTAACATTAATTCTTAGGTTCCCGTGAGGTCAATAAGTTGAGTCACAATTTTAACCAAAATATTTGGCCCATTTTATATGTTTGGTCCATTCAATCTATTTTGCTGATCAATACTTTCAATTTGACTAGTTACTCACCTTGATCAGGCTACATATTTTTTTTATAGATAAATTTTAATTTTCATTTAAAAATAACATTTTTTTTCAAAATGTATTTTTATTTTTTTCGCTTAATTTTTCTTTAAAAACTTTTAACAAATATCAATTTTATTATAAAATATTAAAAAATAAAATACAAATTCTGAATTTTTATTTTCAAAATCTTAAAAAATTTCTCAAAATTTTTTTTTTTCTCAAAAATTCCAAAATGCCCATTTTTTTTTCTTCAAAAGCGTATCATTTTATTTTCAACTTTTTAATTTTCCTTTTTAAAATGATATTTTTTTTCTTTCAAAATCTCAGTGTTTTTTATAAATCTTTTTCTTTTAATTTGAAATTTTTAACATTTCAATTATTTTTTAAAATCACAAAAATTTTCAACTTCTTTATTTTTTGTTAAAAAGTTGTTTTTTTTGTTAAAGTATCAATTCTTTAATATTGTTTAATTTTCAAATTTTCAATTCTTTAACTCCAAAATTTTTTAAAGCATTTATTTTCGAATTTCTCAATTTTATTTTATTTTATTTTTCAAAATAGAAACTCTCATTTTTCTTTTTCAAAATATTTTCATTTTTCAACATTGTCAAAATTTCACATTTTTTGAAATCTTTTTAATTTTCTTTTTCAGAATATTATTTTTTTTACTAGAAATCAAATGTTTTTTTTTATTTTTTTTTATTTTTTCAAAATACATCGCAAATTCGCAATTTTTTTCGCAGATAAATTTCAATTTCCATTTAAAAATTAAATTCTTTTTCAAAATGTACATTTTTTTACTCTTAATTTTTCATTGAAAACTTTTAACAAAATTTCATTTTTATTATAAAATATTTCAAAAAATAAATTAAAATACAAATTCTGAATTTTTATTTTCAAAATATCTTAAATTTTCACATTTTTAATTTTTTTTTCCCCCAAAATTCCAAAATGCCAATTTTTTTTCTTCAAAAGCATCATGTTGCTTTCACTTTTCAATTTTTTTTAAAAAAAATTATATTATTTTTTCAAAATCTTAGTGTTTTTATAAATATTTTTTTTATTTCGAATTTTGAACATTTTCAATTATTTTCAAAATCACAAAAATTTTCAACTTATTATTTTTCGTTTCAAAATGTTGTTTTTTTGATAAAGTATCGATTTTTTTATATCGTTTTATTTAAAAAAAATTCAATTCTGTTTCACTTCTCCATTTTTTAAAAAAGCATTTTATTCGAACTTGTCAATTTTTATTGAACTTAACAATTTTTTTTTTTTTTCAAATTGCAAACTCTCATTTTCTTTTTTAAAAATATTTTTGTTTTTCAACATTGTGAAAATTTTCACATTTTTTTAAATATTTTTAAATTTTTTTTTAGGATATTATTTTTTCTCAAAATCAAATGCTTTAAAAAAAAAAATAAAAAAATTTATCAACTTTATTAAATATTCTTTTTTTTTTCCCACAAAATAGATTTTTATTAAATCACCATTTTTTTTTTCAAAATCTAATTTTTTTTCTCAAATATTGTTAAATTTTTTAAACTTCTCAATGTTCTTTTTCATGCGATATTAGAAATCATTTAAATACTAGTTTTAAATTTAAAAATAAAAATAAAAATTCCACTCATTTGATATAAAAACAAAATAAATTTTCTTTTTACATTCAATCAATTTGTTAAAAAATAATCTTAGATAAAATATGTACAATTAAATCACTGAAATTTTATTAAAAACAATTATTAGACTTCAAAAAAACTTATTTTTCCACCATATTCTAAAAACATGAAAAAAAAAATAATGTACGATGGACCTGATCCGTCGCAAAGTAACTGAAAGCGCGCCATTTGATATTTTGGGCGGGAATTTGCAACTGTTTATTTACCGTCGCCAAATCAAAATTTGCGACGGATTTCGTCCGTCGCCTAGTTTCGACGGACAAAAATCCGTCGTAAATCAGATTTTAGTGACGGATTTGGGTCCGTCGCTAAATTCTGCGATGTTGGGACTACGGATATTAGAAAAAAACGAGCTTAGCGACGGACCTTTTCCGTTAGCGATGGATTAAATCCGTCGTTAAACCAAGAGATTTTTGACGTCGCAAATTAGCCATTTTGACGTAGTATAGCCTAATGTATGATGCACGTGGCCATAAGTGCATCCAAACAAATTCTCCAAAAAAACTAAGAGTCAAAGAAGATGAGCTGAGCGAGAAGACTCGATGACTGAGCTTAGAGCTGTACACGAATCGAGTTATCTAGGTTAGCTAGCTCGACTCGACTTGAAAAAGCTCGATTCGACTCAATTTGAAACTGAGTTTGAGCTAAGTCGAGCTGATTTTTTTAGCTCGAAAAAATTTTGAGTCGAGTTTGAGCTTGCCCAAGCTCGACTTGACTCGAATCGAACCCCAACTCGAATTGAACCAGTCCGGTGACTCGGTTATTTTGATATTGATGTTGCTCAGCAAGTGTTTGATGAAATGACTTAGCGAAGTGTCGACTGGTGGCAAAGAAGGTATGGGTATGAAACAAATACCCTTGTATCTTGATTTTCATGTTGCATGTTGAGTGTTTGATGAAATACCTGTAAACTAATGTTGTTGTTCAGGACCAACCTGATTTCCTGAAGGATGCGGAAGTTGTAAACCTCTCCAAGATATAGAAATAGCGATCCATATTATAGGCGGCAGGCTTGAGCCCGAAAGTCCTAAGAGGCCAGAAGTCCCAGCGCAGACAGCTACCAAAGGGAGGAGGAGAAAACTCCAATGCAAGAAAATTTCACAGCTTTGTGAAGAAGGGGAATGGTACTGCAGGCTGAGAAAACTAAAAAGAAGGGCCATGAATTCAGGATGTGTGACTGATGAATAAAGCCCTTATTTGGAATGCTCGCGGAGTAGGAAACATACCTACTATCAGATCTATGAAAAGACTCATCAAGCAATTCCAACCATGTTTTTTTTGCGATCATGGAACCCATGATGAAAGAAGAGAGAAGAGTGGCTATAGGATTGAAACTCGACTTCCATTCATCGGTCTCAAATGGGGAGGCTGGGGGAAAAATCTGGGTCTTTTTCCTTAATCATCTCAACATCACTATTTTATCCTCATCTAACCAAATGATTACTTTATCTATGTCCATGCAGTCTATTATAGATCCTATCCTTATATCCATTATGTATGCCCGTTGTAGCAAAATCCTCAAAAGATCTCTCTGGTGTGAGATGGAAGCAGTCAGCAGAAGTACCCAAGGCCCTTGGATTGTTGGCTGTGATTTCAACGTGATCATCTCATCTGATGAAAGACTTAGCAGTAGACATCCTGACAAAACGAGCAGCACATAGTTCTCAGATGTGGTGCAAAATTGTAACTTATTGGATGCAGGATTTGTTGGCAATCAGTTCACCTGGAGTAACAATTGCATAAGTCAGGCTAGAGTGTGGGTAAGGCTTGATAGAGCCCTCATCAATCACTAATGGATCACTACTTTTCCAACCTTCAGAGTTGAGCATCTGCCATATATGCGTCAACTCTGACCATTCTCCGCTCCTTTTATCTTTCCCTATCCAGTGCCACTCCAAGCCTAAACCATTTCACTTCCAAAGAATGTGGTCCTTGCATGAGACCTTTCTTCAAGTGGTCAAGAAGGCGTGGGAAGGTAGATGTTCTAATCAGCCCATGACCAATGTCCACCTGAAACTGAAGAAAACAACAGATCCTGAAATTGTGCAATAAGGAAGTTTGTGGGCACGTCTTCCAGCAACTTAAGAAGGCTAAGGAGAACTGGTAGCCATAGAACAGAAAATAAAGCTATCACCAGTTGACGTTTCCCTCATAGAAAGCTCCAATGCCAAAAAACAACTAGCTCATTTGGAACTCATGGAAGAAGTGTTTTGGAAACAGAAAGCAAGGATCTCCTGGCTGGAGGAAGGAGATAATAGAAATATGAAAATTTTCCACTCTTCAGCCAGCGAGAGGGCTAGATGCTCAATTATTGTTTCCATTAAGAACAAGACAGGGAACACTCTATCAAAACAGGAGACCAGGAGGACATTAAATTAGTAGCCATTTTCTTCTTAGAAAAGCTCTTCCAAGAGGTTCCCACAGCCTCGGCAGATGATTTGTTATCAGAGATCCCACGATTATTCTCCCTTCAAGATAACACAGCCCTCACGGCCCCCCCTTCGCCTGAGGAAGTCAAGGCGGTAGCCTTTGCTATCCCCAAAAATGAGGCCCCCGGGCCTGACGGCTTCACTGGTGCTTTCTTCACTATCTTCTAGCCCATTGTAGGTGTTGATATCCATGCGATAGCGGTCTCCCCGTTTAAGGGTGAGACCCTCCCTAGAGCATTTTCGTCCACCCTCATCTACCTAATCCCAAAATCTCCTATGGCCTCAAAATTTTTAGACTACCGCCCAATCAGCCTGTGCAACGTTATCTACAAGATCTTCTCCAAAATTCTAGCTTCCACGCTGAGCTCTCTCCTCTCCAAGCTGATATCGCCAGAGCAAGGTGTGTTCGTGAAAGGGAGAGCCATTACCAAGAACATTGCCATGGCCCAGGAGGCAATGAGAGAGCTCGATGGAAAGTCCCGCGGCGGCAATATTATCTTGAAGCTAGATTTAGAAAAAGCGTATGATAGGATTAGCTGGTACTTTCTCAAGCAAGTATTATCCGGATTCAGCTTTAATTAGAAATGGATTGAGCTCATGGAAACATGTTCGGGAAACAATTGGTTTTTTATTCTCATCAACGGAGAGGCTTCAGGTTTCTTCTGGTCTTTGCGACGCATTCGCCAAGGCGATCCATTATCCCCAGGTTTGTTCATCTTAGCGGCAGAAGCATTCTCCAGATCTTTCAAGCAACTGCTCTAGCGTGGTTGGTGTCAGCCTTTCAAACTCCAATGGAAGTTCCTTGATTCCTTTCAAGATATGTCGGGCCAAAAAATTAACTACAGCAAGGGTAGTTTCCTCTGTTCAGATAAATTGATAGTTGTGAGTTGTGAGATCCAGGTCCATTGAGCGCGTTCTGGGAATTGCCAAAGCCAGAGCAGGAGTCCAATATCTGGGGCTACCTTTACATAAGGGGAGAACCAAACAGGCAAATTTTCAATTCCTTATAGACAAAGTTGAAAGAAGGATTAGTGGCTGGAATGCAAGATTCATATCTCAGGCAGGCAGGTCAACGCTGATCAAACACATACTTGGCAGGATTCCTCTCCACGTCTTAGCTGCTACTCACGTCCCGTGTCAAGTTCTTCAAAATCTGGAGAGGAGTTTTGCTCTTTTGTTTTGGGGAAGAGCCGATGGCAGAAGGAAATTCCATTGGGTAGCCTAGACCTTGTGGACAAAGGAGGTCTAAGCATTAGAAGACTGTCAGAAGTCATGTCGGCCCTTCGCATGAAGATGGCGTGGGCGGTTACCTTTGGAAAGAATGTAGGTCAGTGGGTAAGCCTGTGCGATTCAAACACTAATCAGATCTAAACGAGCTTAATGGGAATCACTTGTCCACTAATGCCTCTCAGCTTTGGAAGAAGATTAGACTACTCCTCCCTGCTCTATCGGAGCAAGCTCAATGGAATGTGGGAAAGGGGGACCTATCCTTTTGGCAGACCAACTAGACTGGTCTTGGCCCCCTCCTATGCCTACCTACCTCCCCTATCCCGACTGCTATGTTGTCCACCAAGATTAACGACTGCTTGGGACTAGCTAGCCCTCTTCCCCCATCCTCTGTTTGGTCTTTCCTCTCCCATTCAATGGTGAACCTCATCTTCAAGGGCGGATTTGCCACATCGGATGAAGATTCAGTCGCCTTCTGGCCGCTCCATCCTTTAGGTTTTTTCTCTATTAAATCAGCGTGGAATGTGCTCAGACATCGTCGCCCCATCTCAGCATGGTCCATTTGGATTTGACACATGTCACTCCCCCCAAAGATCTCCAACTTTATATGGAAATTACTGCAAGGTGTTATTCCAATGGATTGCAGGGTCCAAGCAAAAGGGGTCCACATTGCTCCCAGATGTAACTGTTGTGAAGGCGAGCAGCCTGATCGCCCCATGGTCGAGTCCATTTCGCATCTCTTCCTCTATGAGCAGCATGCCGCCATAGTTTGGCGCCATTTCAGCTCCTTCTTCGAGATTCCCATCATTCATCTTCAGACTGTTGAAGTAAGACTGGCCCAATGGAATTACGTAGATGCCCCTGGAAACGCTCCTTCTTGCCTCCGCAAGCTTCTCCCCTTGCTGATCCAATGGGAAATATGAAGATCCAGAAACGATGCAAGGTTCGACCACAAGCCTATGGTGTTAAACTCCATATCTCGCATCAAGGGGACCCTCAATTTGCTGCCCGTCATCTAATCCCTGTCACTTCCCCCTCGCCTTCACTTCTAGGATGGCTTGGGCAGCTCATCTCCTCCCCCACGAAGGAACCATGTGGAGATCATTAGGTGGTCTAAACCTCTCGCGGGCCGGGCCAAGCTCAATAGGGATGGTTCGGCTAGAGAGAACCCAGGCCTATTTGGATGAGGCGGGGTGTGTAGAAGGGACAACATGAACCTAATCTTCGCGTTCGCAACTGGCTATGGAGTGGGATCTAATAACTGTGCTGAACTCCAAGCTATCCCACGATGGTATCTTAAAGTGTCTGGAGTTGGGGCTATAGACAGTTAAGATAGAATCTGATTCTAAGGTGGCGATTCATCTCTTGCTAGGGAAATCCTCCACTCAATGGCGCTAGAAACCTTGGGTCCGTAGGATCTTGAAATTGCAAAGCAGGGGAACATTTGTCTTCTCTCATATTAAGAGAGAAGGAAATGGCCTGGCTGATGGTATGGCCCGGATGGGGAGCAATCGCCAAACACCCTCCTATTTTGATAACGTTAAGGACCTCCCTAGGGAGGTTAGGCGGATGTTGTTTCTGGACAAAGTCGGCGTGGGGTCCCTAAAATCTCTCCCTTCAGAGTCTTAGGCCGGTTTTTGTGTTTCTTTTTTTGTTTTGGCGCTTTCTAGTTAGTCTATATGATAGGTGTGGCCAGATGTTTTTTTGTTGGTGTCCACCTGAAATCCAGAGCTGTAAATCCCCTGTTCATGTCATCGATGGAAAGTTTTTCTTTTAAAAATAATAATAATAAATAAAATAAAATAAAATAAAAATAAAAACATTCTATGAGAAATTGAAGATGCACTCCATGTGTTTGAGAAAATGACGCAGATGCTCGATCTTAGCTCAAACTTGACTTGAACTGGCCCGAGCTGCTAACAAACCAAGTTGAGTTGGCTAGTCAGGCTTGAGGACCAAGTCGAGCTGTGTTCGAGCTGGGGTCAGCTAATGGCCGGGCTGAGTCTAGTTGTGCCAAGCTCGACTCATGTACAACTCTAATTGTGCTGAAACACTTGACTCAGCTTGAAGATAAGGCTCATCAACAAACGTACAAATCTTGACTACAAGCACCAATCTCGACCTTATACGGTGACCTCAAGGTTAGATACCGACCTCGACCTCAGATCCCGAACCTGACCTCCGATACCAACCTCAACCTCAACCTCAGATACTAATCTCGGCATCAGAATATGAATATCTGTAGAGAATCTTG
Organism: Magnolia officinalis; assembly: GCA_021015155.1. Lineage (NCBI taxonomy): Eukaryota > Viridiplantae > Streptophyta > Magnoliopsida > Magnoliales > Magnoliaceae > Magnolia > Magnolia officinalis. Next base: position 39,377,056 of record JAJHSJ010000018.1, on the reverse strand, counting down.
TGACATAGAAAGATAAGATCGATCTGACAAAATTATAGCTGAGAATCACGCTGATTGAGCGTAAATCGTAGACATTCTCGAAATTAGATTCCAATTTCGATACAGGCCCCTCCAGCATATCCAGCAAATCTACTTGGCTATCAAGAAAGTTTATAAATACACCCCCTATCATAGGCAAAAGATATGCACAACTATCCCAATTCTTCTATGCCTATTATGAGTCCATCCACCTAAGTAAGGCATCAGAGGGTCCCTAGTCATAACCGATGCCCCCAGTGTCTTCTTGCTTTCCATTGAATTACAGGTACCCAGAGACTCACAGGAAGTGAGGCAGGATCAACATGATTTAAGCAACAATAAGTTGGAGCTATCTGTGGAAACAACAACAAAGCCATCTAAAAGTTCCCTCTACATCAACGCTACAAAGATAACATGCAAAACAATTAGAATTTGTAAGATTTGTATTGTTGGCCGATTTTACAAGTGGGCCTTGGTCAAAGAAGTCTGAAAGGAAAACAAGTTCAATAAATATTATTTCGCAAAGTTTTTCGACACAAGTGGTAAAGGCGCTAAAAGCATCCCAGCCCTTAGTCAACGTGTTGTGATTGGTGGACGAGGACGTGAAGCCTGTAATGGGTTTATATATGATGCGATGCAGAGGGTGAGAAATAATATCATGGACCATTTTAACTATAAAGAGCGTGATTACAAGCCAATTATAGATATTATAGATAGAAGATGAGACAGCTAAATATCATCTCCATTGTATTCAGCTTCTTACATCCTTAATAAAAAATGTTTATTTGCTTCTCCCAATCTAGCAGAAGCAATTATCATGCATATAGTTGGATTTATTAATGTGTTGGAAAGAATGATTCCACATAGAGAAGAACACAAAAGAATCTCAGCTTTACTAGACTTCTATATAAAGAGTGAGGGCATATTCTCAAGGGATATCATCATCAAGCATCAAACAATAAAATTGCTAAGTAGTATGAATGTTTCAGCATTCTTATAAATAGTTTTTCTCTTACAATGTAATCTACGAAGTCTAACCTACTTAAACTGTTTTTCTTAGCTGGCTGGTGGGCTGCCTATGGCGTGGACCCGAACAGGAAGAATCGAGCTCTAGAGAAGTTGCCTATGAGGATTCTTGGACTCACGTGTTCTGTCAGCGGTTATGAGTGCAACTGGAGCACGTTCAAGGCAGTAAGTTTAATAATTGTACTAACTTCAATTTATAAGTTATAAGTGTAAGCTAATAAACTAATAGCAAATGCTAAATGTACATTCTTTAATGCAGATTCACACCAAGAAAAGGAATCGCTTATAGCAAAAGAAACTCAATGACTTGGTCTTTATTCAATATAATAAAAATTATGAGAACGTTTTCGGACTAGAAAAGAAAATTCTGATTTCGTTGACCTTATCTGCTTAGATGAGATGTAGATAATGAGTGGCTCATAGAGATGGAAGACTTGATATTTGTTAGAGAGAACCTGACATGGCCGCAAGTTGAAGATGTCTCATATGAATCGACATATGTAGAAGGTACTTTAACTTCCACTCGAAGGCAAAGGATAAGGGTGAGCTGGGAGGAGAGTAGTAACAGTCAACTCATTGAAGAAATTGAGGAGATAAAATGAGAAAATGATAATGATCAAGCTTAATATCCACCATTAAATGTTGATGAATTATTAGTACATGCAGATGATGAAGAAACAAAAGAAGAAGAAGCGTATGTGAAAGAAGGATATGACTTAGATGACAATGGTGATGATGACGATGGTGGTGGTAATCAAATGCCATAATGCCAAATAGATTAATGTATATAGTAGCATAGCCATTTACCATTTACTATTATTTTATATTTTTCATATAAATTATAAATTATAATATATTAATAATAAATAAATAGCTTCTTCATTTTATTTACTTACTAAGTGTGTTGATATTGTTGACTGTAATGTTGATTGATATTTGTAAAAAATATTATCGAATGTTGATGACTTAATATTTAATTCATTGTTTAATTGGTTTTATTTTACTCAAATATATTGCAATGGCATATAAAATTATTTATCTATTAACTTAGGAAAGTTCACCCTACTTTCTTATATATATTTTTTTTTCATTTTTTTCTTATTTCCCCCATTCTGATTTTTTTATTTTGAAAAAAAAACTATATATATATATATATATATATATATATATATATATATATATATATATATATATATATATATGCGCACAGGCATATGCTATATGACAACATTGCTCAAGGGATTTCATTCATTGTACTCAAATAATTTCTAATGTGGATGTTTGTCGGTATTTTCCTTGTACTTTGCATTAGGCTCTTGAGGTGACACAATACATGTACTCATACTCTCCTTGACTTGACCATTATGGATCAATTCCTTCACTTGTGTCTACAAGATCTCACATTCTTCCTGATAATGTAGGCAATTAGGCAGACTTGCCCTTAGACAAGATCAATGTGGTTTTGTATATCTCGTATGGGAGGTAATTTATTAGGAAGTTCATTGAGCACACTCACCTTAAACTCCTGCAACACTAGTTTCAAATCCTCTAAGATGTTCACAGCCTCCATATATATTTTTCTTTTCAACTTATGCATCTACATCTCCTATCTCCTCAGATTATTTAACTAAATCATGTCCGATTATGAGAGATTGTCCATCCACTTTAGAAGTCTTGGGTTGGTTCTCCATTCCCATAGGGGCCACATGTCTGCCAGTGATGAATCTTATGGCCTTTTGTGACTCTGTTTCGACGAGGTCGTGTCTCGCCGATAAATAATGAGATTTCTTTACATAAACCCTTGCTGATTAGCTATCCTGACAAGAATTTTGGTTTTGTCTGAATAATACTTGATCATGATCTTGAGGCAGGAATCGCATGCATAATAACTTCTTCATACGTAACCACGTGCAAATTGACGCTTTCATCTGTCTCATCTGCTCGAGTTGAAGTTGTTCCCACCAAGTTGAAGTTCCACCCTTCAACTTGTAAGCCACAAGTTTAACTTTCTTCTATTAAATGATGTCTATGAAGAAACGTTCAACTTCAAGTAAGTAACCAAACGAGGAAGTCCTTGAAGTGGAGTTGACCGTTGAAACTAAGAAGATTGACTTTCATCTTGAATTGTCGATCCTTTTGATCTATCCGATCAATGCCTCGTCCGGGATATTATGGAAACATGTCATTGGATCCCATATTCTCTGGAGTGATCCTGTGGTTCACTACTGGCACCATCCTACGATCAATGCGATTACGAGTTCCAGAACCTGCTGGGGGCCGATCACCACCATGAACATGGAGTTGCCCTAGGGCGCCTATCATGCAATCGATGGCATCCTACAACCCTTGTATGACTTGCCGATTCTCTTACTGCGCTGTTTTGAAAGTCATCGCAGTTAAAGGTAAATTCGATGAAGCACCGTCCATGGGAATGTTACCCGACCCGTCGTTAAAAGCCATAAATCCGAAGAGAAAGCCTCACTTTGATGCCAAACTAACACACGGAAGGACGTGTTGAGGTTGAGCATCGTCTTCCTCAGGTGAATAACTACTCAAAATCCGTGGAGCTTCCTTGGACTCCTCATGGAGATACCACGAATCCTTGAGGAAAATAATAAAATAGAAATAATTTTCTAGAAATTCGAAATAAATTGATTAATTGTCTCATGTATGTCCCTGTTATACCATTAATATAGGAAAACAAAAAAAATAAAAATTCGTGATTACAAAAATAGCAAAATTTTTATTCTAATAAAAATCCTAATTCGAATAAAACTCTTCTAAAGCCTAATTTCTAAAAATAAAAATTTCAATTAAGCTTTTGCTAGAAGAGTCCTATCATGATTACAAGTTATTTCTAAAAAACAAGAAAATCTAAAACACTAAAATAAAAAATATATATTAAAAAAAACTGAATTACTAAAAATAGTAATTTTCTAATATATATTTTTAAGCTAAAAGTGCGCATTTTCTGGCGAAAGGGACAGATGAGACCCACTATGTGGGTTGGTTCACCATAGATGGCCTGTTTCAGTAAAGATTGATGGGTTGCGCGTCCCCGTTAATGATACCTGGATCAAAAGTTATGATCAATTTATGGTCCACCTTCTTTTGGTCCAACTATGCTAGGAATGTATCTGTGCCACGTCTTACGTCTGAGAAGAGTGGTAGATGATGGAGATAATTTGGGGGCAGTGGGCTGCTACAAAACATGATGAGAATTCAAACCCCAATCCGAGTCACAGCCCAATCCCTACCCTTTTACTAGTTGGGTTTAGAATTGTCTAATAGATGGTCCCACCTGTCAACAAATCATCGGGCCCAAGCACCACTCCATCCCATTTACTTAATGGGTTTTATTACATAGACGTTAGTTTTTATAAGATCTGGGAATTGAAACCTTTTTGTTAATACTCAGTTGACGCAGGGGAGGACGTGAGGTCGAGCACCGTCTTCCTCAATAGGATAAATATTCCGAATCCACGGAACTTCTCTGGACTCCTCACAGAGACTTCTCGAATCCACGAGAAAAGAGAGCCAAAATAGAAATAAATTCTAAATAAATTCGAAATAGATTAATTCTTCATAAAACGAGTTTCACCCTTTAAATAAGGGTACTAGCATGGGAAAGAAATCAGAATCCAACTACAAACTATACTCCTAGAATTCGCGACTTACTAAAAATAGTAAACTTACTATTTTAGACGGTCGTGAGTCTACTAGTGCGCAAGGTTTTTCGGCCAAAATAGTAAGTGTCCTATTTGGCTTCACCAACCCTTTCTCCTAATTATTCTAAGCTCTTTTCACGTTGGGCGCAACTCCTAAAGACCCGACGGATGAAGAGTTATAAGCAAACTAAAACTTACTATTTAATAGTAAAACGAAATAACCAGAAAACGACCGTGAATCAGGGGTTTCTCGCAATTCCAGCATCGCAACCCGGCAATAGCGGGGTTGGTTGGCTAAAGTAGCTCGTTCTAACCCAAAATCATATATTTTTTCGTCCGCTAATCTCATCCCGGATTGCGAGATACGCCTGATTTAAGGTCTGATGGTCCAGATCACTTCTGTCGCCGACCGGCGCCCTTTTCTGATCCTCTTGCCATGTAATTGTCCCGCGACCCGCTCTACATCAATCATCACTAGCATACATCCTAGAAATAGTTTGAGATGGAAATGAGTCTGCTATATCTCTTGCTTTTAAAGGCCTTGTTTTCATGCTCTACATCAAGCACACCCCATAAATGCATCTGAGCCCATTTAGGGTTTCATTTAAACTTCCACTGTTAAAATAAAACTTTGAATAGATTTTCACTTGATGAGCCCAAACGAATCAATAAAATATTTTTCCACATCTAGTCCTTTACCCATTCCTTAGAATTTTAGCGCACACATTCAATTGTCAAGCCCACTGGTTGGAGTCTCAATACACCTAACAAAAGAGTAGGCTGACTGTAGAATTTGATCCATGTGGTAACATAACATCCAATCTTAGGCCCACTCCTTGGAAAATTGGAGTACCCAAATCAGACTGACTCTAAAGGTAGAATTTTGGTACAAAGCCATCTAATCTGCTCAACTTCTTGAAAGCCAGCTACACCCAATATGAGAGAGGAGGGAAGAAAGAGATAGAGACTTGACCTAATATTAAATCCAAGTCCAAAACTATTCACTTCAAGCCTTAAGAGACTGACTATAGTAGTAGAATCAAATCAAGCCATTCCCTATAGGCCTTACTCGGATATTGCAATGACACTGCAAGTAAGCCCTTATTATAGGAGTCCCCTAATCTTTAAGCTTTGTGGGGGGCCTATGTGATGCCTGTGTTATATCTACTCCCATTCACTATGCCACCCCATGTTAAATGTGATGTAAAAAATAAGGATAATCAAATACTCAATAAGCCACACCACACAAAATAGTGAGTTGAAACGAAAACTTCCTAGGGCCCACCCAATGTTTATATGCCAACCCATTCGTATTTTGATATCCCACATCGATAAAGGTACACACTAATATCAGCCTGATCCAAAGCTTTTGTGGACCCTAAAGTTTTGGTGGTGGTTGTTTAATCACCACTGTTTCTTTGGTGTGGCCCATTTTAGATTTGAGTCTGCCCTGATTTTTTAAATCATGTCTTAAAATGGCAAAGCACAATGGATACGGTGTGGATATAACTGATACATTAGTGAGGCTTCATAAACCTCAGGGTAAGAGAATCATGTAACATGAGATTACAACAATTCGTATTGGACCCGGGTTTCCTGCGCCCCCAGCATATAGGGAGACCGTAGTTAGAAGTTCTGTAGGAATCGAGATTCCTTAGGACAGGAAATATACAATGCCTGGGCAGAAGCATAGAGGAGCATGTAATCTAACCGCAAAGTCTATTAAAAATCCACTCGGTGCACGAATTTGACGGGATCACGTTAGGACATGAGCCCAGCCACAAATTTGTAGCATATGCCCTATACTTATAGTTTTCTGATCTTAATCATAATTTTGTCATTGTTTTCTTAATTTTCAAAATCTATCTTCCAGTGACATTCAATTCTCTCTGAATTTTCCTTTTGAACTAGTTCCACATCTCTTATATTTGCAAGAGTAATAGACAAGCCCCTCAAGAACAACGACGATTTCGTCTGGGCAATCAAGACTCCACTTGCAGATCCAAAGATTGCAGATCCAGTAGTATGTTCGTCTGTCCTTCCTTGTTTTCTTACTTCTAGTATCCATAATTAAGCACGTGGCCAATAAGCAGCCACATGTCGATAGATTTAAATAGGTAGGACATTGGACCCCATATTCAGATATGTTGGCTCCACTGCTTATTTATACCAATTAAATATTTGTGTGCTTAACAAAACTCATTTACTTAAATCTACGTTTGAAGAAACAGAAACCATGTAAATTCAGAACCGTGCAGAAGACTACTACTATACAATCTGAGCTCTGAAATAGCTTATAGCAAATAGGCTGATGAAATACTATACAATCTAGTCTAAAATGCATCAAGATACTACTAACGACATATCACTCGTGTTTTTTTTTTTTTTTTCCAATGGTTCATGAATATAGTTTTTTTTTTTTTTTTTTTTTTTTTTTTTTTTTTTTTTTTTTTTGTCTCTAATTGCAATGTATTTAAATTGTCTTTAATTGCAACACATGCTTTTATAATAAGCAGTTTATTGTTTTAAAATGCAGACAAGTTTGGGAATCCTCCTTTGTGGAGGTTGTCAAGGCCAGGCATGATAAAGTTGCAACTCTCCTTGTAAAAAAAATGGTGCAATTTTGAACTTGGAAGATGTCGGAAGCTATCTTTATAAAGTTGTAACGGAGAGCAATGTCAACCTTCATGACCTTTTTTATGAATTCCTAGGTGAGAATTTGGGGTAGAAATATTGCTTCTTCTGCTAAAGACTTGGTTACAAATCCTTTCTTAAAAGCTAGGCAATTCATATGAACTTAGAATCTTTGTTTTTATGAAGAATTTTTATTTTATTTTTTTAGTTGAAGTCATCAGCCTGATCTTTTTAATTGGTTTGACTATCAGAATCCCCTCAAATGGAGTTCAAAATAGCAACATATTAAGGTATGTCCCTTTCTTAGTTTTTGTCATGTCATAGTTTAAGTACATGAACTGTAATTTGTAATGAATTCCCGCTTGTTGAGTTCTCTTTGAAAGAGTGAAGAAGAAGAGTGTGGATTTCATTTTCCATTGTTCTTTATACTTGGAAGTTGTGTTTAATATTGCTCAAGTCATTAGGGTATAACCCATGTATGGAGGATTTCATGTTTCCATGCTTGGGCTGCCAACCAAAAACAGAGTTACTCAAACCTAGATTGGTCATGAATCATGATGTGAGCTTTTCTGTTATTTGGATGGCAAAGAACCATCAATTCAACAAAACAATTGTTAATATTTTTTATAGTTGTTGTTGTTCTTGTTGTTATTGGGGCATGTTGATGAATAATTTTGATTGTTTTTTCATTTTTGATAGTTAATTTCTTCATCACTTACCATTAATACCATAATGTTAAGTCAGGAAAATGACTAGAAATCCTTTTTTTTCTTTGCTAAAATTGTCTGACATGTTTTTAATTGTTGTGTTTCAAATGGTTGCAGGGGAAAGGAAGTGCGTTTTGTGCTGGTGGTGATGTTCTAAATATGGCCCATTTCGTAATCACCAGTAGATGTCTCTTTTCTAGCCTGCGACAATTCCTTTAATGACAAGATATAATACATTGCAATAGATTTTTTTTTTTTTTTTTTTTTTGGTGATATTAAGTCAATGTACCGAACGTTTTATGAAACTCAATTTTGGATCTTTGTTTGATGATTTTTACTCGATTGCTATCGACTACTTTCATTTTTTGGAGAATTGAGCATTGTTAATGACAATTGTAGTGCTTGGTTTTTTAATTAATCAAATCATGGGAGCTAATGATTAAAGATGTTAGTTAGGCAGGCTAAATCCATTTTTAGTCTTAATTTTGCCTCAGTTACCTAAATTGACACTACAACTCCTGTGGCTAAAGGCTTTAGCCTCGGTTGTTGAGAGCCAGGTTTAAAAATAGATTTAGCTTCAATTGGAGGCAATTGGGGCTAAAATTTGGATTTAGTCTCAGTTAGAAACAAAGGAGGCTAAAATTTTGATTTAGCCTCATTTCGAAAAAACTGAAGCTAAAAGGTTTTTAGCTTCACTTGAAGAACCGAGGCGAAAAGTCATTTTAGCCTCGGTTGCTAAAACTGAGGCTAAAGCCTTTAGCCACGGGGGTTTCAACCCCGGTTTGGATAACTGAGGCAAAAATGAGGCAAAAGGCTTTAGCCTCATTTTAAAACCTTTTTAGCCACAGTTTTGAACTGAGGCTAAAGCCCCCTTTTCTTGTAGTGAAATAGAAAAAGTCATAACATGAGCTAGCAAAACTAATTAATAAACAGAGTGGATGTCACACGTGAATCATGGTAGGCCCATATAGCTACAATCTACTCAAGTGGGCACAAATGGAAAGCTTTTCAAATAAGCTCATTGTCAGCATCAACTTCAAAATCAATGCCATAATTACATTGGTAAATAGTCATTGTTCCTTTACCAGTAAATAGATATGTCAATGAAAAAACAAATGCTCCCTTAGAGCACGGCCAAAAAATAAGAAGATGAAATTGAAGCTGCTTTTTCAACTGAGTTGGCTGCCTACATTGATGATTTTGGGATCATTTCTACTTGCCAGGGTGGCATAACAACCTGTGGAACCATATCTTCTTCTCCTACCAACATGCTACTCGTGTAGTCAATTTAAACTATGGAAACACAAGGCCCCACTATGAAGACCACCTAGCCCAATATTCAGTCGGCAGTTAATCAGCTGAGTCACACCATATTGGTAACATGGGACATCTCATGATTTGGCTCAATATGTAGATGTGGTGCACCTATTTACACCATTAAATTGATTTTCGAGAAATGTGATCTTCATGGTGGGATCAATTGTTTTAATGGGATGGATGCCGCATGGAAGCGTCATGCTAGTGGAAAAGATGGTATGTCACCAAAAGTAGTAGAAAAAATGAATTGGATAATTAATAGGTTCAATGGTGCATTTGGATGTTTTATACATGGTATTGAATGTGTGATGTGACTTAGGGTAGCAATGGGGTAAGCGTAAAGCCTGAGCCTATTATGATCCTAGCACAAGCCCAAGCCTTAGATTGGTTGGGACAGGGTCCGACTCATCTTGAAAACTGATCAAATACCTATTCCATGATTAATTGCCGTGATCTATTACATGTGTGCCATGTGAAGCCCATGTCTATCTCAAGGAGTGACTGTCCTTAGATTTCCTCTAATTGAGAACATAATATTAGCAATTCTATGACCTATCCTTATTAAGTCATTTATATCCTTCCAAGCATGGATGGGCCATGTAGAGACCAAATCTCCTCCATCTAACCATCTCAATTACCTGACTGGTGGACTATTTCTCATTGAACAATTAACTGTATTTTCATGTTATCTACAACATGGAGGCCATATTGTATGGTTATATTCATCCAATGCATCAGTTCTTTGTGAATCCATCAATTCAGTATCTCCCTACCAATGAACTGTGTAGATCACTATTGCTTGTAAAGGATGCTACTCTAAATGAACACTGCCAAAGCAATCTGCCCCATACATTGAAGAGGTGATTGACAAGACATGCATTCAGGGGCTGTGCATACAAGTTCTGGTTTGTTCATGAGCTGTGCCCACTGTTAGCATGCCCTCCCTCAAGAGTTTTGACACTGCTCCACTCATGAAGTGCGTTGCTTCCAATATAGATCCCTGGTCATGTTATTGTAACAATTCATTTTCTCATGTCAATAGCCCACTGCATGAGTTAATGGTCATTTTTTGTGCCAATGGATCTTCATACTGGCCTTCCTGATTACATATATTACACATGTCGAGAATCATCTCTACAACCTCTTGTTGTGCAAATTAAACACCATGCTCAAAGTACAAATCCACAGTTAAAGTAGAGTGGCAAACGGTGGAACTAGTGTAACTTGGTGGAATAAAAGAGCCATAACTTGAAAAGTAGAATCTAGGCCTAAACCCATCCATTCCTAGGCCCCACTTATTGGAATCTCATGCTCCTGACAAAAGAGTAAAATTCATAGTAGAATTTGAGATTAAACTATTCAGTCCTGGGTCCACTTCCTTGAATATTGCAGCACCCAATAAAAATAAGACTTGTCCCTAAATATAAAATTTTGGCATAACGCCATCCAATCTGATGCTCAACTCCAAGAATCCAACAACACCCAATAAAATAAAATTAAAATTAAATAATAATTAAAAAAAAAAAGGAGTAAAAAAGAAAGAAAATGAAAAAGAAAATGAAAATGAGACTTGACTGCAATAGTAGAATCTATTAGAATTTAGTAGACAAACCTAAACAAATTAATAAAATATTTGTCTCCACATCCAATCATAGGCCCACTCCTTTTTTGGAATTTGGCAGCACCCAACAAATAAAAGGACTTGACTCTAAAAAGAAAAACTTGGGCCCAAACCTCCTTGGAATCTCAAGGCTCCCAACAAAGGAGGAGACTTAACTGCAGAATTTGGGATCGAACCCATCTAGTCTGGGGCCACTCGATTGGAATACGGCACCATCCAACGGAAAATAAGACTTGACTCCGGTGATAAATTTTTGGCATAAAGATATCCCGTCCCATACTCAACTCTAGAAAATTCCACAACAATATAAAAAAAGAAAGAAAAAAACAGACTTGACTATAAAAGAAAAATCAGGGTTCAAAACCATCTAGTCTACGGCCCACCCTTGAAATATTGCATATGACCTTGGTTATATCCCGTCCATTCATTTTTCCAGCCCACTTTAGGATGTGATGTTAAAAATTAGGAAAACTCGAGAACCCAAAGTAAGCCTCACCATAGGAAATAGCGGGGATAGAAACTCTACTAAGGCCCACCTGATATTTATATGCCATCCAACCTGTTCATAAGTAAATCCCCACATGGATGAAGGGAAACAGGAATAGAGCTTACATTTAGTGTAGATTCATGTAAACCCCAATTATAGGCAATTGGTATAAGATTCCACTTTCCTGAGCCCCAACATACAGGGAGCCCCGTAGGTAGTAGCCCTGTGGAACCAACAATGTCCATGAAATTCCACTCCGTGATCAATTTTGCCAGATCACATTAGGACATAAGCTCAACCATAACGCAAATCCAAAACTCAAGTGGGCCACACAATGGGAAACAGTCCTACAGAAAAACCCATGGATGGAGTGGATGTCACATGTACATCATGGCGGGCCCATATAGTTACCACCTACTAGAATATCCGGTAGGTGGTAGGCAGGGGCTGCAGGCATTGCACTTCCATTCACGTTAGAAATTAATTCATAGAAGCCAAGAAGAAAAAAAAAAAAAAAAAAAAAGAAAACTGAATACCGTGTTGAAACTTCCTTGGTTCTGAAGACGTATTGTTTGAGGCTGATATTTGTATTTTCCCTTCACCCTTGTAAGAATCACCAAATGGGATAAATGTGGTGCAGCCGGAAGATTTCAACCACGTTTTGGTAATTTTTTACTATAGGCACGACTTTTCACCTATTCGACCCAACGCAACCGACTACAAACTTAGATAACCAAAATAGACCACCGACTGTACGGAGAACCTATTTCGGACGAAAATAACCCTCCTTTTTCACCTACTTCTTACCTTAACCCTAGGGTATTTTGGTCCGTCCGTACCCTAAAAATAGCCTTCCGTCGTCTAAGTTTCCCACCAGCGAAAAAACTAATTACCCTAAAAGATACTGTTTACTTTGCTAATTATTTCACGTTTCCGTCTCCCCTGTTTCTCTGATGTGGCCCACTTGAGTTTTGGATCTATCTCATATTTAGGCTTCTCTCTAAAAATCTGATGGCTAAACGGATGGAAGATATCAGGGTCTAAGTTTGGGTCGACCAGCAATTTGAATAGCGCGAATGCATATAAACGAGAAGTCATACTTACAACATGTGTATCAAATAATTTTTTTTCCCTCTTGTAAGAGTTAGATGTGTGATTGATCAGACGCGTACCATCAGTTTATATCTAAATCCAAAACCTTAGCTTGATCTAAAACTCTGATGGGCTACAAAACATGAAACAAGGTGTAAGGGGACACCCACCCTTGATTCTCAACGAGAGCACCTGACTTGCAGAACAGCATGATGTTTTCTCCTGAACCTTCATCCATGGTGAATGAATGCTCTGTACAGCATGGATTCTGCGAGCAAGCTAAATGAAGGTTGATCGACACCTCTCAACTTATCCTCTGTTATGTGCCCCACCTGATTTTCCGTTATGGCTGAATTTTTTCCAACGAAGGTACGTAACTTGAGGTTACGCATCGGATGTTGTTAATAAATTACGTGGGTCCCATTTCTACCCGCAGTACCACAGGAGCACACCCCTTGTATAAACTGCAAACTAAATCAAGGTTGATTGACGCCTCTCAATTTATCCCCTGTTATGTGGCCCACTTGAGTTTCCATTCCGGCTGAATTTTTACTACAGGTGTAAATTGAGGCTACTCATCTAGTGGACGTGTCAGATGTTGTTAATAAATGAAGTGGGTCCCATTTCTACCCACAGTACCACAGGAGCACACCCCTTGTATAAACTGCATACATGGACTGGGTCCTTACTCTTACCGGGTGGTAGACTCCATGGAGTTTCAACACCGGGTCACGGGTTCGAGTACCCACGGTGGTGAAATCCCACGATGTGCGTGTGTGGGTGTGCGTGCGTGTGTGTGTGTGCGTGCGTGTGGCGTGAGTGTGTGGGGGTGTGCGTATGTTAAAAAAAAAAAAAAAAAAAAAAAAAAAAAAAAAAAAAAAAAAAAAAACTCTGCAAACATGGACCATTAAAAGATGACCATGGGTCGGTAATTAGAAAAAAGAAGCAATCAAGGCCACTCAAAGACATATGTTTGATGCAATGGTCCCACACCCTGCATGCAAACCGGGTGTCTCCCTCCTTTTGTACGTTCTCTCACCTCTTCTCACTATTTAAGCCTACCCCAAGTGATTTCCTCATCTACCAAGCCATCCATCATCACTCTTCTCCCATTGTTTCTTCCCTCTCTCTTTTCCTTGATTTCAATTCTACACAACCTTCTTTAAGTAGTGTTTAACGGTAAGGATGAGTGGATTGGTGGGCGGGGACAAGCTGATGGGGATAGGAGGGAGGGACGATGTGGTGGAGCACTTGAGGTTGGCATGGAAGCTGGTGAAGGGTCCGGTGGTGATGCCACTGCTGCGGGTGGCAGTGTTCGTGTGTGCGGTGATGTCAGTGATGCTGTTCGTGGAGAGAGTGTATATGGCTGTGGTAATTGTGTGTGTGAAGATATTGGGGAAGAAGGGGTATACAAAATACAGGAGAGAGATCATGAGAGAAGACTTGGAGCGGAGCCGGAGCCATCCTAAGGTGCTTGTTCAGATACCCATGTATAATGAGAAGGAGGTAATTTTTTTATTTTGTTTTGTTTTGTTTTGCTTGGGGTGTGATCTAGACCATTCATCAAGTGGAGCAGCAATAATATGATTTGGATTGAAAAGCAGGCCCATGCATTGTTCAGATTGGCCACCTGATAACCAGAAATGGTCATGCTTGGTAGACCCACATGAATAGCCTGATCTCATACCAGTAGAAATTTTCTACCGAGAACAGGTTCTCGTGAGAATCCGTGAGAACCCCAGGAGGGGAGAGGATTAGCTGTTACCCGGGCAGCTTAGTGGGTATTACCTTTACCGTGTGGGGTCCACGTTGATGAATGTGTTTTATATCCATGCCATTGATCCATTTTTTCAGTTCATTTAAGGAGGCCATCCCAAATATTAAGCAGATACAAGTCTATGGTGGACCACACCACTGGAAAAAAAATGGCAAATGACCACTAAAAGCTTTTACAGGCCAAAAAAGTTTTGGATCAAGCTAATCTTTGTATTTTCCTTCATCCAGCTCTATTTGACCTTATCAAGGGGTTAGATGGAAAATAAACATTACTAATCTTCTTATATTAGGCCTAGGGAAGTTTTTAATTGTGAGCGTTCAATCATCTGCTTCTTGCAGTGAGTCCACCTGATATTTGGAAATGCTTAATGTTTGGGACCGTGTCCTAAATTGAGCTGAAAAAACAGATGTACGGAGCAGATATACAACATATCATCGAGGTGGCCCCTATAGGAAGGGTAACACCCACTAAACTGCACGGTTAGTCTAATCCACACCCCTTGGGAGTCATTTTATGCCATGTGTACGTACAATCTTAGCCCACCGACATAGGATTATTAACCCTAAGTTACTCAATGTTGTAATGTGATTAGACTGCATCATAACACAAAACATTTAATGCAGCGCATTGCTGAAAGCGACGGTGATAATGTAAACCAATCACAACCAAGAAAAACAAGAAAAAAACATATAAAAAAAATCAGTGTGGTAGATGATGATCTGGATTCCTTCCTTAAATGAAGAGTTATGCAAAAATAAAAAACAAATAATCATATTATCTTACAACTCAGGTAGGCTCTAGTGAAAATCAAGGGTGAGAATTCCTTCCTATTTTATCATGGTTCACTTTATCTTTAGACCAAGCTAATTTTTGGGCCCTTAGGATTTCACTTCTTTTTCTTTTTTTTTTTCACACGCACACACACCCCACACACGCACGCCGTGGGATTTCACCACCGTGGGTACTCGAACCCTTGACCCGGTGTTGAAACTCCAGGGAGTCTACCACCCGGGTAAGAGTAAGGACCCAAGCCCTTAGGATTTCACTTGACAACTCGTCTAATAAATCATTCAGATTGTGTATAGCCATCACGTGAGATGAGTTCGGGAAGGGCTCTCACAGGTCCTCATCACGTAGAAATTAGTGTTTTTGTCATCCTCAAAAAATTAGAAGGCCCTAAGCATAGACGGTTGGATGATCAGAACCACACATCCATATGTCGGGTGCTACCATTGATGGGCCATTGTACAAATCTTGATTTTTTCTATGGTTGATTCGTACGGTTGAATGGAAACTATTGTTAAGGAGACTTTGAACAGTTTACACTCAGCTCCAAAAATGTCAAAATCATGATGATTGGACGGTCGACTATTCCCGATATAGCCTTGATGAACATTCGTAGGGAGGCTTGGTGGGTAAGGAAATCGGCTTACTAGACATGAATCGGACAACGAATCCGTCGTGAGTCATACCCAATCGGCCGATCGGATTTGATATTTTGAAATACCTCGATATTTTCCTTCGATATATTCAACCACGTTTTTTTTTTTCCACGGTGGGCTCTATACAGATCTGCCCGTTCTTTGCTAGTACGGGCGGGGGCCGGATGAAATCCGCTTCCATCCATGACATAGTAGTGACGATATTTTGAATTATCTCGATATTTTAAAAAAATCATTCAGGATATGTTCTGAATTATCTCGATATTTTGGAAAAATCATTCAGGATATGTTCTGAATTATATCGATATTTTGGAAAAATCATTTAGGATATTTTCTAGCGCTGACGTCACGAGATCTTTTAAAATCTCGCAATTTGTTAAACTTTCCCTCGCGAATCAGGCATTGCTTTTTGAGGAAGCGGATAGGCAGGTGTACCTCACACCACCTACATAGCTGGTGGATTCACGTCAGCAAGTCTCATCGGTCTGATCATGAGGTATGTGTTATATCCAAACCGTCCATCCATTTGGCAAGCTCTTATTAAGTCTTGAGACAAAAAATAAGATAGACCTAACTACCAAGTGGATCACACTGCAAAAAACAGTAGGGATTGAACTTCTACCATTGAAACCCTTTTTGGGTCAAAGAAGTTTTGGATCAATATGAAATTTGTTTTTCCTCTTCATCCAGGTCCTTGTGACCTTATGAACATATTGGATGGAAAATAAACATTATGTTGGGCCCTACAATTTTTTAACGGTGAAAATCATTATCTCCACCGCTATTTGTGGTGTGGTCCAGATGATCTTTGGATATGATTCATTTTTTGGATAACACTCTAAAATGATCTATAAAAGTAAATGAACGGTGTAGATATAATAAATACATCACTATGGGGCCCATGTAACTTTGATCTCATTTAAATCGTTCGTACAACCCGGAGATCGAGGAGCATCGGTGCTCGTCTTCACACCACACATACCTATAGCAGCTATATATCTGGTGTGTGGTACACCGGCCAATCTGCTTCCGCTTTTTGAGGAGTGTAGTTAGTGGAAATCCTTCATATTAATGTTTTAAAAAAAATGATGAAGTTAGAAAATTTTGTCCCTAACAAATCCACTCCGTCCACAATTTTTGAAAGACCAAAGTACGAGATGATTTAAAAACAGGCAGTTACAAAACTCGGGTGCACTAAACCAATGAAACAATGGAACAGAAACGTCCACCATTGAAACCTTCCTGGAGACAAAACATGAAAATCCGATTTTCTCCGATTGCATTGAGCCATCTTCGATGGCATTGAACACTCATCAATAGCACGAGAAAGTGCTCAGTTAGTTCAGCGACCAACAAGAGAAAAACAGAAAATCTCGATGGGATCAAGCACTGTTCGATGCCATCGAAGGTGACATTGAACAGTCTGTCGATGGTATCGACAAACTCTGTATTTGACTTGATTTAAGACATCAAATACAATAATCTCCACTATGTTTTCAATCATCAAACATATAGCTTCTTGTCCTCTTTTCTTATCTCTCTACTTTACATCATAGCTCCATCAACGCTTCTCGTGCACAATCTGTCTTGCTTTTATGCCATCACCAAGCCTAGAGAAGTTGCACAGAACTTAAACTTCTCTGTAGAGACCACCTTGATGAGCATGTCTACTGGATTCACGCTGGTGTGAATCTTCTCCAGAGTTACGCCTCCTTCCTCAAGAACCTGTCGGATAAAATGGTAGCGAACATCAATGTGTTTAGTACAGGAGTGATAAATAAAGTTTAATTTTAGCCAAATTGATAGTGCTCTCACTATCACAATTAACTGACACGGCTTTTCGCCGAAACCCCAATTAATTTATCATGCCTCTCAACCAAACACTTTCTTTGAAAGCTTCTGTCACTATCATATACTCATTTTCGGTTGTGGAAAGAGTCACCACAAACTGAAGCTTAAACATCTAAATGATTGCTCCACCCATCGACGTTTTAGAATCAATACTGCCTGCTTAGTCTGATTCCACATACCCTACCAACTTTGCCATTGTCTTTTCAAAAGTTAGGACATAGTCTTTTGTACCTCGAATGTATCGAAGTAGCCATTTCACAGCTTCTTAATGTTGCTTGCCAGGGTTTGACATGTATCCACTCACAACACCGACTGCCTGTAAAATATCTGGTCTCATATAGACCATGACATACATTAAATTGCCAACGACATTCGAATAAGGTATACGAGACATATGCTGTTTTTCCTCATTGGATTTAGGACATTGTTATGAAAAAAGCTTGAAGTGGGCCGCGTGGGGAACGCTCACTGGCTTTGCCTTGTCCATCCCTTATTTGATCAACACATTATCAAGGTATTATGCCTGAGATAACCAAAGCCTGCTCCTCTTCCTGTCTCTGTGAATATCTACGCCGAGAACCCTCTTTGCAACCCCCAAACCTTTCATCTCGAAAATCCCTGATAACTGAGTCTTCATTACATCGATTTCAGATAGGTTATGATTGACGATCAACATGTTATCAACATGTAATACTAGGATAATGATCTTGCCATCACTCAACGTCTTGTAATAGACACAGTGATCGTATTCACTCCTAGTAAATTTCTGACTCAACATGAAATAATCAAACTTTTTATACCACTACCTAGGCGACTGTTTTAGGCTGTATAACAACCTCATTAACCTAGAAACATTGTTCTCTGCCCCTTTAATTTTGTATCCCTCTGGTTACTTCATGTAGATCTACTATTCCAATTCCCCGTGTGGGAATGCAGTCTTCATGTCCATTTGTTCCAGTTCGAGATCGTATTGGGCAACCAGTGTCAACATGAATCTGATAGACACTTGCTTTACAACCGGCGCGAATATCTCTATGAAGTCGATCTCTTCTCTCCAAGTATAACCCTTCGCTACCAGCCTCACTTTGTATCTAACCTGTTTCCTTTTAAATAACCACTTACATTCGATCGCTTTTCAGCCCGCCGGAAGCTCCACTAGTTCCCGTGTGTTGTTCTTGTACAAAGAGTCCATCTCATTGTCCATTGTCGCCTTCCACTTTTCTGCATTAGGCTCATCAAGAGCCTCTTGAATAGTAGACAGGTCCCCCTCATATGTAATGAGGGCATATGAGATATTAGAGTCATCCCTATATCTTGCCAGTAACGTGCGATCTTGCGGCGGATTTCTTCTCACAGGTGGCTGCTCCACCTATTCATGTACCTCTGTCTCTGCATCTATTTCAGCCTGAGTAACATCTGTGTCAACCTGAACATCTACAATCAACTTTTCCAGTTCTTCCTGCTCATTCTGCTCATTCTTGAAGAATAAGGACCCTTCATTGAATTTAACATCCCTGCTAATGATGATCTTCCATGTGACCCGATCATACAGCCTATAGCTCTTCACACTACCACCATAACCAATAAAGATATACTTTTTGGCTCTTTGGTCTAGCTTATCTCTCTCAACTGACGGTACATGAGAGTAAGCCTCACATCCAAATATACGCAATCTTAAGTAGTTTACTTTCTGACCACTCCATACTTCCTCTAGAATTTTACACTCAATTGTCATAGAAGGAGACCGATTCACCAAATAGTAGGTCGTGTTAATGGCCTAAGTCCATAGGTTCTTGCTCAACCCAGCATTACTAATCATGCATCAGGTCCTCTCTAGGAGAGTCCGATTCATCTGCTCATCCACGCTGTTTCTCTCGGGTGTGTGGCGCACTATGTTGTGCCTAATGATCCCTTCATCCTTACAAAATTGATTAAATTCACTTGAAGTAAATTCACCGCCATTATCTGTCCTTAATACCTTTAACTTCTATCCTGACTACTTTTCCACCATGACCTTCCATTGTTTGAAATTGGTAAAAACCTCAAATTTGTGTTTCATGAAGTAAATCCAAACTTTCCGGGAGTAGTCGTCAATGAATGTGATAAACCACGATGACCTTCTAGCGGAAACCACAGGCGACGACCCCCATACATCATAATGCACATAGTCAAGCACACCCTTACATACATGTTTTCCAGATTTAAAAGATAACATAGATTATTTACCATATATACAATGCTCGCATATATTTAAATTAAAATTCTTAAAAATTGGAATTAAACAACGATTAAAGAGTACCTTCATGCCCAACTTACTCATGTGGCCCAGACGAGCATGCCACATGCGTGCAGACTGGAATCCACTATAGCTGCTGCAGCTCCACCTATTGAAGTGCTTCTGATCAACCTATTAAGGTTCCCACTCCTCTATGCTTTCATGACCACGAGTGTCCTATTTGAAACTTTATGGACAGTATTAAAACTGGTGAACTTGCACCCTATTGCTTCGAGTGTACCGAGATAAATTAAACTCTTCTTCATATTAGGAACGTCCTTGACCTCAACCAAGGTACGTTCCATCCCATCAAACATCTTGATATGGACGGTACTAACAGCCACAACGTTACAGGTATTGTCATTGCCCATAAATACTCGTCCACCATCGCACTTCCTATAACTGGAGAACCAACTCCGACGAGAAGTCATGTGATATGAAGCCCTTGTGTCAAGGATCCACTCGTCTCTACGATCATCATACAAGTATCCGATCATGAACACTGACAACACATCACCTCCGCTTGTCTCTTTATCAGACATGGCAGTTTGGCCTCCCTGGAAGAAGCCTCTGAGTTTTCTTTCTTCGACATAGGATTTGTACAATATTTCTTCTGCAATCCCACAATTTTAGCACTTTAACTTGCCCTTGCCCTTGCCTTTGGATTTGGATCTTAATTGAGAATATCCTGTATCTTTCTTAGTATTCTTGCCCCTCATAAGCAGTGCATCAGTAGAGGCCCCTATTGTACCGTTTTTCTTTCTCATGACCTTTCCTTGAAGGGCTGAGATAACGGTGTCCACACTCGGGGACGAATTACTGGTGTATGCACAAAGAATCTCTTAAAGACTCATACGATGTCGGTAATGAATTCAACAAAATACATGCCTGATCTTCATCTTTGACCACTTCCTCCATGTCAATAACTTGTAAATCAACTTGTTAAAATTACTGATGTGAGCCTCCACATCTCCACCTTTTGCCATCCTAAAGTTGAACAATTGCAACTTCAAGTGTATGCGATTTTTCAGGGACCATTTTGCATAAACATTCTATAATTTCGCCCATTTTCTCCCTCATGAAGTTGTAGAGAACCTCATCCGTTAGACACAATCAGATTGTAGATTTAACTTTCTTACCCAGTATCCTCCATTCGTCATCATCCATAGATGCATGCCGCTCCTCAAGAGCCTCATCTAGCCCTGGCTGAGTTAATAGAATAATCATCTTATTCTTCTATAACTTAAAGTTATTTTTTCTTGAGTACTTCTCAATGTCATACTTCGGATTTCCTACCATCAATACTTCTCCTTACATATTCAAGCTTGCGCCCCAACGTTATCTCTGATACCACTTGTTGAGGGATCGTAGAAGCACACAGAGATGAATCTAGGAGAGTAATCCAATCGTACCAAGCAAACACAAAGATAACACATCGATTTAATGTGGAAAAACTCTTATCGGAAAAAAAATCATGGCACAAAGCGACAGATGATCACTATGAAAGCAGAAATTACAAAGAGAAAGAGCTTACCCGATTTAAACAACCTCGAATCTCACCCTTGCTATACCCTTTAAAACCCTTGGACGAATTAGAAACCCTAGTATACTCTCCCAATCTGGCTTACACACATATATATAACCTATACAAGGATCCCAAGCAAAATCGGAAACAAATTATGCAAAATCGCAACTCTGTGTAAATCTGCGCGATCCGATCAATGCCTTTGAACACACTTCGATGTCATCGGAACTTATTATTCGATGGCATCGAAGCCATGTTGATGACATCGAACTAACACCTAAACTGTCCAGAGACAAAACATGAAAATCCAATTTTCTCCAATTTTCTTTGATTGCATCGATCAGTCTGTCGATGGCATCGATAAGCCCTGTATCTGACTTGATTTAAGACATCAAATACAACAGGGCTTTGTTTGCTTTTTTTTTTTTTTTTTTTTACACACTCACATCCATTCGAACCCTTGATCTCAGTGTTGAAACTCACCATGGATGGATAGAGCACCAAAATGAGCTATGTAATATTCTATGGTGGGGATGTCTTCCACACCAAAATGAGATGTTTAGTATTTGATGATCGAAACCATTGATATGACGAGCTTGAGTGTGGATGGCCAGTGCCCTAAAACGATCTCTAGAATGAAAGAACACGATGACAAAACATTCCGCATATCGTTGGTCAAATGTGAACCATTTGTATATTTTCTTTCTTAATTGCCCACTACCTATTTATGACACAGAAATTTTTACGTCGGAGATTCTTCGTGCACAGCCGTGACATCAAGGTTTGGATCATTGAACTAGAGTCTCTAATGCAAGGGTTGGTGATCACATATCTTCCACTATCTGCTAATTGGCGGGCGGGAATCTTAACATGCATTTTGAAATGGACTTTTTACTATTTGAAAATGCTTGCTAGCTTCCCACCAATCATCTTTAGATGATGGGGGATGTGCACACCAAATTCTCAATGTGCACCATGCTACCCTCTCTCTCTCTCTCTCTCTCTCTCTCTCTCTCTCTCTCTCTCTCAGCTCTCACCCAGTTGGAAAATATTCTAAGTTATTTATTTATTTTTGCAGGTTTATAAACTTTCGATTGGAGCCACAGGGGAGATGTCATGGCCATCTGATAAACTCATAATTCAAGTGCTTGATGATTCCACAAACCCAGTTGGGGTGATACTTCCAAACCAATTAACCAGAAAAAAGAAGAAGAAAAAACTCAATTTAAAGCCCTGACTGGATGCTCACTGTTGGCTGTGTGGTCCAAACTAGTCTGACCTGCAGCCAACTGGGTCACCTGGGTCATGTTAACTTAAAGAGACTTGCTCTAGTGCTCCTAGTTGCATTGGGACACAATCCCATCCAATATTGAACTAGACTGCCCATTAGCTCTAGAGCACATTTCGTGGACTAGCATGCAAATAGGGGCTTCAATGGGTAGGCTCGAGCTAGGCAAAATCAAAATTTTGAATAGGCCAGTCCATCGGGCCTGGTCTGAATTGTTGAAATCCAGGCCAAAGCCAACCCCAGGCCTGGCCAGTTGATAGCCCTACATGCAAATATCATGATGTTCCGACGAATATTAACCATTTGATCAATGGCCTTCAGTATGAATGGTGTGTTGGCTATATTAGCCAGAGTTTATCTTGGCTTTACAAAGCCTTAGGTTTGAGCTCACTGGACACGTAGAAGAGAAGAGAAACTTTGCTATTGTTTACTATTGACTGATGCTTACAAGCTTACTGACTTGATTCCAAACGGACTACATGAGCTCCCTTACATAGACTTTTCCATCAAGGTGAAAAGACACAAATGCCCATTTAAAATACACTACAGGGGCATAGTATTAACTGCTATTACAAATATCAAACTAAATATTAAATAGCTGCTTGGAGAAGCTGAACAGCCGCATGGGGAAAACGTCCTGGATGCTGGAAGCTTCCTCCTCCATTTAATGTCCTTGAGAATCCAACGAGTTTGGTTTGGACTTCCAACACTCCCCTTCAAACCAAAACCGGCTAAATTCTGAGCATCGTTCTTAGTCGTTTGAATGCATCTGTCAGCAATGCCTTTGTGAAAATATCCGCCACCTGTTCCGTAGTATGACAATACTCTAATTTTATAGTTTTCTGCTTCATATGATCTCTCAGAAAATGGTATCGGGTATCAATGTGTTTGTTTCTTCCATGCTGCACCGGATTTTTGGCTAGCTCGATTGCTGACTTGTTATCCACATATATTACTGTGAATCGTTCCTGTGGATGCTTCAGCTCCTTTAATAGGTTTCTCAACCAAATTCCTTCACAAACAGTGGACGATGCTGCTATGTACTCTACTTCACATGTGGACAGGGCGACCACACTCTGCTTCTTCAAATTCCATGTGAAAGTAGTCGTTCCGAGATAGAATACATAGCCACTGGTGTAACAGCCCGAATTTTTCCCAACCTGGAATTAGACGTCCTTAGGCAATGGGTCAATCCTAACACTGTATTAACCTGTCAGAACTC
The DNA here is from genome assembly GCA_021015155.1 of Magnolia officinalis. Lineage (NCBI taxonomy): Eukaryota > Viridiplantae > Streptophyta > Magnoliopsida > Magnoliales > Magnoliaceae > Magnolia > Magnolia officinalis. The sequence continues at coordinate 39,353,106 of JAJHSJ010000018.1, read as the reverse complement.
AATCCCAAAGTCTAAAACCGCTTTTGAACCCATTTCCTTCACAAATCCCACCCTTCACCACTTGTTCTTTTAATTTTTCTAAGTACTTTCACCCTAAACGCTATCTTAAACTAGCTAAGTAGTATAACTTGGATCACTTTATATACAAACTACAAAGGACTAAGTACCACCTCAGATAGAAATTGCTCAGGACTAAATCCTTTAGAAATTAGGCAAGAATTAGCAAGTGTTAAACTAGAGTACCTGTGAAATTAGCACCAATCACTTTAAATACGATCTGCAAGACCCAAAGCTTGTAAAATCATTGACGCTAGGGTACCCTAAAATCTAGGATTAATCTAATTACCCGTCTGCTCTCGGGAGCATCACGAAAATCCGTATCAGATCTGGACCGCACGTCGGAAGTCCGATGAACACGAAATTAAGGAATTGGGACCGCCTTGCTGGGCTTGACAATCATCTCGGAAATCAAATCCAGATAGTGTCCCAGCGCTATTCGCTTGAGCTCGGATGAAGAGTGTGAGAAAGGTGAAATTAATTTAAAATAAAATATCTTGAATAGTAATCTAGCACGTGTTGCTTGCGGATCAGTTTTAAGCAACCAGACCATCAGAATCAAACCAAATTACACCCTCGGATCAGGAGAAATTTCATACAAATTTACATGTACTCGGAATCTCCGATCGAGATCCGCTGACCGTTGAACTGAAACTGGTCCGCCATTTGCGATCTAGAATCCCGACCGAAACGAAAACTTAACTAAATGTAGATCCAGTGTCGGTGAGCTTAAGTCCGACCTTTGGCTTAAGGAGGCCGCCAGAAGTCCTCTGTTGAAATGAAACCAGCTCACTTTGGTTATAACCTAAGTATACTTTGACCTGGAGTCTATTTCGGTGAGTTTTGTAAGACCCGTATCCTAGTTCGTACTGTTCCGATGAATCCTCGATCCTTTCCGTCGAAGTTCGGCAATCCACGACTAATAATCGACGTTGCGCACGACCGTAAGTTGTATCCTTTAGATTCGAGTCAGTTTAATCCAAGACCTGTATCATTCCGACTGCACCGTCGCCGCGGTTCCAATGCCGCGACTCACGCACCAATCCGACACCCTGATCGGAAGATGTGAGCCGGCGTTTATTTCGAAGAAATGCCGTGCTTTCTCTATCCCAAGAGAATCTCTACACAATGTCAAATCAATCCCATCAATTAATCAATCACATCAATCAATTAATTACTTCAATGTCAAGTACAAGCAACCCATACTTTCTCTCTCCAAAGTCAACTCTTTCTCATCCTCTCTCTTACACACCCATACCTAGTCAAGTACTACATCCATCACCTCACATCACTCACCCTTTCACCTCACATCTCCCATCCCTCTCTCCTTACAACTCTCTCTCTCTCTCTCTCCCTCTTTTCTCACACCATTTCCAAGCAAGAGAGAGAGCCCACACGTCCATGGTTTCCATGAAAGAAAAGTGATTTTGTGGCCCACCTTTTCCATTCCAAACCCATCATCCTAGCCATCCATTTCCCATCTCCACCATCAAAGAGGAGCACAAGGAGGGTGGCGTTCCAACGGACCGAAGAGATCAACCGGTGGGTGCTTCTCTCTCTCTCTCTCTCTCTCTCTCTCTCTCTCTCTCTCTCTCTCTCTCTCTCTCTCTCTTTTTCCTGGTTTGTTGGCCCACCTAGGGACGATCCAGACCGTCCAGCAGGTGGGACGGCCTTGCTGTCCACCCTGCTGGACTGACCGTCCAGATGGACAGTCTAGATGGGGGGAAAACACCAATTTCGGTTTGGCCTCTAGCCATGTGGACCCCATGTTTAGACCCCATTATGATGTGGGAATCTCGATCCACGCCGTCCAGTAGGCAGGGCCCTCCCTGCTACACGATCTGGACCAGCAGCTGTCCAATAACAGGCCTAGACGTAAGGGAGAACACAAATATCAGCTTGTTCCTATAACTGGTGGGCCACATGTGTGGACCCCACCTTGATGAATGTGATTTGTATCCACATCGTCCATGTGGAGATGTGATTGCAGGTATGGCCCACGGTCTAGACAGACCCAGCAGCTGGGCACCCATCCAGACCGTCCAGCAGGCTTGTCAGGTGGGGAAACAGCCCATTTTCAGTAGGATTTGGAGTGGTGTGGCCCACTAACATGGACCCCACCCCGATATGTATGTGACCTATGTTCACACCGTCCAGTTTAAAGAGATCACTTTTGGACATGGGTCCTAGAGTTGGACAGATCCAGCCGAGCAGAACTGCCCAACAGACAGACAGGCCCACGGTGATGTATTTGTCCGACCCATTTGGCTGGGAGGACGTTGGCCCATCTTTTGGACGACCCACATGTAAGTGGGACCCACCATGATGTATGTATTTCGTATCTACACCGTCCACCTTTCGATCTGCATTGATCGTGGGGTCTAGACAGCACCAGTTGGGCAGAAATCTGCCTAGTAGCAGGTCTGCTGTGAGGTACATGCATGTGTCTTGTCCATTTTACCCATGTGGGCCCACCTGGACAGGCCCCACTTTCATCCAGACCGTCCTCAGATGGGGCCCACCGAGATATGTGTTGTGTACACCCATCCATCCTCTGATCATCCAGCATATGAATCAGGTGGACCAAACAGCAAACAGTGGTGATGGGCAGCTTGTCGTTGGGATTTTCCTGAGGCCCACCATGATGTTCATTTGCCATCCAGCGTGTGGAGTAGGTCACGTGTGACCCTGGTTAATGAGAAACCACAAATATCAGCTGGGTTCATAGCTCCAGTGGGCCCCACCTTTTCCTGGGATAGGGGAGATTGAATGGCTACCGTTGGAGCCTCCCTGGCATCACCGTGATGCAGTGTTTTACCCAGCCGTCCACATATTTTTATTTAGTTTTCCTTTGTGGGCCCACTAGGCAGTGGGGTCCACATGATGTGTTCATGAAATCCACACCGTCCAGCTGTTTGGGACGGTGTTGGACGCACCACCTTAATGATGTATTTCATTTACTCCGTCCATTTGGGGATGCTACTACACTGACGTCCAGCAGCTGTGGACCCACCACATGATGTATGTGTTTTAAATCTACGCCGCCCAGCGGCTAGCATGGTGGGACCCACCTTGGAGCATGTGCTTTATCCAACCATCCATCTGATGGTACCCCACCATGATATGTACGTTGGATCCCCACCGTCCAGATGGTACCCCACCATGATATGTACGTTGGATCCCCACCGTCCAGAACGTTCAGAGGGTCTAGACGGTGGGCACTTTAGATATATGTATATTACATTATAATATATTATATTATAATATTTTACATTACTTTATATATATATATATAGAGGGAGAGAAGTGGGATGGCCCACCATGCGGGAACCCACCTTTATTTATGCATACGTGGTTTGAAATCCACAGCTCTCCATCCCTAGCTGGAATGTGGGGCCCACCCACATGTGCCACATGTGTGGGGTGGGCCCACCTTGATGAATATATTGTGTATTCACACCGTCCATCTGGACAGTGTGATGTGTGGGCTACCATGGCGTATGTTTTTATCCACGTAGTCCATCTGGACAGGTGGTGTGGGGTGCACCATAATGTGCATATTCTTCCAGCCATCCATCCACCTTGCAGTACGTGGGACGTGGGTCCCACTGCTAGCTGACATCAGTAAGCTCTGTGGACCACCATGATGTATGAGTTTTCCACACCGTCCATCCGTTTCCACATGTGTGGACCCCACCTTAATGTATGCATTGTGTAGCTGCCCGTCCATTTGGACTGTGGATCACACCATGACATATATATTCCATCTGAGCCATCCATCTGGTGGGACCCACCTCGTTGTATTTATTTTGTATCCACACCATCCATTCGACGTGATGCGTGGGCCCCTCCATGATGTATGTGCTGAATATGCACACCGTCCATCTGAATAGTGTTGCGCGGACTGACCATGATGTATGTATTTTAGTCCACCCTGTTCATTTATTAGGCCCATTTGGAGGTGCAGGCCCACCTTGATGTGTATTTGTGCCATTGTTGAGGCCCACCTTGATGTACATGAGGCCCATGTGATTTGGCCCATTCGAGGTATTCGTGGCCCGTTGTTAAGGCCAACTTTGATGTATATGAGACCCATATTACAAGACCCGTTGTGATGTTTTCAAAAGCCCATGGGACATGGCCCATTGCAATGTACTTAAGGCCCATTGATGCGGCCCACTTGATTCATGAAAGGCCCATATGAGGCAGCCCATTTGATGTATTTGAGGACCTTGGATCGAGGCCCAATGAGATGAATATAGGTCCATTGCAATGTGTGATTCCCCATGGTTTGTGTAATGATATTTATGGCGGACCGTGCCTTAGGAGCAATGTTGGTTTGACGTCCACATTGTAAGTACAATGTTGGTTAAATGTCCGCATTGTGACTCTCCTTAGGGCCCATCGATAGGCCCGTACTTGTTGTGTGTAAGCCGTCTATGCCCATCTGCGTTGTAAAGATAGTTCATTACTTTATAACATGCTTAGTATAATCTCATCATTCATGATCATACGCATCATATGCATGCTTGAGATGAGGGGTGACTGATCGTAGCATATGCCTTCGGGCAGACTGTTACGGGCTCCCTGATAGGCGAGTTGCCCTGCATGAGCGCATGGTTTACGCAGGACTGTTGCATGACTGGTAGTATGACTCATTCACTTGCATTGTGTGATTGTAGTTAATGTATGCCCTAGCGACACCAGGACCATAGCCTCCACAGACACATCGTGGGTGGCTGGATTGGATACCGAAAATGTTTGGTTCTAGCATACGGGCGTCATAGATGTCCCTGGGTGAAAATCCCTAAATCCGATGGTACCAGAGGATGACTCCAACGTCGAGACCGAGTGGATACATAAGCGCGCGAGGGTCGTATACCAGTAGGTTGCGTCCCCCACTGTGTCGTGGTCGGTTGGAAAGGGGTGTGACCTTACCCGCCTGAGTGAGGGGGCAATTTCTAGGTTGAGTTTGACCAGCTTGAGGAATCGGTCCGCTATCGACGAGCCGGGCCCGATATTGGCAAGCGGATAGTGAGCTCTCTTTCGCTCTTCCAGTTGTGCGTCTGGATAGGGACGGCAAGCTGGCGTAGAGTGTACTAGACCCCGGTGATTATCCAGACTGATAACTATATTGACATGAGGATTGGCATGCTTGAGCTGCATTATGCATCGCATGACCTTGATATGGCCGATATCATTTATATTCTGTACCGCTTAGCCTTGGTACGGCTGACTGCATTCATATACTCATTGGCACGATTCCGCATTATTCTTACCTGGCATTCTGAGCACGCTCATATTGCCCACACACTTACACCACCCTCTAAGCTTTCCATAAGCTTATGCACGATTGATGCGTGCAGGTGACGTCAGGACGCAACCGTAGACTCGCTGCAGTTGGAGCGTGCAGCTGAGTTTTTGGAGTTTTTGTCGTTTTCAGTATATTGTATTTCCCTTTCTTACGCCTTATACTCAAAAGTTTTTTATCATAATGAATTTTGTGATGGTGTTCTTGTGGTTATTGTTCGTGGGTTATGCTTGTGGTTATGCTCATTACGAATCAAATTGAACATTAGAAATCCTCCTTGTAGCATCTCAGGATCGGAACCTGGCGTATGGGCGTTGGGAGCCTAGAATGGGGTTCTACGGAGGCTGTCGGCGCCGGATTCGGCGATCGGGAATTTTGTGAGCCCGATTTCTGAGTTTGGGGCGTGACAAGTTTTTAGGCTATATAAGGACCTTAAACCCTCTCTCATTGCGGCCTTACGAATTTGAGAAAAACCTTAGAGAGAGAAGAGAGAAAAGAGAGAGAAAGTGGGAGAGTTGTGGGAGATCCTTCCTGCCTTTCTTCCTTGCTGCCCTAGGTGCTTAACCACCTCATTCTTATCACTTTCCTGGCGATTCCAGCGTCATTTCTAGGTAAGAAACCCTAACCCTAACCTGTTTTGGAGTTTTGATAATTGTAGGTTATGAAATAGCTAACCTATTTCGATCTATAGGTGGCCAAACTACCGTATACAGAAGCTTAGCAATTCCATCGACTCCGTTACGATTCTACGATAAAAGGTGCAGACTTTAGGTGTATAGGTTATGGTTTTCAACGCTTTCAATGTTAGATAATGATAGATTCATGATCTGCATGCAATTGCACATGTATAAAGTGCTGTCTGTTTTCCATTTCGATTAAAGATGAAAAATATGGAATTCTACATACTCTAGGTATTTGTAGAAAGTACCGTATACATACAAATTTTGGATATGTGTTTGACATGATTATTTGCTGTATGAATATATTATACATGGATAAAATACTTTCTTGGTGAAAGGATAGCCCTAATACATGTTTTGCTAACATACACCATATATGTTGTAATAGTGTATTCTAAGTGTTTGTGAAAATGACTGAATGAGTATAGAATTCTCATTCGTGTTCGCCATGGCTAATTGTCATGGATATATGATTGTTGTATTGGCGATACCCCTTTGACGAAAGGATTTGCCCTGAATCACGCCACGGCCACTATACGCTATATATGTTGAAATGTGTAGCCCAAGTGTTTGTGAAAATGTTCAAATGAATATGGAACTTGGATTCTTATTTTCCATGACTATCCGTCGTGGGTGTACGCATGTTATGATTGGGGTAACTCCCTAGTGAAAGGATTTGGCCTAATGCTTATGTGATCAACATATGTCATGTATGTTGATGTATGTATTTTAAAGTGTTTGTTGAAATGTCTGAATGAGTAGTATTTAGTAAATTGTAATGTATAAGGGTGTTGAGATATGATTCTCAACTCCTTTAACTATGTGTATGATATGCTGTTTTGGCTTAATCTCACTCATGTTCAATGCACTAATATCGACAACATTTAATCATCATTATCTATGTTGCATAAGTGATGTTCTGGAACTCGAGAGTTGAGTTACTATTCGACCCTCGATTTTTCAGGGTGTTACAAGTGGTGCTCTTTCTTTCATCTTGGTCACCTCCCCAATCACTGTCTGAGTATCCATATAGCATTGCTTCATCATTGTATGGATAGAAAAGACTGAATTCCATTGTTCCTTTGACGTACCTGAGGATTCTTTTTGCGGCTAGCCAATGTGATTCTTTTGGTGCTTCCATGTACCTACTTAGAAGCCCAACACTGTAGACGATATCTGGCCTTGTGATTGTGAGGTACCTTAGGCTTCCAATCAGACTCTTGAACAAAGTTGAGTCAACGCTTCTTCCTTCTCCGTCCTTTGTCAGTTTTAAGCCAGTTGCTACAGGCGTGTTTACAGCATTGCAATTGGCCATCTTAAACTTTTTAAGCAATTCTTTGGCATACTTCTTCTGAGATATATAGATGCCACCATGTTGTTGCTTCACTTCAATGCCCAGAAAAAAAGACATCAGACCTCCGTCGGTCATCTCGAACTCCTTAAACATGGCCTTCTTGAATTCATCAAACATCGGTCGACTATTTCCTGTAAACAGCAAATCATCAACATACAAGCATGCTATAAGCATATCGCCATGAGCATTCTTCTTGATGTAAACTGCATACTCATATAGACATTGGGCGAAGCCGTTCTCTTAAAGATAGTTGTCGATGCGTGCATTCCAAGCATGTGGAGCTTGCTTCAACCCATAGAGGGCTTTTTTCAGTCGATACACCTTGTGTTCCTCCTCTTGCATAACAAAGCCTTCAGGTTGGTCAACATAGACCTCTTCTTCCAGAATTCCATTTAGGAATGCAGATTTCACATCCAGTTGGTAGATCATCCAATTGTGATGGGCTGCAAGGGAGATAATCATCCTCACTATGTTAAGGCGAGCAACAGGAGCGAAGACTTCTTCATAATCCACCCCGTACTTCTGTTTATAGCCCTTTGCTACGAGTCTTGCCTTGTAGCGATCAATCTCACCATCAACATTTCGCTTGATCTTGTACACCCATTTGACGCCAATAGTTTTCTGGCCATTAGGAAGCATAGTCAGCTCCCATGTGTCATTTCTCTCAATAGCATGAATTTCTTCTTTCATAGCGATTCTCGAACATTCTTCTTTTATGGCCTCCTGAAATGTCAGAGGCTCATGATCTACATACAAGCAGAAAAGATTGACCTCTTCAGTTTGCTCATAGATGTCGCTTAAGCTTTTCATTTTTATAGGTGCCATGCGTGAGGACGAGCTGGCCGAATTTTGACTTGATGGAGTACTTTCAGGAGTGATGGAATGTACTCCTGGACTTCTGTGTACTGATGATGCGGCCGAAGAAGGTGTTGCAGGCGTTTGCTCTTGACGGTCATGTCTTTCTTCATGTTCTTCTGTTTCGACTAGAATATTTTTGGTCGATTCTTCATCATTCCATTTCCAAGCTTCTTCCTAACTATAGACCACATCTCTACTCACCACTACTTTGTTGGTTAGTGGATTGTAGAGCTTGTAGGCTTTAGATCCTTCACCGTAGCCGATGAAGATGCATTTTTCACCACAATCATCAAGCTTCCTTCTTCTTACTTCTGGAACTTGAGCGTAGGCGACACACCTAAATATCCTTAGGTCCTCCACGCTCGGTTTGTAGCCACTCCATGCCTCCTGTGGTGTCATGCTTCTGACGCTCTTGGTTGGACACCGATTAAGTAGGTAGGCAGTATATGCAATTGCCTCTGCCCAGAAGCTCTTTGGCAGGCCTTTTTTCCTTTAGCATGGTCCTCGTCATGTCGAGGATGGTGCGGTTCTTCCGTTCCGCAATTCCATTCTGTTGTGGTGTGTAAGCTGCAGTATGTTGTTGTTTAATGCCATGTTCCCTACAAAAATCTTGAATTGCATTTGAGGTGTACTCTCCACCTCTGTCAGATCTGAGTACTTTAATTTTGAAACCACTTTTAACTTCAACACGAGCTTTGAACATTTTAAAGATAGTTAAAGCGGAAGATTTTTCTTTGATGCAATACACCCAAAGTCTTTTGCTGAAATCATCAATGAAGGTAATAAAATATTTATTACCTCCAAGAGAGGGTGTTTCAAGTGGTCCGCAAATATCAGTGTGAACCAACTGAAGTGGTTCTTTTGCTCTTCTAAATACTCCACTTGGGAAGGAGTTCCTTTGTTGCTTGCCGAGTGTACACGCCTTACACATGTTCTGGAGCTTCAATAGCTGGCAAGCCATGCACCATGCTTGATGAGAATAAGAGTTTGAAGCTATTGAAATAGAGATGCCCAAAGCAAAGATGTCATCTCCATGAATCATTCTTCACGAGTCCATAGAAACACTTCTCAGCCTTTGTGTTAATATGGAGCAGAAACATGCGATTCTTCGCCATTTGGACTTGAGCCACAAGTCTCCTGTGAGCATCTCTTATAGAGAGAGAACAGTTCTCCATGTGTATGACATATCCTTTCTCAAGGAGTTGGCCGATACTGAGGATGTTATTTTTCATGTTTAGTACGTAATACACATTAGAGATGTAATTTGGCTCACCATTCTTCTGATAGATTTTAACTTTTCTTTTGCCTATCATAGGTACCTTTGATGAGTCGCCACGAACTCCTTCTGTGAGTTCCACGAACAGTTCTTTGTTACCACTCATGTGGTTGCTTGCACCAGTGTCGAGATATCACACATCTGGCCGTTCACATGCCTTTTCTTGTGCGAGGAGGAGTGTGGAGACTTCTTATTCATGGTGTGATGCTTCAGTATAGTTGGATCATTCATCTTGATCCACTTTGCTCCAACACGCAGAGGCATAATGGCCGAATTTCTTGCAATTGTGGCATTGAACATTCTTTGTGTTTCCACGACCACGTGTGAATCGGCCTCTACCATTTCCTCTTCCACGGAAACTGGCAAGCTTTTATTGATTTTGTTGATGGCTTGGATGATATTCACGTCCTCTGCCTCTTGTACGATTGTTAGTGCCACGGACGCCTCATTGTGTATGGCCATTATTTTGTTCATTTAGAGTCAACTTAGACTCTAAGGCATGTTCAAGTGTTGAAACAGCATTCTTTTGCATTCGTTGCTGATGCACTTGCAATGATCCCATCAGTTCTTCAATGGACAGTTTTTCTAAGTCCTTTTATTCATCGATCGCCACAACCACGTGCTCAAACTTAGTTGTAAGAGATCGCAGTGCCTTTTCAATGACACATATGTCTTCAACTTTTTCACCATTTCTTTTTAAATTGTTAATAATAACAATTAGACGTGAGAAGTAGTCAGAGATGCTTTCACTTTCCTTCATGTGCGCCGCTTCGAAGTCGGCTCTTAGTGTTTGAAGGCGAACCCGCTTCACTCCATCAACACCCTTGAAGATGGTGCTAAGGGTATCCCAAGTTTGCTTCCTTGATGTTGCTTCGGTAATCTTTTCAAAGGTTGATTCATCCAACCCTTGATAGAGGAGGAATAAAGCCTTGTTGCCTTTCTTCCTTTGATTTTTGAGAGCGGTCTTTTCTTCGTTGGTGAAGGCGGCTTCTTCCTCCATAGTGGGTTCTACATACCCATCGGTGACGATCTCCCATAGTTCTTGCGACCCGAACAACGCCTTCATTCGGATGCACCACTTTTCATAGTTGTCCTTTGACAACTTAGGAACCTAAGGCTGAATTGTCCTGGCCATCTTTTCTATTTTTTAAAGAAGGAATGACTAATTTTTTGAATGAAGGGAGAGAAGGATGGAATAGAAGATCTGATTTTTTTAAACAGATTTTTTAGCCGAAAAAAAACTTCTGTAATCTGGCTCTTTTTTTTTTTTTTTTTTGCTAAAATCTGATTTCTTTTATTTGCTAAAAAACTGCTGGCAATCTGAATTATTTTTTTAAACAGATTTTTGGCTGAAAAACAAAACAGCTGAAGTCTAATTTTTTTCTCGGCTGACAAAAAATAAAATAAAATAAAATAAATAAATAAATAAATAAATTTGTTGGAATTTGATTTGTTTTGAACAGATTGTTCTTTCCTTCGTTGGGAAAAATTGCTAGCAACTTCAAGTAGCAAAAAAACTTTGGCTCTGCAATCTGAATTTTTTTCAAACAGATTTTCCTTCAAAGAAATCTGTACTTGGCTGGAAAGAAAACTGAAAACTTCTTCTAGGAAATGAAACTAGGCTCTGATACCAATTTGTTGGCTATATTAGCCAGAGTTTATCTTGGCTTTACAAAGCCTTAGGTTTGAGCTCACTGGACACGTAGAAGAGAAGAGAAACTTTGCTATTGTTTACTATTGACTGATGCTTACAAGCTTATTGACTTGATTCCAAACGGACTACATGAGCTCCCTTATATAGACTTTTCCATCAAGGTGAAAAGACACAAATGCCCATTTAAAATACACTACAGGGGCATAGTATTAACTGCTATTACAAATATCAAACTAAATATTAAATAGCTGCTTGGAGAAGCTGACCAGCCGCATGGGGAAAACGTCCTGGACGCTGGAAGCTTCCTCCTCCGTTTAATGTCCTTGAGAATCCAACGAGTTTGGTTTGGACTTCCCACATGGTGAAGACCATTTACATAAAATACGTCCAATCAACAATTTAATCCATCTCTTTAGTAGGGCCCATCAAGAATCATGATTGGTTAGGCAATTGTAACAATCCCATCCATGTATTGGAAAAAGGATGGCTATTGGAAAAAAGAGCCAAATCAAGTATGGATTGGATTATAAATGCAGTTTTTGCATGAAAGTCTATGAAATGTGTTTTGGACTCAATGGACAGTTCAGATTGATTGATTGGACTGTCCAAGAAAGCCGATGCAATTTGGAGCACTATTACTTATAGGGCTTTGAGAGCACCTTAGGGCGTGTTTGATTTTCTAAACCAATCGTAAATACATTGCAAATGGGATTAATGATTATTTCTTTTGGTAATTACCGCGTTGTTACCTGTGCTTGATTTGATGGTTACTTTTTGAGCTCAAAAACCGAGGACATTACGAAATATATTTGGGGCCCACCTTGATGTATGTGGCTTATTCACACCGTCCATCTATTATGCCAGCTAAATTTATTGCTTGACCAAAAAAGGAGGCTGATACAAAGCTCAAGTGGACCACACCACAGGATTTAGGGAATTGAAAATCTACCGTTAAAAACTTATTAGTGCCACTATTTCCTTTAGTATGGGCCACTTGAGTGTTGGATCAGCCTCATTTTTTTGCTCATGCCTCAAAATGTTACGCAAAAATGGATGGACGGCACATATATATCTTATATATTAGGGTGGGGCCCAAAAATTTAAACTAATCTTTTTGACTTGGTTTTCAAGGCTGGAGCACTCCGTGAAGGTCTTGAGAAACAGTATGTTAAAGATTGCGAATTTGTCGCCATTTTCGACGCTGACTTCCAGCCTGAACCAGACTACTTATGGAGGACAATCCCCTTCCTTCTCCACAATCCAGACCTTGCCTTGGTCCAAGCTCGATGGAAATTTGGTAAGAGCAATGAGGCCACTCTACAATACTTGTGTGTTTGTACTGTCTTCATTTTCTACAGGTGTGTCCCACAGTTCAGGGAACCAAATTAATGATAATTGATGAGCCTAGCCATGGTTGGGTCATGCACCAAAAATAACCCAAGTTTGAGAATTGCAGACATTGACTCAGATTGGTTGAATGTGGTCTGTTGCTGTATTTCTTTTTTGTTCGTGGGCCATCCGTGCAGGGGCTGCACTTTCAATGGCTTTGATCAGCGACGACCATGGGCTCAACACAATTTTATACACCTTAAGTGTAACATGCATGAATGAATTTATATTTCTCTTGCTTGCTCCTAACTATGAAAATGTGTCTAGAAGCATACATTCATGTTGGATCAATGGCAATGAGGCACTCTTGATCATGACCATGCCTGGTGAAGACCCAGGTAATCCCAACAATGGTCTGCTAATCCAGATCCTTGTAGTATTATAAATGGTATTTATTTTGCAAAATCCATTTTCGATAGTTCAAATCAAGGGTTAATTTGGATTAGCATTTCCAAACCATGCGGGAGACATTTCTCTTTGGGGTATTGAAGATCCGACCATTAGAAATTTGGACAGATCAGAGTCTATAAAAGGGGATTAGCAACCCCATTGCAAAACACTGGAGAAAATACTAGAAAACTCCAAGAGAATATGGTCAGGAAGAACTTACCACCAACCCAATTCCCATTCTCATGGCACTTCTCTCCTCATGGTTTAAACGCGGATCGACGTCCCGTCCTCATCTTATTTTTTATTTTCAATCCATAAAAAATTCACATTGCCCGATTTGTTGGACCATCCCTTTTACATCCATATTCATGTGCCCATATGATGTTAGTTCTAAATCATTTGAATTTTTTATTTTTTATTCTTTCCGGTGTAGTAAATGCAAATGAATGTCTGATGACACGCCTCCAAGAAATGTCACTGGACTATCATTTCAGTGTGGAGCAAGAAGTGGGCTCTTCCACCTATTCGTTCTTTGGATTCAACGGTAATGTTTGCAATACAAAGATTCGTATTATATTCTTCTTAGTCTCTATGACATGCATGGACATGAACAAGTTGCATTTATAGGGACTGCGGGAGTATGGAGAATCCAAGCACTCATGGATGCTGGAGGATGGAAAGACAGGACTACAGTAGAAGACATGGATCTTGCAGTTAGGGCCAGCCTTAAGGGTTGGAAGTTTGTCTTTGTCGGAGATTTATCGGTGTGTTTTTCCTTCAAATTATTTCTATCTTTTCCACTTATTTCTTTCTATCCATTTGATGGAAAATACTATGTAGGTGAAAAACTAACTGCCGAGCACTTACAAAGCCTATCGATATCAACAGCATCGCTGGTCATGTGGCCCAGCTAACTTGTTTCGGAAAATGTCCAAGGAAATTCTATGTTGTGAGGTACGTAAGCTTTGGAATTGTTCTAAAGAATGGCCTAGTTCAATAACATCTACTACAAAACTACTAAAGCTGTGTTTGGAAGTCCCAACTTTTCTCGGCCAGTAGGATTCTTTTTTGTTCATATTGAGACTGGGAACATCTCAGGCCAATATCACATAGAGAAGAAAATGTGGGAAAATGGAAGCCAGGATTTAATTCTTGATTTTGGCACCCCGAATGCACAACAGAGTAGATGGTACTCTGTTCCAGGAAAACATCTGTTTGGATGTTGATTTCGGGTACATCCAAACACACAACATGGCATTTGGTGCAACATTAGATCCTTCATCACTAGAAATGGTACTCCATGCTCTATTCATCATGTCTCATATTCATGGAACAATCATGGAATGGTAGGTCATATATGGAAATGCAAGTGAATTGAAACCCAAAGAGAGGGTTCGAAGAAAAGGAAAAGGAAACAAACAGATTGTGATTCCTTTCACTTCATTTCTTCTTTATTTAATTCCAATTCGATCCGAATTGCATCCAAACATGGCCTGAAAATGAGAAAATTTTTGTAGCTATTTCCCCGTAAGTCCTGCATTAGAGAAAAGCGAACCCCGTAGGTACCTACACGAGGTATACAAGAGTTTTCTTTTTTTAAATGGTTTAGATTCCCAATCACTCTAATTTTTTTAATTTTTTTGTAGATTATGCATTCATGGTTGTCCCCAATGTATGAATGGTCTGAATCATCATACACATATGCCACATTTGAATTTTTATTAATTTCAAACAGGTACTGCTATGATTCCCAACCTGAAATTTTCATTGTGGGTTATGCAGAAAGTATCCTTCTGGAAGAAGTTCCATGTCTTGTATGCGTTCTTCTTTGTTAGGAAGATAGTCGCGCATTGGGTCACATTCTTCTTCTACTGCGTAATCATTCCCGCATGCGGGTTAATTCAAGAAGTCCAGCTTCCAAAATACATTGCAATTTACATTCCGTCCGTGATCACCATCCTCAATTCAATCTGCACTCCTAGGTAAAATTAAGCACGACAGTGTGCTGCTAACATTGCACTAATTTGGACCAATTCAATCTTCTTGCCTGCCAAACATTCAATTGAATTGCTAAAACTCGATCCCGGGTGGTGGAGATGGCCTAAGTCGGGCTATTCCAAATCCATTTCGTAATGAGGTGTTAGCCACCAAACAGCAATTCAGTGTTAGAGTTCTATAAGAGGTGTACCATCACCAATCAACACTCACCATTGATCAGATCAATCTGGCCATCAGATCTACATTGTATGCCAGTAAGCCCCACTTTTGTAGTGATTTCAACTTCTCTCTCCTGGTGTCCACACTGAATACAACTCTCCATGTTTTTTAACTAGCCGTTGATCTGTGTGGCCCAAGTGGGAGTATGTTAGAGTTCTATAAGAGGTGGGCCATCACCAATCAACAGCCACCATTGATCAGATTGGTGATGGCTTACCTCTTATAGAACTCTAACATTCAGATAATTGCAAGCCCAATCTGCAATGCATGCGATTGAGATCAGGGGTCAGTAGTCATTCTGAAGAATGGCCCCACTTCCCTTTCAGTCATTTCCTTGTTTTGAATTATTGTATTTTGGTCTAATTTAGTATCCAAACATGCCCTCTTAAAGCATGTACATGAACTGAATCCAACATTATGATTTACTTTTCACTGTAACTTTCTAGAGAAGTTAATATCATTACCGTAAGTCATCGCATCCATTTCGAGAATTAGCAATTAAAACATTTGGACGATGCACTGTCTTGCAATTTTCAGGTCTATACATTTGCTTGTTTTCTGGATACTCTTCGAGAATGTCATGTCTCTGCATCGAACCAAGGCGGCAATAATCGGGCTGCTGGAAGCGGACCGTGTAAATGAGTGGGTCGTTACTGAGAAGCTTGGGAACACCTTGAAGAATAGGTCCAATGCCAGCACCAGTGCCGTCGCTAGCACCAGCACCAGAACCAGTGACAGCGCCAGCACCAGTGCCAGAATGAGACCTCAAAGGAGGCCCAGATTAAAATTTATAGAAAGGTATGTCGCACACCCAGAATTGTCGCAATTGATTTCTTTTCATGTCATTGCTTCAGTTTTGAATGGGACCTACTTAAATGTGAAAGACAACATTGGAAAGTGGGGAAACTGTATTTCTGCATTGAGCATAATGGAGAAAGTCTGTCAAACCAGCTCAAAATGGAAAAATGGTCATCTTGGCCTGGTCATAGTTTAATAACATGAAAACTCTACTCGACTCGAAACCTAGTCTAGTTGAGTCGACTTGGAAACTCAGGCGTGTTTCTTGAGAACTGGTACTAGTTTATTCTTTTTCAGTATTATTTAGTATTGAAAAGTACAAATAATATATAAATAATACAGAGTTGGCTGAGTGGAGTCGGGTTCTATTGAGTTTCATCAAGTTCTTCCAAGTTTTGTTTAGTTGTCCTGAGGTTTTTTTTTTTTTTTTTTTTTTTTTCTTTAAATAAATAATCAAGTCAAGTTTTTCTTGAGCTTTGATCTGGTTGTGAGCTTTGCTCGAGAATCGATGAAATCTGGTTGAGTTGGGTCAACTGGGGCGAGTCAGGTCAATTTTATTTTATTTTATTTTTTTTTAAATTTAAGTATAAGGCCAGTGGCCATTTTTCTCAATTCTAATGCTTGTGGTTGGTTAAAAACAATGAACGCTTGGATCAGTGGCCATTAACTTCCAAATGCCACTTTGGCCATCTGAGTATTAAAATGGAAAAAAAACACTTGCCTACCTCTGAGTTCACTTACTCTATCTTGGGGAAATTAACTACTTGGTGTGCATGAAATCCACCCTGTCCATCAGATGCATCATCCTTTGTTTAGCCTTGATATAAAAAATCAGGCTCAGGTAGGCCACCCCACAAACTTATACCTGAAGGCCTCTAAATTCATGTGGTATGGCTCACCTGAGTTTTGGCATATAAAATTTTGGGTATTTTTTTTTTTCATCCTGATGAGGAACATCAGATGAATGGATTGGATGGCATATAAGCACCATGGTGAGCCCTACACAACTAACCGTGGGCTTCCCATCCAACTTTTAACTAGGTGTAGCCTACCCGTGTTATGGATGGTCATGATTTCTCGGTTACAAGTGAACACGACGCAGCATACCTGATGGACTGGGTGGATTTCATAAATTTTCCACCAAACGAAAGGTCCTAGCACAGCTCTATTTAAATCAGGATTGCATTGCATTGGTGGTCACATATAGGCCATTGCTGGTCCCTTGATTGCAATTTGTTGAGTTAGGATTGATCCAGCTTACAACTGCCAACTTGGTTAAGTGGTTGTGATGTGTGGCCACCAGCTTTCTTAAGTTGGTAGGCTCCATGACAGAGCAGTTTCATTTCAAATCATGTTCGTCTGATCGGACGACAGTTCTTAAATGATCTCTTTCATAGAAAATTAGGAGCATCAGATCGAGCATGGGTTGTCCGGGCCAAGCTGCAATTTTCATTTTGATCTTTTTCTCATTCTCACCCCTTGATTTTCCTATCCATTTTCCTATCCATTTTCCTAACCATTGATTGAATGGTTAGAATTATCCTTCAAAGGTGGGCCACATGATGAATGGCTTGGATCTATGATTGGACCATTTTTATATTATATTTGATTTCATGGTGGAACCAAACGCACCCTAAGAAAAATGATAAAATTAATAAATAAACGAAAAATGGACACTGATGTGTGGTTGTGATTGATCACGTGCTCTGCAAAGGGTGTTGGAGGAGTGATTTGTAGTTTCTCGAGTAGGTTATCGTAGGTTAATCGACTTGGCTCGAACACAAACATCCCAGCATTGAAGTAGAGCGAAGGAGGAGCGCCCATCTCGGTGGGCCATGTCACCTTATCGGGGCACTGTTGGCAATACCCGATTGAGAACTGGCGCGAGTGGCTCCACGTCTTCTCACAGAAACAATCCATCACTGCGTAGAAGTACCCGTCGGGTCCATCGAATAGATGGTCTATGTTCTCGTACACTTGGATATCCGCATCCAGATAAACCATCTTGCTATACTCCTCAAACTGCACCAAACAACGGATTAGCAGGTTAATTAATTGGATGTGGTATCCACCGTTCATGCAGAAAGCATGTACTGCAATCTGGACGGTTCAGATCGTGGGGCCGATTCGGATGTAGTGCACGATTATTAAATGATCTGAACCGTCCAATTGGAAGCTATCAAATGGACAGATAAAAATAAAATGGCTGTAGCTTTGGGGTCATTGAGAAAAATCGAATGGTTAAGATCATCCAATCAGTGCGCTCCATGCACAATGTTGCGCGTGATTTGGTAGTTCATCAGTGTGCACTGACGATGGTGTGGATCAAATGATCCTAGCCCTTTGAGTGAGGGGCAATTTGTCACAACCATTCGTTTTTCACAGGCCATTGATCACGTGCAATATGAAATGGGACATGTGGAATAGATATTTCAAGATGGTGATTGAACTTATTTTATTTTTACACTCAATCTTAAATGTTCATTTTTCATATTAGTAATAAGCAAAACTTAGACAATAATTCATCCATACTTCATATTATTAGTAAGCAAAATTTAGACAATAATTCATCCATACAAGGCTCCTGTAGCTCCCACCCGCGATGTATATGTTTATTCACATTGTTTGTCCATTTTTTACGTATGATTTTAAGATATGAACCCAAAAATGAAGTGGACCACACCAAATCATAAGCTCATGTTGCATTAAATGCCAGAGTCATCTCTGGTGTGGTCCACTTGAGCGTTGGATCTACCTTAAATGACATGAGAAAATGGATGGACGAAGTTGATAAACAGATAAATCATGGTGTGTCCCATAAGAGCCCCTGTATGTCAGGTGGGATCCAACGCAATCCACTTCAATTGATAAGATGCTTAGAATTACTCAATTACTGTGATTTTTGTATCATAGCCTGCCCTTAGTTGTACGGATGAATGGAAAATTTAAATCCACCACTACTCACCCCTCATTTAAGAGCTTTTACAAGGACACCAGCATTAACCATATTTAGTAGGTCTCAAGTTCACCCAATGGATAACTTCTATTTTATCATGCGCATGTGACATCTAACCACACTAGTAGGTTGAGCTGACCATGATGATCAACATGCATAAAAATCAGCCACATCTACTCATCATGTGGACCACACTTGTATTTTTTATTTATCAATGGTTAGAAATTATTTTCTATGGTATGACCCAACTCATCAATGAATAGGGCGGATTTTTGCATAAAATGATCCTCATGGTCAGCCGAACCTACTCGAAAGGGATGGATGTGGCATGCATATGATAGAATAGAAGTTATCTATTAGGAGGACTAGAGGTGGGCATCGAGTCGAGTCGGACCGGATTGTGTCCAACTCGACTCAATCCGATTTTTTAAGAACCTGCCCTGAACTCAATTCGATCCGGAACCAAGTTCAGCAGGGCTGACTCGATTCGATTCGAATCCCTGCTGGCCTGACCCGAACCAAGTTCGACTCGGTCTGGGAAACCGAATCGAGTCAGATCGAGTCGAGTCTAGGGAGAGAGGGAGAGAAAGGAGGAAAGAAAGAAGGAGATGTGAGAAACCGGGAGAGAAAGAATGAGAGAAAGGATGATAAAAGGAAGGAGAGGAGGGAAATCATGAGAGAAATGAGGAGTGGGTGGGTGTGGTGTCTCTTCTGGGTAGAGAAAGAGGGGTTAGGATTCGTCCGAATTTTGGATCGGATCGGATCGGTCCGGATTGACCATGATCCGAACTCGATCCGATGTATGATCGAATCTAAGTGGCCCAAATCGATCCACACCGATCCAAGCTTTCGGTTCGGTTCAGATCGGATCGGATCCACCGGATCAGGTCGGATTCGCTGGATCGGGTCGGATTCTGCCCAGCTCTAAGGTGGACTATAAATCGAGTCAAAGATATACAATATTACCATTAACTTGTACTGGACCCAAGCCAG
The DNA here is from genome assembly GCA_021015155.1 of Magnolia officinalis. NCBI lineage: Eukaryota > Viridiplantae > Streptophyta > Magnoliopsida > Magnoliales > Magnoliaceae > Magnolia > Magnolia officinalis. The sequence continues at coordinate 39,333,173 of JAJHSJ010000018.1, read as the reverse complement.
ATTGGATTTGTAAACGGGTCCAAAACAGTATACTAGAACATGGCCGATTTCCAACAGGTTCAGGAAAATTGTAGCAAGACCTGTTAAAATCAGGTCGGGTCTATATTATACCCGCGTGTCCAGTACCCGTTTACAGCCTTACGTGGGAGATAAAATGCATACGATTATCATGGTGCGATGAGGGAGCACTGAAGTTGTGCCCTACTAATATATATAATAGTTTTGTGTTATACACTTACATTCCGTATGCGTAGTTTGGAGTAGTTGATAACGTAATAAGCCATGGCGAATTGGATCTGGTTCTCAGGTGGATGGATGGGCACGATCTCACGTACGATGCAGCCTTGGGACCGTAGGATCTGCCGGTGCTCCTCCGGCACGTCGGGCAACATCGCCACCACTAATGGATACGCGCTCTTCACCTTTCTCAGCCCTTTGGCTAGTCCGACGACACCTTTCACGTAATCACCAGTGCCGGCAAGGAACGTAACGTACGCCCGTTTTGAGTAGCCGGCATTAGGGGCTGCAATCTTCCCGGTGTCTGCAAAGACTCCGATCGGAGCTCCTGGGGCCATGTCTAGTTACTAGGAGGTAGGGATGGCTGGTGGACCGTTGATGGGAGAGTTTGAACGGTTGGATTTGAGAGAGATCTGTTGAGGCTGGGGAGGATTAGGGAAGTAAAACAGCAACAGTAAGCTGCTACTGTACTTGCCTTGTTCCTGACTTAGTATGGGACTCAGTACAGCGCTTAAATAGACTTCAAATGCTGATTAAATGCATGCCAAATTACATCAAATGAGACCCAAATGAAGGTTGAGGTCATTTTCGTCTTTGGGTCTTTTGTGGCAGATGGAATATTGAATGAATACGGTGCAACTAACCGTTGATCTAGCCTTATCATCGGAATGGACGGTTGAGATTCGACGGAGTTGACGTCCATTTGGGAAGGTGTTCGTTGTAGTATATTCGTTATGGGGTCATTTTCGGCACGGGAAGGTGAAAACAATGTTCTCCGTCGAGTGGACGTGGATTAGCTACGACCCCGGATCTAGCCAGGTGGGTGCGACCCTGAACGTGGGGCCTATCAAGATGTATACGTTGTATATCCACACCGTTCATCCGTTTTTCCAGATCATTTTAGGGCATGGTCCTAAAATATAGAGATAAAAAAGTTTCAGGTGGACCATACCACAGGAAAACAGTGGTGATTGAACGCTCACCATTAAAAATTTTCTAAGGTCCAATGTAATGTTTATTTTCCATCCAACCTGTTTATTAGGTCACAAAGACCTGGATGAAATTAAAAATTAAATATACGATGGATAAAAATCTTTTGTCGCACCAAATAATTTTTTAATGGTGGGAATTCAATGCCTATTGCGTGGTCAACCTGAAAAATTGATCCGTCGTATTTTTTGTAAAATGCTATAAAATGAGATGAAAAACTGTCTGGACAGAGTGGATATAGAAAAAATACATCTATATGTGCTCCATGGTCAGGATCGCACCCGCCTGGCTGAATCGGGGGTGGCAGCTAACCCGCATCCCCGTCGAGTAATATCGGACGCGGATTGGGTAGTTGGCCCACACCGCCCTTCAGGGTGGTGTGAAGACTCTGTGTGGTCCACATTAGTTATGTATTTTATTCATCCACACCATCTATCCGTTTTTCTAGCTCTTTTAGGCCACTATAACAAAATTAAAGTATATCCAACTATAAATAGGACCGCCGCACAGGAAACAGTGGGAACTGAATTCCCGCGGTTGAAAAGTTTTTAGGGGCGATAGAAGTTTTGTATCAATCTGATATTTGTCTTTTCCATTCATCCAGGTATGTATGACCTTATAAACAGGTTGGAAGAAAAATAAACATCACGTTCGGCCCTAAGAATGTTTCATGGGTGGATGTCATTATCCACTCTTTCTATGGTGTGGTCCACTTGAGTTTTGGATTTGCTTCAATTCTACCCTAAGATGATCTGAAAAAAAGGATGAATGGGGTGGATAAAATGGTAGACTGGGTGAAAAATACCTTTCAACACTGAGGTCTTTGGTATCTGTTATGGGAAGATCCAAGCTCCCTAAGATTCGAGGGCCAACATCATACTTACTTGATCGGATGTGAACTTCCGACGTGATACACAAGGATTCACTCTTGAGTCATAACAGCGCCCCTACCCCGAGGTGCAGGAAAAGCCAAGTCCCTCATCAATCCAGGCTAATATTCGGCTCGGACTTGATATCCGAAGAAAGATGTCCCGATCCGAGGCCAGGGCGGAAGATGGGTACATCATGCGCCGAACTAAACTAGGAAACTACCTTAAGAAGACGTGACCAACTGTCTTGCTCGTGGATATGCACGATATGTTACACGATCTCCAGATTACGGGTCATATCTCCACGATCACAGAATCCCGCTGATTGAGCAAATCGTGCCGAGATTAATAGATCCAGACCGTCCGATAGTCAGGTATAAATACAATAAGACCCCATTACTACAGGTACGCAACCTCTTGCACTCTCCCTCTACCTTTCAACTTAGACCTAGATTCATTTGACCTGACTTAGGCATCGGAGGGTCCTCTAGCTTAGCCAGGGTTTCCTTTTCTAATCCTTTATGCAGGACCAGGGTCCCTTAGAGGCATGCCGCACGGAGCAGAGAGTGATCTAGATTTTGTCATCAACAGTATCGATTCCCCAGTGGGGGTGGCTAACAGTGAAGTGTGAACTGACAGTGGGTGTGCTAACAATCTAATGAAAAAAAAAAAAAAAAAAAAACAAAACAAAAAAAAAAAAAAAATGTGGCCTCAAGAAGTCTTCACATCATATGGTGAGCGCCTCACCGGCAAATCCGCATCCGGGATATTCCGATGATGACGTGGCATTTTTGGAGGGGTATTTTGCAAAGTTCGATGTTTTAGGGACTATTATGCATAGTAGAGATTTCTTTTCCGCAAGCAATTATGTATAGGATACGCGACGCATGACTTTGTACCGTTTACGCTAGCTGCTTTTCAATTCTGACAAGTGGGACCGATGTTCTGCAATCAAGACTGTTAATATATTGTGTCCTGCCATGGATGGACCTTGACCGTAAATTTATATATATATATATATATATATATATATATATATATATATATATATATATATATATGGAAAAGGTACTATGCGCTCGAGCTCACGATAAGCTTATCGTGAGGTCGAGTTGTGTGGGCCCCACCGTGATGCGTGTCGACCATCAACACCATGCATTGGATGGGTACCCTTTAAATTATAGGATATACCAAAAATCAGTCGTATCCGAAACTCAGGTGGGCCATACCATCTAAAATTCTGTGAAGACACCGTTAAAACATATAAAAGCACTTGGTGAGGCCCACCTGAGTTTTGCGTGTGCCTGAAACTTGGTCTGAACCCTCATTCAAGTGGGACATACATAATGGATGGGCTGAATTTGCAAACCGCATCTCGGTGGGCCCTCAAAAATGTTTATGAATGTTTTAATGGTGCACGGCCCCTCCCCACTTCTGTATGTGGTGTGGCCCACACAAGTCACGGATTGACTTGATTTTTGAGACCTAGGCCCACGATGGAATGGTGCATCTGACTGATGGGGTAGATGTTCGAAAGGCATCACCCACACAACTCGACCTCATGGGGCGTTAAAATCAGCTCGAGCGCATTATGTGTGTGGGAAAAGGTACTATGCGCTCGAGCTCACGGGTCCGTCCCATGAGGTCGAGCTGTGTGGGCCCCACCGTGATGCGTTTCGAAAATCTACAGACCTGTCTCTTGTGAGGAACTAGGTCATGTGTTCACATCTGGGTCAATAATTTTTGGAAGTTAGGAAAAGATGGATGAACCTGCCAGCTTTTTCCTCTTTTTATCTAAAGGTAATGATTTTATTGAGTTGAGAGTGGAGAAATGGGTGAAGGTGAGAAGTCTACAGGAATTACAAAAAGGAAGACCAAAAAGAATAAAAAGGAACATAAGAAATATTATCAAACGGCTTGAGAATCAATGGCCACAAACACCTCGTCAGGCATGATGGTGATTGCAGAAAAATCTACCTTTGTGCTCAGCCCAAATAAACCACAAACCAGCAAGATTAGGGACCACAAAACTCTTCACTTATGCCCAACTCCATCCACATGCCACGCAAAGAAGAATAAATCCATCCAGTGAGGCATCACAATAACAACATTGGAAGAGGTCAGAAAAAATCTTCCCAGAAGGCTCTAATGAAGATACAATGCACAAGGAGCAGTCAACAGACACCAAATCACAAAGGCCAAAAAATAATGGACAAAGGCTAAATAATGGATAAGTCTAGGGTAATCATATGCCTTTTCTGCATATTATTGATGGAAAGCACCCTAGTCTCGTTCTCTCCAGATGCAAATAACCCAGGGCGAACTCCTACACAACCAAATGAACTCCGTCGCTTCTCGAGATTCCCAAGAATGACGAGAGCAAATCATCACACACAGGGAGTGAAAGGAAAATCTTCCAGATCTCTCCAACCTCCCTGCCCATGGATCCCACTCAAAAATGGAAGGAACATGGATCTGCAGAAGAATTAGCAATCACGCCGGGCCCTCCAATTCCTCATCCGACAAGTTCCTGGGACCAGCCCAGACCACTAGGCCCCCCAAGAATGAGAAACACTGCGAGATGGAGGCTTGCTGACACACCAAACATCGTCCCAAAAAACAAATCCAAGAGCAATCTCCCACCTGAAAACATGCTTTTCCATAATTTGAGCTCGAAACTAGACCCGATAGGCCTTAATGGGACATACTCAGATTCCAATCCAGTGCCCCTTATATCGTACCCGTAGTTGAACCCGACAGGACCAAATATGATTCCCAGATACAGATAGACCAGAATCCGCCATGAACCCAACCCACTGAGAAGCCCAATTACCCGGTATCCTGAGATTTTCAACATTGAGGATCCAAAAATAAATCCTTGCCATACCCAATATCCATACCCATGCTTCAGCAACACAGGTAGTACATGATCATTCCTCACAAGTAAAATAAGGACTGTGGTATGGCAATAATATTTTATGAACCAAGCAGTGATATATGGAGTAAATTTTAACTTTAGTAAACTGGAAAAAAAAAAAAAAAAAAAAAAAAAAAAATCGAAGGTGCTTGAGATATCCAATTACTAAAATTGAACATTTGTTGGAAAACAAAAACAGAATTCTGTACCTTGTCCTGACCACCAACATCCCAGACAGTGAAGCTGATGTTCTTGTATTCCACTGTCTCCACATTAAATCCTGAAAACAACAGCTTATGGAATCACTTAAATCATCCACAACGGCTTTTTATATCACATGAAGAGAAACATATTAAAGAAAGACAAGACTCTGATCCAAGCCTCTCAAAATGAGATTGCAAGCCAGAAACATCAACTACAAAAGCCAAACCCAAAAGGCTACCCAAAGAACGGCCATAGGTCATAGCATGAGAATTTATGCAAAATCCCTATCACATGCCAGTTGGATCAATATCAAACATCACAGAAGAGGAAACGAATCCAGAAGGGAATTCAAAACATTAGGGAATGTAATTGCGTTTCGTTGATTCAATACCCTTGTTGGATCAAAGGTTTGGACTCGGAGAAGGTGGCATTTTGAGCATTGACATTGAAATCCTGTGGAAGGACTGCAAGACAAAGTCAATTGATGCATAGGGTAGGCTCTGAATATAGTACGGCTCATGTGAATAATTCACATGTTGCAGCATATTTTTCATAATTCTTCTGGAATTTGAATAACCAAGGGAGACAAGAAAAGACACTAGTTTCCAGGCGTACACTGAGCAAGGCGTCTGGCACAGCCCCCTCCCTCCCTCCTTCCTTGAGCAAGGAGTCCTGTACAGCCCATCGAACTTTAGTTTCATACACATTTGAGTAGGAGCAAGGTGTTCCGTATCCGTTACAATATGACCGTAAAGGCCGATATGTAGGTAACGGCCGTGACCATTACGCGATACGGGGAGAAATGTGGCAATTAATTTTTTGGGACTGTATCAGCTGTTACAAGAGTCATAACGGCCGTTATGGGGCATAACGACCATTACCCCCGTAACAGTTGAAAAACGACCACTTCTTTTTCTATGTAAATTCATTTTTCCTCATTTTTTTCATTTTTCTCATTCCAAAAACTTTCTTACATCGTTCTACAACAAATTTGGTCACTCGTACTATAGTTTTTAGGAATAAAACAGTAGATTGAAGCGATTTGGACGAATAGAAGCTTCAAAGGCCACTTTATTAAATATAATAATAATAATAAAGTGATATATATGCATTTTTTTCCGATTTTTAATTCTAATGATTGATCATAATATATAAATATTAGATACACATCACCACATTCATAAATTCACCAGACTACCCAATACAACACTGTCACCAAAGAGTGGAGCGTTACGCTACCATAAACATATTAAAAACAAAAAATGAATACATGTTTGGAATATTTACATTATTATAATTTTTTTAGATTTTTTTTCCGAATTTTCCAGGCAAAAAAAAAAAAAAAAAATTTGAACCGTTATGCGGATCGTAAAGGTCGTTACGCATCCGTATCGGTCGTTACTACCGATATCCATATCGGCAACGGCGGTGACCGTTACAACCACCATTACCAATACAGAATACCTTGAGTAGGAGAGTCCCATGACTTGGTCTTTTCCTGGGAATAGTACCTATCTCAATGACAAGGTCTCTCTCAGTTTGTTCTTTAGTTCATTTTGCATAATTATTTTGAAGCAAAAGTATAATAGGAACCTTGAACCAATGGCAACACCATCTCATGGATGATGTCCACAAATTTTCTATTTGATGACAAATTTAGAGGTTATACAATAAATCTGAATCATGAGTATCTCTATCCACAATTAGGAAACAGGTCTTTCAAACCTGATATCTCAGTGTTGAAGCACATGGTACATGAGAGCTCATGAAAGGTTGAATTTCAAATCATATCAACAGAAGGGAAAAGAAAATTTGCAGCGAAAGTTCTGGACTGTATCATAAATGACAACCAATGCAGCTGAATCTATAAAGAAACTGAACCTTTTAATTCAAACACTAACACCAAGTCGCTAACCAATAAAAACAAGATCGATACATCATGATGGTTCAAGATCATTAATTCATAATGATGTTTCAAGATCACATGGAGAGATGCCAAATAACTCAATCCTATAGTACCAGGATTATCTCTCGTTATCTATCAAAAAACAAGATTATCATTTCTATGAAAAACAGAAGTAAATAATAAATAAATCTTGATTCCTCAATTTCAGACTCACCGATTGTTGGAATTGTGGTTACGATCTCTCCCAGCTTGAGCTTGTACAATATGGTGGTCTTACCAGCCGCATCAAGACCAACCATCAGGATACGCATCTCCCTCTTGGCAAAAAGCCGGCTAAAAAGCTTTGTGAAAGTGAGCCCAATGATTCCTTCCGGCTAAGACATCCACCCATGGAATAATAAAATTGAATCAGCAAATTGAAAAACTGTAAAGGAGTTAAGTATATAAAATTAACTTCAAGAAGACTGAAAGATCACCATGTTTACATGATTTCGCAAAGAACTCTTAATAAATAAACAATATTACACAGTATCTAAACGGAACAATACAATCACACATGTGGGTACTTTTTGGTCGCAGCCACAGAAAACTGACAATCTGACATTTTGAGATTGGGTGGATTGTGTGGCTGAACCCAATTAGTTGGGTAAGGCTTAGATGATGTTGATGATCTAAACAGAACTATGACCAGAACATAGAATATCACGCGGAAGTTTATGTGGAATGGAAATATTCAAATAAATGCATCAAACAGATAGAAGCAAATCCCAAAAAAAATCTTCAAAGGGATCAACTCAATCCAAAAAAGAAATTCAAGCCACCAAACACTAAAATGACACCATCGAATCCAAAAACAACCTTGAAACTCTTGATCGGAACCAAAAATCCTCTAAGAAATGTGATTCTTCAAGGGATTTCAAGTAGAAATAATTGCCTACATTAATGAAAACGGTCTCAACAGATCTAGCAGTTCAGATCAACCACCCGTGGAAGAAAAAAAAAATGTTCAAAGAGAAGCAAATTAGAAAGGACGACCTCACCTTCAACACGACTTCTTCAAATGAATAATGAATAGATAAGCAAATTCCAGAAATCCTTCAAAAGATGCGGTTTCTCAAATGAATTTCAAAATCAACCAAATGACTACACCGGATGAAATCTATTTCAGCCAATCAGACTGATCAGATCATCAGATAATTTATTTTTAAAAAAAAAAAAATCGAAAATTAGGGTTTGAAAACCAAAAAACTGATGAAGAAATATCAGATTCCGATGATTTCAACAGGAATTTTTAGTGAAGGAAAAAAAAGAAACCGCAAACTGAAAACATCAAAAATCGTTCAATCAGAGCCTGGAATCCTTCAAAAGAAGCCGGTCTTCAACGAATTTCAAGCAGATCTAATGATGGAAATCATCTTAACGAATCTACCTCTTCAGATCAGCAGAATATTACTAAAAAAACGGAATTAAAAGCGTAGAATCCAATAATTTACGCAGAAAAACCTTCAGATGAAGAGGAAAATAACTCCTCAAAACCCTATATTTGAGAAGAAAACAAGCATATTGGAGGCAGAAATCCTTCAAAAAATAACACGATTCATGATGAAATTCAAGCAAATCAAAATCTCTACAGATGAATCGAAAAGATTCGAACAGATCTACAGTAAAAATCGAAAAATTAGAAGATGAGACAAGAACGGGGGAGAGAATTTCACCTTGCAGAGAAGAAAACCTTCGGGAGAGAGAGAGAGGGAGAATAAAACCGCAGTCCACCGTAAAACACCCAATCTCTATGGGCCCACCATGTTGTATGTAGAATCCAGTCCGTCCATCAGGAATATCGGCCTAACAGAAAACTCAGGTGGGGAACATCAATGGGAATACCTTTCACGTGGTGTGGCCCACCCGAGTTTTGGATCAGGAAGTTTTTTTTTCGTATATTCTCTTCATGGAGGCCCCACGCTCAAACCTATGGTTGGCATCCCACCCCCATAGTTCACTGTGGTGTGGCCCACATGATTGGTGGATCTGGATGATTTTTATCATGAAAGGCCTAGAATGTAGTATATAACATGATAGACGAGTTGGATTTTGAATATAAAACATGGTAGGACCTACCGAGTTGCGTTTTTTTTTTGGACGCAAATCATCATCCCTGCATCGCCAGGTAGCTGATGGAAATGGTTTGTGGGCCCACCATGATGTATGTGTTATATCCATGCTGTCCATCAAATTTTTCAGCTCATTTTAGAATATGAGCGGAAAAATAGTTCAGATCCGAAGCTCTAGTGGACCACACCACATGAAACAGTAGGGAATGAATGCCTACCGTTGAAAATTCCCTGTGACCACGGAAGTTTTGGATCATGCTATGTTTCTGATAAATGGTTTACGTGACTTTATGAACAGGTAGATAGCAAATAAACATCACGGTGGTTCGCCAGGAAGTTTTCAATAGTAAGAGTACAATCTTCATTCTTTCATGTGGTGTGGTCTACTTAAGCTTTGGATGATCTGGCTCATTTTTAGAATACTGCCTTAAAATGGTCCGAGAAAATGGATGGACGGCGTGGATAAAACACATATATCATGTTGGGCCCACATAGCTTTTAATCCAACCCGAGTCGTGTATCAAATTGCTCCTGAAATGATGACATGCTATGTGAGGGCCATCCAACCCGTCCATTAGATGTGCCCCATGTAGGGTGAGTCAGGTAACTATGTGCCATTGATAGAACGTGGGTCGCACCTAGTTATATATTCAAGTGCCATCCAACTAAAGTTCATATTATTTCGGAGCTCATGTGCGAAACACCATGTGAATGAATGCATGGCTTTTACGGATGACTGTACATTGATCCTTGTACTACTATATTTTAAGGCGCATATTCTATGATAAAAGTGGGATGTTAGACTCTCAGTCAAAAGTTTTTTCTTTTTTTCATAAAAATGATGATTGTATGTGTATAAATCTCGTGCATAAGTATCACTTTTTCTCTTTATATGGATTTATTCCTGCATTATATTCCATGGCCCATATTATATAATACAAGTGGGATGACGTGAGAGCATGGTGTATCTACGAACCTGGCTAGCCCGGTTAACTTGCTCGACTCAGCCCGACCCGAAGCTGAGTTCGGGTCGGGACGGGCCATTTTCTTCGGCTCGAAACTGAGTTCGGGCCGAGTTCGGATATGTCCCAGTTCGGCCCGACTCGGCCCGAAACCTGACTCGATCTGGCCTAACTCGGTCAAGTGGTGTGTGTGTGTGTGTGTGTGTGTGTGTGTGTGTGTATATATATTCAAAACCCTACCCATCCCTTTCCCTTTTACCCTTATGGGATAGTTCACCGCCCATCTTTGAAGTGACAATAAGGTCCGAAACTGACCCGAACTCGGCCTGAACTCGCCCGATTGCTGACCGGGCCGGGTTCGGGCTGGACGTGTTGGCCCGGTGATCGGGCCGGGCCAGGTTCGGGCTAGGTTTGGCTGGTGACCGGGCCGGACCGGGTTTAGCCCAGTTCGACTCAGATTGACCCGTGTACACCCCTAGGTGTATCAATGTATATCATGTCGCCAGTCCTAATGCATATTTGCTCTCGATATTCGAACATAGGACTTTCCACTCTATATTATGCTAAACAAACATTTACTCTAAGGGCCCGTTTGGCCAGACGGATTCGGGCGTATTAAGAGGGATTGGGCGGGAAAGGATTGTAAAATCCCTCCTAATCCCATCACTTGCCTGGTTGGATGGCGATGGATTTCAGTCCGTCCGAATCCATCGACGGATCTAAGGAAGATATGGAGGGATCGCAAAATCCCTCCTAATCCCATCCCTTACCTTTGCTCTCTCTCTCTCTCTCTCTCTCTCTCTCTCTCTCTCTCTCTCTCTCTCTCTCTCTCTCTCTCTCTCTCTTTTTTATGGTGGTTTCCGGCTTTGTTTGTTGTTTTTGGGTTGAAATCGATGTTCTTGAATTTGGGTTTTTGATGGGATACTGAAATATTTTATCATGTTTTTGTTTTTCTTGGGCTTTGGTTGGTGTCTCTGCACTTGGGGTTATGTGGAATCCTTATTTCTAACTTTGATTTATGTTGTTGCCCTCATTTTCTATTCAAGAATCGATGGATTTTTATTCATCTGTTACTTACCCTGATTTCTGAATTTTAATCATTATATCTAAAGGGCTCCACTGATTTCTGAAATCATCCCTCTTGCTTTCTCTTTGCTTTGATTTCAGCTTGAGTTGCCATGGAAATCTTCAATCAGTTCGACAACCGTGAGAACCAACTTCCTCCGAGCTTCCGATTCCACCCAATTGACGAAGAACTTATAACAAACTATCTCATGAAGAAGGTCATCAATAGCAGTTTCACAGGCCGAGCCATTGCCGAAATGTGTTGGGGGCCTTGCACAAAACCTTAGGATCTAGCCTCCCGAAACAAACCAGAATTATGGAATAATAATGCAATGAACTAAATCAAAACATAAACCACACCACACCAAAGATTTTTACGTGGAAAACCCTCAAAGAGGTAAAAACTACGGGACCTCGTCCAAATCAACAATTCACTATAAAGCAGAACGTTACAACCGATCACAAGCACACACCGCTTGGATCAAACCTTCTTCACTCACGCAGGAGTGGATAAACAATAAGAGAAACAAAGAAAACGGAGAGATCTCACCAATCACGAGGACGTAGAAGCGCTGAGACGTGGACTGCAAAGTAGATCACTTCTACGAGCAGAATCTCCCTTCCACAAGCTTCATCTCTCTTTCTCTCACCTTTTGATAGCCCTAAGCCCTCCTATAAAACCTTTAGAAAACTTAGAATGCCCTGGAATACACCTCAATCCCGGATACACCCCTTTATATAAGTATAAAAGAGGTAAAATCCAAATAGGAAATAAAATTCGTAAAATTTACGTTTCCGCAATCGCATCTGCGGAACTCTTCGATGCCATCGAACTACTCTCGATGACAGCCTTGATATCATCTGAAGGTCTCTCGATAATATAGACACATGACCAAAACTGTCCAGCGACTAAAGGTAAAAAAATCCAACAATTATCGATGTCATCGAGCTACACTCGATGACAACCTCGATATCATCTGAAAGTCTCTCGATGATATCGACGGGACCAAAAAACTGTCCAGTAACCAGTAGTGAAAAATTCTGCAATTATCGATGATATCGAAACCTGTTCGATTTCCTCGATCCCAACAATGAGGAGAAAAATTCTTCATCAAATCTCCCCCTTTTCGACTCAGGAGGAGCTCACCTTCTTCAAGCCAATCTGATTTCTACAAGTCTCAAACTTGCCCTTGAGAAAAGCCTTGGTCATCATGTCTGACCCATTATCGTCCGTGTGGACCTTCTCAAGCTGTAACACCTTCTGTTCCAAAATATCTTTGATCCAGTGATACTGAACCTCTATGTGCTTCGACTTGGAGTGTTGACTTGGACTCTTGCTCAAGTGTATAGCACTCTGACTATCGCAATAGACCACGTGTTGCTCCTGCTTCAGGCTAAGTTCCTGTAGGAACCTCTTCATCCAAAGTATCTTTTTACATGCCTTTGTGACTGCAATGTACTCGGCCTCTGTCGTCAACAATACTACGACCTTCTGTAGCTTGCTCTGTAGTCTATGTCACCTGCTATATCTACATCTGTGTAGCCCTCTAACACAATTTTACCGTCACCATAGCATAGGCTCAACTTGGATGAGCCTCTTAGATACCACAACATCCACTTCACCATGTCATAGGTGTGGTTCTTATTCAAGGATCTCATCTCCTCTTGTATAATGTACTCATGGAAGGATCCACTTCACCTCGTCGGCTAGGGCCTTAGAATAATCTTCTGGCTCTCCCCCATCGGTTAGCATAATGTACTCATGCGGCGAGTACTTCTTGGACGGCTGTCTGTCCCTAGATGACCTCCTCACCTGTGGCTCAACAGGTGAATCAAATAGGGGCTGCTCCCCTGGTCCATCTTCTGAAGGAACTCCTTCGTCCTCTGCACCTTGTTGTACTCCCCCGTCAACAGGCACCACGGGAGGAGTAACCGGATCCATGTCCTCTAACTCACCTGAACTAGGCTGGTTCTTCTCTGGCTTACCAATGTCTTCGATACACTGATCTTCAAAGAATACCACATCTCTGCTCCTGACAAGCTTCCTCTCGGTCGGATCCCACAATCTGTAACCAAACTTTTCATCACCGTACCCTAAGAACCACACTGCCTGATCTTCATATCGAGCTTAGACCTCTCGTCATTTGGTACGTGAACGGATGCCCTGCATCCAAACACCCTGAGATGACTGTACGATGGATCCTGTCCAGTCCACAACTTCTCAAGTACTTCTCCATTCAATGGGGCTGATGGAGACCTATTTATCAAATACACCGTCGTGTGCATTGCTTCTCCCCAAAACGTCTTGGGCAACTTCGCATGGGATAACATGCATCTGATTCTCTCAACAATGGTGGATTCATTCACTCAGCTACACCGTTATGCTGGGGGGTCTTGGGAACCGTTTGTTCATGCCGTATACCCAGGGACTTGCAGTACTTATGAAAGTCACTAATGTATTCACCACCATTGTCAGTGCAGATGCACTTCAATGATCTCTCTCTCTCTCTCTCTCTCTCTCTCTCTCTCTCTCTCTCGACCATAACATGAAACAATTTAAACACATCAAAGACCTCGTCCTTGGATTTCAAAGCATAAACCCAAACCCTCCTAGATGCTTCATCTATAAAAGTGACAAAATACAATGCCCCACCTAAGGTTTTTGTCCTCATAGGACCACAAACATCAGAATAAACCAAATCTAATGCATGCACTTTATTAACATGAGAACCAATTTTAACGAATGAAACTCTATGTTGTTTCTCTGATAAACAATCAAGACAGGTTTTGAGAGGTGTACCTGTCACGTCTGGAAGGAGTCGCTTCCTTGCTAGTAGCTGAAGCCCCTTTTCACTCATGTGACGTAGACGTCTGTGCCACATGTCAATAGTTGAATATTCCGCTGCGTTCAACCCACCCTTGCACATACTAACATTTGCCTTGTAAAGGGTGCAACACTTCTTTCCTCTACCTGTGATCAACGAACCCTTGATGAGCTTCCAGCGCTCACCAGCAAACCGGCTTTCATAGCCATCATCATCCAATCTTTCCGTCGACATCAAGTTGAGGCGAAGGTCTAGGATATGCCTCACATCCCTGAGAACCAATGTGTAGCCCACATCGGTCTTCACACAAATATCACCGACTCCCATGATTTTTGATACGCCAAAATTTCTCATCTTTACAGTCCCATAGTCACCAGACTTGTAGCTTGTGAAGAAGTTCCTGCGTGGAGTCACATGAAACGAAGTTCCCGAGTCTATCACCCAGTCGGTGTCCTGACTCATAATCGTGAGACATACATCATGATCTGCAGAAAGAATAAATACAACGTCGCCATCTGAAGCGATCGCAGTGGAATCTAATTCATCTTCCTTTCCTTTTCCTTTCTTGTCGTTTTTCTTACCACGACATTCATGCTTGTAGTGGCTCTTCTTGCCACAATTCCAGCAATCAACATCTTTTCTTTTACTCGACTTGCCTCTTGATTTATCTCAGGCCTTCCCACCCTTCCTGTTCTTTCCTCTCTCCCGTTCTTGTGTCACAAGGGCCTCTTGCTGAGTAGACCCCTGAGACTTCCTCCTTGTCTCTTCATTGAAGAGACAGCTAATAACCTGTTCCATGGATATCTTTCCGTCTGGTGCGGAGTTACTTAGAGACACCACCAATATCTCTCAACTGTCAGGCAATGAACTAAGCAATAGCAAAGCCTGCAATTCATCATCCAGAACCATCTTCATAGAGGAGAGTTGATTCACTATATTACTGACCTCATTCATGTGCTCGACCACAGAACCACCATCTTTGAATTTGAGATTCACAAGTCGCCTTATCAGAAAAAATTTATTACCGGCTGTCTTCCTCTCATACAGCCCTTGTAATTTCAGCCATAAGCTAGCGGCTGAGGTTTCTGTAGACACATGATGGAACACAGAATCATCCAACCATTGTCTAATAAACCCCACCACCTTTCAGTCCATCTTCTTCCAATCATCATCAGTCATATCCTTGGATTTTGCGGATATGCCTAAAATTGGAGAATATAGGTCCTTGCAATAAATCAAGTCCTCCATCTTAGCCTTTCATATGGTCCAGTTAGAACCATTGAGGCTGATCATCCTTGATGAGCCACCTTCCATAATTCAAAATCGATCATACCCGTTCAATGAACTTAGCATTGATACCACTTTGTTGGGGGCCTTGCACAAAACCTTAGGATCTAGCCTCCCGAAACAAACCAGAATTATGGAATAATAATGCAATGAACTAAATCAAAACATAAACCACACCACACCAGGGATTTTTACATGGAAAACCCTCAAAGAGGTAAAAACCACGGGACCTCGTCCAGATCAACAATACACTATAAAACAGAACATTACAACCGATCACAAGCACACACCGCTTGGATCAAACCTTCTTCACTCACGCAAGAGTGGATAAACAATAAGAGAAACAAAAGAAAATAGAGAGATCTCATCGATCACGAGGACGTAGAAGCGTTGAGACGTGCACTGCGAAGTAGATCACCTTTACGAGCAGAATCTCCGTTCCACAAGCTCCATCTCTCTCTCTCTCATACCTTTTGATAGCCCTAAGCCCTCCTAAAAAATCTTTAGGAAACTTAGAATGCCCTGGAATACGCCCCTTTATATAAGTATAGAGAGAGGTAGAATCAAAATAGGAAACAAAATCCGCAAAATCTGCGTTTCCGCAATCGCATCTGCGGAACTCTTCGATGTCATCGAGCCACTCTCGATGACAGCCTCTATATCATCTAAAGGTTTCTCGATGATATCGACACAAGACCAAAACTGTCCAGCGACCAGGGGTGAAAAAATTCAACAATTATCGATGTCATCGAGCCACTCTCGATGACAGCCTCGATATCATCTAAAAGTCTCTCGATGATATCGACAGGACAAAAAAACTGTCCAGTAACCAGCAATGAAAAATCCTGCAATTATCTATGATATCGAAACCTGTTTGATTTCATCGATCCCAACAATGAGGAGAAAAATCCCCATAAAAAAGGACCTCAACAAGTGCAAGCCATGGCAGCTTCCCGGTACACCTTTCGCTCTCGATCCCATTTCATCACCATATTCTCTTATCTAATCCTTGTAAGAACCTATTGAAGATGGAGGAATTGGAGTTGAGAAGAGAAGAAAGATGGATTTTATGGGGTGGGATTGCATGCAATCCCACGCCTGGCCAAACAGATTTGTGTTTAGCATCCCTGGATATGCCAACCAATATCCCAAACCGAATGGAATTTTGGCCATGGGATACACCAATACCATGGGATTGCCAACAATCCATTGACGTAGTCACCATTACCTTAAATCTGATTCCATCCACCCTAATACCATTCAATCCGCCTGGCCAAACGGCCCTAAAAGCTTAAGCTATGAGAGTGTGGTGTATCAATGTATATTAAGGGACTTTAATTATCACTCCAACATTAATTTTCTCTTTATATAGATTTATATAACTAGTCAAACTCATATGCTTGTTTTGATATCACTTTAATACACGATAATTAATTAGTTATTATAAAAGCTCAAATTGATAAAACGTAGTAAATTAATTCATTTATCTCATAGCCTAAATTCCACATCCACGAGTTCTACCTCATACAAATCACCCATCTCACACAGGCCACCCACCCCAAGTGTGCCCCAAATCAAATTAGATAGCAAGTAAATATCATGTGGGCACTTTAAAGGCTTCAACGGTGAACATTATTGTATCCACTACTTATGATGCGCCTCATTTGAGTTTTGGATCTACTTCATCTTTGGGTTGATACTTTAAAATGATCTTGCAAATTCGAAGAACAATGTAAATATAACACATATATCATAATGGGGCTCATAAAATTTTGGTGATCTCAACACACCGCCGACTAAGTCATTATCGACGAAATGAGAAATTTGAATATACCTAACCCAAAACTGTTCAAACTATGGTTTTAGGTTAGGCATATTCAAATTAAATCATTTAAGTCATTTAATGCTTTGAAAATATAAACTTGATACACAGGCAACGCTCGGGGTATAATTGCTAGAATTAAACAAAGTTTCAATGTGAGTTGTGGATCCCACTTTCAGTAATCCACTGGCCCAAAACTAAGCTGGTTGAACAATCCTAACCAATAATCCATAGACACTTACTTTATTAAAATAAGACATTTGGGTATTTTTATTTTTAACTGTCCAACAAATAATTACCATTTTTGATAAGATTAGATAAGCCTGATTTTTTATTTGAGCTACTTGTGCATCGCATATACAGTTTTTAAGTGCCTCTGAAATGTGATATCATTCATAGTCCGCTAGAGTATCAAAGCCCTACCAAGCATGATGTATGTGTTATATCCATACCATCCATTCATTTTTTTTCCCCTATCGTTCTAAGACATGAGCCCAAAAATGAGGTAGATCTAAAGCTCAGCTAGACCACACCATAGAAAAAGGTGGATACAACAATGGGCATATTATTCCCACTGCATCTTGTGGGGTGGTCCACTTAAGCTTTTGGGCCTTTGTCCTAAAATGATATGGCAAATTAAACGAGGCATGGATAAAACAAATACACTACGATGGGGTTCACACATTTTCAGCTACGATGAGAGGATACCCATGTCATTCCACTGTGCCTGTCAACATCACACCTAGGGTTGTACACGAACCAAGTTAGCTCGATTAGCTCGCTCGACTTGACTCGAAAAAGCTCAGATTTGACTCGGTTCGAAACTCAGGTCGAGACAAGTCGAGCCGATTTTTTAAGCTCGAAAAAAATTTCGAACCGAGTTCGAGCTGGACCGAGCTTGACTCGACTCGGATCGAACCCAACTCGAATCAAACTCGGATCAAACCAGTTTAGTGACTCGGTTACTTTGATATTGATATTGCTCACCAATTGTTTGATGAAATGACTCAATGAAGTGTGGCTAGTGGCAAGGAAGGCATGTATATTAAACAAATACTTTTTTTTTCTTGATTTTTATGTTGCTTACAAGGTGTTTGATGAAATACCTATAAAATTACTGCTATTGTTTTACATACAGTGAGGTTTTGAAGGTGCAGTCCATGTGTTTGTGAAAATGCTGCATAGGAGAACTCGGCTCGAACTAGCCTGAGCTGCTGACCGAACCGAGCCAAGCCAAGTTCAAGTCGGGGTATCTTACTAGCCG
This sequence comes from Magnolia officinalis, assembly GCA_021015155.1. Classification (NCBI taxonomy): domain Eukaryota; kingdom Viridiplantae; phylum Streptophyta; class Magnoliopsida; order Magnoliales; family Magnoliaceae; genus Magnolia; species Magnolia officinalis. Next base: position 39,314,714 of record JAJHSJ010000018.1, on the reverse strand, counting down.
AGTCGAGCCAAGATGGGCAAAGCTCGATTTGTGTATACCTCTAATCACACCATAGGAAATAACAAAGTAAACACTACACCAAAATATCAATTCTGGAACGAAATACTATTTTGGTTCTGGAACGGCTTAACGTTTTAAGCCGTCTCAGATTTCGAACTGTACGGGATCCGAGCGCTGGCAACGGGTTTATATAAAAGCAAAAAAAAAAAAAAAAAACCTTATTATCTCGTTCGACACGTTTCCTCTCCCCACCGCCGACTCTCTCTGCGCCTCTCTCTCTCCCTCTCTCTCTCTACACCTCTCCCTCTCTACTCGATCTACATCTCAGCCTCTCCCTCTCCGCTCGATCTCTCTCCCCCTCTTCACTCTCGAACCCTCCCCTCTCCCTCTCCGCTCGATCTACCTCTCCCTCTCCCTCTCTCTCCCTCTTTTATTTCTTCTTTTCTTTGGTCCAGCACATTAAGGATCATTATGCAATATCATTATGCCGATTAGAGAAGATTAGAGGTTTCTTCCCGATCCAGTTCGGAGGAATTAGGGTTTCAATTCGATTTGGGCTCAGAAATCCTAATTCCTCATCGTCCGGAGGTTCAACCCTGTGAATTTCTTCTTTCTAGGGTTTGTGGATCAATTCAGAACGCCGTTTCCTTGTAATCCAGATCGGAATATCGAAGGAGTTAGGGTATCTGATGGATTCAAGTAGAAGAGTTGTGGAATCTTACTGGAGATCTCGGATGATTGATGGCGTGACATCAGATGAGGACAAGGTCACTCCTGTTGACAAATTAGAGGAGGTTTGAGAGCTTCTGCGATCTTCACATGTCAGCATCGTGAAAGAAGTTTCCGAGTTTATCTTCAAACGGCTTGATCATAAAAGTCCAATGGTCAAGCAAAAGGTAAAATCTCCTGTTATTCTGATTTTCCTTCGAAAATTTCCTGCTTATTATTTGGTCTTATCCTCAGGCCTTTTCATGTTAAAAAATTATATATCAGAAGTTGATGTTGTTCCCTTGTAGATCAGTAATTGAATTTTCAATTTGATTAATTAAAGCAGCAAAATTCAGATTTTCCTTTTTACCTTTTTGCATTATGCATTTAGTTTTTCGACAGTTAGGCTAAATCTGGAAATGATTTGGTACAAAACAATGAAATATATGATGCTTGGCCTCAACTAGTAATTTTTCAGCTCAGGGTGGCATTGGGGTGGGGCCCACCTTTCATTTAATCCAGGCATTATACCTGATATATTCAATATCAGGTCCAGCACTTGTGGTGCGTTATACCCTATGCTTCAAATTAAACATAAGCCATTTATCTGTCTATGGCTGCATGCTGTTGGGCTGGCTTTTGCAGGAAGGCCTATGTTTTGGTGTGGTGTACAGGTCTTCTACGCATTTAGCGGGTGAGTAGAGTAGTGGTTGTTTGCTGCACATCTGGGATCAATTGAAGCATTTCGTTTGCATACAGTTGGCTCACCTGACTTGCATGTGACCTGATTCTTACACCAAGGCGTAAGTTGCAGGTGAGGTTTCCTAAGCCCATATGTGCATGGAGCATTGCATGACCAAATGCAGCCACATGCACCAATGTAGCATAAGGGTGTGAGATAAGAGCTTTCCATCAAGTGGGTCGCACCTTCTAGAACTTCGGGCTCAAAATTGTGTTTTACTCCTTAGGTGGACCACTGTATACAAAACAAATGGATGTTAAGAAAAAGTTTTATTAGCCATCCATTTCTTTTGTATATTGTGCCCAACTTAGGAGCGAAAGCTTGACTTGTGCATGTGGCTGTTCTAATGGAAAGCTTGGATTTTTTTATGCATGGCTCATCTAATGGAAAGCTGGATCCCACACACATGTTTCACATTAGCATGTTCGGCTGTCAGTGGATGGTCACAAATCCACTGGCTTAACCTCTGTTTTTATGTGAACTTCATATGGTTTTTGATTTGTTATAGCAAAAATAGTAGCACAATGTTTTTTTTTGTTTTTAACAAGAGATTTATTTTTCAGTCTTTCTTTTATAGGAGAAGCTACTTGACACATGTGAGGCAATTGGACGTGACATGGACATGACATGGTAAATGATTGCTAATGAAAGTTAATGCATGAATGATATATATGAGATCTTTGGATTATATTTTCAAATTGTAGCAAGAGTTATGTAATATTTGACTTGTGATTATATTTGTGTTTGGATGTAACATTCTTATTTGAAATGGATGCAATTATTTAGAGTATAGACTTAAAAGAGGCTCCACAATGCTTTATTGGAGAGTTTACATGGAAAGATGCTCATTAATTGTGAAAAATTCAGGCTGGTTTGGTCATCTGGTGGGCCATGTAGCTATATACATCTATATCACAAGCATGACTGTAGAAGTAGATGTATATGATATATACATCTATATCATATATCACAGCTATATACAGCTATATACATCTATATCACAAGCATGGTAAGGAATTATATCACAGATAAAACACTTTACTGAAAGTAGACTCTACTAGTTTTGATGTAGATTTAGAGTTTTAAGACAACTGCTAGTTTTGATGTAGATTTAGAGTTTTAACATTTCTATATCATGTATATTCAACGGTGGTCAGGTTATTTTGTTTGGCTAACACTGCATTGTTGTTGCCTATTTTCAGCTTGCTTAGGTACTGAGCCAAATCCAGGATTTCCTAGAAGAGGGATTTTCAGGTATCTGTATAGGAGAGATTTGCTTCTCTTGTGGTTCATCTTGTGGTTATCTTAGTTCAGGCTTGACTTGTGTTTATGGTGCAAGTTCAAGCATATGTTCAGCTGAACTGCAGCAGGTGCAGCCCCAGAACTGCAGCAGGTGGAATCCCCTATTGTTTATGATGCCTACAAGCTTCTTGTTATGCCTTCTCCAATTGGTGGTATTCTTATAATCTGTGCAAATACTATTCACTATCATAGTTAGGTAAGTTGTTCTGCTTTTACCCATGTTCGTAGTGCAACCACTGTGGTAGGTTAGCATAATTGACACAGGAGCTCCCCAGCGAAGAATGGGTGGAGCTGGAGGGTTTGTGCATTTCTACTCTTTCAGTATTAATTTTTTTCAGTAGTATTTTGAGGTGCTGAATTGCGTCCGTTAGTGACATTGCCTTGGATATCTATTTGTCTATGCAGTGGAAGCCAGCCATCTTTTATCACAAGCATGACTGTAGAAGTTGTTGTTCCTTGATCACTTGTTACTTCTATCTATGGAGAGGATGGAGGCTGTTTAAAATAGATACATGAGGTTTATTCTGAGACATGATGGCTGTTGATGTTCCTGCATCCTTGATGCTTTGTTACTGACCAATAAATGCATTTTCAGATTTCTTGTGCTAAAATTACCATCACCGAAACTGCACTTGGGGCAACTGAGACTGTCATTATAATATCGGGAACACCTGAACAGACCCATGCTGCACAGAGCCTGCTTCAACCATTTGTAATGAGCGGGACAGCCTCCCCCTGATTTGCCGTAGTGGACAGGTAACCTTCCTTGCATTCTTCCTGTTGTATCAAAGAAAAACCCTTTTCCGTGTTTGGAAAGCTGACTGGAATGGATTTTTGTCATGGTTGGTGGTTCTGTTTGCATCTTCAGTTATTTTCAGGTTTTGACCCTTTCAATACAATTCTAAGCGTAACTTGCAAGCATTTCATAGCTTTAAACAAACCATTTTAACAGTCTCTAGGATGCTTTTGTTATGATAGAAGCTGGAAAAACTTAAAGATGAGGACCAGGTTGAGAAGCCATTTCAACGGAAACAAATAAAGGTCAGGTTTCCCTGAGCATGGAAACAAGTGGAAGATCTGTAGTAATGATTAAGAATCTAGAATTTGGATATGATGACAAGGTGTGTAATTTTGTTCTGTGATACACATTTATTTAAGTACTATGGCATTTCATTTTATGACTGGGGCCTTTTGTGTTCAATCATCTTTACTTGCACATCCATGCACCAGGTGCTTTTTGATAAAGCAAACCTTATGATTGGGAGGGGAGAAAATTGTTGTCATTGGCCCAAATGGATTGGATTATCTGATCAGTGTAAAAATGTTATATGACTGATCAGAAAAATGTCCTTTGAAGCCTTCTTTTATGTTACTTCCTCTATTAATATTCTCTCTGGTAGATATGGCTCTTATATATATAGCATATTGTAAGAAGTTGCCTCTGCAATGAATGTTATTGATAAAGAAAATTAAGGTTGCATTTGGGTGCAGAAGTGAAATGAATTGTGAACATTCAGTTCAATAAAATGAACCAAACTGTATGATGACTCGAACTAGGCAATCTGTTGGACCTTTTCTTAACTGAACTTGTCTTTTAGTGTCCAACGGTAGCTGAAGCATAGGGAACGAGGCGGAAGCTAGATGATGTAGGGATTTTCTAGTTTTGTACAAAGCTATAGAATTCATCCAATGGAAATGTTTGGTAGTGATGTCTAGAGCAGATCTTTCTTTCTTTCTTTCTTTCTTTCTTCTTCTTCTTGTGATCTTTTTACTTTTTCTTGGCACTGAAGAATTTCCTGCACCATCCTATGAAATGCTCTTGAATTCCCCAGGCAAGGTTTTTTTTTTTTTTTTTTTTTTCCCTGGACAGATATACAGATTGAGAGATTCTCAAGAATTCATCTTACTTCAAGGATCTGAAGATGCCTGGAGTGGGAGTTAGTGTCTTGGTAGCCTTTCTGGTTGTTTCATTATGTTGTTCTTCGCTACTTGTTGGAGCACAGATCACTTGTCCATCTGAAGATGAGCATGCTTGAATTTTAAAGTTTAAATGTTTTTCACAAATAAAAGGATTGTAAAATGTTACATTCAACCTTGTCGTTGATGTGCAGTTGTATGTTTCCTTATAATTGTAAAGGAAATCTCCTCGTTTATAATGGTTAATGGATAATTTCTTCATAAAAGCTTTTGTGTGCACCAATGCCTAGTTCATATGAGGACGTGCAAAAGTTTGACTGGTGTAGATTTATAATGCATTACCTTAAAGAGATGGAAAATCAAAGGTGGACTCGCATGATGGAATGTCTAAATCAATATGGACTGTCTATTTCCTTGGGCATTCAATGGACCATTAGGATCATTGAAAAATCAGTCTAATCCAAAATTTAGACATGCCACAATGTTCTCATGCAGATTTATGTTGTGCCTATTACTATACATATTGTGGTAAGCTGTCGATTGTACCCTTTCTTTTCCATCTTTCTATTCTTTGTTATTCAATTCACTGAAGCAAGTCAACATAGGATCTGGTAAATTATATTTCAAAAGGCAATGACCTTTGATGTGCATTAGCTATGCCAGTACCAAACAGTCTTTTTACATCCTGGGTTTCTATGGACAGCTATGATTTATTCCTAACCAGTTACAGTCACTAGCTTGCTTTCTTCTTAGTGGTTTTAGGATGTTCTCTGCCATGGAAGATTTTTCTGTAAGTGTTCTTGTTTTGTGATGGTGAAATTTCATTTCAGATTTTTGCAGAAAGACCAGCTGTGCATCAGGCATTTCTGAACTTTGTTCCTAGCAAGGTAAGAACAATATGTGGAAGTTCTACCATGTAGTTGACTTCCATCTTCAACCATTTTATACTCGATGATAACCTTGACACCTACTGGCAGTGACTCCCATCCATTCCCCTTCTCTGCCTTTCTAACATTGATTTTATACTTGTAATCTCACTGTTTCTTTGCCTTATTACAGATCAGATGGTGCCCAGCCCCACCTTATCAACATCTAGTTCCAGGAAAAAGTCAAGCTCCAGGTACATTTCTTTTTCTCCTCTCTCTTCTTCTTTTTTTTTTTTTTTTTTTTTTTTTTCTATTTTATCTTTAGTGAGTTGGAACCCTCTTTTAATTCAGTTGCTTGTACTCTATGTTGATTTCAAACTCGATGAGAGCTATACCCCAAGCAAGATTTCGATTCGAGCTGGGGATGGTTTCCACAACTTGAAGGTAAATCATATACCTTGCCTTTTACTAACAGGATTTATTTCGATGCCCTATTGATTAAACTATATATTTGCAATTCAATTCGACTGTACATATAAATGCAATAAGTGCTGCTGATAGTTCAAAGTCAGAGGAATGTGATGTTCCTTGTGTTAAGCGGCTTAAAATAGAAGAAAAACCAAAACCCTCTAGCAACTTTTATGAGCTGGAACAGGGTTACACCACTGGTGATAAACCAGATGCAAAAATTAAGGAAGTCATTGGAGAAAATGAACCATTTACATTTCCTTCTCTGCAAAATCCTGGCTTTGAATATTTTCATGGCAGCTTAGTCAAACTGGTTGGTGGTGGAAGAGACTATGATGCCGTGAAGACCATGCTCCTTGTAGGCTTAAGCCAATTCATTGATGCGGACAGCATTATCAGAATTTACCGTGCTTCACTAAGCAATTCAGGGCAAACTCGGTTGCAGCTTTTTCAGAAGCAAGTTGAGATCACCAAAAGTTTCCGTGGAAATGCAAATGTTCGCTACGCTTGGCTTGGTGTTTCAAAAGAAGCTTTAACAGGGATCCTCTAATGGCGGTTATATCTTCTTTAGGTTGGCGCAGTTATATCTTCTTTAGCATTGTCAGAAAATTTTTAGCATGTGAACATTTAGGTTGGCGCAGTTGTATCTTCTTTTATATACTTTTTTTTCTTTCTTTTAGGATTTCAGCGTTGTGGATCCTCTAATGGCGGATTCTGATAACATGATCGTGAGTGGAAGACAAACCCTACCCAATGGTATGAGATTTGAATTAGAAACATATTTGGAAATATAACTATTTGGAGTGATCTTATTTGTATGATTTCATATGGGTTTTTGAAATGAAATGAAAATAGAACTGTTTTGTTTTTGAATTCTGTTTCCCACGAAATCAATTGCCAAAAAACAGTTATTTTTTCTTTTTCTTTTCTTGTTTTCTCTCTTTCTTTGGGTCATCTGATTTGGATTTTATTGAAATGCCTTTGGAAATAGAACTGTTTCTTGGTGATCTTAATTGGGTTTCTTTTTCTTTCTTGCAGGGAATTAGTTATGCAAAGTCATTCTTTTCTGAATTGGGTTTGTGTAGATTCAAGTTTTTCAAGTTGGGCCACTCCATCCATAGCCCAGAGTGAGCAATTTTCTATTGTTTATATATTTCGAGTGTTATAATATCTGTTGATTCTGTCCTCTTCCGCTTTTGGGCATGTTTGGATGTGCTATGGAATTGGATTTCAATTTTAGTTTGATAAATTGAGATAACCAAATTAGAGTTTCTCTTGTCAACATTCATGTTGAAGATCTGGGTGGTGACTTTGAAAATTTCTCGTCTAAATACATTAAATCTGTGGAGAAGCGTTTGTTGGTGAATAATCCATGTTGCAGCTTTCCTTTAACAATTTCATGCTTCTGGTAGGAATTATGGAGCTGCATCCAGGAGGGATCAATAGCATCCCAAGTAAAGCACACATAGAAATTGGTATGCCTCCTCTTTGGTGAATAAAATTCAGTAAGACCCAGGAGAATTTTAATATTTGTGATTTTGAAGGAGGAAAAAAAGATACGGGTTCAGTAAGGATTCCTTCATTGAAATTTTGTTTTCTGTATAAGATGCCTTCATTAATTATATGGCGATTAATTATCTTTGATTCCTATCATAATAGTTAGTATGACTTTAAGTTACCAATTAACTTCAATTTCTATAGTTATTTATATTCTTAGGTGGGAAGCATCATGTTCCTATGGGTCTAGGAGATGATGATCAATGCATTGAGGAGGGAGCTTCACACGCCATCTTCGCAAAGCTACAATTTAAAGTGCTAGCTTTTCCTGTAGCTTATTTTGTAAATTTGATTTTGCAATGAAACATCTTCAAGGAAATATTTTCTTATGTTTTTCTTTGGATTAATCTCTATTTTGATGGAATGTGATAAACTTCTGTTAATTTATTTCCCTTTATCTTAAATTTTGTGTTTATCTGGGTTTAAAATTGTTCGTAAAATTCCATCCTAAAAATTTGACGGTTGTCAACGTTAAGAAGGTTTAAAACCGTTTTTAAAATTTCGTTCCTAACCGTTGGCACCAGAACGGCTTAAAACCGTTCCTAAAATTCCGTTTCTGAAATTGGAAACGGTACCCAAAACGGTTCTAAACCGTTCCTGTTTTTCTGCGACGCCTCATTTAGGAACGGTTTTAAACCGTTCCTGAAGCATTTAGGAACGGTTAAAAACCGTTCCTAAATGACGATTTTGGTGTAGTGAAATAATTATTACTTACCTTAAATTTTCTGAAATGACTGCAAATCAAGCATGGATTGGAGTGTTTACTCAGTAATTTGGTACGCTTTGATCGCACTCAGTAAACTCAGTTGGGCAAACTGTGAATGGATGTGGTTTATCCATGCCGTTCATCCATTTTTCCAGCTCATTTTAAATGTTGAGCCCAAAATTAAAGCATATTCAAAACTCAAGACCACACCAAAGGAAACAGTGGGAATAATAATTTCCACCATTGAAACCTTTCTAGGGCCCACATTGATATTTATTTGTCATCCAACTTATTCATAAGATCACACATACATGGAAGGACAAAAAAAAAAAAAAAAAATCAGCTTGATCCAAACTTCTAAAGCACCCAAGAATTCATATTGTTTCATGTAGTGTAGTCCATTTGAGCTTTGGATATGCTTTATTTTTTAGCTCAAACCTTATAATTATATGGTAAAGTAGATGGACGAAGAGGATAAAATACATAAATCACAGTAGACCCCGTAGAGTTTACTCAATAGGCTTAGCGTGCTCAATAGGCAGCCCCTCATATCGATCGTGTGGGGCTTTTGGAAATTGTTTGCTGCTCGAGTGCAGGCCAAAATACGTAGCCTGTTGACTAAATGGGTTAGGCTCAAGTTGGCCCAACTCAACTTCAATCCTAGCCATCATTAGGGCTGCTATTTGGGCTCCAATCAACTCGAGCCATATTGACATGACCCAAGTCCAGGTTGGGTACTTACGCCTTGGTGATAGACTCACAACTTTTTCAACATGAGGTCATGCGTTCAAATACCTATTATGGTGAAAATCCTTTGTAGTGTGAGTTTGTGGGTGTGAGTGCGTATGTAAAAAATTTAAAATAAATAAATAACAAGTCAAGTTATCGTGTTAGTTTCATATTGAAAAAAACCAACCCAATTTGTAATTGGATAGATCTTATATCTAGAAAAGCTCTTCGTCTTTAATTTTTATTTAAAAAAAAATAAAAATGAAAGAGAATAACACAATTGCTCTTGTAGATATAAGATCTATCTAATTACACAATTCACATGACGTACACACCATATCTTAACTTTAGCAAAAAGAAATTAGAAAGGGCAAACAATGAGAGAAAAGAAAGAACGATTTATGAAATATAAAAAATAAAAGTTGTTGATGCAATTTCCAGCTCACCCCCTCTACTACTCGAAAACTTGCATAGGAAGAGGACAAAGGAGACCCTGGCTTGTACAGGGGACCCTACGATGCCAAAGCCAGGCCTGGACTCTGGGTCTAATAATTTGATAAGAGATTAGGGGTGAGAATGTGTGTGTACCTTTCACCTTGAGGCACCTCCCATTCATTGGGGAGATATGATCTCATGGTTTCGGGATCCTTCCCTAGTTCATAAGAGATTGGCTGTTATCTGTAATGATCCTGAGATCTTAAATCTCCTAGATTTCCAGGATCGGGAATCATCTTCCGAAGATCTCAGAAGGCAAATCTTTGAAGCTGAGCCGAAAGCTTGAGGCTCAATCCTAGGTCAGACGCGGCGGTTGGTCATACGTCGATTGTTCTCACAGCTCCGACTTATCCAAGTGGCTTGTGCTGGTCGGTATATGCATTGACTGCTTCAGGCTCAACCAATAATGTTGAGCCTCACTCGGCTGGGGCGCCGTTGTTCTTGAATCGACTTAGTTGCTGATCAGGGATTGCCCTGTGGCCGACCTAAACGTTCGGTCAAACTATGGTTGAGTCGTAATGTGACTAGCTGACCCATGATCTAGGTCGGCATAATGCGGCCACTGTGGGGCTCTAAGTGTCCTCGGGGTTGTATCAGTCTCCTCGGAGGCCTTGTCTCTCGGCTCGCTAGACATGTGGGCCTCAGTCAAGATCAATGCCTTGGGGACCAAGCCATGTCAATAGAATTGGTCCATTCCACAAGCCGACTCATCGACTTGCCACATTTTCCCCCCAACAAAAGCTATATAAATTAGAATAAACTCTACTATAATATCATGTAAAATTGAATAGAAGTGAAAAGAAATAAGAAGTAAATAGAAAGAAAATGAGATAGAGAAAGAGAATGAAAAGAGCCATGGCTACTATATTTTATATTAAGTCAAAAAGTAAAAATTTTCAAGACGACCCCTCAATCACTAGCAATAATATTACGTTCCAATATTAAGTATACCTAATGGACTAAGCCCAAAACTAGGTAAGTTGTACAACCGTACAACCCATATTACATTTATAGTCGTACAACCCATATCCACAATCATTAACAATCATCTTAGTTTATAATAACTTCTCATCAAAAGGAAGAATACATATGTGGTCCATTTCTCATTGATGTATGTGGATCAACTAACTCTAGCATACCGCACTATCCCACTTACTATGCAATGATGGTGTGAAGCAATACAAGCAGCATACACACATATCATATCCTACACTATACTCAACATGAGCCATCAGACGGCCCTCGGCTTATCGATGGTTTGCCGGTCAGTAAGCAATTAATCGGCGGCGAGCTCGGAGAAAGCAACTCTCCATATGTTTGCCAACAGTATGGGCTGGACATGGCACCTTCTTGCAATGGTTGGAGTTGGATGGCTGATAGAGTGATACCAGTGCATGGTAATGCATCACTGCATGCCAAGTGAACCGGCTCTACGGTGTATGTGCCAGTTATTTTCTCGAAATTGATATTAGATAATGCAACTGCGGCTGATTGATTATTGCATTTGCCTTGATCACAATAGAACTGGTCAATCACGATTGGAAATTCGACTTCGGAGACTTGGATGTTGGAGAATAGAATGCCCTGGACCAAACCGGATCCACCCTGCAACCAAAACATGTGAATTATAGTAGTGGAATTTAGTGTATTTTATGTGTGTGTAAATAATACACATACACACACATACATGCGTATATCCTTGACGTCTGTTCATTTTGTCATATATCCTTGACATGTGTTCATTTTTTCAACTCATGTATGTATGTGTGTATGTATATTTAGGGGTGTACACGAACTGAGTTAGCTCGCTCACTCTACTCCACTTGAAAAAGTTTGATTCGACTCGATTTGAAGCTGCATTTGAGCTGTGTTGAGCTAATATTTTGAGCTCGAAAAATTTTCGAACTGAGTTCGAGCTTACTCAAGCTCGACTGGACTTGGATTGAACCCTAACTTGAATCAAACTCGAATCAAAATAGTTCGGCAACTCGGTTACTTTGATATTGATGTTGCTCGCTAAGTGTTTAATGAAATGACTCAACGAAGTGTCGGCTAGTGGCAATGAAGGTATGTATATGAAGCAAATACCATTTTTTCTTGATTTTGATGTTGTTTACAAGGTGTTTGATGAAATACTTGTAAACAGCTGCGGTTGTTTTACATGCAGCAGCATGTGTTTGTGAAAATGCTGCTAAAGCTCGTTTTTAGGTCAAACTCAGCTTGAATTGGCTCAGGATGTTGACCGAGCTAAGCCGAGCTGGCTAATTAGGCTCAAGGACTGAGCCGAGCGGAGTTCGTGCTGAGATCAGCTAATGACCGAGCCGAGCTGGCTAATTAGGCTTGAGGACTGATCCGAGCCGAGTTCAAGCTAGGGTCAGCCAGTGGCCGAGTTGAGTCAAGCTGAGGGATTTGATAGCCATGAACCTCTGAATATGTGTATATTTTTGGGATATTAACCATCCAACCCGTAGCCACTATTTTAAAGGTTTGGATCCATCGATATGAGAACCAATCAACGGTTTATAACATTAAGAAGTATGAAAGAGTGACGTGGCATTATTACCTGCCACGTCTTGATCCGTACACCGTTCAACGTGTTATGCATGACGGAGTCACGGACGGTGATGCTCGACACACAAGCTTTCGTGTCGTCCTTTCCCAGCCCTCCGATGCTGATCCCGTGGCCGGGCCCACAGTGCACATTGCGTATGTTCACGTTGCTACAACCAGTTTGTATGGATACACAGTCGTCGCCTGCATAATGCATTAGTACATTGCGTGAGCACAGAGATTTTATACATGCGAATGCTTTTTCCAAGCCGTTTATTGCCACACACGTGCCATCGTGTGATATCCAAGACATTCAATACGTGGGATGATAATGTAGATGAGATCTACAGATCAGACCACACATACATAAATAAATGGACGGTTAAGAAGAGATTGTTGATTGTCCAAGATCAATGCCAATAGAAAAAAAATTAGCATTGTAGAGGCTTACCTTTTATGCTTTTAAAAAAAAAAAATTTTAATGCCAAAAGCTTACGTAAGCAAAGTAGATTTTTTATCTATAAAAAAGGATTTTGGATAAAAATATTTCAAATTTTAAGATAAAAATAGAAAAAAGGCGAGGATACTTTTATCTTTACAGGGTTATCGTACGGATAAAGGCCTAGTTTGATAAACTCAGTAAGGTAGATGGAAGGTCGAGTCTACGGTAGAGAATACCCATGCAAATATATCGGAGGCTGGATTCGGACATGCTCGGCCGAGCAGTCCGGTCCACGTTCGACCCCCATTCTAAGGAATTTAGGACGTGAGAGACCCTACATGTGAAAAGATGAAACTACCCTTACACAAGTATTTATAAGATTACCGCAGGCTATGATGGTGCCGTGGATAGACACATCTTGTGAGTTCTGCAAATGGATTCCGTCGGTGTGGGGGCTGTCGCCTGGGGACGAAACCGTCACGTCCGAAACCTGGACTCCGGTACAGCTATCGAACTTGAGGTGGCATTGTGGGCTGTTTCGGATTGTTATGCCGGTAACCGTTACATCAGAACTACCATAGAACCTTAGAGCCTGCCCAACATTTACAAATAAGGGAAATTAGTGTCAAGGGTATTTTAGTCATTTGCGTAACCTGATGAATATAACTACAATTAATGCATAATCCATAGATCATTACCGTTGGTTTGGTGCTAGGCATTTTACTGTCGGCATATATCTGCTGTAAAATCAACGGTTGATAATGTCATTAACTGAGTGTGTCAATGGACAAATCGTGCTTACGGCTAGCAATGGGCCAAGGTGGGCTTGTCAGCTTTAAATGGGCTTGGGCTCAAATCAGTCTACTGTAGTGGGCCTAACACAACCCCAACCTTGCCCATTGACTTTACTAACACTATAATAAAGAGAAGAGATGGTTGATTACCGAATCATCCAACTCCGAACGGGCCCACCAGACATTACCACTACCGTTGATCACACCACCACCTCGAACCGTGATCCCTTTCAGTTTCGTGAATTCAAGCCATTGCAATAACCTCGAACCCCACTGTCCAGCACCTGTCGGAGCGATGATCTTACCGTCCAGCTGCCAAGTAAGTGGGCCTGTTAGGTGGGCTTCTTTGGGACACTGACACTATACAATCCAATCCTGTCTAAGTATCAAAGCTTTAATCAATACAATTACCTGAAATATTATATTCGGTTGACAGTTAGGACCAGAGAATGAGATGGGCCCCACAAGGAATGTGGAACCAGATGGTACCAGAACCGTTGATCCTCCCACCTTGCAAGCATTTGTCCATGCATCCAGGAATGCCTGCATTACATAAAAGGAACAGTAAATAAGAGCTTAAACAATAGTAGAAGCTAGTAGTAATCTGTCCATTGTATTTATAGAGAGTGGGGCCCACAAAATGAATGAACCAGAATGGTTTACAGACCTTATGATCATCAGGGCATGGTCCACCGTTCGAGAGAAAGGACCTTTAATTTCACTTTTGGTAATACAAGAGTAGAAACTTGTACTGATGTATTAATAAAAGTGAAAGAAAAAGGCTTTATCTAGCAACTGCATTGGGTGTGGATATCAAATTACTTTTATAATATACGTTGATTGCATACCAACATTCAGCAACAATAACAACCATTGAAATTTTTGCCTTGGAAATTCACTACAAAGCCTTGTATGGTAGGCATAAACTATTATGAGTCCCACTGTGATGTTTGAATGAAATCCAGTCCGTCCATCATGTGCACCTCATCATTTTCTCCTGGACGCTTTAAAATCAGGCCAATCCGAAACTCAGATGGATCACACCAAATGAAACAGTTGGGGTGAGGATATCCACCATTAAAAACCTTCCGAATTATCTGCAGAGCCCATCGTGTTTTGTATGTCCCATCAAATCCGTTCAGAAAGAGGCCCACTTTGATGATTGGACGACCAAATCCGGACATTCCGAAACACAAATAGGACAGACCATGTGGATTTAGATACTTTAGGCATGATTTCAATTGTGTGTCCGCCTTGAGTCTTGGTTCGGCTTGATTTTTGTGATAGACGGATTCGATGTAATGAACACATCATGGTGGACCCCACAAATCGTATTGTAGGTATGGCTTGACCTGGAAAGTTTTGGACTAGATCTTGGCATTGGACGGTGTGGATGTTACAGATTCAACAAGGTGTGCCCCCACTAGGGGTGTACACGAACCGAGTTAGCACGGTTAGCTCGCTCGCCTATACTCGAAAAAGCTCAATTCAACTCGGTTTGCAGCTGAGTTCGAGCCAAGTTCAAGCAGGCCCCAGCTCGATTCGACTCAACTCGGATCGAATCTAGCTTGAATTGAACTCGGATAGAATCATTTTGGTGACTCGATTACTTTACCATTGATGTTGCTCACCAACTATTTTTTAAAATGGCTCAACAAAATGTGGCTAGTGGCAAAAAAGGTATGTATATAAAACAAATATTATTTTTCTCTTTGTTTTTTCTTGTTTTTATGTTGTCTAGAAGGTGTTTGGTAAAATATATTTAAAAACATTGTTTATGTTTTTAAAACAATATGATTTTGAAATTGTAGTTTGGGTGTTTGTGAAAATGCCTCAGTAGCGAACTTAGCTCAATCTTGGCTCAAACTCGCCCGAGCTGGCCCAAGCTATTAACCGAACTGAGCCGAACGGCCAATCAAGCTCAAGGACCGAGCTGAGCCGAGCTCAAGTTGAGGTCAGCCCGTGGCCGAGCTGGGTCCAGCTTAGCTCGGCCGTGTATTACGCGCTCCTAAAACAAATGTCGTGGAGGAGAGTTTCGGTAATGGGATACGCCCGTGCATAAAGGTCGTGTACACGCCATACATGTGCCAGCATGGCACGAAAGGTACGAGATCCACTCCATCCATCAAAACAGCACCATTGTATTGATACCCTGTACCAAGAATCACATATATCCACAAGTTGGGTGGGCCACAAATAATAAATAATTTTCTAAAGCTGAAAATTAAGGCCGAAGTATTCTGAACCGTTCACCTTTTTTAATACTGGTGTTTAAACAGTGAGTGGACCAGATTTATTTTACAGAATACATGTATAAGGTCAGACTAACCTAATGCCATGGTGGCACGTGCGTGGATTGTACATGATCTTTATCGAGCTCCCACGTGTGAGCTTGGCAAGGCTGTGTAGAGTATTCCGGTGACGGTCCGAATGCTAGCGTCCATACCACTTTACCATTGAAAACTTTATTGAAGTAACCGAAAGTCTCCCAGAACGTGAAACAAAAGGCTTTTATTTTTTCCATCATTTAACCCAATGTCATCAGCTAACATGCGCAGGGTGCCTCGGTCACATCCCAGGATTCAGCATATGATTTCAACCACAAGGACCCAAACGCTTACATTCCAGAATTGAATATGAGCCGTTAAAATTTTATTTTTGGAGTTCTGTATATTGATAGAAACAATCATCCCATCAATCGAAGTTTCTTCTAGTAGCCCGTATATATATACCACAAAGCTCAGATACCCTTGCTTTTTAACATAGTCACTCATCTTGATCAAGTGAAGGGTTTGGGTGGCCCAGATTACATATATACATACAACACAATAACATGGTGGGATAGTTCACATGGGATGATCATAAGTATAAAGGTCATTGATCGAATGTTAGTACTTACTAGGTTGGTGATGGTCATAAACCGTAGGATCAGAGGTGTGAATAGTTCAATATGCTCCTGTAGTAGATAGACGGGCCATTGGAGCATCAATCTACAACTTTGTGAAGGTCCCAATTATCGTGTAGACCGTCAGATCTTGAGGGTTCACCTTACGCATTTCCCTACAGTGGTATCAGAGATATTTAACGGCGGATCTCCGATAATATTCAACTAAAAAGGTAAGTAGCCCATCTTTCTTTTTTTTTTGGATTGGAATCCATGTTTGATTTTAGGCTGTACATCAAAAATATTGCTTCTACATTGACGTTCATCCATTCTGCGTGCTTGTTTTTAGGCTTAAAATTTTTTTTTGCATGCCTTGAAATAAGCCATCGAAACAGATAGATGGCATAGATGTATAGATTTTGATACATTACATAAGTTGTTGTATTGTAGTAAAAATCAGCCATCATCGAGTTGTTGTATTGAAATACAACACTAAAATTAACTGTTGGCTGACTGCTATACACGTGCACAGATTCATGTGTTGTACACGTGCAAGCTACTGTGGATGTGCATCAATCTGTACACGTGCAAGCTACTATGGATATACATCAACATGTGCAGGCTACTATACACGTGAATATGTACACATGTTGGCTGTACACACATGTATATTCACACGTGTGTATTGACGTAAGCTATGTACTTCATACCAGCAAAATACATGATGAAGTGCCGTACAAAACTATAACACGCTGTGTTTTATATTCACGTTGAAAGCAACATATGGCAATTGTATTCACGTAGAAGGGAATACTATTCAATTTGGGTTGGAAAGGCGGGGTCCACTTATGATGCTATCTTGGGGATCTGTTCCATTGATTATTTTCTATGTATCGTATAATGATATGTGGTTAAAAATGAGACAGATCCACAAATCAAGTGGACAGTATAAAACATGAGGTCAAGCCACCCTTCACCACATCTACCATATATAAAACATCTGGACAGTTAATTTATTTTCTGTCTTCTAATGTTTGTCTCGAGTTTTTGCTGAGAAAGTAAACTTGCTGATGAACGACTATCTAATGTTATAACATGAGGTTCCACAACAAATAGTGTTGGCTATCTGTACACGTGTGATACAAAACACTATCTGTTGTGTATATAACACGTATACATAACACATGTAAAACGATTGTCTAGCTGTACACGTGTTGACTACCTATCCACGTGTTGGCTGATGTGAATGTGTGCACGTGTGTACATATGTTGGATGATGTGCACATGTACATGTGTTGGCTGTACACGTGTTGGTTGTTCTAACAGATAGCTTCTGCTATATATATAGCTGTTATATGTAAATAACATGTATACGTGTTGATTTCCACATTTTGTACACACGTTGGCTGATTTGCAACATACATACTATCAGCAATATAAGTTGTTGTCTTGTAGTACACCACAAATCAACACATGTACACGAGTGGCTGCTGTACACATAATGTTCTAGTACTGCTTTTGTACACGTGTATACAAATCACATATAAATATACATGTGCGGTGATGTGTTGTAAACGTGTTATATTACATCTGCTGTACACGTGTTATGACACATTGATAAAATCTGTCATGTTGGACACTTTGATAAAATTTGTTACAACACATATGTTGTACACGTGTCCTGTACACGTGTCCAATGACGCCATGAAACGTGTTGGTTTTGTACATGAAACATGAAACGTGTTGGTTTTGTACATGAAACATGAAACAAGTAACGTGTTGTACACCAACAATGGATGTAACGTGTTGTACATGTACGTGAGATGTGTTGCTGTACACGAGATCTCAAGTACACGAATAACATCTATCTGTATTATAATACGAGATCTATTACTGTACACGTTAGCTGATGTATTATAACACAAAACATGTCAACTGTACACGTATTGGCCTGGTATCTATAAATGTATGATGTATATGTATGATCTGCTAATGACTCAATTTATCACACATCTGCTAGTATCATATGTACATCTTATATGTGATTTACATATGAGATGATGTTGTTTCCTTCATGATATTGCCTTCACATGTTGATCTAAAACTCATTAGTGATTGAAATGATTATCAACCATGATGATCACTGTTGATGAAAGGATCCATCATCAACAATGATCATTAACGGTAATGATCGGATCCATCACTAATGGTCATGATCACAGGTGAAGATTGTACTCTCTTGATATCTTAGCACTTTATTTTTCCTTTCTGATGATGATATTTATATGAGTGAAATAATTAGGCTTGATATATTTAGATCTAAGCCATCCTTATTTTTCATTTGAACATATAGAAAAACTTAGTGCTAGAATCCTCCTAAAACTAAAGGTTGTGCATAACCTGAGTGGGAGTTTAATCTCCTCCACCAAATGATGCATGTAACCAAATAATGGAAGGTTGCATGTTATGCAATTATAATTTTATAAAAGTACTAATCTCATCTTATATTGAGAACTTGATTGTTCTACATCGCCCATTCGGGTATGTGGACTTTCAGATCTCGTTAAGATGTGTTGTCTACTTTTATATTATGAAAATTTGTATAACACGTAGAAATGCTGATGATTAGTGTCAATACTTTAGATCTTAGCTAAGTAGTGATACTCATGCAATGTAGAGATGGCCACCAAAGCGTTAATCGCTGAACAGCTGAAAGGTCAACATTTCGACGGCAACAACTACGAAGACTGGTACCGCGTGGTGCGATGCCTTCTAGACGAGGACGATATATCGCATATACTCGATGAAGCTCAAGAGGAACCCATCTTGGCTGAAAACGAGAATTTACAAGAACATAGGGTTGCGATGACTCGCTATAATAAGTGGCGAAAACAAAATCGTTCAGCCCGTAATGTCCTTCTAAACACTATGCACAAAGAACTCATACCTACGTATGAAGTGCATGAAACAGCTAAGGGAATCTGGGAAGCACTGAAAGATGCCTATGAGCAGAAGTCAGATGCGAGAGTTAGGGCAATGAAATTAGAATTCCAAGAGTATAGGATGCTTGTCGGCTGCCCCATCAAAGATCATATTCGTAAGATGGAGCAAATGATAGGTGCCCTTAGGAATGTTGGGTGTAAATTGACTGAAAATCAGAAGATTATAGCCATGCACCGTTCCTTGCCTGAATCTTGGCCCAAATCAAAAGAATTCTGAACCATACTGATTCAATCACAACGTTCAGAGACTTTTGTAGCCACTTGGTACGTGAGGTTGAAATGAATGCTATTCAGCCAGGTTCGGCTAAGGCCTTTGTAACAGAGACCCACAAGCGGAAAGCTAACAATAAACGGTCCAAAGCTCGCAAGAAGGCGAAAAAGAATAACCAAGAACAGCAGACCACAGCACCTGCTCCAAATCTCAAGAAGGGGAACGGAAAGAAAAAACAGAAAAAGACAAATGTAGTCTACTTTGTCTGTGGAAATTCCGGCCATTATGCTCGACAGTGCGCCCATAAAAAGACGGTAATTTCTCTGTCACTAAATACTTTATTTGTAGGCGTTTGTTCTGAAATCCTTTCCGTTGATACTATATCTAACGAGTGGATTTTGGATTCAGGCGCAACAAAGCACGTGACAAGTAGTCGTCGAGGACTCAATGAATTCCGGCATGTAGCCAAGGGGAGTTACAAGCTGTACATGGGCAATAACGCTGTTGAAGACGTACAAGGGATTGACGTTTTTCATCTTCGTACGCGCATAGGGCGAACAATAATACTTCGTGATATTCTATATGCACCGGGGATGCGTCGGAATTTAATTTCTGTTTCTAGGTTATTAGCTGATGGTTTTGATATTCGATTTTCCGGGACAAGAGTTTCTTTGAGACAGAATAACCTCATCTTTTCTTGGGGTAATTTAATTTCAGATTTATTTATTCTAGACGTAGAATGTGATAATGTACCTCTTGCTTTGTCTGCTATGTCGAATGAAACTGTAGTATCTGAATCTCAAAAATGGCATGCGAGATTAAGTCACATCGGAAAGGATCGTATGACAAGACTAGTACGTTCTGGTCTGTTAGACTCCTTATCCAAAGTTGATTTGTCATTTTGTGAACATTGTGTGTCCGGGAAGACTTCGAAGAAACCATTTCCCAAAGCGGCTAGATCAAAGGGCACACTAGAGATAATCCATTCAGATATCTGTGGACCCTTTAATGTACATGCCAGAAACGGATGTCAATACTTTGTCACTTTCATTGACGATTACTCGCGTTATGGATATGTGTATCTCATCTCACACAAATCTGAGGCTTTTGATTGTTTTCTTAAATATAAAGCTGAGGTGAAAAATCAGCTTGAGAAAAAGATTAAAATCCTTCGATCTGATAGAGGTGGCGAGTATACGTATGAAATGTTTAAATCATATTGCGAAAATGTTGGCATTGTTCAGCAGTACACAATGACTTACACACCACAGCAAAATGATGTTGCAGAGAGAAGGAATAAGACATTATTGGACATGGTTAGATCGATGATGGCTCAAGCCAATCTCTCTACCACATTCTGGGGAGACGCATTGTTAACAGCCGTCTACGTTCTAAATAGAGTCTCATCCAAATCTATTCCTAAGACTCCATATGAGATGTGGTCTGGGAGGACTCCTTCTCTAGCCAACCTACGCCCTTGGGGATCTTTGGGATATGTTTTGCTACCTACTCCGCATAGAGGTAAACTTGATAGTAAAACCATTGAATGCGTGTTCATTAGGTACCCTATGCATTCAAAGGGATACGTTCTAGTTTATGAGGACTATGGACGATGGATTGAGATAGAATCCCGAGACGTGATCTTCGTTGAAGATAGATACCCAAGCCGAGAGAAGCAAAAGGTTCCAATACAACTTTTTAAAATACCCGATGTATCTCAGGAGAGTGGAAATTCTGCTTTTCAAGATGATGATGCTCCTATAGTTCGTCAGGACAGTGGGAGGACATCTCAGCAGGCTCCTGAATTACGTCGAAGCGAAAGAGGATTGATTCCCCGAAGATACTTCGATATTGAGGGGCAAACATTCTCTTGTGTTGCAGTTGATGATGATGAACCTGATTCGTATCAGGATGCATTATTATCTTCTAACTTGGCCGATTGGGTGAATGCTATGGACGAAGAGATCACTTCCATGGAGAAAAATAAAGTCTGGGAACTTGTTGATCTGTTTTCCAATCGCAAAGCGATAGGTAACAAATGGGTACTAAAGATCAAAAGAAAGGTAGATGGTACAGTGGACAAGTATAAAGCACGATTAGTTGCTAAAGGTTTTACACAACAAGAAGGCGTTGATTACGAGGAGACCTTTTCACCTGTTGCGAAGTTCTCCTCAATCCGCATGATTTTGTCCATTGTCGCAAGTTTAGACTTAGAGTTATATCAGATGGATGTAAAGACTGCATTCTTAAATGGTGACTTGGATGAAGAAATATACATGCAACAGCCCATGGGTTATGTGGACAAAAAACATCCAAAGAAAGTCTGCAAATTGTTGAGATCTATCTATGGGCTGAAGCAATCTTCAAGACAGTGGTACATGAGGTTCCACTTCGCCATCACTATTTTTGGATTCACAATGAGTGAAGAAGATCATTGTGTATACATGAAACGGTCTAGAAGATCTTTTTTGATACTATCTTCATATGTAAACGATATCCTGTTAGCTGGTAATGATATGTAATTATTGACATTGACTAAAGATTGGCTATTCTCGAACTTTGAGATGAAAGACCTCGGTGAAGCCAATTTTATCCTTGGGGTAAAAATCATCAGGGATTGCCCAAAGAAATTTTTAGGCTTGTCTCAAGCAACCTATATACAAAAGATCTTAGAGCGGTTCAGGATGAAAAATTCAAAAGCTGTTGAAACCCCTATGGATAAAGCTACCAAGTTAGACAGGAAATCGTGTCCCCAGACTGAAGCTGAGAAATTGGCTATGTCCTCAGTACCTTATGCAAGCGCAGTAGGAAGCTTAATGTATGCTATGCTTTGCACCAGACCGGATATTAGCTATGCAGTTGGCATAGTCAGCCATTATCAGAGTAACCCGGGACAGTCTCATTGGCAAGCCGTTAAACGTATATTCCGCTATCTCAGAGGAACAAAAGACCTAATGTTGTGTTATGAAGGCACAAGCCTCGAGCTCAAAGGATATTCTGATGCTGCTTGGGGTAATAACGCCGGCGAGGGAAAGTCTACTTCAGGATATGTATTCGTACTCGGAGGAGGAGCTATCTCATGGTCGAGTAAGAAACAGACATCCACAACTCTTTCATCAATGGAGGCCGAGTACATTGCATGTTGTGCTGCAGTTCAGGAGTGTGTATGAGTTCGCAGATTTTTATTGAGTTTGGGTATTGTACCGGGTGTTCGTCAGCGTATATCGCTGAAGATAGACAATACTTCTGCTATTGACTTGGCAAAGGACCCTAAACACCACCAGAAATCTAAGTATATTGAGATCAAGTATCATTACGTCCGTGATCAAGTGAGAGATAAGAAGGTCGCCCTCAGTTATATTCCTACTAAGGAGATGATGGTTGATCCCATGACGAAACCTATAGCGAGAGATCTATTTCAGGTTCACGTCAGGCAAATGGGATTGAGGAAAACTTGATTGATGTACTTGTTTTGTAGTACCTTTGATCTTTCATTAATGAATAATACATTCCATTTATTCAGTATTGAACACTAATATAACTAGGTATGAAAATCATCAGCATTTACCTCGAGATCATGTAGGATTTCTATTTTTGTCGGCAGGCCGGTCACCCACTCGCACGGGTTGACCAACCTTGAATGTACGAGAGAGGTACATTTGGGGTCATATTTATACATTGAGGTATGAACTTCCCTTTATTGTGAATAATAAAGGATGAGGATATGAGTGAGTCGTATCCGCTTACAATCTTATAAAAATTGTAGATGAGACTGATAAAGTCGAATAACATAATCGCACTATTCCTTTACATGCGATCAATGTTATGGCCTGAAATTAAAGCCAGGTTATGAGGTTATGAGATAAGTCGTACCTCATGTAGAATAACCTGCGTATTGTAGACCCGACATACACCTAGTACTGTCTACTTTACAACGTGGGTTGTAGCCACGTGCTGGGACCTATTACCTACAAATTGCTTTGATTCGATCTAATCATTGCAACGTGCGAGTAGCCAGTCTCGTAGGTGACTCTTTGTGTCCTTAGCTACCCTCCTTTTGTGTATATGAGGATGAGATTGAGTGTCGCTACTTTAATGTACAATGACGAAAGGTCCTTGATTGGCCAGACTCGGTTATGCTAGGAAAGCGGCTTGATTAATTCCAAATTACACATCTGTGTGGGGAAGATCTCGTGACAGCTACACCAAGTTTCTAGAACTATTAATACGCACTTGAAGACTTATCCGCCGGCAGTATCGAGTTGTTTTTATTAGACTTTTTTTGCAAACAATATTTTTCTTAAAAATCATATATATATAAGTATTGCTTTGAATTGATTTTAGTCGAAGTTTGTGAAAAATCAAGTTTTCAGAATAACTCGATAAGTTGGATAAGTGCGTATGTTGGCCGAGTACTCCAGATCGGGAGTTAACTCCATCCGGTGTGGTCATGCGGACTAGGACAATCATTACAAAGCTTGGGTTATTGAGTACTAGTTAGGTGGTCACTTAGTACTTAAGCACCTGTGAGAAGATTATGGTGATCCAGCTGGTCCCACGCCTCTGATTCTTTTGATCGTGATGTTTGGTATTTGATTGTTATAAGGCAAGTTAGTTGGATAGATTTATGTGCCTATCCCACAATGTGATTGAGTGGGAGATGATGGTCGTAGGCCAGTGGGGCCCACTCGTAAGCAATCACTAGTGGGTGGGTCCCATTTGGTTTGACTCTTTCCGCTGCGTATTTTCCATTCAGTTGAAATTTCAAATTCATATTTGAATTTGATTTTAGATAGGAGGTTGAGAAAAGACCGGATAATCTGGTCTCATCCCATCTCCTTCTTTTTCCTATAAAAAGGTATACGCCTTCTCTCGTAAAGATAATAAGAAACATCGAGGGTATACAGAGAGTGATAGTGTGCAACATAGTCTGTCCATGTTAAGCTTGTCCTTGGGACGATCTGATCCATAGATCGCTATCCGGGACCACTATAAACCGTAGGATCAGAGGTGTGAATAGTTCAATCTGCTCCTGTAGTAGATAGACGGGCCATTGGAGCATCAATCTACAGCTTTGTGAAGGTCCCAATTATCGTGTAGACCGTCAGATCTTGAGGGTTCACCTTACGCATTTCCCTACAGCTGGTGATATGCTTGCATGTTAGGACATGAGATGTGGGGTTAGATCTAATGAACGGTCTTGATCAATGGGATGATCCTAACCCTTTGAATGGGGTGCAACATTTCATAACCTTCTATTGCAGAGTTAGAATCATTAAATTAAAGTGTCACTTTAGAATCATAATAAATTTAATTAAAGTGGAATCTATCTATTAGATATTTCAAGATAATGATTGTACATGGTGGGATTTATAAAACAATATTGCTTCAAGATGATGATTGGACATGTATCTATTTTTCAATTAATATTAACCGTCCATTTTCACGCTATTAATCAGAAGCTTAAAATTACTTAGTAGGAATGATTTTTGCACCATAGCTTGCTCTTAATTACACGAAGGAATAAAAAGTTTTGACTGACTATAAGTCACCACATGTGCCATTCTTCTAAGGACAACTAGCAAAAGTAATTACACACATGTCTACTAGCACGTGTGGGTGGCCCACTTCTATATCCTATTTAGATGCATTATCAAATTGAATTACAATTACATATGGCTTTAAGGTGTAAAAAATCAAATTGCATTTCCTTTGATGGTCGCAGCTCGAGTTGGATTAAACTCATTTCGATCCCTTCAACATTGATTAAACTAAAATGAATGTTTTTCTATTCAATTCAAATCAATCATGCATCCAAACATAGCCAAAAGAATCACCAACACAAACATAAGAGAAATAAAACAACTCCAACTCCAACTCTATAAAAAGAAAAACAAGGTAGAAAAAGAAGCCAAAATCACCTTTGTATTGTCAGTGGTCCCATCGCCCTTTGCGTTGAAATCCAAGACGTTGAAGATGGTCGATGACACACCTACAGGACCCTTCGTTGGATAGGCAGAAGGACTTCTGTTTTCTTTCAAATGCTTGCTTTTTCTAGCATTGCAAGAATCAAAAGAAGAAAAACATAGAAAAATTGAAATGAGAAAGAATAATGAAAAGCTCCTCAAGCTAAGTTCCTTCCTCATCTTTGGACATGTGTTGGAGTTCTGTCCATGGAAGGGTGTTTATATAGCTGCATGTGCAGCATGCGTGACCACATGCACACATAAGCATGATGTTAGTGGATCGTTGTAGGACTTGGATTTGGTAGTGACCCTTGGAGTATTGAGCTTGGTACTGGTCGGTGTGGGAAAATGCTTTGTGGGCCCCACTGATGTATGTGTTTTATCCAAGATGTCCATCCATTTTTCGTGATCATGTTAGAGTATGAACCCGAAAATGAGGCATATCCAAATCTCAGGTGGACCACACCATGAGATACAATGGTGATTGAATGCCCACCATTAAAAACTTTTTGGGCCATGACAGCTTCGGATCAAGCTGATATTTGTGTTTTCCATTCATCAATGTCTGTGTTACTTTATCAATGGGTTAGATGGCAAATAAACATTACATTGGACCCTAAGAAGCTTATGATGGTGGGTTCTTAATCACCACTATTATGTGGTCCACCTGATATTTGGATCTACCTCAATTTTGGGCTCATGCTCCAAATTGATCCTAAAAAATAGATGGACGGTGTGGATAAGACACATACATCATTGCGGGCCCACTAAAGCTTTTCCAGCACTGACCTGTAGGGTGCTCGGTAATGGAGGGTCACTACCAAAGCCACGTCCGTCGACGTCGTTGTAAATGATGGTGTTTCTGTAGACACGTGAACTTTGTTCATATTTCAATCCGACCATTGGGGCTACGGCACGTCGCACATGCATTTCATAGGCAATGGTTGCAAATTCAAGGGCATGTGCTCCATCCTATCATCACACGGACTTTAAATTATACATGCGGACGCCGATTAGGTGGTGACCTCACCACCACAAAACAACGTGGTGTCAGCACCATGTGGGGCCCACATGATGCATGTGTTTTATCCACGCCGTTCATTCATTTTGGCATATCATTTTAAGGCATGATACCTAAATTGAAGAATATCAAGAGCTCAAGTGGATCACGACAGCGGAAACCTTGGGACAATGATGTCCACCGTTGAAACTTTTCTATGGCCCACAGTGATATTTCTTTGTCATCCAATCTGTTGATAAGATCATGCGAACTTGGATGAAGGGAAAACTTAAATACCAGCTTGATCTCATACTTCCGTGGCTCCCAAGAAGTTTTCAATGGTAGGAGTTCAATTCCCACTGTTTCTAGTGGTGTGGTCCACTTGAGCTTTGGATATTCTTCAATTTTGGTGTCATTCCGTAAAATGAACTCTCAAAACGGATTAACGGCGTTGATAAAATACATGCATCATGGTGGGTCCCACATAGTCCTGACACCACGTTGGGAAGTGGTGCTGTGTTCACCACGCAATCCGCGTACTATACATGCACAAGCAAACATGTACACAAGTGTACGCACGTGATTTTTGGCGACGGTTTGGGGTCCATACATGCATCATGGTGGGGCCCACACCCCCAACAGGAAATTTGTTTTTTTTCAACGGTCTCACGTAGAAAAATACAACTTGGACGTGACAGAGAATTCCAAAACCTTCTCCCACACGAATTTAAAGAATAGAACATCCTCGCATTATCACGTGACTGGAGTAGCAAATACAAGAAACACTTAGAAAAATTCTGGAGGATATCTAGTGGGGTCCACCACGGATCACCTATTTGATAAAAAATTCAATCATAGATCCTAGCCATCAATATGTTTCTTATGAAATCTGGACCATTGTCTCTTACTACTCTTGTGTGGATTAGGAGGAAGATCAAGAAGTGATATTTTACCATGTGGCCCATCTACCGTTGAACATTTTAGATGAACGGTTGGGATCATCCATGACACAAAGGGCTACTAGATTCTAGATTCACAAGACAAAAGAATACTCTACATGGGCTAAGCTCGTTGCAAGGTCATTTGCGGCCAAAAAATCCGGACCGTATATCTCGGAGGAGATATGGTACGGTGGTGCCGGAAGAACTGGAGAGACATCCCATCCATTACCTTTTCTGGAACTCGGATACTCTACTCGCCTGGTCTACACAGCGCGTAAAATGCTCAAATCAATGTGGCCCACCATGTTGTACGTATAAGATCCACTCCATCGATCATGTTCCACTCTCTATTATACATCTCAATACCAAAAATTAACTAGATCCATAGCTCATATGGGCCTCATCAAAGGAAAAAGTGGAGGGATGGGATGCCGACCATAAGCTTGTCTGCGAGACCACTATGGTGTGAGTCCTTCATCAAACCCTAGTACTACTGTGGAATTCAATGGAATGAAGAGATGATGCTAATTTCATCCTGATCTAAAACTTAGGTGGGCCACATCACTTGACCATAGAGGTCGTAGGAGCAAATTGCAAAGTTCTTCATGATGTGGCCCACCTTTGCTTTTTATCAGATGTTGTCTTATATCTATTGAGAACATAACTCTTCTCACATGATGAACGGAGTGGATTTTACATATACGACATTGTGGCCCCACAAAGGTTGGGTGATTTACTCAGCTGAAACACGTTCTAGAGACACCCAAACCCAAGTAGGAATCGTCCACAACTTCTGTTTTTCCTAACCATTTTCCTATCCATTTTCCTAACACATGGACCCGCGACCCCAATCCTCACCCATTTACTAATTGGGTTTAGAATTTTAATAAATTGTCCCACCCGTCAACAAATTATTAAACCTGAGCACCACTCCTTTGACTCATTTAGTTTTATTTTAGACCTATTAGTAACTTTTATGAGATTTGGAAATTGAAAACTTCTCTTAATACCTACAGGAGTGAGTCAGCCCCAGCCTTGACTCGTTTGCTTTAATCGCGCCCTTGTTTTCAGGTTGAAACCAAAGCATAGCCTAGTAAGTACACTTAAGATCAAGTTAGAAGCAGGCCTGGCTAGCTGGCCTGTGGGCTGACCAAATTCACAAGCCCCATGCTAACTGTAATTGAGTGTTGCCCTTAACCCTGGCTGTGCAAAATAAAATTTCGTATGGTCTTTGAATTGACAAACCCAAGCAAATAAGTAAAAACGTAAGCGCCCATATCCAGTCTGAAACCCACTCTTTGGAATCTGGTAACACCCAACAGAAAAGAAGCCTTAAAAAGTAGAATCTCAGCCCATTCAGTCCTGTGTCCAACTCATTGAAATTTCAATGATTCTAGCAAAAGTGGAGACTTAGACTCTAGAATCTTGGCCCAAGCCCATCCTCTCTCAAGCCCCCCACCCCTTAAAATCTCTCTCATATGGGGATGGAATTGTATATTGTTTTCAATGTTGTGGCTCTCATAATGAATGCATGAGCCTGACCCGACATCCCCTTATCATATTGGCAGGTCAGTCACCTTCAGGCCCCACTCCTTAAAATCTCCCTCTTATCTAGGGATAGTTGTACGTTGTTTTCAATGATGTGGCTCTCATGATGAATGCATGAGCTTGACTTTCCGGGCATTCCCTTATTATATTTGCCAGTCACATTTAGATGAAATAAACATGCCACACCATAGAAAGATGTGGACAACCATTCAAAATCTACCACAAATTCATGTGGTGAACACTAAAAAAAAAAAAAAAGACCAAAACCATGCATTTACTTAATGGCTCTTACTAAGTTTTATGTGATTAGGGAATTAAAACCTTCTATTTATTAATACCAACATCATCCTTAAAGTGCTTTGAAACGAGCGTGATTTAGCCATATCATGTCTCATTTTCTTACTCATTAAAAAAAAAAAAAAAAGGCCTTGTTTTCAAGTTGAAACTCAAGCACAACCTAATATGGGCTGACAGTCATGGGCTCATTGCTGGCCATAATTTAGCACTTTGTTTAAGCCTACACGGTGCAAAATGAAGATCCAGTCTCAGTCCCCACTCCTTGGATTCTAGAAAATCTGGGCTCAGATCCAGTCTCAGTCCCCACTCCTTGGATTCTAGAAACACCCGAAAAAAGGTATACTTCAATGTAAAAGTAGAATCTGTTCCCAAATCCATCTAGTCCCATGCCCCACTCCTTGAAATCTTGATGCTCTTAATAAAGGAGGAGACGTGACCCTAGAATTTAGGCTCAAACCCATCTTGTCTCGGGCCCCACTCCTTAAAATCTCCCTCTCATCTATGGATGGTTATACATCGTCTTCAATGTTGTGGCTCTCATAATGAATGCATGAGCTTGACTTTCCAGGCATCCCCTTATCATGTTGTTCGTCACCTTCAGATGAAATACACATGCCACACCATATAAAAAGTGGACACCATTCAAAATCCAACATAAATTCATGTGGTGAACCATATGAAGGTTGCATCAGCCTATCGGCATCAGATTTTGAATACACAGTGACCTTTTAGACAAGTTTGTGTTGTGTTCACACTTCAGTGGCATACCTGTCACCACACCTTTAATGTATAAGCTTAATGATCTACAAGGCCTCAGAGACTAACCAACCTAGAGGAGGATCATATGTGCTTAGACCATTAAACTGCAATCTCACAAACGACTTAAGATTCATATTTGGTCCTAATTACCTAGATATAGACTGAAAGCTCTCTATCCTCTTCAATTGGAATAGATCTAGGAGATATTCCCTTGCTTGGGAGATCAAAAGCAACATTCAATCGATGGGTCATCGTGAGGTATATCTAATTAAAATAATTTTTTAAATAAAAATGACTAGATCTAAATGGGCATCCTAACTAAATAATTATTTGTATTAGATTTTTTTAAAAAAATATTTCATTAAAATTTAAAAATATGCCTAACAAAGTCTACATCTACATGATAGAAATACGAAGATTTCTTCTTCACTAAAACAAGAGAAACAAAATTATAAGATTTACCTCTCTCCCACTCGTCTTCATTACAAGATATTCACACACTAAGAAATACCCCAAGAGATGATGAATGAAATACATCTCTCTATCTATGTTCCTCTTTTTATAGGCCACACAAGAGAGTGTATTGAAGTGTCCTATAGGAATAAGGATTCACCCACCATTGAAACTTGTTTTGGGGCTTCTTTATATATATATATTTATTATTATTTTATTATTATTTTACATTAGGCTGATGTTTGTCTTTTCCCTTCATCCCCATGAGAATCACCTTATGAATGGATTGGATGACATATCAACATCACAGTGGTCCAAGAAGGTTTGAATAGTGGGCATTTTCAGGTCAACTCCATTTTTTTTTTTTTTTTTATTTTTTTTTTTTTATATATTTGCCTTATATATTCATGTCCTAAAATGAGCTGGAAAAAAGATGGACGTAGTGGATACAAGATAAACATCACAGTGAGCCCCACATGGACCAATGACCTAATCGTCACCCATATACTAATTGGGTTTAGATTTCTAACAAATGGTCCCACCCGTTAATAAATTATTAGGCCAGATAACCAGTCCTTTGATCTATTTACTTAAAAGGATCTTACTAAATTTTATCTGATTTGGGAATTGAAACCTTTTCTAATACGTATGTGCATCCTTGAAATGGGAGTGAGTTAGCCATAACTTGACTCATTTGCTTTAATATTCCTTGCTTTTAGGCTAAAACTGAAGCACAACCCAATAAGTACACCTACAACTGAGTTAGAAGCAGGCCTGGCCACCTGGGCCCATGGGCTTACTGTAGTCACAAGCCCATTGTCAACCCTAATAAAAACTTCAAATTGATTTCAGCCTGACAAGCTGAAACAAATTAGTAAAAAATATGGGCTTATATCTAAGTCTTATGCCCCACTCCTCAAAATCTAGTAGCACCCCAAAAAATAAAATAAATAAAATAAAAGAGACTTGACTCTAAGAGTAGAATTTCTATCCAAATCCATCTAGTCCTTGAATGTTTTATTTGCAACCAAACCTATCTTGTCTTGGGCCCCAGTCCCCTCTCTCTCTCTCTCTCTCTCTCTCTCTCTCTCTCTCTCTCTCTCTCATCTAGGGATGATTGTACATCATTTTCAATGGTGTAGCTCTCATAATGAAAGCATGGGCCTGACTTTCCAGCATCTCCTTATCATGTTGATGGCCACCTTAAGATGAAATGCACATGCCATGCTATAGAAAAGAGTGGACAACCATTCAAAATCCCACGTACATAAATTTATGTAGTGAACCGTGTGAAGGTTGCATCGGCATATTGGCATCTAGTTTTAAGTACACTGTAACCTTCTGGATAATTCTATGTTGTGTTCACACTCTACTAGCACCTCATAGAGTAATTAGTTAAGAGAAGGATCAGATGTGCATAGACCTTTAAGGTTCAATTTCAAAGACACTAAGAAGTCAGATCTGGCTCCTACCAAGATATAGATTGAAAGCTCTCCATTATCTTCACTTGGAATAGATATATGATATATTCCCTTGTTTGGTAGATCGACGCTGCCAATTAATCAATGGCTCATCGTGAGGTATATCAAATTAAATTAGATGTTTTTTTTTTTCCTGAAACATGTCTATATCTAAATGGGCATCGTAACTAATTAATTAATTGTATTAGAATTTTGAAAAATCGTTCTTCTATTGCTTTTTAAAATCTACCCATTAATGCCTATGTCCACGGGGCAATAATATGAAACTTTTTTCTTTACTAAAACAAGAAAAATAGAATTACAAAACTTACCACTTTCCCACTCTTCATTTATGTACAAGATCTTCCCATACTAAGGAATAACCAAAAGATGATGAATGAAATACAATTCTCTATATGTGCTCCTTATTAATGTAGAACGTGTCACAGATACATTCCTAGCATGGTTAGACCAAAAGTTGGACCGTAAATTGATCATAACTTTTGATCCGGGTATCGTTACGAGTATTATGAATCGTAACGATACCCGGATCAAAAGTTATGATCAATTTACGGTCCACCTTTTTTTGGTCTAACCATGCTAGGAATGTATCCGTTACACGTTCTACATCAGACCCCTCTACTTGAAAAAAAAAAACTCATCGTTGAGTTACTCAAGGGACTTGGTTCATGATTTTCAGATAACTTCTGACACCGATGTTTAGTAGTCCTTCTCTTGTACTTGCCATTAGGCTCTTAAGCTGACATAATACATGTACTCATACTCTCATCGACTTTGCTAGTATAGATCGGTTTCTTCACTTGCCCTTGCAGAATCTCATGTTCTTCCTAATAATGTGGGCAATAAAGCAGATTTGCCCATGAGACAGGCTCAATGTAGTTTTTTATATCTCATATGAGAGGCAATTTATTAGAAAATTCATTGAGCATAATCGCCTTGAACTCCTGTGACACTGGTTTCAAATCCCATGAGATGTTCACAAGCTTCATATATTTTTTCTTTTCAACTAATGCATCTACATATCGTGTTTTCTCATATTATTTAATGAAATCATGTTTGGGGTATGAGAGAGTGTTCCTCAATTTTAGAAGTCTTGGGTTGGTTCTCTATTCCCACAGGGACGAGGCGAATCTTTTTACCGTCTTTAATAAATATAATTACGTTATCCCGACCTCTATGCGTAGCATCGATATTATTTTGCCATAGTCGACCAAACATATGACAAGCTTCCATGTCAACTATGTCATAAAGTACTTGATTCTTATAATTTTTACCAATTGAAAACAAGACAATGCATTGTTCGGTTACCTCTGTTTTGTTGAGCTCCTTGATCCATCCAATCATGTACGGAGATGGGTGTCTTTCTGTTTTCAGTTGCAGCTTTTCCTCCATTATTTTCGACACGAGATTCTCACTGCTCCTGACATCGATGATCACATTACAAACTTTTTAGTTTATAGTGCGCCTTGTTCGAAAAATGTGTCCTCGCTCTAATACCAATTGACGTAGGGATGAACGTGATGAGGCCGATCACCGTCTTCCTCAGGGGGGTAACTGTTCCGAATCCACAAAACTTCTTTGGACTCCTCACAGAGAAACCTCGAATCCATGAGAAAAAGAAAATAGAAATAATTCTAAAATATTCAAAATAAATTTATTGATGATTGAAATAAACGAGTCTACAACCGTTTAAATAGAGATACCAAGCCTTGGAAGAATTTTAGGAATTAAACTATCACTAAAACTCCCTAAAATTCGTAACTTACTATAAATAGTAAATTTACTATTTATAGTAAATGTCCTATGTGGCTTAACCACGTTATTCTCCTAATTTTTCTAAACACTTTTCATGTTGGACATAACTCTTGAAGCCCAACGGATGAAAAGTTACCATCAAACCAAAACTTACTAAAATAGTAAAACGAAAATAAACAAGGAATTCGACCGTTGATCTGATGGATTCTCAAAAAATCAGCATGGGGAACTTAGTTAAGCGGGGTTGGTTGGCTAAAGTAGCTCATCCTACCCCAAAATCATATATGGTACGTCAAGTAACTCATTCCGGTTTGGGAGATATGCATGTTTTAAGATTCCGACGGTCTTGATGACTTCTGCCTCCAATCGGGCCTTCTCTGGTCCATCTTGGATAGCTCTACATCAGTCCCCTCCACTTCAAAAGAACTCGTCATCGAGTTCTCGTCTTGCTTAAGTTCATGATACTCGGTCAGGTGCGCCTCGTAATGATACCCGGATCAAAAGTTTAATCAATTTACACTCCACCTTCTTTTGGTCTAACAATACTAGGAATATATCTATGACACGTTCTACATCAATAAGGAGGAGAACATATAGAGAATTGTATTCCATTAATCATCTTTTGTGTTATTCCTTAGTATGGGAAGATCTTGTACATAAATGAAAAGTGAGAAAGAGGTAAATTTCATAATTCTATTTTTCTTGTTTTAGCAAAGAAAAAAGTTCCATGTTATTGCCCCGTGGACATAGGCATTAATGGGTAGATTTTAAAAAGCAATAGAATAAATATTTTTCAAAATTCTAATACAATTATTTAATTAGTTACTATGCTCATTTAGATATAGACATCATTCCAAATATATATATATATATATTATATATATATATATATATATAGATATATATATAATATATATATATATAGATAATCATTGATATACTTCATGATGAGCCATTGATTGATTGCCAGTGTCAATCTACCAATCAAGGGAACATGTCATAGATCTATTCCAAGTGAAGATAATAGAGAGCTTTCAATCTATATCTTGGTAGGAGGCAGATCCGACTTCTCAGTGTCTTTGAAATTGAACCTTAAAGGTCTATGCACATCTGATCCTTCCCTTAACTAGTTACTCTATGAGGTGCGAGTAGAGTGTGAACACAACATAGATTTATCCAGAAGGTTACAGTGTCCTTAAAACTAGATGCTAATATGCCAATGCAACCTTCACATGGTTCACTACATGAATTTATGTACGTGGGATTTTGAATGGCTGTCCACTCTTTTCTATATCGTGGCATGTGCATTTCATCTTAAGCTGACCATCGACATGATAAGGAGACGCTGGAAAAGTCAGGCCCATGCATTCATTACGAGAGCTACACCATTGAAAATGATGTACAATCATCCCTAGATGAGAGAGAGAGACATTAAGGAATGGGGCCCAAGACAAGGTAGGTTTTGTTGCAAATAAAACATTCAAGGCTCGGTTCTCTTTCGTTGAGATAGCACCGAGATTTCAAGGGGTGGGGCATAGGACTAGACGGATTTGGACAGAAATTCTACTCTTAGAGTCAAGTCTTTATTTTATTTTATTTTATTTTATTTTTTGGGGTGCTACTAGATTCTGAGGAGTGGTGCATAGGACTTTAGATATAAGCCCAATTTTTTTTACTAATTTGTTTCAGCTTGTCAGGATGAAATCTATTTAAAGTTTTTATTAGGATTGACGGCTTGTGACTACAGTAAGCCCATGGGCCCAGATGGCCAAGCTTGCTTCTAACTCGGTTTTAGGTGTACTTATTGGGTTGTGCTTCAGTTTTAGCCTGAAAGCAAGGGATATTAAAGTAAATGAGTCAGGTAATGGCTAACTCACTCCCATTTCAAGGATGCACATAGGTATTAGAAAAGGTTTCAATTCCCAAATCAGATAAAATTTAGTAAGATCCTTATAAGTAAATAGATCAAAGGACTGGTTATCTGACCTAATAATTTGTTGATGGGTGGGACCATGTGTTAGAAATCTAAACCCAATTAGTAAATGGGTGAGAATCAGGTCAAAAGATCTCTCCAAGATCTTCGTCAAGGATCTCGGGGAGATGACTATGACACGCACGGAGGGATATTCCTTCTGTGATACGCACCTACCGTACAGAGGCATTGCAATATACGTCATTGACACCTAAAGGCATTGCAATATATGTCACTGACACCTACCGTACGAAAGACACACCTAAAACCTTGTGTTCCACTAGACCCAGTTTTCCTGCCCTAACTTTGGCATCAGAGGGTTTCCTGCTATATCCAAGATCTCCATTACTGTTTGTTTTTGCCGGTCCGCAACGGTCTAGGGAGGACGTCCAGATCACCGCATCAACAGTTACATTTTTTGTTTATGAACGGTTTTAAGCCATTCCAAATTTGGAACGGTTCTGAACCGTTCTAAATTTAGAAAGAAAAAAGGACGATGTGGATTTCTCACCTCTCGTTGGGCTACTTGAGTTGTGGATCCACCTCATTTTTTGTCTCGTATCCTAAAATGATCTCTCAAAATGGATGACCGGTGTGGATTTCTCACAAACATCACGGTGGGCTCCACCTAGCATCCCACCGTGTGGACCACAAAGCACAGGAATGAAACAATGTGAATTGAGCATCTACCGTTAAAAAATTCTTTGGGGCTGACTGAAGTTTTGGGTCAAGCTGATATTTGTGTTTTCCCTTCATCCATGTCTTTGTGATCTTCGAACAGGTTGGATGACAAATGAACGTCACTATGGGCCCTAGAAAGGTTTCAATGGTAAAAATCATTATTCCCACTATTTCCTATGGCATGGCCCACTTGAGCTTTGGATATGTTTCAATTTTGGGTTCAACCACTAAAATGCGATAAAAAATGGATTGACGGTGTGGATAAGCAACATGAATTTATGGTGGGCAGTAAGATAAAAGCGAGATGAGTAACTCACTACGCAATCGTCGCCCCAAACCTCATCTCTCTCCCAAACCCTCATCTCTCTCTCTCTCTCTCTCTCTATAAAAGCTCTCACCAATCCCTCCTCCGTTCCTATCTCTACTCATCTCCTTCATCTTAAGCCATAGATCTACAAAAATTCATCCACAAAAAACTCTAGCTTTACGCTGTCTCCATCTCCATCTCCCTCAAATGGAGTTTCAAGGCCTTCATCATTCTAGCGCCAAGCGAGCCTAGCAAGATCGAGACATATTCACTGGGTTTCTACGCCGCCTGCACCTTTGGTGGCATCCAAGTCTCTTATTAAGTGACAAAATCAATAAACGACATGAATTTGTCACTTGCATCAAGACAACCCAACATACATGACCCATGGATTCGGAACAATTTCGGTCGCGTAAATACATTAATTTTACATTTGTACGCTGGAGAGTTTTTAGCTATATATATATATATATATATATATATATATATATATATATATATATATATATATATATATATATATATATAGATGTGATGGTCCACACATAATGTGTATGCACTAAATTTATTTCATTCACACGTTCACCACCATCGTTTTAGGACACAGGTTAAAAAATGAGACGGATTTATGATTTTGGTGGACCGTTCTTCCACCATTAAAAATATACCTTTCTTATCTCGGGCCTTATTCTCTACAAGAGAGCGAACCCCTGGAACAACTATTACTGGAAGAGGTGGTTTGATGTTATTCGAAGTAGCTCTAAAGTGTTGTTAACCCACATCTCGATAGAGGTCAATAGTGTGGCGGACAGTCTAGCTCGGCTAGGCCGCACCAATCAATCAGATAAGGTCTTCGCAACCATCACAGAACTTCCGATTGCTTCTCGAAGGGAAATTGTCCTAGACAGGACGGGGTTGGGTACGATTAAGGAAAGCTAACATGGGTTTGTTCCAGCCCTGCGTGGGAGCCAAATAGTCTGCAACCCCTTCGCTTTCTACTTTTCTTTTTTTCTTTTTCTTTATTTCCTTTTTTGCCAGGGCTATACGATAGGCTGCCCTTAGAATTTTTTCCCAACTAGCATCTTGAATGTAATTATCCTCTCTATATGTGAATAAAAGGTTAATTTTTTTTTTTTTTTAAATAAACTAAAATTCGAGTTATTCATTAGTTCACCCAATTATTTTTGAAGCGTCAAAAGAATTAT
Source organism: Magnolia officinalis (assembly GCA_021015155.1). Classification (NCBI taxonomy): domain Eukaryota; kingdom Viridiplantae; phylum Streptophyta; class Magnoliopsida; order Magnoliales; family Magnoliaceae; genus Magnolia; species Magnolia officinalis. The sequence goes on along the minus strand of JAJHSJ010000018.1, from coordinate 39,276,976 downwards.
TATCTTGATTGGAAGTCCTTATGGCCCCGATAGATCTTCCAATAGTGAATATATCCTAAATTCTATTTTGGATATTATGGCCTGCCCAAATGTTGATTTGGCCTAATTTTTGAAGGTTTACCGTATTTTAATTCTTAGAATCTAATGGACCGAATCAATCGGACCCCATGTGCACCAGTAAGCCCAACATATAATTCAAGTGAAAGCAAAACAACTCTTAGTTTACGTGTTTTGCTTTTCTTTTTTGCTTTGCATGCCTAAATTGTTCGAATGTGCACCATGCATATACACACTTGTTGACATATGTGTACATGGGTTGCACCCATTGTAAATCCACACCATCCATCATATAGGCCCAAAGTGTAATAATATATATATATATAATGCTAAATAAAGTACACCTAGTCCTTCTTCCCCTCGATATATCTCTCTTTCTTATATTTTTTTTATTGTTTTTTTTTTATTTTTTATTTTTTGCTCGGAGCACACGTCCCACTCTTATGAAGAGAAAACGGTTCCTTGGATAAGATAAGGGTGAAGATGTTACAATTAATTCAATCTTTCCTTTTTAAAAATTTAAAAATTGAATTTTAGCCTACCTAAAATTTGAAGTTGTTGCAACACTCCAAAGAGCAGAAGCTCTCATGAAAACCCAGGTTTTTATACAAATTGTAAGGAATGTAGCATATCCCTCTGTAAAGGATTTAAAAAAAAAATTTTTTTAAAATTTTTTAATGAGATAAACATTGATGTTTTGGAAATTGTGATGGAAGGTAAGAAGGCACTTAGAAATTATTCAAATGCCTTAAAGCAACGTCAAATTACATTTATTTGATTAATTGACTATCAGATTGGAGGACATCTGCCGGAGTTTAGCAGATCTGAATTTACCTACAAGTGCTTGCATATCAAATGTCATGCCTTGCCATAGTATCAAATAAATAGTAATCCCAAAATCAGGTCGTTTGAACAATTCTGCGGACGTGGATTGTATAGTGACCCGAACACCAGCCAGATAGCTGGACCCATCATGATGTATGTGTCTTATCCATAACATCCATTTATTTTTTCAACTCATTTTAGGGCACGAGCTCAAACATTAGGTGGATCCAAATCTCTGGTGGATGTTCACTCCCCAAGTGCAGGGTTGTGATGTAGTAATAAACTCGGTGAGACCGAGGTCGAATCCCAAGGGACTGATACCTGTACGTTGTCTGAAACTAAATAGAAATAGAACTACACTAAGATGAAATCTAAATCAGGTGAATATGAGGAATAATTGTGAAATATTAATCTAAAACTTAAGGAATTCAGAAATAGAACTAGGCATTCAGAGGATCCACTTGTAGAGATCAGGGAGATCTTATGCCTATTTCAAGAATTGATCAACTGGACTTAGAGTCCTATCTTCATCCAGTTGAAGGGTGTAACCATGAAAGTCAAACTGAACTTCCTTTGATATAATTTTTAAGAGATGAAAAGTATATGAATTAAAATGGATTCCATCACCAAACCATGCCCAGGAGACAAGGTAAACAATAGAATTAAACTAATTACCAACCAATCAACATGATATGAAGGTTAGGAAGGGTACCGACATCCAACCATGCCCAGGAGACGATGGCGAACAACGAAGCTTCCTGACGTCATAAACATAAAAAAGAAAAGGAATACTCAAAGCCATCGCAGACCCATTGTAATTTCAGTCACAACAGACCATTAAAAACTAAAAATATTCTCATAATAATCAAACTACCATCAAATTCAGTTCACAAATTAAATCAAAGGCATAAAGTAAAGTCCCACATTACGCTACAAGCTTCACCTCTTAGCCCTAGCTAAGAGGTTTAGCCTAACATAGGTATGATTAAACTAAATCTCAAAAGAAAAAGAAAAGAAAAAAATAAAAACAAAACAAAACAACTCTCTATCGTGCTTCACGTCCAGGATCGATCCCCTTTCTCCTCTCTCTCCTCTCCTCCGCTCTGCTTCTTTATAGTAGCTCTAGAGTGGTGGAGAGCCGTCAGTTGCTGAAGAGCTGGCATGCATAAATCCTTTCGCGGTTCGTGTCTAAACAGAACTCTGTTTCTGCACGAGGAAACGCACCAACAACTGCGTATGGCCTGAGTTTAGGGAAAGAATCCATCTGCGTCGTTCATTCTGACTCCATAAGAAGGGTTGTGGCCCCCTTTCCCAATGTTTGGACGATTTGGATCGGCGATCTGGCCTATCATGATGGCCCACAACTGCACGGCTGCATCCGTTTTTCCGGACTGCGAAACAGAGCCCACGGCTCTTGCGTTGGTTGTCAGTGGGACCCAATCCTTTAGGCGTCTGCGAAATCTACTCCGTTCATTGCAGTCACGTCGAAAAACCGGTAAGGAATAGATGGTTTTCGATTGAGTTTGGTGTGGTCCACAGAATAGTTTGTTCCACCGTCCGTCTCAAGTTGGAATACAGATTTCTTGTGATCGGGTGCATGGGACCAAAAGGTCACCATGATTGTGGTCGTCCCAACCTTCCGAAAACAATGGACGGTATAGATCATATATTTATATGATGTGTGGGTCCCACTACTGCAAAACGGGTGGACAGCGTTCGTCCACTGTCTCCCGGTGGGAGACTGATCGGGTCAAGGCAGTCAACGTTGCCTTGATAGTTTGGTGCGTGGCGGGTGCTTATGTGTTGTGCACATGCACTCACATCTGTGGGCCCCACCTTGATGTTTATGAGAGATCTATTGCTTTCATCTGCTTTGACACCCCCTTTAAGGGGTTGAGGCCAAAATTGAAGTGTATCCAGATACCAGGTGGGATCCAATTCACTGATTTATGGGCTGATCTGTACATTGGGCCACTTCCAAAGGGATCCAATGGCTGATAATCGACATGTACAGTTAATTTATGGTCCTCAGGCCATGTATAGAGTCTCGAGCTGAACAAATGGTGAGAACCCTATGATCTTGCATTCTGGACAATTTTTGGGCCACTTGAGCTTCAGTATCCCGATTTCCTCAGACCTTTGGCCTGTAATTTCGTCGATCTTGGTCCCCTGGAGTCTGTCCCATGCCTTGGTGAATTCTGAGCGTTAACTCAATGCTTTTAGCACCTTATTTCGATCCAAGCTCATAAATACACCCTACATCACAAATACGATTAAATGGACCATTAAACAGTATCATGCTCATAAATCCAGGTAACAACTGGGGTCTGGTATGCAATATTTGACCCTCAACAGTGGATCACACCATAAGAAACAGTGGGGATTGAACGCCTACCGTTAAAAATATAAGTGGTAAGTTTGTAACCGACCACAATCAAGAAGATTTCAACGGTGTGCATTCAATTCCCACTGTTTTATGTGGTGTGGTCCACTTGAGCATTGAATATGTATGATTTTCTCTCGTGCTATATGGATGGTGCATATAAAACACCAACATGACGATGGGACCCACAGAGGCCAGGTCGTGCATGTGGATACTCACGTGCTCGTGTGCAACAGGCAATCCTCTTCCGTCTGAATCGCATGCGCGCATGTGTGAGAGATTTTTATTTTATTTTATTTATTTAAAATAGCATCAACCTTCTCCTATTGTGAGAGTTGGTGCTGAGGGGGAGTGTTAAATGTCATAACCACCTCTCTTGAATATTCCGGAGTCTTTCGGAAACTTTCGGACATTTTCAAAAAATTCTAAAATTGTCTAGAATCTTTCGAAAACTCCTAGAGTTTGATAGAGTTTTCTTGATTCTTTCGGAATGTTTCAGACTATGCTAGAACCTTCCGAATTCTTTTAAAATGTTCCAGAATATAATAGAACCTTATAGGATATTTAGAAGCTTCTAGAACTCTTTAGAGTTGTGTTGATTTCAGAATCTTCCATAGTCCTCTATAAATATAGGAAGTGTCTCATTATGTACACATATAAACAATAAGAGTGAGTTCGAGAGTGAAAGCAAGGTGTCCAAGTATTAAGAGTTCAAGTTGTCATTTAAGAGTGATAGTTTGTTAGTGTTGTAAAGCATACCCTTGTTGTGTACAAGTATTTGTAATAGATATAATTACATTTACTTATTGTGTTCAACTCTTTATGAACACTGCCAAAGCAATCTTCTCCGTACATTGAAGAGGTGATTGACAAGACATGCATTCAGGGGGCTGTGCAAACAAGTTCTGGTTTGTTCATGAGTTGTGCCTGCTGTTAGCATGCCCTCCCTCAAGAGTTTTGACACAGCTCCAGTCGTGAAGTGGGTTGCTTCGAATATAGGTCCCTGGTCATGTTATTATAACAATTTATTTTTCTCATGTCTATAGCCCACTGCATGAGTTAATGGTCATTTTTTTTGCCAACGGATCTTTATACTGGCTTTCCTGATTACATATATTACACATAGGTCGATAATGTTGGGGATTTAACCCTACGGAATCACACAGATCTAGATCTAGGATAGCAATACAATGACACCAAGCACACACAAGAGAACACAGATTTAACATGGAAAACCCTTGTGGGAAAAAACCACGGCACAAAGTGACAGATCTCTACTATGAAAATAGAAATTATAAAGAGAGAGAGCTTACCCGATTCGAACAACCTCGAATCTCACCCTTGCTACACCCTTTAGAAACCCTAAAATCCTTTTAGAAACTCTTGGAACTCTTTTAGAAAGCCTTACGATCCATCCCAATCCTGCATACACCCTTTTAAATAAGAATAGAAAGAGGTAGAATCCAAATAGGAAATAAAATCCGCAAAATCTGCGTTTCTGTAATCGCATCTGCAGAACTTATCGATGTCATCGAGCCACTCTCAATGACAGCCTCGATATCATCTGAAGGTCTCTCGATGATATCAGAACAGGACCAAAACTGTCCAGCAACCAGGGGTGAAAAATACTGTGAATTATCGATAGCATCTAGACCCTGTCGATATCATCGATAGACCAACAGACAGATTTAAGACATCTGTCGATATCATCTAAAACCCTGTCGATATCATCGACAGACCACCAGACAGATTTAAGACATCTGTCCATAACAATCTCCACCATGTCTTCAATCTTCATCCGTGTAGCTTCTTGTCCCTTCTCTTATTTCTACACCATATCATAGCTTCTCTTGTACACTCCGTCTTTCTTTTACGCCATCGTCAAGCCCAGAGAAGTTGCATAGAGCTTGAACTTCTCTGCAGGAACGATCTAGGTGAGCATGTCTGCCGGATCAAAATCCACGTGCTCAACCATCTTTGTTCTTGTCTTCTCAAAAAAGAAAGACTTAGTCTTCTTACCATCTCACCGCTACCCAATATGCTTGCCGAGGTACTTGCTTACAACATTGATAGCCTGTGAAATAACCGGTCTAATCCAGACCATGGCATACACTGCCAACCGCATTCGAATAAGGCTCATGAGATATCCTGCTTTTCCTCATCTGTTTTGGGACATGTCCTGAGGAAAACTTGAGGAGAGACTCGTAGGGAACGCTCTCCGGCTTTACCTGGCCCATCACATCCTTGATCAATACCTACACACAAGGTATTCTTCTTGTGATTACCAAAGCCTACTCCTCCTTCATTCTCAATGCCGAGAACCATCTTTGTAGCCCCCTATCCTTCATCCTGAATGTTCCACTTAACTGAGTCTTCAGTACATTGATTTTAGACATGTCATAATTGGCAATCTACATGTCATCAATTCCTGACTCACCATGAAGGAATCAAACCACTGCCTAGGCGACAAGTCGAACCACGACCTCCTGCAAAGTCTTTTCTTAGCCCCTTTAACTTCGAACCGCTCTGGTTGTTTCATGTAGATCTGCTCTTCACTTTCCCTTATAGAAGTGCAGACTCCACATCCATCTTTCCAGCTCAAGATCACATTGGCCAACCAGCGCCAATCACAGATCTAATAGACACTTGTTATATCGTCAGCGCGAATATCTCTGAGAAGCCGATCCCTTCTCTCTGAGCATAACCCTTCGCTACCAACCTCGCCCTATATCTATGTCGTATTCTCCTGAAGATCCACCTGCATCCAACCGCTCTCTGGCCCACTGGAAGCTTCACCCACTCCCATATGTCGGTCTGGTATAACGAATCCATCACATCGCCCATAGTCACCTTCCACTTCTCAGCATCAGGCTCACCTAGAGCTATCTGAATAGAAAATGAATCCCCTGTGATATTGGAGTTGTCCATGTACCACGCCGATATCCTGTGATTATGCCATGTGATTCTTCTCACAGGTGGCTACTCCACCTGCTCTGTATCCCTGTCCGCACGTCTCAGCCTTCCTGCCCTGCCCGCTCATGTAGCCATGCCAACATGCCACACACGTGCAGAGGTGGAATTCGCTACATCTACTGCAGCTCCACCTTTTGATGTGCTCCCAATCAACCTGTACAAGTTACCGAGTCGTTGCACTTTCATGATTGCCCGTGCCCCCTTAGATACCTTAAGAGCACTATCAATACTTGTGTACTTGCATCCTTTTGCCTCAAGTACACCAAGAGAAATCAGATTCTGCTTCAAATCAGGAACATGCCTGACATCAGTCAAGGTACGCTTCACCCCATCAAATATCCTGATGTGCACCGTACCAACAGCCACAACATTACAGGCAAAGCCATTGTCCATAAACACCTGTCCACCATTGCACTCCCTATAGCTGGCGAACCAACTCCGATGAGGAGTCATGTGAAAAGATGCCCCTGTGTCTAGCATCCACTCGTCCTTACGATCATCGTATGGTCGCCTAATAGTAGACACAGATAAAACATCACCATCACATCCACTCGATCCATCTGACGTGGCAACATTGGCCTCCCTGGTCGAAGCCTCAGAATCTTCCCTCTTCGATTTAGGATTTTCACAATCCTTCTTCACGTGTCCTTCCTTCCCACAATTCCAGCACTTTACCTTTCCTTTGCCCTTGCCCTTTGATTTGGATCTATAACTTGAAGAACTCGTACCTTGTTCAGAATTCCTACCCATTGTAAATAGTGCATCAGAAGATGTCCCCATGTCGCCGTTTAGCTTTCTCATAGCCTTCCCTTGAAGGGCTGAGATAACGGTGTCGACACTCAGGGTTTTATTCGTGCTGTACATAGTGTCCTTGAATGACTCATATGACGCCGGAAGAGAATTTAACAACATACATGCTTGTTCTTCATCTTTCATCACTTCTTCCATATCCAGCAATTTGCAAACTAATTTATTAAAATTGCTGATGTGAGCCTCCAGATCTCCACCCTCTGCCATCTTGAAGTTATACCACTTATGCTTCAAGTGTAGGCGATTTTCAGAGGATTTTTTCGCATAGACATCCTCTAACTTCGTCCATAACTTAACCGCAGTTTTCTCCCTCATAACGTTGTAGAGAACCTCATCCGTGAGACATAAACGGATCGATGATAAAGCCTTCTTATCAAGAGTAATCCAATCATCATCAGTCGTAGTAGACTTTCGCTCCTTAAGAGCACCATCTTCGCCTTGCTTGATTATGGACTCATCATCTTGATCTTCCATAACTCAAAATTATTTTTCCCTGAGTACTTCTCAATCTCATACCTGGTGCTCGCCATTATTACTAATCCCTCAGATTCAGATCTGTGCCCCAACGATTGCTTTGATACCACTTGTTGGGGATTTAACCCTACGGAATCACACAGATCTAGATCTAGGATAGCAATACAATGACACCAAGCACACACAAGAGAACACAGATTTAACGTGCAAAACCCTTGCGGGAAAAAACCACGGCACAAAGCGACATATCTCCACTATGAAAATAGAAATTACAAAGAGAGAGAGCTTACCCGATTCGAACAACCTCGAATCTCACCCTTGCTACACCCTTTAAAAACCCTAAAATCCTTTTAGGAACCCTTGGAACTCTTTTAGAAAGCCTTACGATCCATCCCAATCCCGCATACACCCCTTTAAATAAGAATAGAAAGAAGTAGAATCCAAATAGGAAACAAAATCCGCAAAATCTGCGTTTCCGCAATCGCATCTTCGGAACTTATCGATGTCATCGAGCCACTCTCGATGACAGCCTCGATATCATCTGAAGGTCTCTCGATGATATTGGAACAGGACCAAAACTGTCCAGCAACCAGGGGTGAAAAATACTGTGAATTATCGATGGCATCGATACCCTGTCGATATCATCGACAGACCAATAGACAGATTTAAGACATCTGTCGATATCATCTAAAATCCTGTTGATATCATCGACAGACCACCAGACATATTTAAGACATCTGTCCATAACAGATAATCATCTCTACAATGCAACCTTTGTTGTGCAAATTAAACACCATGCTCAAAGTACAAACACATTTACAGTTTAAGTAGAGGGGCAAATGGTGGAACTAGTTTAGGGTTAGTGGCCTGATACAAAACAGACTGACCCAATCAGAGTCACAGCCCATGGACGCATGATCCAATACATACACCCATCTACTAATTCGGTTTAGAACTTTCTAACACAGTCCCACCAGTCAGCAAATCATTGGGCCCTAGCACTACTTTCGCCCCATTTACTTAAAGGCTGCTATTACATATTAGTTTTTATGAGATCTGGGATTTGAAATTTTCTATCACTTACGTACAAACTAGAAACAGTTTGAGACGGGAATGAGTACTTTACCATAGCCTGACTTGCTTACTTTAACTGGCCTTGTTTTCTGGCTAAAATCGAAGCACAAGCCAATAAATACACTTGAGCTCAAGTTAAAAGCAAGCCTGGTTCATGAGCTGACGAGAGTTGCAGGCCCATTGCTAGTCCTAATTTAGGTTTCATTTAATCTTATATTGTGCAAAATAAAAAATAAAAAGCTTTGAATACGTTTTGATTTGATGAGCACAAACAAATCAATAAAATATCTATGTCTATATCCAATCTCAGGCCTACCCCTTGGGATTTGGCGGCATCTAACGGAAAAAAAAAAAAAAAAAAACCATAACTTTAAACCCATCCATTCCTAGGCCCCACTCATTGGAATCTCATGCTCCTGACAAAAGAGTAAACTTCACAGTAGAATTTGAGATTAAACCATTACATCCTGGGCCCATCCAATCCGGTGCTCAACTCCATGGAATCCAACAACACCCAATGAAATAAAATTAAAATAAATAATAAATAATAAATAAGAGAGAAAAAAAAAAAAAAAAAGGGACTTGGCTGTAACAGTAGAATCTATTGAAATTTGGCAGACAAACCTAAACAAATTAATAAAATATTTGTCTCCACATCCAATACATGCCCACTCCTTTACCCAACAAAGAAAAAGACTTGACTCTAAAAAGCAAAACTTGGGTCCAAACCTCCTTGGAATCTCGACGCTCCCCAACGAAGGAGGAGACTTAACTGTAGAATTTGGGATCGAACCCATCTAATCTGGGCCCACTCTGTACCATCCAACAAAAAATAAGATTTGACTCCGGTGATAAAATTTTGGCATAAAGATATCCCATCCCATACTGAACTCTAGAAAATTCCACAACACCAATAGAAAAAAGAAAAAGAAGAAAAAAAAAAAAAAGACTTGACTATAAAAGAAAAATCTAGGTTCAAAACCATCTAGTCTAAGGCCCACCCTTAAAATATTGCATATGACCTGGGCTTATATCCAGTCCATTCATTTTGCCAGCCCACGTTAGGATGTGATGTTAAAAATTAAGAAAATTGGAGAACCCAAAGCAAGCCTCACCACAGGAAATAGCGGGGATAGAAACTCTAGCTACTAAGATATTTAGTGTGAGGCATGATAGCAATGCATTCTCTGTTGGAAATGGGATGCCGTACCCATGAGGGTGGTCCGAAACTGATTTGATGCTTTGTTATTTTCTCTTGAAAATATCAAGAAATAAACTTACATTGGGATGAAAGAAAATTGCTAGATGTAAAAAAGAAGGATAAGCAAAGAGAAGAAACTATCTCACAAGATAATCATGAGAAGAAAGAGCTGCTTGCCAAAATGGCATAGCAACCCGTGGAACTATATCATCTTCTCCTACCAACTAAGGCCCACTCCTTGGAATTTGGCGGCATCCAAAAAAAGAGACGTAACTTGAAGAAGTATAATATAGGTGTAAACCCATCCATTCCTATGCCCCAACTCATTGGAATCTTAATGCTTCCGACAAAAGAGTAAACTTCATAGTAGAATTTAAGATCGAACCATTCAGTCATGGGCCCACTTCCTTGAAATAATCGCAGCACCCAATAAAAACGAGATTTGACCCTAAAGATAAAATTTTGGCTTAACGTTATCCAATCCGATGCTCAACTCCGCGAAATCCAACAACACCCAATAAAATAAAATTAAAATTAAAACAAAATAAAAATGAAAAACAAGAAAAGAAATTAAAAAAAATAAAAAATAAAAAAAATAAAAAAAATAAATAAAAATTGATACTTGACTGTAATAGTAGAATCTAAGTCCAAAACCATTCAGTCTCAGCCTCACTCATTGGAATAATGGACACAGGGCTTCCTAGTAAGCAGTTATAACAGAAATCCCATTTAACCTTAAGCTTTGTGGGGCTATATGTGATGTCAATGATATATCCACTCCATTCATCATGCAAGCCCATTTTAGAGTCTGATGTAAAAATTCAGGAAATTAAAAACTCATTTGAGCCAGAACACAGGAAATAGATGATAGAAATGCCCATGTTGTACTTTCCAAGGCCGACACAATGTTTATATGCCATCCAACCCACTTGTAAGTTGATCCACACGTAGATGAAGGTAAACACCAATATCATCCTGTTCCAAAACTTTTATGGTCCTAAGTTTTTAATAGTGCTTGCTCAATCACCATTGTTTCTTTTAATGTGGCCCATTGGGATTTGAGCATGCCTGATTTTTTTAAATCAAGTCCTAAAATAGGAGAGCACAATGGATAAATGGAGGGGATATAACTCCTACATCACAGTGGGTCTCAAATAGCTTAGGTTCCCATTGGACAGGGCTTTCCTTCCCCAGCATACAGGGAGCCCTTAGGCAGGTCCGTAGGAATTGACATTCTTTTCTTTAGAACATGAAAAATAAACTCCTTAGGCAGAACCATACAGAGAGCCTATAGGCTCACTGCAATGTCCATTAAAAATTCACTCCGTGCATCAATTTCTCTGGATCACTTTTGGACATGAGCTCAGCCATCAGATAAATCCAAAACTCAGGTTTGGAAGGTAAGCTCGATAACTTGAGTTTCCCGTCATTTCCAAACCTCCTTCATCTTGATCTTAGTGACAACACCGTTACCGGAACCATTCCAGCCCATCTTGACACTCTTTACAAACTCACCTCCCTGAATCTGTCTGCAAATGAAATAAGTGGATCAATACCTCTGGAAATAGGGAATCTTGTGAATTTAAATGGGCTTGACTTGTCCATTAACCATCTAGATGGTTCCATCCCTTCCACTTTAGGAAATCTGACAAAGCTTTCCATCTTGTACCTGCACCAAAATCAAATCTCTGGCTCTATTCCTTCACAAATCGGGAATCTACAAGCTCTGGTTGAGTTGACATTGTTCCAAAACAATCTGACTGGTCGGATCCCTCCAGCTTTAGGTAATTTGAGCAACCTTACAATTTTGTATCTCTACGACAACCAAATTTCTGGCTCAATTCCACCTGAAGTAGGGAATCTGGTTAATCTCAAAGAGCTTGACATGTCCACTAACCTTCTAACAGGTTCTATCCTTCCACTTTAGGAAACTTGACAAAGTTAACTGTCCTCTACCTCTTTGAGAATCTAATTTCTGGTTCTATTCCTCCCGAAACAGGGAATCTGATTAATCTCATGGATCTTGAGATGTCCACTAACCTTCTAACAGGTTCTATCCCTTCCACTTTAGGAAACTTGACAAAGTTAACTGCCCTCTACCTCTTTGAGAATCAAATTTCTGGTTCTATTCCTCCCGAAACAGGGAATCTGGTTAATCTCAAAGAGCTTGGCATGTCCACTAACCTTCTAACAGGTTCTATCCCTTCCACTTTAGGGAACTTGACCAAGCTTACTGGTTTCTATGTTGATGACTGTCAATTATCTGGTTCCTTGCCTCAAGAAATGACAAACATGACAAATCTTTCTGTACTCCAGTTGAATGACAACAACTTCTCTGGCCATTTACCTCAGTTATGCCACGGTGGATCTCTTGAAAAATTCATGGCTTTCAACAACCATTTCACCGGTGAGATCCCAAGAACCTTCAGAAACTGCACTAGCTTAATGAGAGTGCGACTCAATGGAAACCGACTTGCTGCAAATGTATCGGAAGCCTTTGGTGTATACCCTCACCTCATATTCATGGAGGTCAGTGACAACATGTTGTTTGGTGAACTCTCACCACATTGGGGAGAATGCCAAAACTTAACAAAGCTACAACTCTCCGGGAACAATATCACTGGTAGAATTCCGCCTGAGATTGGGCAGTTGGGGCAGCTAAGAGTGCTTGATCTTTCTTCGAACCAACTAATAGGAGAGATTCCAAAGGAATTTGGGAGGCTGGCTTCTTTGTTCAACTTGACTTTAAATGATAACCATCTTTCTGGTCAGGTACCCCAAGAGATTGGAAACTTATCCAATTTGGAGATTCTGGATTTGTCAATGAATCACCTAAGTGGTCCAATACCACCTCAATTAGGGGATTGCTCCAAACTCCAGTATCTCAAATTGAGCAAAAACATTTTGAATGGAAGCATTCCTTTTCAGATCGGTAACCTAGTTTACCTACAGATCTTACTGGATCTAAGTCATAACTCCTTCAATGGAGAGATATCACCACAACTCGCAAAACTGATTAGGCTGGAAAAGTTAAATCTCTCCCATAACATGCTGACAGGCTCCATTCCGCATTCTTTTGAAGAGATGTTCAGCTTGCAATCCATTGATTTTTCATACAATGCTTTGGAAGGTCCTCTTCCTAGGAGCAAAGCCTTTCAGAAGGCTCCAGCAGAGGCATTCATAAAAAACAAAGGCTTATATGGTGAAGTACAAGGTTTGCAACCTTGCAACGCCTCTTTAATAAGTCATCGTGATGCAAGGAAAGGCCACAAAATTGTGATCCTCATTATTCTTCTCTTCTCATTATTGTTTCTTTTATTTGCAATCGTCGGCATAATTTCTTCCATTTATTATCAAAGACGAAGAAGAAGAATAGAGAAAGGGGTTCTTGAAATGAGCAGAGGAAATACATTTTCAACATGGAATTATGATGGGATTGCCACGTTTGAAGACATTGTGGAGGCGACAGAGGATTTCGATGACAAATACTGCATTGGAACTGGAGGGTATGGGAAAGTTTACAAAGCAAATCTACCAGGGGGCCAGGTAGTAGCTGTGAAGAAACTTCACCCACTCGAAGGCGGGAATCAAGTGATCAAAGAAGTTTTAGGAATGAGATAAAAGCATTAACGGAAATCCGCCATCGCAACATTGTGAAACTTTATGGCTTCTGTTCCCATGCTCGATTCTCATTTCTAGTCTACGAGTACATGGAAAGGGGAAGCTTGGCAAGCATCCTAAGCAACGATGAAGAGCTGCACAGTTGGACTGACTCTCAAGGTGAAGGTTATCAATGTGTGGCCCACGCTTTATCATACATGCACCATGATTGTACCCTGCCGATTGTTCATCGAGACCTATCAAGCAACAATGTTTTGTTGAATTCAGAACTTGAGGCTAGTGTGTCTGACTTTGGAACTGCACGATTGCTGATACCTGATTCCTCAAAATTGGACTACACTCGCAGGCACTTGTGGATACATCGCTCCAGGTTAGTTGCTAGTAGATTCTCCATGCTTTAATAGTTTTATTAGTAATTGGTCTTTATTTCTTAAGCTTTACTATCTTTTGTTGGCAGTCATATATTATGAAGTTTGTGCATACGTGAGATTACTGCTGTTTGAATGTGGCAATCCAGGGCAATTGGAATATGAGAAATTTTGTTTTTTAATTAAAATTAGAGGTTTGACATACACCTGGGGATCCTTTCATCTATTGTTTTTTTTTTTTTTTTTTTTTTTTTTTTTTTTAAATTTAAAAAAAAAAAAGAGCATACTTTTCAACTCTTTCCCAAAACCCTAGTACTCTTTCAAAAGATGGTCCTAAAGCCATCTTATTTGACTTTAACTAAAGGATGGTTAATCAACCGGTCATTATCTCATAAAAAAAATTGCTTACTCCTTTTTTTAAACAACTCAATGATTATAGCCTAGGATATTTCATACTAACACTGAACTATGATGTGGACTCCAGAATCATGCTGTCTCAAATCCAAAGCATAGGATTGAAAAGATCCACTATTTCTCCATCTCATTTTAAGCCATGGGCCCAAATCAAGCAGTTATGATGCACAATTAGGTCCCATTACAGGAAAAGTTGGTCGGCAATTTATTACCATTGAAATAATTCATAGTTCATTTTTTAAGGCCATCCAAACTGTTGTAACAATATTTCCTACCGTTCAGAAAGTCATCCTAGGGGATGAATGTAACCACTGAATTTTTATATCTGATCTAAATTTCTTTAGCCCATTGACATATGTTCAATATATACCTTTATTTGCATTTTGCCCACTTGAGCTTTGCCATCTAAATCATTTCAGAGCCCAAGCCCTAAAATCATATGAGGGCCTAAAATCATATGAGGGAAATGGTGGGTGGCTCAGATTTCTTGCAAAGAACATGGTGGGACCCATAATCACTGTCCCATCATGCAAACACGTTCATAACTAAGGTGTTGTGTTCTATGTTAGGCAATTCTAAGTCCAATGAAATGTTAAACCGAGGCAAGGCATTCAGTGGTTATCATGATCTGTTAAATCTTAGTAGGGCCCACTTTTGTGATGCTTGTCATAAATCCAAACCGTCCACCAGTTCAGCATCTTATTTTTAGGGCGTAAGTCTAAAATCTAAGTTGATTGAATACACAAGTGAGTCCTCACAATAGAAAGAAGTGGTCACTAGCTTACCATCATTGAAACTATCAATAGTCAATTTATTTATTTGTTTGTTTATTATGATTTTAGTCCATACAAATTGTTAAAATGACATTTCCAACTATTCAAAGGTCATTCACAATGGGTGAATGTAACCACTTGATTTTGTCCATAATCTAAAATTTCTATGGCCCCTGACAATTTGGAAAGGTGTATGTTCAATATGCACTTTTACAATCCGTGTGGCCCCTTGAGCTTTTGATTCGGATAATTTTTTTGGCCCAAGCTGTAAAATCATACTAGGGAAATGGTGGACAGCTTGGATTTTCTCAACAACATGTTGGGCTCTATTATCACCATGACCATCTCCC
>JAJHSJ010000018.1:39166100-39261553 GCA_021015155.1 Magnolia officinalis | reverse complement strand
CCCCTATCCTTCATCCTGAATGTTCCACTTAACTGAGTCTTCAGTACATTGATTTTAGACATGTCATAATTGGTAATCTACATGTCATCAATTCCTGACTCACCATGAAGGATCAACCACTGCCTAGGTGACAAGTCGAACCACGACCTCCTGCAAAGTCTTTTCTAGCCCCTTTAACTTCGAACCGCTCTGGTTGTTTCATGTAGATCTGCTCTTCACTTTCCCTTATAGAAGTGCAGACTCCACATCCATCTTTCCAGCTCAAGATCACATTGGCCAACCAGCGCCATCACAGATCTAATAGACACTTGTTATATCGTCAGCGCGAATATCTCTGAGAAGCCGATCCCTTCTCTCTGAGCATAACCCTTCGCTACCAACCTCGCCCTATATCTATGTCGTATTCTCCTGAAGATCCACCTGCATCCAACCGCTCTCTGGCCCACTGGAAGCTCCACCCGCTCCCATATGTCGGTCTGGTATAACGAATCCATCACATCGCCCATAGTCACCTTCCACTTCTCAGCATCAGGCTCACCTAGAGCTATCTGAATAGAAAATGAATCCCCTGTGATATTGGAGTCGTCCATGTACCACGCCGATATCCTGTGATTATTCCATGTGATTCTTCTCACAGGTGGCTACTCCACCTGCTCTGTATCCCTGTCCGCACGTCTCAGCCTTCCTGCCCTGCCCGCTCATGTGGCCATGCCCAACATGCCACACACGTGCAGAGGTGGAATTCGCTACATCTACTGCAGCTCCACCTTTTGATGTGCTCCCGATCAACCTGTACAAGTTACCGAGTCGTTGCACTTTCATGATTGCCCGTGCCCCCTTAGATACCTTAAGAGCACTATCAATACTTGTGTACTTGCATCCTTTTGCCTCAAGTACACCAAGAGAAATCAGATTCTGCTTCAAATCAGGAACGTGCCTGACATCAGTCAAGGTACGCTTCACCCCATCAAATATCCTGATGTGCACCGTACAACAGCCACAACATTACAGGCAAAGCCATTGTCCATAAACACCTGTCCACCATTGCACTCCCTATAGCTGGCGAACCACCTCCGATGAGGAGTCATGTGAAAAGATGCCCCTGTGTCTAGCATCCACTCGTCCTTACGATCATCGTATGGTCGCCTAATAGTAGACACAGATAAAACATCACCATCACATCCACTCGATCCATCTGACGTGGCAACATTGGCCTCCCTGGTCGAAGCCTCAGAATCTTCCCTCTTCGATTTAGGATTTTCACAATCCTTCTTCACGTGTCCTTCCTTCCCCACAATTCCAGCCTTTACCTTTCCTTTGCCCTTGCCCTTTGATTTGGATCTATAACTTGAAGAACTCGTACCTTGTTCAGAATTCCTACCCATTGTAAATAGTGCATCAGAAGATGTCCCCATGTCGCCGTTTAGCTTTCTCATAGCCTTCCCTTGAAGGGCTGAGATAACGGTGTCGACACTCAGGTTTTTTATTCGTGCTGCACATAGTGTCCTTGAATGACTCATATGACGCCGGAAGAGAATTTAACAACATACATGCTTGTTCTTCATCTTTCATCACTTCTTCCATATCCAGCAATTTGCAAACTAATTTATTAAAATTGCTGATGTGAGCCTCCAGATCTCCACCCTCTGCCATCTTGAAGTTATACCACTTATGCTTCAAGTGTAGGCGATTTTCAAAGGATTTTTTCGCATAGACATCCTCTAACTTCGTCCATAACTTAACCACAGTTTTCTCCCTCATAACGTTGTAGAGAACCTCATCCGTGAGACATAAACGGATCGATGATAAAGCCTTCTTATCAAGAGTAATCCAATCATCATCAGTCATAGTAGACTTTCGCTCCTCAAGAGCACCATCTTCGCCTTGCTTGATTATGGAACTCATCATCTTGATCTTCCATAACTCAGAATTATTTTTTCCTGAGTACTTCTCAATCTCATACCTGGTGCTCGCCATTATTACTAATCCCTCAGATTCAGATCTGTGCCCCAACGATTGCTTGATACCACTTGTTGGGGATTTAACCCTACGGAATCACACAGATCTAGATCTAGGATAGCAATACAATGACACCAAGCACACACAAGAGAACACAGATTTAACGTGCAAAACCCTTGCGGGAAAAAACCACGGCACAAAGCGACATATCTCCACTATGAAAATAGAAATTACAAAGAGAGAGAGCTTACCCGATTCGAACAACCTCGAATCTCACCCTTGCTACACCCTTTAAAAACCCCCCTAAAATCCTTTTAGGAACCCTTGGAACTCTTTTAGAAAGCCTTACGATCCATCCCAATCCCGCATACACCCCTTTAAATAAGAATAGAAAGAAGTAGAATCCAAATAGGAAACAAAATCCGCAAAATCTGCATTTCCGCAATCGCATCTGCGGAACTTATCGATGTCATCGAGCCACTCTCGATGACAGCCTCGATATCATCTGAAGGTCTCTCGATGATATTGGAACAGGACCAAAACTGTCCAGCAACCAGGGGTGAAAAATACTATGAATTATCGATGGCATCGATACCCTGTCGATATCATCGACAGACCAATAGATAGATTTAAGACATCTGTCGATATCATCTAAAATCCTGTTGATATCATCGACAGACCACCAGACATATTTAAGACATCTGTCCATAACAGATAATCATCTCTACAATGCAACCTCTTGTTGTGCAAATTAAACACCATGCTCAAAGTACAAACACATTTACAGTTTAAGTAGAGGGCAAATGGTGGAACTAGTTTAGGGTTAGTGGCCTAATACAAAACAGACTGACCCAATCAGAGTCACAGCCCATGGACGCATGATCCAATACATACACCCATCTACTAATTCGGTTTAGAACTTTCTAACACAGTCCCACCAGTCAGCAAATCATTGGGCCCTAGCACTACTTTCGCCCCATTTACTTAAAGGCTGCTATTACATATTAGTTTTTATGAGATTTGGGATTTGAAATTTTCTATCACTTACGTACAAACTAGAAACAGTTTGAGATGGGAATGAGTTTACCATAGCCTGACTTGCTTACTTTAACAGGCCTTGTTTTCTGGCTAAAATCGAAGCACAAGCCAATAAATACACTTGAGCTCAAGTTAAAAGTAAGCCTGGTTCATGAGCTGACGAGAGTTGCAGGCCCATTGCTAGTCCTAATTTAGGTTTCATTTAATCTTATATTGTGCAAATAAAAAATAAAAAGCTTTGAATACGTTTTGATTTGATGAGCACAAACAAATCAATAAAATATCTATGTCTATATCCAATCTCAGGCCTACCCCTTGGGATTTGGCGGCATCTAACGGAAAAAAAAAAAAAAAAAACCATAACTTTAAACCCATCCATTCCTAGGCCCCACTCATTGGAATCTCATGCTCCTGACAAAAGAGTAAACTTCACAGTAGAATTTGAGATTAAACCATTACATCCTGGGCCCATCCAATCCGGTGCTCAACTCCATGGAATCCAACAACACCCAATGAAATAAAATTAAAATTAAATAATAAATAAATAAATAAGAGAGAAAAAAAAAAGAAAAAAAGAGACTTGGCTGTAACAGTAGAATCTATTGAAATTTGGCAGACAAACCTAAACAAATTAATAAAATATTTGTCTCCACATCCAATCACATGCCCACTCCTTTACCCAGCAAAGAAAAGGACTTGACTCTAAAAAGCAAAACTTGGGCCCAAACCTCCTTGGAATCTCGACGCTCCCAACGGAGGAGGAGACTTAACTGTAGAATTTGGTATCAAACCCATCTAGTCTGGGGCCCACTCCTTGGAATATTGCACCATCCAACAAAAAATAAGAATTGACTCTGGCAATAAAATTTTGGCATAAAGATATCCCGTCCCATACTGAACTCTAGAAAATTCCACAACACCAATAGAAAAAAGTAAAAAAGAAGAAAAAAAAAAGAGACTTGACTATAAAAGAAACATCTAGGTTCAAAACCATCTAATCTAAGGCCCACCCTTAAAATATTGCATATGACCTGGGCTTATATCCAGTCCATTCATTTTGCCAGCCCACGTTAGGATGTGATGTTAAAAATTAAGAAAATTGGAGAACCCAAAGCAAGCCTCACCACAGGAAATAGCGGGGATAGAAACTCTAGCTACTAAGATATTTAGTGTGAGGCATGATAGCAATGCATTCTCTGGTGGAAATGGGATGCCGTACCCATGAGGGTGGTCCGAAACTGATTTGATGCTTTGTTATTTTCTCTTGAAATATCAAGAAATAAACTTACATTGGGATGAAAGAAAATTGCTAGATGTAAAAAGAAGGATAAGCAAAGAGAAGAAACTATCTCACGAGATAATCATGAGAAGAAAGAGCTGCTTGCCAAAATGGCATAGCAACCCGTGGAACTATATCATCTTCTCCTACCAACTAAGGCCCACTCCTTGGAATTTGGCGGCATCCAAAAAAAGAGACGTAACTTGAAGAAGTATAATATAGGCGTAAACCCATCCATTCCTATGCCCCAACTCATTGGAATCTTAATGCTTCCGACAAAAGAGTAAACTTCATAGTAGAATTTAAGATCGAACCATTCAGTCATGGGCCCACTTCCTTGAAATAATCGCAGCACCCAATAAAAACGAGATTTGACCCTAAAGATAAAATTTTGGCTTAACGTTATCCAATCCGATGCTCAACTCCACGAAATCCAACAACACCCAATAAAATAAAATTAAAATTAAAACAAAATAAAAATGAAAAACAAGAAAAGAAATTAAAAAAAATAAAAAAATAAAAAAATAAAAAATAAATAAAAATTGATACTTGACTGCAATAGTAGAATCTAAGTCCAAAACCATTCAGTCTCAGCCTCACTCATTGGAATAATGGACACAGGGCTTCCTAGTAAGCAGTTATAACAGAAATCCCATTTAACCTTAAGCTTTGTGGGGCTATATATGTGATGTCAATGATATATCCACTCCATTCATCATGCAAGCCCATTTTAGAGTCTGATGTAAAAAATTCAGGAAATTAAAAACTCATTTGAGCCAGAACACAGGAAATAGATGATAGAAATGCCCATGTTGTACTTTCCAAAGGCCGACACAATGTTTATATGCCATCCAACCCACTTGTAAGTTGATCCACATGTAGATGAAGGTAAACACCAATATCATCCTGTTCCAAAACTTTTATGGTCCTAAGTTTTTAATAGTGCCTGCTCAATCACCATTGTTTCTTTTAATGTGGCCCATTTGGGATTTGAGCATGCCTGATTTTTTTAAATCAAGTCCTAAAATAGGAGAGCACAATGGATAAATGGAGGGGATATAACTCCTACATCACAGTGGGTCTCAAATAGCTTAGGTTCCCATTGGACAGGGCTTTCCTATACCCCAGCATACAGGGAGCCCTTAGGCAGGTCCGTAGGAATTGACATTCTTTTCTTTAGAACATGAAAAATAAACTCCTTAGGCAGAACCATACAGAGAGCCTATAGGCTCACTGCAATGTCCATTAAAAATTCACTCCGTGCATCAATTTCTCTGGATCACTTTTGGACATGAGCTCAGCCATCAGATAAATCCAAAACTCAGGTTTGGAAGGTAAGCTCGATAACTTGAGTTTCCCGTCATTTCCAACCTCCTTCATCTTGATCTTAGTGACAACACCGTTACCGGAACCATTCCAGCCCATCTTGACACTCTTTACAAACTCACCTCCCTGAATCTGTCTGCAAATGAAATAAGTGGATCAATACCTCTGGAAATAGGGAATCTTGTGAATTTAAATGAGCTTGACTTGTCCATTAACCATCTAGATGGTTCCATCCCTTCCACTTTAGGAAATCTGACAAAGCTTTCCATCTTGTACCTGCACCAAAATCAAATCTCTGGCTCTATTCCTTCACAAATCGGGAATCTACAAGCTCTGGTTGAGTTGACATTGTTCCAAAACAATCTGACTGGTCGGATCCCTCCAGCTTTAGGTAATTTGAGCAACCTTACAATTTTGTATCTCTACGACAACCAAATTTCTGGCTCAATTCCACCTGAAGTAGGGAATCTGGTTAATCTCAAAGAGCTTGACATGTCCACTAACCTTCTAACAGGTTCTATCCCTTCCACTTTAGGAAACTTGACAAAGTTAACTGTCCTCTACCTCTTTGAGAATCTAATTTCTGGTTCTATTCCTCCCGAAACAGGGAATTTGATTAATCTCATGGATCTTGAGATGTCCACTAACCTTCTAACAGGTTCTATCCCTTCCACTTTAGGAAACTTGACAAAGTTAACTGCCCTCTACCTCTTTGAGAATCAAATTTCTGGTTCTATTCCTCCCGAAACAGGGAATCTGGTTAATCTCAAAGAGCTTGGCATGTCCACTAACCTTCTAACAGGTTCTATCCCTTCCACTTTAGGGAACTTGACCAAGCTTACTGGTTTCTATGTTGATGACTGTCAATTATCTGGTTCCTTGCCTCAAGAAATGACAAACATGACAAATCTTTTTATACTCCAGTTGAATGACAACAACTTCTCTGGCCATTTACCTCAGTTATGCCACGGTGGATCTCTTGAAAAATTCATGGCTTTCAACAACCATTTCACCGGTGAGATCCCAAGAACCTTCAGAAACTGCACTAGCTTAATGAGAGTGCGACTCAATGGAAACCGACTTGCTGCAAATGTATCGGAAGCCTTTGGTGTATACCCTCACCTCATATTCATGGAGGTCAGTGACAACATGTTGTTTGGTGAACTCTCACCACATTGGGGAGAATGCCAAAACTTAACAAAGCTACAACTCTCCGGGAACAATATCACTGGTAGAATTCCGCCTGAGATTGGGCAGTTGGGGCAGCTAATTAAGAGTGCTTGATTGTAAGACCCGCATCTTAGACCGTACCGTTCCGTAGGTTTCCGCGGTCTTTCCGGTCAAATTTCGGCAACCGTCGACCCTTAACCGACGTTGCGCGCGACCCTGATTCACACGCCGTCAACCCGTATCGACTCAAACCGAGACTTGTACCATTGCGACCGCACCGTCGCCGCGGTTCCGATGCCGCGACTCGCGCGCCGAGGCGATACCCTGGCCAGGAGATGTGGGCCAGCGTTCGGTGCGAGGAAAACACCGCGCGTTGCAAAACCCAAGAGAATCTCTACGATATGTCACATCAATCCATCAATCCATCAATCCATCAACCCATCAATCTCAAGGGTCAAGTACACATCACTCACACTCTTCCCCAAGCAACCCCAAAGTCAAAAAGTTCTTACACCACCATGCCTTTCTTACACCAAAAGCCACAAAAGTCAAGAAAAGTGGCTCTTACACCCCATCACCACCACATCCATCACACCACATCCATCACCCATCTCTCCCTTTACAAGTCTCTCTCTCTCATTTTCAAACTTCATTCCCAAGCAAGAGACAAAATTTCACACGTCCAAAGCTTCTCCCACCTCTCCCAAGCAACAAGTGTGGTCCACCTTTCCCACCCTCTCATCTCCCATCTCCATCATCCAAACCTCATCTCCCCCATTGGAATCAAAGCTAAGGAGCTAAGGAAGCCTTTGGTGCAAGAAGGAAGCGGTGGGTGATCGTAGATCCTTGTTTTTCATACATTTTGTTTGATTAAGGGTCCACATATGTGGGACCCACCTTGATGTATATTTTTATGCAAGAGGGGCCCATAGTGGCGGGGCCCCTCCATCCTTGCCGATCTCTCTCTCTTTCTCTTGTATTGTGGACCCCACTATGATGTATGATCCATGCCGTCTCATCCGTAGGGCCCACCTTGCTGACCACCTTTGGGTGGGCCTGGATGTAGAAGAAACACAAATAATCAGCTTGATCCAAATCTGGTGGCCCACTGCGTGGGACCACTGTGATGTAAATGCCATCCAACACCGTCCAGCAAGCTGGACGGTGGGCTGGACACACTGGCCAGTGGGGGCCAGTCCCATAGCTCCAGTGGTAGACGAGTGAAAGATGCCTCGTTTCAACGGTGGGGTCTTGGTATCGATCCCTGTGAAGAGTGGTTTACTTGGAGTGTGTACTGTCGTGGGCATTACTGAGCGTGTGGGGTCCATGGGACCCATCCACACCGTCCATCCATTTTGGTGGGCCGCCCATCACACCCGTGTGGTGTTTTCCACCGGCCAAGGACGCTGGGACCCACCCAGTCCTTTAGCCCAACTGGCAGACTGTAAGAGATACCTCGTTTAACGCTGGACGCACGCCAGCTCCATCGCTCACTGGCAGCGGAGTGGAAATACCTCGTTTACACTGAGGTCTTGGTACCGTCCCTGTGGGGGTGGCTAACGGTGTTGTGACCACCGACGTGGGGCCCACCTGATCCTTGGGTGCGGCTGAAACTTGGGCTGACCCTTCATTCAAGTGAGACACCCACAATGGATGGTCTGGATTTGTGGACCCCATCTCGGTGGGCCTAATAAATGGTTAGGAATGTTTTAATGGAAAGGCACCCCCCCTCAACTGTTGTATCAGGTGTGGCCCACACGATCACGAAATGCCTTGATTTTTTTAGAACCTAGGCCCACCTTGGAACGGTGCATCTAACTGATGGGTCAGATATTGGTAACACCAACGGTGGGCCCACACCGCTCGACATCGTGGGACCCACCTCTGCTCGTGTCAGCGAAAGAAAGGAAAGAAAGAAAGAAAAAAATAGAAAAAAAGTAAAGGAGAGGGGCACATGGCGCCCTCTCTCTCTCTCTCTGCATCTCCCTCTCTGACGCCCTCTCTCTCTACATCTCTCTCACGCTCTCTCTCTCTCTCTACATCTCTCTCTCTCACGTCCTCTCATTCCTCTCTATCTCTCTCTACATTTCTCTCTCTATCTCTCTCCCTCCCTGTGAACATCAGTGGGCTGTAGGCCCCACATGATGTATGTGTTTGCACGTACCGTCCATCTGTTTTGATAGTGGGGCCCACTGTCATCTGGCGACGGGGAGTTCTGTGGGTCCCACCGCTATATAATATATTATATTATATGTTATATATTGTATACATATATATTATATTATATATTATATAATATGTTTTTGGTAGTGGGCCCTACATGGGACCCACCTTTGCCCTCCTAGTGCAGCCACTTGTACAGCAACCACCTAGCTACTCCTTTGTTGACGGCAGGCCCCACATTAATGTATATCGACACCGTCCACTATTTGAGCGGTGAGGCCCACCATGATGCAAGTGTTGTATCCATGCCATCCAACCATTTACGAGATCATTTTACGGCATGGGAAGATAGTGGTGAGTCAAATCTAAAGTTCGGGTGGACTCCACTACTAAATAGTGGACAGTGACACCCACCGTTTAAACTTCTAGGGCCGTGGTGGTTTCCAAATTAAGCTGATATTATTTCCACTTCATTTATCTCTATGTTAACTTATGATTAGGTCGGATCTCAAATATACACGAGGTTGGGCCCGATTTGATATAAATGAGGCCCATCGGTGTAGCCTATTTGATATACCTGAAGCCCATTGGTGTGGCCCATATAATGCGGCCCATGTAATGTGGCCCGCTTGACATACGAGGCCTATTGTGATATGTTTGAGGCCCAAGTACAAGGCCCACCTGATGTGTATTCGGGACCCGATGCGATGTATGTGAAGCCTATAAGCGAGGCCCAATGTAATGAATGTGTGTAACCGTTACAGTGTAGGCCGTGCCTTGGGAGCAATGTTGGTTTGACGTCCACATTATGCAAATAATGTTGGTTAGATGTCCGCATTATAATTCTCCCTAAGGCCCATTGTTCGGCCATACTTGTAGGCCGTCTGGGCCCATCTTCGTTATGATCAGCATCCATCACCGTATAACATGTTTAGTATAGTTTCATGATTCGTGATCATACGCATCATATGTATGCTTGATATGAGAAGTAACTGATCATAGCATACGCCTTCGGGCAGATTGATTAGGGGATCCCGGTTATGCGGTGTTGCCCCACATGAGCGCACGAGACGCACATGATTGTTGCATGACTGGATAGTGTGATTCATGCATTCGCATTGTGTGATATGGTTACTGTACGCCCTAGCTACATCAGGGTCGTTGCTGCCACAGGCACATCGTGGTTGGCAGGATTGGATACCGAAAATCTTGTTCTACATGGGGTGCTATAAATATCCCTGGGTGAAAGTCCCTAAACCCTTATGGTACCAAGAGGTTGCTCCAACGTCTAGACCGAGTGGGTGCATGAGCGCCGATGGCCGATTACCAGGAGGCTGCGCTTTCCACTGTGTCGTGGTCGGTTGGAAGGGGGTACGGCCTTACCCGCCCGAGAGGAGGGGGCAATGCTAGGCTGAGTCTGACCAGCTCGAGGAATGGGTCCGCTATCGACGAGCCGAGCCCGATATTGGCAGGCGGGTAGTGAGGTCTCTTCCACTTACCTTATTGCGCGCGATGGGGCGACAATCTGGTTTAGAGTGTACTAGACCCCGGTGATATTCCAGATTTTGAGCTATACTGATATGTGGACTTAGATGAGGATTTGTATGCTTGAGTTGCATTTCGCATCGCATGGCCTTGGTATGGCCGACATCTTTCATGCCTTGCATTGCATAGCCTTGGTACGGCTAGTAGTATTCATGGATTCACCAGCATGTTCCGCATTACTCTGATACTGCATACTGCATTACTACCTTGCGCACACACTTTCACCACCCTCTAAGCTTTCTATAAGCTTATGCACGACCGTTGCGTGCAGGTGACGCGAGGACGCAGCAGCGCTGAGGCAGGAGCGCTGAGCAGATCTTTTGAAGCTTTTTATCCATTCTCATTGTATTTCCCTTCATGCTCATTGTACTTGTAAAGTTTTTTATCATAGTGGAAATGTGATGGAGTTTTTGGTTGTTGTTTGTGGGTTATGCCTTTAGTTATGCTTATTACAAATTAAACGGATGCTGAAAAATCCTCCTTGTAGCATCCCAGGATCGGAACCTGGCGTATGGGCGCTGAGAGCCGAGAATGGGGTTCTACGGAGGCTGTCGGCGCCGGATTCGGCGATCGGGAATTTTGTGAGCCCGGTTTCCGAGTTTGGGGCGTGACATTGATCTTTCTTCGAACCAACTAATAGGAGAGATTCCAAAGGAATTTGGGAGGCTGGCTTCTTTGTTCAACTTGACTTTAAATGATAACCATCTTTCTGGTCAGGTACCCCAAGAGATTGGAAACTTATCCAATTTGGATATTCTGGATTTGTCAATGAATCACCTAAGTGGTCCAATACCACCTCAATTAGGGGATTGCTCCAAACTCCAGTATCTCAAATTGAGCAAAAACATTTTGAATGGAAGCATTCCTTTTCAGATCGGTAACCTAGTTTACCTACAGATCTTACTGGATCTAAGTCATAACTCCTTCAATGGAGAGATATCACCACAACTCGCAAAACTGATTAGGCTGGAAAAGTTAAACCTCTCTCACAACATGTTGTCAGGTTCCATTCCGCCTTCTTTTGATGGGATGGCCAGCTTACAATATATTGATTTTTCATACAATGTTTTGGAAGGTCCTCTTCCTAGCAGCAAAGCTTTTCAGAAGGCTCCGGCAGATGCATTCATAAAAAACAAAGGCTTATGTGGTGAAGTGCAAGGTTTGCAACCTTGCAACGCCTCTTCAATAAGTCATGGTGATGCAAGAAAAGGCCACAAAATTGTGATCCTCATTATTCTTCTCTTCTCAGTATTGTTTCTTTTATTTGCAATCGTCGGCATAATTTCTTCCATTTATTATCAAAGACGAAGAAGAAGAATAGAGAAAGGGGTTCTTGAAATGAGCAGAGGAAATACATTTTCAACATGGAATTATGATGGGATTGCCACGTTTGAAGACATTGTGGAGGCGACAGAGGATTTCGATGACAAATACTGCATTGGAACTGGAGGGTATGGGAAAGTTTACAAAGCAAATCTACCAGGGGGCCAGGTAGTAGCTGTGAAGAAACTTCACCCACTCGAAGGCGGGAATCAATGTGATCAAAGAAGTTTTAGGAATGAGATAAAAGCATTAACGGAAATCCGCCATCGCAACATTGTGAAACTTTATGGCTTCTGTTCCCATGCTCGATTCTCATTTCTAGTCTACGAGTACATGGAAAGGGGAAGCTTGGCAAGCATCCTAAGCAACGATGAAGGAGCTGCACAGTTGGACTGGACTCTCAGGGTGAAGGTTATCAAATGTGTGGCCCACGCTTTATCATACATGCACTATGATTGTACCCTGCCGATTGTCCATCGAGACCTATCAAGCAACAATGTTTTGTTGAATTCAGAACTAGAGGCTAGTGTGTCTGACTTTGGAACTGCACGATTGCTGATACCTGATTCCTCAAATTGGACTACACTCGCAGGCACTTGTGGATACATCGCTCCAGGTTAGTTGCTAGTAGATTCTCCATGCTTTAATAGTTTTATTAGTAATTGGTCTTTATTTTCTTAAGCTTTTCTATCTTTTGTTGGCAGTCATATATTATGAAGTTTGTGCATACGTGAGATTACTGTTGTTGAATGTGGCAATCCAGGGCAATTGGAATATGAGAAATTTTGTTTAATTAAAAATTAGAGGTTTTGACATACACCTGGGTATCCTTTCATCTATTGTTTTTTTTTTTTTTTTTTTTTTTTTTTTTTTTTTTTTAAATTAAAAAAAAAAAAAAAGAGCATACTTTTCAACTCTTTCCAAAAACCCTAGTACTCTTTCAAAAGATGGTCCTAAAGCCATCTTATTTGACTTTAACTAAAGGATGGCTAATCAACCGGTCATTATCTCATAAAAAAAATTGCTTACTCCTTTTTCCAAACAAACTCAATGATTATAGCCTAGGATATTTCATACTAACACTGAACTATGATGTGGACTCCAGAATCATGCTTGTGTCAAATCCAAAGCATAGGATTGGAAAAGATCCACTATTTTCTCCATCTCATTTTAAGCCATGGGCCCAAAATCAAGCAGTTATGATGCACAATTAGGTCCCATTACAGGAAAAAGTTGGTCGGCAATTTATTACCATTGAAATAATTCATAGTTCATTTTTTAAGGCCATCCAAACTGTTGTAACAATATTTCCTACCGTTCAGAAAGTCATTCCTAGTGGGATGAATGTAACCACTGAATTTTTATATCTGATCTAAAATTTCTTTAGCCCATTGACATATGTTCAATATATACCTTTATTTGTCATTTTGCCCACTTGAGCTTTGCCTCTAAATCATTTCAGAGCCCAAGCCCTAAAATCATATGAGGGCCTAAAATCATATGAGGGAAATGGTGGGTGGCTCAGATTTCGTGCAAAGAACATGGTGGGACCCATAATCACTGTCCCATCATGCAAACACGTTCATAACTAAGGTGTTGTGTTCTATGTTAGGCAATTCTAAGTCCAATGAAATGTTAAACCGAGGCAAGGCATCAGTGGTTATCATGATCTGTTAAATCTTAGTAGGGCCCACTTTTGTGATGCTTGTCATAAATCCAAACCGTCCACCAGTTCAGCATCTTATTTTAGGGCGTAAGTCTAAAATCTAAGTTGATTGAATACACAAGTGAGTCTCACAATAGAAAGAAGTGGTCACTAGCTTACCATCATTGAAACTATCAATAGTCAATTTATTTATTTGTTTGTTTATTATGATTTTAGTCCATACAAATTGTTAAAATGACATTTCCAACTATTCAAAAGGTCATTCACAATGGGTTGAATGTAACCACTTGATTTTGTCCATAATCTAAAATTTCTATGGCCCCTGACAATTTGAAAGGTGTATGTTCAATATGCGCTTTTACAATCCGTGTGGCCCACTTGAGCTAAGTAAAAATAACATGGCCAAACTTGTAAACGGCATAGATTTCTCTTAAATATCATGGTGGCCCCATGCTTTTAGAAACCACCTGTAGTGAGACTCATGAGGAGTCGTGAGATGTGACACGAGGCGACAATGGTTGTCACTTTCCATTGAATTTCGGTGGAGCACACTTTTGTGATTCTTGTTGCAAATCCAAACCGTCCACCACTTTCCCATCTTATATTAGGGTGTAAGCCCAAAATCCATGTGGATCAAATGTACAGGTGAGTCCCATGATAAGAAAAAGTATTTAGTAGCTTACCATCATTGAAACTATCAATGGTCCATTTTATATTTTTAGGCCATTCAAACCGTTGAAATGGCATTTCCTAATATTTAGAAGGTTATTCCTACTGGATTGCACCTAACTATTGGATTTTGCCCCTGATCCAAAATTTTTATTGCCCCATGACTGTTTGAAGAATCTTCAATTTAATATGCACTTTTACCCAACCTGTGGTCCAACGGAGCTTCGTATCTGGATCAATTTTTAGCCTTGCCTTAAATTCATGAGGGAAATGGTGGACAGCTAGGTTATATATCAAAGTACATGGTGGACTGAGTTTTTTGGAAGGGTTTCACAGCTTTACAATTCAAGCCATCAATGTGATGTCTTACACACTAAATGCCCCACACAACAAAAGAAGTTCTGAGATTGGAAAATCTTAGTCATTGAATTTACCGGCTTTCTTTGTTGAATATGCACAATTTGCTCGCATCCTTTTTCCCTTGATCATCTCTGTTAGCCACCAAAAATAGCATTTCTAATTAGGGGAATTATTAATGCATGAACCATCCAAATTTGGGCCTATCAGTAGTTTGGATCTTAGAACTATGAGAGAGATTTGGTTTGTGGGTCCAGAATATTGATACAAGTAATTATGCCAAATCCATTTTAATATTGTCAAACAATTCACATATCACCCATGCTGATGAAATGTGTAGCTGCAATGATGCCTATATGCGCACCATTACAGTCTGGTTCATACATGCCAACTTCTCATGCATTTGGGACATTTGAGGCGTACATAGAGGTCGGCTCAACCATGCAGATGACCCGACACTATGATTATATCAGTCCGCTTATTGGGCAGCCCACCACCACATGAAAACAATAGATAGTTCTAAGAGAGAGAGAGAGAGAAAAAAAAAAACAATAGTAAGCAGTTAATGTATATATGTGGCATGCCTGGTGAGTTGACCATCCCGACTTTCCTAGGAAGATCATCCGAAAGCCTGGCCCATCTTATTCACCTCCCAAATCTTCAAAACACATCTTTGTAGAGATGCCTTAGGGTTGGCAAGCACAAAAACCTACAAGATATGAAACCTAACTTGAGAAACCCAGGTGAGTTCTGATAAATGATTAAGAGTTTAGCTATTGATGCTTAACAAAGATAAAAGAACATGACTAACAATATTCTTTCTTGTAGAGCTTGCATATTCAATGAGGGTGACTGAAAAATGTGACGTATATAGCTTTGGTGTTGTGGCACTTGAAGTGATGATGGGAAGTCATCCTGGGGAGCTCATCTCCTCTTTGTCATCATCAAGTAGACAAGATACACTGCTAAAAGATATGTTGGACCAACATCTCTCAGATCCAATGGCTGATGTTGCACAGGAAGTCTTATTTGTGGTATCCATGGCTCTTGCATGCATTCGACCAGATCCAGACTCTCGGCCAACCATGCGATATGTGGCTCAGGAGCTATCTATTGGAGGGCCTTCTTTCTCTCTACAGCCATTCCATGCAGTTACATTACGTCAACTGATGGATCTGAAGGTATAGTTGGGTGGATGAAAATCACCAAGTTTGTCGACATGTGGTGGCATGAACATTATTACAGTGTGTTTGTTGTATGAAAATCATCGAGCATGAAGAAGATGTTTTTCTTGTTATGATATTTACATAATTCAGTGTGTAGAATCGATGTTTATAGAAATGTAGTATTTTAGTGTTGGTGATTGAAATCTATATGTAATAAAGTATTTGAAAGAATAAAGATGTTTTCTTGTGTGATGTTTATCTTCTAACTGAAGGGTTTCAAGCCAAATAAAAAATCTACCTTCTAGGAATTATAATCATTTTCCTTATATATACTAATGTATTATAAAAAGTAAAAGAATGAGTTTATTTATCTAAGAGAGATGGTCTAAGTTTCGGTTTTTTTTAGAAGGCAGAGAAGAAAAGACTCTTTTATTACCAAGGGCTAAGACCTAATTGAACAAAAAAAAAAAAAAAACCAAGGGGCAAAGCCCTTAAAGCAAAGGAAACAAAAAATCCCACATATTGGGCTTGAAACAAGCACTCACACCATAGGACAGAAAAAAGAAGAAAGAAAAAGAAAAGTAAAAGAACCTAAGCCCTGGGCTAGGGATGGAGAGCCCACACCTTGGGCCATGGAAGAAATTAAAGAAAAGAAAATCAAATGATAAGTTAACTCACTAGCAAGAAAAATTCGAAAAGTAGCACCCAAGGGAGTCCTAGACAATCTTAAAATAAGTTCTTTCTAGCATTTTCTAATAATCCAAGAGGAGAGATATAAGAGTACACTTGCTAATAGACTTGTTGATTCAGAAATCCAGTCGTCCCTTCTAGATTGCCATATACCTGCAAAACCACACCACAATGGGGACCCTGGCTACCGCAGGGGACCCTCTGATGCCAAAGTTAGAACATGCACACTGGGTCTAATAGAACTTGGAGTTTTTTGTACGTACCTTTCACCATAGATAAGGCCCTTATTTATAGCATTTTGGTGCCAATTATGTAGATGGTAACTTCCCTACTTGGTAGGTGTGTATTATAGAAAGAATCTCCTCCCGAACACATCATCCTTATCCTCCCGAGATCTTTGGCGAGGATCCCGAGGGGATCTTACCTCAACAACAATATCTCCAAGTGGTCAGCCTCCGATGGGATAGGGGTTGATGATCGAGTCCGACCTCACAAGCGAGGTGATCGAAATCCATGGTTGGTCTTCAATAACTGAGGCTGACTCGAGGTCGGATTGATCGGTGTCCTGCCGCGCCGATCGAGTAGAATTGTAGATTGCGGTCGTGATCTTCGGTCGAGGTCAAGTCGGTATTCAAAGGTTGTCCTCTGGTTACAATGGCGAGACAGCCGAGGTTGAGGTCCCCTCTGGTGGTCAGGACTCCGGTTGTTCGTGGAGGCTGTGCTCGGAAGCATGGACCCAGCTCATCTCCATGCTTCGTGTTCTCTCTCATGGAGGGAGTGGGCTGACTTTCTCTTCTGCGCATTGTGTTCTTCCTCATACAGGTCATCTGGGCGGCGAGGACCTAGCTCTCTGCCTCTTCTATACTTTGTATTCTCGCTCACACAGGTTGTCTTACTTGGTTCATTTTCACCCATAACAAGACTCATTGTACATGAACAAGAGTTTGAAGTAGATATCTCACACCTCCTTATTATAAACTTAAATAAGAGCGTTAAAATATAGACAATATTTAATTTAGAGATGCCAACAAAAAGGATTTCCAGACTTCCATCTCCTAGCCTATGCATGTCAACCTCTAAGATAACTCCTTACATGGCTCTTGAGGAGAGAGGAAAGAACATGAGCCCAATTCTTATATCATTTATTTTAACACATGATATTATCCACTAAGGTCAGGATATCTTTGATCATGGTTTTGAAGCACAAGAAGACTCGCTCTATTATGCGATGTGGGGATATCCTAGGCAACAAAGAGCAAGCTTGTGGAATTGGCACCAATAAGTGCTTGAAAACAAAAATGACTAAAGATTTCAAAACATTAATGATATGGTCTAAGAACGGCTTTCTTTTAAAGAGATTTAGAATTGAAAATGCGGTTATATTCTCCCTCCCAAATATGTCAAACAAGGGCCGAGAAATAAAACCTGCTCAGCATGTTCGGAACATGACACATGTAACCCTCGATAAGATTTCTAATAGATTGAAGAAGAGGGATAAATAGCTAAATGAGATTTAAGTGAAGCTTTTCCCAAATCCAAAGGATAAAGAGAAGGTAAGTTGTGGCTTCTTTAGTTAAAAGAGAAAAGAAGGAAAAAAAAAAAAAAAAAAAAGAACGACGAATCCACACTCTGGAAATGTGACTAAGATGGTGGTATTGTAACTCAATGCAAAGTTTCTATGAATATACGCCAGTCTATAGGGGCATAATGAGTAACCTATGCCTTCTTACATGTAACCCTAATGTTAATAGCCAGTCTATAGGGGCATAATGAGTAACCTATGCCTTCTTTACACTCTGGAAATGTGACTAAGATGGTAAGTTGTGGCTTTTTTTTTTTAATCTTTCAAAAAAAAAAAAAAAAACCCTAATGTTAATAGCACTGTGACTATCATTAAGAGAGCCTTATGTTTCTTGGATATATCCAAAAATTACATAAATTGGATAAGCTTCCTCACCTTTGGAAAAGTGGAATTTATTTATTTTGTCATTAGAAAGTTAAAGGAGGCATTCCAAAGAACTTCAATTGGACTTATTGCAACCATCTTCTCCTTCTTTAGAAGTCCTTTATTAAAATTATTAGTTATGAAGTTGGTATATTTTTATGGCTTGTTTGGGGCTTAGAAAAACAAACAAAGAAAAGATTGGGAAATTTTTAAAAAACTTCTTCTATGAATTATTGTTTAAAAAAGGGCCTGTTTAAGTGCTCGGAAAGTATTTGGGTGGAAAACATTTTTCAAGAAAATGACATTTTCTTTAATTGTGAGTTCACCTTATGGTGGATAACATTTTCCAGGAAAGCTTTTTATAGGGAAAAAAAAAAAAAAAAACTCCTATCAAATATTTCCAACCGTCCCCTAAAATTTTTCAAGAAAGCTTTTGGATTAAAATAGGTGCGAAGGGGATAGTACGAGTAGTTTAAATCATTCATTGTTGATTTGAGATTTCCAAAATGTGAGACAGATAATTGTGCCTATGTTCCTCGATATAGTACAAGCAACTTCATTCTCTTATGATTGAGTATTAATCAAATTATGGTTGTACATCTTAGTAAAAATATTGTTGTGTAAAAGCTTGTTTGGTTCATAAATTGAATAAGAAAAATTTAGGAGTCATTAATCATATTCTTCGAATGACTATATTTGGAGCAAAAAAGCAGGAAAGTGTACATAACTCAAAAGAGTTATGTTGAAAGAGCTTTTCACCACTTCGATGTGCAGAATTTCAATCCAGCTCGTACTTCTTGGGTTTTAGATCGGAAATCTCTTGATCACCATTTTTATGTATGGTCATTCTGGCACCCTGGGGAGGTTGAGCATCAGAAGGCAATTGGGAGATTATTGTTTCTTGTCAATCACCACCCAGCTGTTGTCTGTCACTTGTATCTTCCACACCTTCAGCTGGCTGTGGATTAGAAATCTCTTGATTTACTATTCTCATCATCTTGTGTCCCCATCATCCTCTCGCTGCCGCTCTCTAAATGCCTTTCTTTGTTCAACTCTTCAGCATCCTCAATCCACTGAATTCCAGGATTCCTGGAGATCAATTCCATCACCTCAGCTTCTCATCAATCTGTTCACCCACTGGCAAATAATGGTAAGTACTCAATACTGCAACATCCTCAACCGATCGAAGATCGGAGAGGTCTTTGTCATTTCCATCACCATTGGTTCTGATCACTGGACCCTCATTCCCACAAACAGGGTTGATGTTGTTTGGCAATTCGGCATTTTTGAGAGGTTGTGGACTAAAGAACTCTTGGAGATCATTTCCATTGCCTTGACTTGTTAATATATTCTCTCCACAACCCTCTGGATTTCGCGCATCATTCTCCTGTCCACCATCCTCATGCAGTTCAAAATCCAAACTCTCCTCATAGCCATTTTTGCTTTGGTGGTTGGTTTCTGCGAGATGGGAGAATCGTCATTTGAAGCAAGCACAACTTCCGTTCTGACTACTTCTAGATGAGCAGCAATACAAGTGTTATCAGCAGGAAAAGACTGAAATGCATCCTAATCATCATCTTCTTCTCCTCCACCTTTTTCCATGCTACTAGTGTTGGGATGAGTTGTCACCGGTTCTAAAACATTATCTTGAGGCTCTTTGTCCATCTGCAATGGTATCTTGATGATTGGAAATGGAGATGAACATGTGGATTTCACCTGAGTTGCATTCTCGCCCTGAGTAGCTTTAATCTCAGATGATATCCTGAAAAGTACCATCCAAGAATGTTAAAATATTTTTTCTCCCTAATCGGAATTAGATACAGTAGATATGTGTGGGACGAATCATGAAAAAGGAGTTTCTTAATACACTCATAGATTATGAGAGCCATAGTAGGATACCGATATTTGTACCTTAGTTCAAAACTCAAACTCCCACCGTAAATGGAAATTCCCCAAAATTGGATTAATCAAAATGATCCTGACCTCTGCTTAATGGACTTCCATTTGTTTAATTCGAACAATTGAATATTTTCTGTTCTCTCAACGAGATGTCCACCAATCAGGCAGTTCGTATCATCCACTCAGGGTAAATTTTTTGTTACAACAATCTAAAATGGGATCCGTGATTTGGACAGTTAATTTAGGGCCTGTTTGATTTTCCAAATCACATGTAAATGCAATGGGAAATAGTAAATTATTACTACTTACACAGTGTATCTGATATATCTGAGCCGTCCATTAGTTTTAGCGTAACATTTTAAGGCATGAGCCAAAAAATGAGCCTAATCCAACACTCAGGTTGCCCACACTAAAGGAAACAGTGGCACTGATATGTTTTTAACGGTAGATGTTCGATTCCTTAAATCTTGTGGTGTGGCCCACTTGAGCTTTGTATCAGCCTCTTTTTGTCAAGACCTAAATTCAGCTGGCATAACAGATGGACGGTGTGGATAAGACACACACATCATGGTGGGCCCCGCATATATTTCAGTCTCCTCGGGCTTAGAGCTCAGAAAAGTAAGTGTCAAATCAAGCATCGATAAGAACGCTGTAATTACCCAGTGAAGTAATTATTACTCACTTACACAGTGTATTTACCATATGCTTGGAAAATCAAACAAGCCCTTAAGGTACATGGGTGCCCATGCATAGAGTAGATTATTACATGTTCCCAAACACTGAAGCTTTTCTCATCCCGAAAATGAAAACAAATTGAGAAACTGGTCACATGCAAGCAAGGTGCCGCAACTTGTCGAACCATACGATCTTTCCCACCAACATACCACTTGTGTAGGCATCAATACTATGAAAATAGGACCTACCATGACGATCACTATGAACAAAAATCAGGTTGTCTGCATCAGCTAGGCCATACCACAAATCAATGGACAACTGACAATTTTACTCGAAGTACATTAAGGTGTGGCCAACCTAGTGAGCATATCGGCTCGAATTTCCAGAAGCATAATCCTCATGGCAGGGCCTACCATTTTCATGTCGCACACAAGTGGCATGTTGGCAGAAAATATCATATGGTACCACAAGTGGCGGTATCATTGACTGTGCATGATCAGTTCTCAAAGTGTTATTAACAACACCACTGAATTCAACAAGGCATCAGTAGAATATGGATCATTGTCTCTAAATTATCATAATATACATAAACAAGCCAGTGGATGAAAACAAATGGTTAATGCATGAGTAAAACCAAGATAATATTATGTTTAGATCAGCAAATTCATAATATATAAGATTTAATATCATATTCACTTCAACAGCCAGGAGTACAAGATTTGCGCAAACACCCAAAAAGGTCTCATACTCATGAAAATTCATTGCAAGTGACTGAATCAGCCTAGATGATTGATAATATGAAGAATAGTTTCCTTTAGTAACTTGAAAATAATTCTGCAGAGGCACTTTATTGACGAGAATGTATGTGGGAATTTGGTGAACTATGTATGCTGTGGTAAAAGAATATTAAGTCTTTCGCAGAGGAGACCGAGATCCCTATTGATTCTAAAGAGGGAACAATCATGTTTCGAGCCTAGTTTGCAGATGTGGTGCCCATGGTTAGTCTACCCAAGCCATCGATCCGACGGCCCCCATCATGGATGGACCATATCCCCAAAATCTCCTAAATTGGAAGATCATAGCCATCAAATTTTTTATCTTTCCTCCATTAAATGTGGGTTTATTCATGAATTTCTTTTTAACCATGTATTTGCAAGTCAACAACGGGAAGGTTTTAGAGTTGACCAATTGTGAGGATATTTTGGAAGACCAAATGGCTTGGATAAACCAAATATGGGACCCGAATCTACAAAGTTCTAAACGGGGATGTTTCCTATTTGGAAAGATTAGGGAACTCGACCTCAACATTTAAAATTTCATCTCCTTGTGGATTTAGCTTCGAGAAAAGCTGGACTGGCAGTGTGATGGATGACACACAGGCACTTAGAAATTAGTCTAAAATTGAATACGTAAAATAAAAGTAATTTAAATTAAGCTGTACAAATTATAGGTCCCTGTTTAGATGTACCATGAACATGATTATTTTTTATCTGTGACCATCAGATTCGGCAGTAACAAATGAAAAAATGTTCAATGGTCCTGTTTCAACAAACACGCATCCACAAACCAGAAGTTGGGATTGTTCAATAAATCTTATTTGTGGACTGACTTGGCAACAATTTTGGCAGATTAGTCGGTTTAATTTGAGTAAAATGTAGGTTGCGCATGGGTGACTGCCTATCAAAGTGTCCTACACTGCCTGAGCATCAAATAATTCCCCTTTGTTTTTATTTTTTTAGTGGTCAAAGACACACTCTCATACCCACACACACCACATGGGTAATCAAACCCATAACCTCAAGTTGAAACACACTATCTACCACCAAGCCATAAGTGGAGAACCATAGGGGGCATTTGGCGCTGGGTATTAGATGGGATTAGGTTGGATAGAATTGCATTTGGTCCCATACAATTCCATTCAGCATTTGGAGAGGATGGGAAAGATTGGGATTAGGTGGGATGGAATTGCATTTAGTCCCATGGAATTGTATTTGGTCCCATGCAGGATTTCCATGGATTTTGAAATCCACTACACGGCCCTACATTGATGCATGCATTTATCCATGCCGTCCATCCATATATATCATTTACATGTGATATTCTGGTTATATATGTGTACAATTGAACGACATCCGTTGTGAATTTGGTCCGTTGATTACAATACAATGGTCCACCAAACATGATTTTGCTTAATCCTGTGTTTTCCCCTAGCAAAATTTTATCCCAAATATGGTATTGGGTGGCTACAATACCGTGATATTCCCTGACATGCAATTATTGTGCAATAATAATGTTAATCCCATCTAATGCAATTCAATACCATTCAATTCCATTGACCAAGCATGCCCATAACATCTTCCTGACATTCACTTGCGTGTGACATTGTGTTCAGGAAAACCAGAAGTCTCAAGCATTCACCAGCAATAACAACCGATACCCTGGTCTGAAATCAATATGATAAGACAACTCTTTTAGAAGCACATGATGAAAACCAACTTGCTTATATGCCATAAATTCAGATGGGAAGTACCTCCAAGATCTTGTGAATTAGGGAGAAAATATCTCCGAGGAGACCTGCAGCAGAAAACAAAATGAAAGAATTATTTCCCACGTTTGCACTTTCACCACAACTTGTGGCACCGTACCATCTTTGGCACAAACAAACCACTTGTGTGGCATCAACACTGTGAATGCAATAGGACCCACCAGGAAGATCACTCGAAAGTTGGAACAAAAATCTGTCCTTTTCATGCATCAGATGGACATACCACTATAATCAATTGAAAACAGACAGTCTGACTCGACATTAAGGTGTGGTCAATATAGTGAGTGAATCAGCCTGGGTTTTCTAGAAGCAGAATCCTCATGGTGGGGCCTATCATTTTGATGTCCTACACAAGTGGCATTTTGGAAGGAAAGATTGTACAGTACCACACCAGTTGTGGTATATTTGCCTGCACGCAATCAGTTCTCAAAACAAATTATGCAAGCACATCATTTCTGAGCTGGTCTACACCAATCCGACATAGAAGTGTAATGAAGATGACCACTGAATTCAACAAGACATCAATAGAATATGGGGCACATATTCTTTATTGTCATAATGCAGATAAACAAACAAGTAGATGGAAACATTTACAAAATGGATGATGCAAGACTAAAGCAAGTTCATAGTATGTTTAGATCAGTAAATTCATAACATATAAGATTTAGTACGATATTTTCTTCAACAAACAGGAATAGAAGATTTGCACAAAACAATAATGGCCAAAAAGGTGCCATACTCATCTGAAAACTCATTGCATGCAAATGAATCAGCCTGGATGATAGATAATTTCAAGAATAGTTTCGTTTAGAAATTATAACTTTGAAATCATTTTGCAGACGCACTTTATTTTTAAGAATGTAAGTGGGAATTTGGTGAACTACGTATGATGTAGAAACAGTATACTTTTTCATATCAAATAAACTTTTCGTTGACACATTGGTAATTTATAGAAATATAATATAGAGGAGGCCGAGTTAGTTCCCTATTCATTCCGAACAGGGAACTTTCCTGTGCGGAGCTTAGTTTGCAGATGTGGACTGGCACCCACGGTTGCTCTACTCTAGCCAATGTCTAGGATATACCAATCATGGCCCCAACTATACAAACTAAGTTCCAAATGGAAAAGTTCCCTATTTTGAAATAATAAGGAATTCAAACCTCAATATTTACAATTTTCATATAATCGTGGACTTAGGTTCAAGAAAAAATTGACACTCTGGCAGAGTGGTGGATGATGCACAGACAGTTAGAAATTAGTTAAAAATTGCATACATGTAATTCAAATTAAGCTGGCCAAATTATGGGCTCCTGTTTAGATGCTTCCAATGGTAAATTCATAACATCTTTCTAACATTCACTTGCGTGTAATAGTGTGTGCAGGAGAACTACAAGTCTCAAGCATTCACCAGCAATAACAACTGATTCCTTTGGTCATGGTTTTCTGAAATCAAGAGGATAAGATGAAATGTAGTCTCCTTGTTACGTGCTTTGCATCCCTTCTTACTTGTTACTGTCACTACAACAAAAACTGCCCTTAGCTTCAGTTCAAAACTGTAACTAAAAAGGATAAAAACTGAGGCTAAAGTCTTTAGCCTCATTTTTGGCTCAATTATCCTAACCGAGGTTGGAACCCCCATGGCTAAAGGCTTTAGCCTCAGTTTTAGCAACCGAGGCTAAAAAGGCTTTTATAATCTCGGTTCTTCAAGTGAAGCTAAAGGTTCCAACTGAGATTAAATCAAATTTTAGC
Source organism: Magnolia officinalis (assembly GCA_021015155.1). NCBI lineage: Eukaryota > Viridiplantae > Streptophyta > Magnoliopsida > Magnoliales > Magnoliaceae > Magnolia > Magnolia officinalis. The sequence continues at coordinate 39,236,388 of JAJHSJ010000018.1, read as the reverse complement.
CTCGGTTGCCTCCAACCGAAGCTAAATCTATTTTTAACCTCAGTTTTCTACAACCAAGGCTAAAGCCTTTAGGGAGTTGCGGCCTCAGTTTGGGTAACTGAGGCAAAACCAAAGCTAAAGATGGATTTAGCCTCTTTCATCATCAATTGAGGTTAAATTCAGCTTTTAACCTCATTTCTCAATAACCGAGGCTAAATCTAGTTTTTCACCTCAGTTAGTGCCAACTAATACTAAATCCATCTTTAGCCTTGGTTTCTATCAACAAAGGCTAACAATATAATAATCAACCAATAATTGAACCTATGCATGTTTCACCCATTTAACATTCATCAAGACAAAACAATCAGCACAATACCAACAAAACAATTAATGGTCTATTTAAAGTTTTCAAAACAAACTACAAATGCACATGAACTGCCACATAGCCTTCCACACAGCCAACAATTTTGTGTTGGTAGAAACAGATTCTGATTTTTCACTGTCTTGAATGCGTACATCCCATATTAGATCACAGATATCCTGCACGGTCATTTTCTCGGAGACCCCATCAATTGCAGCCACCAGGTACCTATCATTGCTAGTTAGAGGTTGTCAATCCGTCACTTCTGGTACAAATATAACACCATAACTGACAACAACAACAACAACAACAACAACAACAACAACAAAAAAAAAAAAAAAAAAAAAAAAAAAAAAAACTCTAATAGGAATTCAAAATCAGAAATCTAAAGATAATGCTAAAAGTAAAAACTGGTATTGATACAACAATAGCAGCCCAATAACTAGCATTAATGTGAAGAGGTTAGGTGTAAGTGCGAAGTATTAATGGGAATGTTGTTGGCAAGTTACTAGAAAGACATTTTCAAACCGAAGCATGTCCTCAACATCAGATTCCTCAAACCGAAGCAATCTTTCAATTTATGGGCCCATTGTTCCATGAACCAAACTATCTCAAACTCCACCTATGTCTGAAAGATCGTGTTGTGACTTGTGAGAATAAGGAACCTTTTAGATGCACTACCCAACAAAAGGTGTTTCACCGCAGATTCCTTCTTAACAAGCTTTGGTTGCTTAGTTTACTCAAATGCAGTGACCAGAGAGATTTTGATCATTCTTCAGTAATTAAGGGTTTTGATGGGGACATCTCGCGCACATGCACACCCCCCTTACGCACATATGCAAGGAGGAGAAGGGCCTCACCATTGATCTGGATCGATTATGACGTCCAAGGAGAGCCTCCTACTTAGAGGGCTGTGTTTTGGTTCGTTGGAGTGGACCCGATAGTCATGTGAATCCCACCATAAGTTTTCATGATCGTGGCCCGTTATTCTAATTAATCTAGTACTTTGGATTTTGCTTATTATTGTTATTAGGAATATCATGGACGGTTTAGATTGCTTTGATTAGTTGTTATTTTTTATTACTTCGTCGCCAAGTGATAGGTTGCGCACATGACGCGAGTTTTGGGGTATAGAATTTTATCATCAATAGGCACCCCTTGTAGTCTTTTTAACTCAATGAAGATTAATAAAATTTCTGCGTTTTTCTTCTCCTCTAAATTCTCGAGTTATGGAGATTCAATTGGGTGTGGAACCCTCCCTTCCTCGAAGGGCTGACTACCGTGGTGCGAAGCCACACATATCCTGATTTGCCTCCACCTTCTACCATTCATATTTCTTTTTTCCTACAAGCATTCCATCTGCAAATCCATCAATATTTGCAGGCGTTTCCCCATTTACAATAGATTTCTGGAATCTAGCCCTGCAGGAAGGCTGAAACTTTAGCGCAGCACCACGCACAAACCATGCATCGGATCGAGATGAGATTTGGGGGTTTTGGAGTCCACCCCTGGCCGACTAGGTCAAGGTGGCCTTTTTTAGAATAGTGGGCCTCACACACGTACAGCCGGGATCACACGCATGTGCGTCTGGGCCATTGTTATTGTCCACGTGTGCAGTACTTCTTTGGTTCGTCTCTCTCCTCTCTTTTACCCTAAATCCCTAACCCTAACCCTAAATTACTCGAATCCCTAATTTCATGCCCTTTCTTCAACCTTAGGGTTCCCCGAATTGAAATCTGTGAACCCCTTGGATTGGGGAATTATTTCTGTACATGTGTGGATGAATTTACCCTCCCTTGATTCTTGTTTGGTATATAATTTTGATTGATCCGGCCCTAGCATGTGTAGGCCTGGACCGGCACAGATTCTCCTTGCTTGAATGTATGGACTTGTGTGAGATGTGGAATTTTATGTGATTGTTTCTAAATTGGTATGATCTAAAGCCTGAGATCTTGCATATCATATTTAATTTTCATGTCCTGCATCAGATGTGTTTGGCGGAACAAAGTATCAAGAAATTTCAACATATTTTGCATTGAATTAGATGAAATCATGAATTTTCATGATATTTGGAGCAACCAAAAGTAGCCTGAACTAAATTTCTACTGTCTTGCTTATTGTTTTTCTGAACTTACAGTTGTTGTGCTCTTTTCCATCTTGGGTACAAGAGTAGAATCTATATAAGAAGGAACATGTAGAACTATAAGCATGGAAGTAGAGATACTACTCGGAAGCATATACATGGAAGAGATGTTATGCAATACTCAGCCCAAGGGTTTCTACAGTACCATGGGTTTTCAGTTTGTAAAAGTAGAATCCTTGGTTCAGTGATCTAAACAATCTATATGATGGACTCCAACATGCATGGACCATGCAATGATCTAAGCCATCTATACGATGGGCTCCATCATGGATGGATCATACACCAAAATATCCTAGGTTTGGATATCTTATCCATTCAATTCACAGACAGTAAACAGACGGTTAAGAGTTAAAGATCAATAGTGATTGACTCGGTAGCTGGGATCTTCCAATCTCAGGGACTTCTAGTGTGTGGTCCATCCTTGGTGAGGCACATTGCACCATCTTTTTGGATGACTACGAACCTGGCTTCAGCCAAATCTCAAGTTGACCAGCAAGTTTTTGGACAGTGTCACTTAAATCATTGATGCAACCAAAAAAAAAAAAATGAAGCCTATAAAACAAGACATGTAACCAGACTTCTTTTTTTTTTTGGTAGAACCCAAGGTGTTTTAAATAAGAATCCAACCCAAGGTCTTTTGCCTGCATCTCTCAGCAACTGGCCATGTCTACATCAGTCGTCTAACCTGCAGCGTGAGGTCCCCATTTCGTCCCAACCCCTCAAGCCATTCAAACCGACCTGTCCAATCCCAACCCCAACCCAAACCCCAACCCTTTCCCCCGCTCATCAACTGAGATGTCTAAACCCCTACCTGAACCTTCCCAATTCCCCAACTCAACAAATCCTTTCCTTCCCTCCCCTCAGCCTACCAACCCTCCAAGTCGGCTCCCTTCTTTTCACGCTTCCAGATTCCCCATTGACAGTAATGTTCAGGAGGATTGGGAAGGATGGCTCTCCGGAGTTCCTCTTTTGTTCAAAGAAGGGCCAGGGATGCAGAGACAACAACTCTCAAAGAGAGCAGTCCCAGATACCCCAGAGCCAAACTATGAGGAGGCTCAAATCATTATATCTAGGGACAACCGCACAGAGGACATGTTAGCAACTGCAGTAACCAGAATATTTGATTTACCTCCCCTGGAAGACAGGGTAATGCTGCCAGATAGAGCTGAAACCAGAGCAACCCAAGAGGGAAATTCTATTAGGCGACCTCAAGTCAGCAATCCTCTCATTGCAGAAAGGTTGGTCCACCAAGCGACTGTTCATGACGAAAATGGTTTAGCATTATGGGTAGATATTGCCACAGCGGAGGGAAATACGGAGTCTGACATTTCTGATTCGGGTAGCAAGGCTGCAAGGACCGCTTCCACTCCAACAGTGTATGTTAGGAGAAAAGGTAGGATGACAGGCTCTCTATTCAAAAGGCAGAGCCAAAAAATTCGAGGCATCCACAGAAGGGCCGAGGGAAAGGGATGGGTGTCTGATGTTTAGTATTCTATCCTGGAACGTGAGAGGGGTAGGTAATGCTCAAACTACCCGCCATCTGAGGCAGCTTATTAAGAGGAATAAGGTTTCGATCCTCCTGCTTCAAGAACCTATGATTTGAGCTTCTAAGAGGGAGGTAGTGGCAGCAAAGCTGGGGTTTCAGTTCCAATTAATGGAGGAAGCGATAGAGGGCCGCATTTGGATTTTGGCAGCCCAAGGCATCCAAATTTAATCAGTGTCAGCTACCAGGCAATGTGTTTCCTGTTTGGTAACAATTGACAATCTCCCTCCTGTGATGCTTTCAGTGGTTTATGCTAGTTGCAATAAGGAAAGTAGGAAGGTCCTTTGGGATGAATTAAGGAGGATTTCTTCCATAGTGCCAGGTCCTTGGCTGGTTTGTGGGGATTTTAACACCACGGTTCACATAGAAGAGAGGTTGGGGGGTGAATCTTCTCTCTCGGAGTCGATGCATGACTTCATTGAAGCCATAAATGACTCATGTCTGATTGATGCTGGATTCAACGGATCCACATTTACCTGGTGCAACAATAGGACTGGTGGGGGTCGTAGATGGGCCAGGCTAGATAAGATGCTTGTTAATGCTCCTTGGATGAGTTCTCTTCCGATGTTCAAAATTGATCACCTCTCAAGATCCTTCTCGGACCATTCTCCGATTCTTATGACCTTTAAGGACGACAGTGCAGACTTTCCTCGCCCTTTCCGCTTCCAACGAATGTGGACCACCCACGACGACTTCAAAAGGGTAGTAAAGGAAGTCTGGGACGTTGAAGTGGCAGCCGCTCCAATGTTTAAAGTGTTCATAAAGCTGAAGCACTTAAAAAGGGCTCTTAAAGATTGGAATAAGACAGTTTTTGGAGACGTCCACAACAATGTGAAAAAGGCTGAGGATGAGATAGCCAGAGCCGAATTAAACCTTATTCAATGCAACTCTGCTGCCAACCTAGAAAAGCTTAATGTAGCCCATCAAAATCACAAACTGGCTGAACTACAACAAGAGATATTTTGGAAACAAAAGTCCAGAATAACGTGGCTGCAAGAAGGGGACAGGAACTCAAAATTCTTTCATGAGTCGGTTTTGGGGAAGCGTAGAAAACAGGTGATCGACAAAATCATATCCTCAACGGGTGAAACCTTTGTAAGAAGCGAGGACATAGGAAGGGCAGCTGAGGATTATTTTAAGGTCCTTTTCTCCTCTCAAGACAGGGCAGCGAATGGGGCTGTTTCATCATCTATCCCGAAGATAGTAACGGAGCAAATGAACTCGGATCTGATGACCCCAATCACGATTGAAGAAGTGAAGGCAGCAGCGTTAGCCATCCCAGTCGATAGTGCTCCTGGGCCGGATGGGTTTGGAGGTGCTCTCTTCTCCGCATGTTGGGACATTGTTGGAAAAGATATTTTCGAAGCGGCGAAGGATTTTTTTGCAGGAGGCCCCATGCCAAGAGCATTCCAATGCACTAACATCTGCCTCATTCCTAAGAAGTTAAACCCTAAATCCATTGGGGACTTTCGTCCCATTAGCCTGTGCAACGTTATTATGAAGATCTTCTCCAAGACCGTAGCGTCTCGTTTAGCCCTTATCCTTCCCTCCATCATCTCAGAAGAACAAGGGGCTTTTGTCAAGGGTAGAGACATAGCGGAGAACATTTTGATTGCGAGGGAGATGACCCATGAGCTGGATCGCAAAGTATTTGGAGGAAACATGATCCTTAAATTGGACATGGAAAAAGCTTACGATCGGGTGGAATGACCTTTTCTAACCCAAGTGCTCCAAAGATTCGGTTTTCATCACAGGTGGATTCACCAAGTCCAGCGCTGTTGGATGGGTACCTGGTTTTCGGTTATTATTAATGGAAGGGCCTTTGGCTTCTTCCCTTCTTCCAGAGGCTTACGTCAAGGGGACCCGCTGTCTCCCTCCTTGTTCATCCTGGCAGCTGATGTTTTCAGTCGCGGAATCCGCAACTTGTTCCTATCAGGAGCCTGCCATCCATTCAAACTTCCAAAAAATTGTCCTATGCTAACCCATTTATTTTTTGCAGATGATGCGATTTTGTTCTCTAATGCCAGGTTACCGACAGTTCGCTCCCTGCTTTCCTTCATCAGGGACTATGAAGACGCGTCTGGCCAAAAGGTGAATGCAAGCAAAACATCCTTTATTCTTCCCAACAATGTGCCGCCAAGTAAAGCCCGAAAAATCAAAGATATCACTGGATTCAATCAGGCTAATCTCCCTTGCTCCTACCTCGGGATTCCTCTCACCAAGGGTAAAGTTAGGGCTCCTCTATTGGTTCTTCTAGTTCAGAAGGTCCTGGGCAAGATTGAGGGTTGGAAATCAAGATTTCTTAATCCAGCAGCTAGACTGACCCTTATTAAGCATGTATTATCTACCATTCCAATACATACAATGTCTACAGTTAATATCCCTAAAGCAACTTGCAGAATTCTTGAATCAGCTTTTGCCAATTTCTTTTGGGGAAGTGCAGAAGGAAAAAAGAAGAAGCATTGGGTTTCTTGGGAGAAGATCTGCTACCCCATCTCAGAGGGTGGGCTTGGTACAAGAAGCATGATCGACATGATGGAAGCCTGCAGAATTAAAATGGGAAGAAGCTTCTTAGAAGGGAGGTCCCTTTGGGCAAGACTAATGATGGCAAAATATTCCAACAAGCTCATTCACTCATCTGGAAGGAACTCAGCTGTTAATTCCACCGTCTGGAAGGACATTTCCAACTCTCTCCCATTTGTAATTACCCACTCCAAATGGCTTATTGGTAAAGGGAGAGTTAACTTTTGGTTTCAAAATTGGTTAGGTGATGGTTTTCTTGCTTCTTCAGTGACAGGCCCTATTCCTCCTCAGCTCCAGGATATTTTGCTCAGTGACATTTTTGCTCTTGCTGGCAGCCCCATTTGGGATCTAATTCAGGATATTCTCCCTGACTCCACGATTCAGATGATATGGGATAATCCGGCTCCGTTGTCTGACAGGGAAGACATGTTGGCTTGGGACTTGACTGCGTCGGGCAGATTCACGCTAAAGTCCGCTTGGAACGGCATTCGCCACCAACGACAGAAGCTCCTCTGGACGCGGTGGGCTTGGAATGATGTGCTTCCCCCAAAAATTGGAATTTTTCTATGGAAGATAATGTGTGTAGCTGTTCCTGTTGATACTGCTGTGCAGAACTCTGGAGTTAATCTTGTCTCGAGGTGCGAATGTTGCTCAGGGGTGGATGAGCCTGTGATCGTCAGCGGTCAGCATGTCAATGGTAATTCTTCGGGGATCCACACTTCCAATCCTCTGCGCTCCAGCCAGCAGCCTTCAGTCAGACCAGGTAGCTCAGCTATCCCCAGTTTTTGATGGACCGCACTGTTCCCAGCCTGCCCTCATTTTTTACGACCGGATCAGACACGTTGATGGCCCCTCTATTCCTCTGTCTATCGAGGCGGGGGTGCCGAGCAGGGGCCTTCTCTTCTCTCCAACCAATGTCGCTACTGATGCGCCTATTCGGTCGAGGTTGACCAATCAGCCCACCGTTCACTCGCCAATAGATGCCCAGCAGATCCTCGTCTCCCCATCCACTCCCGCAGTCGAGAGCTTGGACCATATTTTCTGTGATGAGATCATCGCTTCCAAGGTCTGGGCTCACTTCCATAGCCTTTTTGATGTCCCTTTAATCCGCAACCAGTCAATTCAGCAGAAGATCAACCTTTGGTCCTCTCGGGCTTCTTCTTCCTCTCGTCTCAAGTATCTCTTGGGCCTGGCTCCAGCGCTTATCGTCTGGGAGTTATGGCTAGGTCGCAACGCTTCGCGATTTGAAGGGGTCGTCATGTCTAGCGGTGCAGTGATTGTCCGAGTGCAAAGATGGATGCGGGAAATCGGCAACCTCCTGCCTCCCAGCAAACCTCGGTCCTTTAAGGACTCCGTTTCCTTACAGGCGTTGCATTTGGACGGTGGTAGGAGTCCCATTGAAGTTGCTCCTCAGATCGTCAGGTGGCATAAGCCGATTCATGGCTGGGTTAAGCTTAATATCGATGGCTCCTCTCGTGGGAATCCGGGGGAGAGTGGTGGTGGTGGGGTGCTTAGGGACTCCCAAGGCAGGGTCATTTTCGCATTTAATAGGTATTACGGTCTATCCACAAACACGAGTGCGGAGGCCCAGGCAATGTTGGATGGCCTTACTTTATGTAGTAAATTGGGATTCTCCCGTATCATCGTGGAATCTGACTCGAAGGTTGTGGTGGATGCTGCAGCTGATCCCGCGCTTCATTGCCCTTGGAACATCTGGTATAGACTAGGAGCAATCCAGCGTCTCAGCTGCAGCCTAAGCCTGTCATTTAGGCACATTTTCCGGGAAGGAAATTCAGTGGCTGACGCGTTAGCCAGACTGGCGTCTGAAGGCAACCCCAATTCCTTTTATCGTTCCTTATCAGATTTACCGAGAAAGATAAGAGGTCTTTGGTCCTAGATAAGGCAGGTCTGGGAAATCTCCGAGTGTAGCCCTTGGTGTGGCTTTGGTCATCTTTCTTTCCGTCTTTTTGTATAGCCCCCCGGTTTCTGCCTTTGGTTTTATCTGGTCTTGTGGGGGAGTCGGTATATGATAGGTGGGGCTCCTTCTTTTTTGTGGGAGCCAACCCGAAAGGTTGTATATCTGTCCGTTTTTTTAAATAAAATTTTGTTGAAAAAATAAAAAAATAAAAAAAATAAGAATCCAACATGAACAATTATAAGAAGACCTATTGTTTTTTTTTTTTTTTTTTTTTTTTTTTTTGAATCTATCTTCTATTTTCATTCAAACCAGAAAGCTATGAGTTGTACAGCCCTTCGGGCGTGGCCTGAACAAAACAACAGACCACACCTATCGTGTAAAGAAACTACAAAACCAGAAACAAACAGCCTAGAGATGCTGGAACTGGGAGCCCCTCCCCACAATGACCACCCCCCCCCCCCCCCCCCCCCCCCCCCCCCCAGAACCACCATCAGCAGCCAGACACCCCCAGCAGCAGCCAGCTGAAACTGGGACTGAGAATGCTTAACAGAGCCAAGGCCAACTCTGTCGAGAAATAGAAGGCTGAAACTAGGACTAAGAATGCCTAACAGAGGCAAGGTCAACTCTGTCGAGGAATAGAAGGCCACACACCTGAGGAAAGAGATCCCTGGCGTCAACAATCACCCTACTAACCTGATTCTGACTGCCCTCCCTCGCCATGCCATCGGCCGGACCATTCCCCTCTCTAGGGATTAAAGCAAACTTAATGGACCCTCTTTCCACCAGGCTCTTAATTCTTCTAATCCACGGACGCCATTGCCAAGGGATCGGCAACATGGAGGAGATGAGAGTAACTGCCATCTTAGAATCCGATTCGACAACAATCTGTCTCAAACGACGCTCCAAGTAGAGGACAAGACCATCATAAATTGCTCTTACTTCCGCCTTGTTATTTGTACCCATCCCGTAGCCCACTGAGAAGGCAAACAACAACTTTCCGTCCTCATTTCTACAAACACCCCCTTCCCCAGAGCGACCAGGATTCCCACACGCCGAACCGTCCACATTCAATTTCACCCAACCCGCAGCTGGTCTATTCCATTTTATGACTTGAAAGGCACATGTGGGGCGGGTGGGAGAAAAGGCAACATGGCTGGCACCATAGAACCTCTGCTGAATTTTAGCATTACCCTCAAGCAGCTGAGACGCCCACCACCTGACGCGGGCGATTGCAGCGTTCTCCTTCATAGGAGTCTCGTTGAATCTAGCCCCATTTCTGCTCGACCAGAGCTCCCACAAAATAAGAAGATCTATTGTTGAGCATTCAGAATCCTCATGTTCAAGAATGAGTTCTATGTACTTTGCTTTTGTGGTGGTGTATTGAATTAGTGACCTGGGTCAGCATGCTTTCCATTAGGAAATGATAATCTCAAGAGAAGGGAGAAAATCTTCCTATGAATTCTCAATTTGGAATACCTGGGCATGGGTAACAATCTCTCCACGGACAGCATACTCACATTTTAGAACCTGATGAAAGAAAAAGCAAAAAAGCATTCAGAAGGAAGACGATAACCCAAAAACCACAACAGAAGCACATAAAACAAGAGATTCAGCACAGGTTAGAAATCCAACACTTTCCAAAAAAGAAACCATAGTATAGATCAAGGGCCCATTTGGACACACTTGGCAAAGGGTGTTTCTACGCTGCATTTGTTTGTCAGATTTGTTTGATTGAGTGGGGTTTTTAGCCCCTATTTTGTTGAGCAAGGGACAAGACCAGTTCACAAAAGTATATTCAAACACATCACAAACTTTGCCACCAAACAACACACAGGTATAAAACTTCCCTTCTAGACTGTGCCCAAACGGTACTGATAACTAAAGCCCACACCTGGGTTTATACAAAAAAATAAAATATAAATATAAATATCGAAGCCATTAATGTGGCTATTCCCATCATGTGATGGTTCATACTCGAATATCTACTCTATCAGATTCCATAGCAATCCATTTGATAGCCACCAGTTGGATGGTTAGGATAGTTAAATCAATGTGATCAATGAGCCATGCTCATTCCATAGCCTTTACTCCATGCCTTTTAAAGATCCTATGCTTTCATCTCTTTCCTTATATGGAAGGAAACACCACATGTTTTGTTGAGTGGGGCCACTTTTGTTTTGTTAGCTTTTTCCAATTGATGATGCAAACAAGCTTATCGTCTCTATCCAATTCTTCTTCTTGTCTATCTAGCTACATTGGTGAGTTTATCCTCATTTGCTATTTTAAAAACAGATGTCTCTATGTGTGTGTAGACTGTAGAGCACCGCCACAATCACCAAAACTAACAACAATAACAATATTTGTAGGGAAAGAAAATTCTTAGCACTTGTATTTTTTATTTTATTTTTTGTTAAAGAAAAGTAATGGAAAATACTATTCTTTATAGGTGAGAGTATTTGGTTTGTAATCTCATAAGTGGATGTCTGAAACACCCTTTTCTCAGCATTTGACTGAAAAAAATATATATTTTGGCTCCCTTCTTAAGACAGAAATGGCAAAAGCTGGCACTTCGCTTCTTTAAGTGCAAACATATTGTTGATATAAATTAAATGCTTTCCTTAGTTGACTGTCAATCCGAACAAGCACTTGATTCTCTCTTCTTCTTAAAGTGCTAGGAAATATGTGTGCCCCAACTTTAAGTGCTCACCATGCGCACAATTCATACTCATTGATACGGGTGGCTGGGCAGCCCAACCTAGAAGGGTGGCTAGCTGAGATTGGGTTTGAATTTCATGCTAGATGATGAAAGGTTGGACTCTGTTAGGAAAATTCTCCCTGATATGAATTTTTTTCTTCTTCTTTATTTTGTCTCTAAGATTTAGGATCTGATTAGAGATTTAATTCCCTCTCTTCTCTATATATTCATCACAATATAAAAAGATCTATTCATACAAAGAAAAGTCATTCAATCTTTTGTAAAATTAATTTTCTCATTCATTAAAATTTTTCTGACTACAGTTGGGCTAATGATGATTGGTCCACCCTAAGCATGAGCCATTTGGGGTGCCCCGGCTTAGGCCCTATTCTCTATACCTGGGTCATGACCCGGGCTTGGTCTAGCCCTAGTTGGATTGAAAAGGTCATGGCCATGCCCCATAAGGCTAGCATTATAAGGAAAATAGTCCAAATATTAAATGTGTGTGACAGCTTAATCTAGGAATTTTTTGGGAGAATCCTGTTCATCCAGGACAAGTTCATCATATAAAATGTTTAGATCATCAAAACATGACCATAGATCCAAGAGCTCCTTTAAATTACATGTCCACATTGAATGGGAACTGCTTATGTCTCTAAAACATCCTTTTTTAAAAAAATGGTGGGCCAGTTGATGATTGGACTGGGCCAGCGCCACGTTTAGTGCCCAAGTCCTGGCCTTGCACACCGAGTCATCCAGGCCGGGCAGGCCAACTGGCCTATAAGCCAACCACCATTTTCATCACTCTGTCACAAATTCCTATATACTACATATAAATGCGGTAGTGCATGTCTAGCTTAATTCGAGTACCCGAAACTTGGTGCTTGTATGGAGGAAGCAAAACAAAAACAAAACAAAAAATAATAAAGAAACCATAGTATAGATCAAGGGCTCATTTGGACACACTTGGCAAAGGGTGTTTCTATGCTGCATTTGTTTGTCAGATTTGTTTGATTGAGTGGGGTTTTTAGCTCCTATTTTGCTGAGCAAGGGACAAGACCAGTTCACAAAAGTATATTCAAACACATCACAAACCGAAATTTCTTCATCAGAAGAGAGAATCACACTATCTGAATCGATGCCTGATTACGATCTGATCCAATCACGTATAAAAGACGACAGATGGGAAGATGAAAATGAGAAATAGACGGGAGAGATCAAATCCAGGCATGTAATAGAAATCGAAAACCTAGACACGAGAATAGCGAATCGTTGGTTGAAAGAAACAGAAAAAATCACCTCAATGTTTCGATTTCCACGGCTATGACCTTTATCGCCGCCATTTGCTCTCTCAAATGGCCTTGATCGTCGCCATTTCCTCTCTCTCGCTCTGCTGCAAATGAATTAGAGTCCGGATCTGCTGTTACCCGGTCAACAGAGAATTCCTAATACCCTAAAATTCATTGGTCCACGTCAACACTCACTGAAAAAATAAAAAAAATTAAAAAATGCTTCGCACGCCAGACCACTAGGGTAACAGGAAAATCCTGTTGACCCGATAATAGAGGATCCCGACTCCTAATGTGTCGGGATCCTCTATTATCGGGTCAACAGGATTTTCCTGTTACCCTAGTGGTTTTGGCGTGCGAAGCTTTTTTTTATTTTTTTTAATTTTTTCAGCGAGCGTTGACGTGGACCAATGAATTTTAGGGTATTAGGAATTCTCTGTTGACCGGGTAACAGCGGATCCGGACTCAAAAAACAAAGATCAGCTTAATCCCAAACCTTTATAAGCCCCAAAAGTTTTTAATGGTAGACATTCATACGACACTATTTCATGTGACGTAGTCTAATTGAGACGGAGATATACCTTATTTTTTTTATCATTTCCTAAAATAATATTAAAAAAAAAAAAAAAGATGGACAGCATGGATGAAACATATACATCACGGTGGGGGCCACCAAGCACGGACCATCAGCCATTGGCTGGTGGCGGGGGAGTAGCCAATCCATGGGTGCGGATTGGATACTGAACGCTTGAGTAGCCTTTCGGCCATGAAGTGATGTGGCAAAAAGCCATTGGTTAGATACCGGACGGCTGTTCCATTGCTATAAATGCTACTCCTTAGATCCGTTAACGGATTTTTCTCCGTTTCGTCCCTGGTAGTGGATTGCGTACGTAGTAAACTCTACGAGGTTTACTAGGATTTATGTATTTGATCCACTCCATCCATTCATTTTATTGGATAATTTTAGGGCTTGAACTCAAAAATGAAACATATCCAACGCTAAAATGAACCACACAACAGGAACAGTGTGAATTGAACATCTACTGTTCAAAAATTCCCAGAGACTTAGTAAGTTTTGAATCAAGCTTATTTTTATGTTTTCCATTCATCCATGTCTGTATGATCTTATGAACAGGTTGGATGACAGATAAGCATCATTGTGGGGCCTAGCAAGATTTCAATGGTGGATATCATTATTATCACTATTTCTTGTGGTATGATCCGCTTGATCTTTGGATATGCTTCAATTTTGGGTTCCACCCCTTAAATTATTTGGAAAAACGGATGGACGGCGTGGATAGACTACATACATTCATGGTGGGCCCAACTGAGTTTACTCAGTAAGATAAGAGCTAACTAAGTAACTCAGAATCGAATTCGATTTCTTCCGCGGTGCACCCACTCGGTAGCGGATTGCGTACTGAGTAATTCAGTACGCTATATTATGCGTACTGAGTAAAATATGTGGGGTTCATTATAATCTATGTATTTTATCCACTCCGTCCATCTATTTTATTAGATAATTTTATGACATGGGTTCAAAACTGAAAGATATCCAAACTCAAATGCACCACACCACATGAAACAATGTGAATTGAACTTATACCGTTGCAAAATTCTTGAGTGTCAAGAATTTTTGTATTAAGCTTATATTTGTTTTTTGCCCTTCATCCATGTCTTTGTGATATTATTAACAGCTTGAATGACAAATAGACATCACTGTAGGGCCTAGGAAGGTTTCAACTATGGAAATCATTATTCCCACTGTTTCCTGTGGTATTATCCACTTAAAAGTTGGATATGCTTCAACTTTGAGCTCAACCCCTTAAATGAGCTGAAAAAAACGTATGGACGGTGTGGATAAACCACTTATTTTCACGGTGGGCCCAACTGAGTTTACTCAGTACGATAAGAGTGTATTGAGTTACTCAGTTCGCAATCCGATTCCCACCCACTCGGCCACGGAATCGGATTGTTATACTAAGCAAATTCAGTTGGGCCCACTGTGAATTTATGTGATTTATCCACACCTTTCATCTGTTTTTCCATCTAATTTTAGGCATTGAGCCCAAAATCGAAGCTTATAAAAATCTCAAGTGGACCATACCACAGGAAACAGTGGAAATAATGATTTCCACCGTTGAAACCTTTCCAGGCCCCACAGTGATGTTTATTTTTCATCCAAACTGTTTAAAGGATCAAAAAACATGGATGAAGGTAAAAAAAATATAATCTTGACCCAAAACTTCTGTGGTCCAAGAAATTTTCAAGGGTATAAATTCAATTCACACTGTGTGGCGTCCAAACTGTGCGGCAAATGCCTCCTGCCATGAAAATGGGACACGCACAAATTGCCTCGTCCATAAGTCTTAGTGAGGACACCACGAGGGGATCCTGATTGTGGGGCCCATCTTGATGTATATTCCCTACTGTGGGGCCCACCTTGATGTATATTCCTTACTGTGGGGCCCACCTTGATCACAAACTTACTAGGTTGAAGACCCTTCTACATTGCCACAAGGCTTCAGTGGGATCCTACCTGTGGGGCCCACCTTGATGTATACTCCTTACATCCATGCCTTCTATCAATTTTGAAAGGTCATTTTAGGGATAGATCTCAAAAATGAAGCAGATACAAATCTCAGGTGGACCCCACAGAGTTTGCTCAGTACGCAATCCGCTTCCCTTGGCAACATACCGGTAAACTCCATTTTCAGGTTTTTTTTTTTCTTCACTCTCTCAATTTTCTTACCACCCACCTGGCATCCTAATCTCCATCTACTAATCACTGTATTCTCTCCTTTCTTTTATTTCTTTCGATCGAGGCTCTTGAGGACACCCACCCACTTGCCATCCTAATCTCCATCCACTGATCACTCACTACGTGAAAAATGGAAAAAAAATGACTGATTTAGAGACGGTTCTGGACCGTTTCTACAATTGCTTGGTTTAAAGACGCTTTAGAGACGACCGTAAACCGTTTCTAAACTTTTAGACGGCCCTTGACCGTCCTTAATATTGTCTTAAAAATTTTAACATCCACAAATCATTTAAGACGATCAAAAACCGTCATTAACTGTGAAAAAAAGACGGCCATTGACCGTCTGAAAAAAGAGACGGTCTCTGACTGTCTTATATGTGGCCATTTAGAGACCGTTCGTATTAGAGACGGTCATTGGCCGTCTCTTACTGGTAATTTGAGACTGTCAAGGACCGTGTCAATTAGAAACGGTCATTGGCCGTCTTTTCCTGTGAACGGAGACTGTTAAAATTAGTCTGTATTAGGGACCGTCTATAGCCGTCTCCATTTGAGACTGTCATGGACTGTCACTATTAGAGACGGTCTTTGACCGTCTTATATGTGGTCATTTGAGACGGTCCAAGACCGTCCGTATTAGACACGGTTATTGGCTGTCTTTTATTGGTAATCTGAGACTGCCAAAGACCGTCTCAATTATAGACGGTCATCGGCCGTCTTTTACTGGTTATCTCAAACCGTTAAAAATAGTCTGTATTAGGGACGGTCCTTAGCAGTCTTCATTCGAGACTGTCGTTAGCCGTCTTATAGTGGTCTTTTGACTGTCAGAGGCCGTCTATATTAGAGACGGTTCTAAACCGTCTCTAATACTCGAGTTAAAATTTAAGAACAAAAAAATTTATGAATTTTGAAAAAAAAAAAAAAAAAAGAGTTTAAAAGCTTAGAAAAATAACTAACAATGTTTAATAAAAAAAAATTTAGATTTTGAAAAAAAAAATATAATCCTATAAAATTCTAAATTTTGAAAAAAACATTAAGAACTTTGAAAATTTTTGAAAAAAATAATATTTCGATAAGAAAATGATGTTTTGAAAAAGAAAATTTAAAAAATTAAACAAAATTTTGAAAAAATTGACAAATTGTAAAAATATATATATTTTAAAAAAGAAAACTAGATTTTGTATTTTGATAAGAAAAATTAGAAAGTTATATAATATAAGTGATGTTTAAAAAATGATATTTTTAAAAAGAAAATTTAAAAAATTAAACAAAATTGTGAAAAAATTGACAAATTGTAAAAAATATATATTTTTTTTAAAAGAAAACTAGATTTTGTATTTTGATAAGAAAAATTAAAAAGTTATATAACAAAAGTGGTATTAAAAAATGATATTTTGAAAAAGAAAATTTAAAAAATTAAACAAATTTGTGAAAAAATTGAGAAATTGTAAAAAAAAAAATATATTTTTTTAAAAGAAAACTAGATTCTGTATTTTGACAAGAAAAATTAAAAAGTTATATAATAAAAGTGAGATTTAAAAAATGATATTTTGAAAAAAAAAAATTAAAAAATAAACGAAATTTTGAAAAAATTGACAAATTGTAAAAAATATATATATTTTTTAAAAAAGAAAACTAAATTTTGTATTTTGAGAAGAAAAATTAAAAAGTTATATAACAAAAGTGAGATTTAAAAAATTAAACAAAATTGTAAAAAAATTGACAAATTGTGAAAAATATATTTTTTAAAAAAGAACTAAATTTTGTATTTTGACAAGAAAAATTGAAAAGTTAGATAACAAAAGTGAGATTTTAATGATGTGTTGTATATCCTTGTAGCCCTTATGTTTCTCCAACCCATTTTTGGGCTGGGTATAAAAAATTGTGTAGATTTAAATCTTAAGTGGACCACACCACTAGAAAGAATGATAATATAGTACCTCGCCATTAAAAATTATAAAGAGCCTATCATAAGGTTTTAGTTATGTTTATTTGCAATCCAACTTGTTGATAATGTAAAGAAGATCTAGATGAAGGTAAACTACAAATTAAGATCAAATTGATCCAAAACTTTGATGGCCTGCAAAAGGTTTTAATAGTTATTCATCATTGTTTTGATGGGTATGACCCACCTGAGATTCTTGAGTTCTTATGATTTGAAATCACATCATAAAATATGATGGAAAAATATATGAACGGTGTCGATATACATCAAATATATCAAGGTGGGCCCTACACGGTTAGAGTAACACCCATGAAGGAGTTACCTAAATAGTGAAATGGTACTATATGGTCACCTCATGGGAACTTCCCATGAGGTTAATCTATGTGTGTCCCACTATGATGTATGTAGAACATCAACACCATGCATTTGATGTATCCCCTTTAAGTCCAAAAATCAGTCATATACGAAACTCAGGTGGGCCATAGCATCTAAAACTACGTGAAGACATTCCTAAAACATATAAAAGCATTTAATTGGTGGGAGCCACATGAGTTTTGGATGTGTATGAAACTTGGGCTGACTCCTCATCCAAGTGGGACACACATAATGAATGGGCTAGATCTATGAACCACATCTAGGTGGGCCCAATAAATGATTATGAATGTTTTAATGGGAGAGTAACCCTCTTAACTATAGTATGTGGTGTGGCCCACCCAAGTCATGGATTGACTTTATTTTTAAGCTCGTGGCCCAAAGTCATGGTTTATCCACAACGTCAATCCATTTTTCCAGATCATTTTAGTGGTTGATTCCACAATTAAAGCATATCCAAAACTCAAGTGGACCATACCAAAGGAAACAGTGGGAATAATGATTTCTACCGTTGAAATCTTCCTATGGCCTATAGTGATTTTTATTTGTCATCCAACTTGTTCAATTGATTACAAATACGTGGATGAAGGGAAAACTAAAATATCAACTTGATCCAAAACTTTAGTGGCCTCCCAAAATTTTTCAATGGTAGACGTTCAATTTATACTGTTTCCTATGATGTGGCCACTTCAAATTTTTATAGGCTTCATTTTTTAGCTTATGTAATAAAATTATATGTTAAAATGGATGGATGGAATGGATATAATGAATAAATCATGGTGGGCCCCACAAGATTTACTCAGTATGCTTGGGAACGGGTTGACTACTCCCCTGACACCAGCTAATGGCTGGTGGTCGGTGCTCCGTGGCCCCCACCATGATGTATGTGTTTCATCCATGCCGTCCATATATTTTTACAGATAATTTTACAATATGAGACCAAAAATGAGATATATCCAAATCTTAAGTGGACCACATTCTAGGAAACAGTGTTGAATGAGCGTCAACCATTAAAAAACATTTTGGGGCCATAAAAGTTTTGGATCAAACTGATTTTTGTTTTTCCCCTTCATCTGGCCCTGTATGACCTAATCAACATATTATTTTCATGTGGTGTGGTGCACCTGAGATATCGATTTATATACTTTTCAATTTTGAGATCAAGTCATAAAATGATCTTTATATACCTCTCAATTTAGGACCACACCACATTTTGGATGAAGTTGATATTTTTTGCTATTATTATTATTATTATTGTTTTTTATTTTCCTTTATGTCTGACCTAATCAACAGGTCAAATAAAAATAAATATTATAGTGGGCACTAAGGTGGGCCCATAAAGTTTTTAATGGTGGGTGTTCAATTACCATTGTTTTTTATGTTGTAGTCTACTTAAGATTTGAATATGATTCATTTTTGGGCTCGTATCCTACAATGAGTTGGCAAAACAAATGGACCATATGGATATACAATATATAAATCAAAGTAGGCCCAAGGTCAAGTTTGGCATCCGGTTGGCTGAGGTTAGGCCAACAGAGCTGGGCAACAAAGAGCTCTGTTGGGGCCTGTATGACCTAATAAACAGATTAGATGCCAAATAAACAATAAAGTGGGCCTTAGGAGGATTTTAATGATGGATATCCCATCACTATTGTTTTCATGTGGTGTGGTCCACCTGAGATTTATATACCTCTCATTTTTGGGCCACACCATGATGTATGTTTTGTATCCACACCTTCCATCCATTTGGAGAGATCATTTTAGGGCAATGTTCAGAGAACGAGTTAAATCTAAAGTTCTAGTGGACCCCAGCATAGAAAATAGATTGGCTACTCCCCCTACCACCAGCCATCTGTGGGCCCCACCATGATGTATGTATTTCATCCATTTTTATTGATAATTTAGGGCTTGATCCAAAAAATTAGAGTGATAGAAATCTCAGGTGGACCACACCACCTGAAAACAATAGTGATTGGATATCCACCATTAAAATCCTCATAAGGCGCATTGTACTATTTATTTGACATCTAATTTGTTGATTAGGTCATACTGTAACATCTCGGATTTTTGCCAACCTGGAATTAGACGTCCTTAGGCGATGGGTCAATCCTAACACAGGTTTAACTTTCCAAACGCTCAATTAAAGCCTCAAATCCCTTTTCAAACCATTTTCTTCACAAATCCCACCCTTCACTACCTTGTGCTTTCAATTTTTCAAAGCACTTTCGCTCTAGACACTAACTTAAACTAGCTAAGTAGTAAAACTTGGATCATTTTATATACAAACTACAAAGGCCTAAGTACCATCTCAGACAAAAATCTTACAGGACTAAATCCTTTAGAAATTAGGCGAGATTTAGCTAGTGTTAAACTAGAGTGCCTGTGAAATTAGCACCAATCACTTTAAATACGATCTGCAAGACCCAAAACTTGCAGAATCATTGACGCTAGGTTACCCTAAAATTTAGGATCAATCTCATTACCCGATTGCTCTCGGGAGCATCTCGAAACTCCGTATCGGATCTGGACCGCACGTCAGAAGTCCGATTAACACGAAGTTAAGGACTTAGGACCGCCTCGCTGGGCTTGACAACCATCTCGGAAATCAAATCCAGATAATGTCCCAGCGCTATTCGCTTGAGCTCGGAGTGAAGAGTGTGAGAAATGTGAAATAATTTCAAAATAAAATATCTTGAATAATAATCTGACACATCTCGCTTGCTGATCAGTATTAAGCAACCAGACCGTCAGAATCAGACCAAATTACACCCTCGGATCAGGAGAAATTTCATACACATTTACATGTACTCGGAACTCCGATCGAGATCCGCTGACCGTTGAACTGAAACTGGTCCGCCACGCGTGATTTGGAATCCCGACTTAAACGAAAACTTAATAGAACGTAGATCCAGCGTTAGTGAGCTTAAGTCCGACCTTTGGCTCAAGGAGACCCGCCAGAAACCCTCTTTTGAGCTGAAACAATGCCGATTTGGTTATAATGTAAGTATACTTTGAACATAAGTCTATTTCGGTGAATTTTTAGGCTATATAAGGACCTTAAACCCTCTCTCATGGCAGCCATACGAATTTGAGATTGAGAGAGAGAAAAGAGAGAAAAGAGAGAGAAAGTGTGGGAGCAGTGGGAGAATCTCCCTGCCACTCTTCCCTGCCGCTATTCGGGCTCCACCGCCTGATTCGCATCGCTTTACAGACGTTTCTGGCGTCATTTCTAGGTAAGGAACCCTAACCCTAATCTGTTTTGGGGTTTAGACAGTTGTAGGTTGTGAAATAGCTAACCTATTTCGTTCTATAGGTTGCCAAACTGTCGAATACGGAAGCTTAGCAAACCCATCGACTATGTTACGATTCTACGACAAAAGGTACGGACTTTAGGTGTATAGGTTATGGTTTTCAATGCTTTCAATGTTAGATAATGATAGATTCATGATCTGCATGCAATTGCACATGTACAAAGTGCTGTCTATTTTCCGTTTCGATTAAAGATGAAAAATATGGAATTCTACATACTCTAGGTATTTGTAGAAAGTACGGTATACGTATATTTTTTAAAAATGTGTTTGACATGTTTATTTGTTATATGGATATACGATATATGGATAAAATACTTATTTGGCAAAAGGATTCGCCTAAATACATGTTTTACTTATATACACTATGTATGTTGAAATTGCATATTCTAGAAAATACTGTATACGTATAAATTTTGGAGATATATTTATCATGATTATTTGTTGTAGTAATATATTATACATGGATAAAATACTCGCTTGGCTAAAGGATAGCCCTAATACACGTTTTGCTAACATACACCATGTATGTTGTAATAGTGTATTCTAAGTGTTTGTGAAAATGACTGAATGAGTATAGAATTCTCATTCGTGTTCGCCATGACTAAGTGTCATGGATTCATGATTGTTGTATTGGCGATACCCCTTTGACGAAAGGATTTGCCCTAAATCACTCCACGGCCAATATACATTATATATGTTAAAATATGTGGCCCAAGTGTTTGTGGAAATGACTGAATGAATATGGAACTTGGATTCTGCTTGCCATGACTATCCGTCGTGGGTGTACGCGTGTTATGATTGGGGCAACTCCCTAGTGAAAGGATTTGGCTTAATGCCTATGTGATCGACATATGTCATGTATGTTGATGTATGTTTGTTTAAGTGTTTCTTGAAATGTCTGAATGAGTAGTAGTTAGCAAATTGTAATATATAAGGGCGTTGAGATATGATTCTCAACCTCTTTTAACTATGTGTATGATCTCCTTGGATAGTTGTGTGATTAGGAATTGAACATGTACAAACTCATGCTTGTGTTGTGATTCATAACATGCTCAACTGCTTTATGATTTTAACTATGTAATGCATATGTTTAAATTTATATTTACGTTGAATGATCCGTCATGGGTGATGGGGGAGTGGAGCAACGAGTGCGTGCAACAGCCCTGGCAGCCCTAAATGGATAATACCAGACCTTGATTGTATGAGCTGAATCTTGATCTACTACTGCTTTATCTATCTACACTTGATTGTGTTTGGGGCTATGATTATAGTCCAGACAATCGGTACCAGAATTGCATTCGTGGCTGTGATTCATTTGCCACGTGAGATGTGTTCGACGAACCCGAGTCGTACTTCGAATGACGATAGTGGTTGGCCACGCGAAGTACTTATACACTTCATGTCGTTCAACTTGTTGTGCGCTCGAGCTAGCCGAGCTCGTCAAGTAACCCGATTGTCGAATGTGTGTTCACCATGTTTGGACGCTACTGCTTGAACCTAGGGTACCAAACTTACCAGTGAAATCCCTTTTAACCATGGTACCTCGATCCGCTAAGACTCATGAGCCGGGCATGGTGGTATGGGACACCGTGGTCGAGCTGTCGGCCTACGCTGGGGCCACGTGCCTCCCCGTAGTGACCATTGAGCAACCCAAACTCGTGAGCCGAATACGGTGGTATGGGACACTGTATTCGAGTTGTCGATACTTACGGCGAGAGCCGAGTACGGTGAGACCTGTACTTATGCTGACGGGCGACGAGTCCTCTGTAGTATCTTCGAGTATACTCCAAGGGTTGTGATTGGTGACGAGTCTTTCACAGCGACTAGAGTATGAGTTGAGCCGAGTACAGTGAGACCTGTATTCGAGCTGACGGCTAGTGATTGAGCCGAGTACGGTGAGACCTGTACTCAAGCTGACGGTCAGCAATTGAGCCACATACAGTGAGATCTGTATCCGTGCTGACGGATGACGAGCCCTTTGTGATGCCTTCGCTACGCCTCTCAAACCATAATATCGTATGAGATTAACTAGGACTGACGACCCTAAAATGGATCATGTTTGGGAATGATATAAGGGAGGTACCTTAGTTTCCCAATACTGCTGTTTGAATTGAACTAATAATTACTCGGTAATCATGCTCATCATCGCACTGCATGTGCCTGGTAGATGTGGAGCACTGAGGGATGGACGCATTCGCGAACGTAAGATGATGTCGCATGAGGGTGGTTTGGCAAGGGCATACATCATGTCATTTCATACCTGCATTAAATAAGAGTAGTTAAAAATTGTTTGGCTGTACTGCTTTATCATTACTGCTTGACTGAATTGATAACATGTTAACCTATGCTTTATTGTTCCATTGAGTTGATCACTCACTCCCACGTTACGGGACGGTGTTTG
Source organism: Magnolia officinalis (assembly GCA_021015155.1). Classification (NCBI taxonomy): domain Eukaryota; kingdom Viridiplantae; phylum Streptophyta; class Magnoliopsida; order Magnoliales; family Magnoliaceae; genus Magnolia; species Magnolia officinalis. The sequence continues at coordinate 39,213,150 of JAJHSJ010000018.1, read as the reverse complement.
CAACACCAACCAGATTTGTTGAGTTTCAGGTGTTGGCGATGCTTATGAAGCAGAGCCGAACTACTACTATGATATTGAGGAGTTCTCCTACATGTAATCTCTAACAGGTCTATGAAGACCTGGTATTGTAATGACGGGGCTACGATACTTGGGATAGGAGACATTACACTTCCTCACATTTGGTATATTTTAAAACTGTACTTGTAATTATTTAACCTGGTAATGTTATCACACTCTGGAGACTCATCATAGTTTATCTATTTTATCTATCTATCACAGTCTTCCGCTTGCAAATTTAACTGTCTCTAGGGTATGATATGCTGTTTTGGCTTAATCTCACTCATGTTCAATGCACGAATGCAGTCAACATTCAATCATCATTCATTTTGTTGCATAAGTGATGTTCTGGAACTCGGGAGTTGAGTTTATACTCGACCCCCGATTTTCAGGGCGTTACACATACAGGCCTAGATTAATGGGAAAAACAAAAATCAGCTTGATCTAAAACTTCTATGGCCCCCAAAATATTTTTAATGGTCGACTCTCAACAGTGTTTTCTGATTGTGTGGTCCATCCAAGATTTATTTTAGGCTCATTTTTTGTGATTGTACACAAAATGATGTTATGAAATATATGGACGACATGGATGAAACAAATCGATCATGGTGGGGCCCATAGAGCAATACCAGTCCAAAGTTCAAGTTAACGTTTTCAATCTCCTGGTTTTTCATTGTGAGTCTTGCATTTTATGTAAAATGGTGTTGACTCGTCCATAACAATAGTGGCTAAGATATAGAGTTATCCAGACCATCGAAATAATCGGTCTAGTTCTAAATAGTAAATATTTATAATTTTATTTTGTAAAACGATCTTAATCATCCAGAAAATGGTCCCATGCATGTATGACCATTAATAGAGTTGGTGTTATAAATAATGGTAAACTCACAATATATGGATTTGAAATTTTTATCTCCTTTTAAAAACGAAAACCATCAAACGCCCGCTCCTCTTTTCCTATTTTCCCTCTTTTCCTCATCTTCCATCGACGAGAAACCCTCTCTCTCTCTCTCTCTCTCTCTCTCTCTCTCTCTCTCTCTCTGCTGTGAAAAGCCATGGCAGCAGCAGCAGCAACAACTGCAGCAGAAGCTTCTTCAGGATATAGCGGTGGAGGAGGATCCGCAGATTCCTACATCGGCAGCGTGATTAGCTTGACATCCAAATGTGAAATCAGATACGAAGGCGTCCTCTACAACATCAACACCGATGAATCCAGCATCGGTTTGCGGAACGGTACTCTCTGTCCCTCCCCATTTTTCCTCCAGATTGGGGTTTTTAGGGTCTGGAAGGGTTTTTGTGGGATTTTGGTATATAGGTTTTGATTTTTGTTGGATTTGGTGGTATGGGTCTTGTTAAATCTGACGTGAGATTTGTTGGGTTTTTAGGAATTTGTTTTTTGTTTTTTCTTTTCATTTTATACGGGTTTTGAGTGTATATTTCAGTTTTTTTTTTAAAATAATTTTATAACCAAGAAGTTTTTATTTATTTATAGAAGATTCTGTATGGTCGGTGGAATGAAAATGTTGAATATTTTTTTTTTATGTTTTTTCTCTTAATTTTTAATTGGGTGGTGAATTGGAATAAAAATAGAACTTATTTTCCCATACGAGAATTGAAAAATGTTGCATTTGATGTATGTGGTTAAGGGCATGTTTGGGTGTTTGAACGAACTGAATTGGAGCAATTGGATTCGGGGTTGGAACATTTTGATCTATGTCTTGTACTTTCAATCTATGTCTTCTTATTGATTGCATTTTCTTTGTTATGTTTTGCTTTGTTTTACCATTGAAAGTAACTGAATATTTCTTGTACCCTGGTCTTTAGTCCTACACAGAGTATTGGAATGCTATCCAGCACATTTTTTAGGAGTACTCGGAAGGAAGATATGGTAGTTCCTATGGTAAGAATAGTTTTAGGTATTTTTGTTGCATACTTCTTAAATGCTTTTGAATTGTGTTCAAAATTCTTTTCCAGCAGGCTTATTGCTATGTTTATGTTGAATGAAAGTGAATTGATTGGATAATCATTTAGGGGTGGTTATGGGCCATGTCAAGGTCAGCGAGAATCTAACCTATTTACTAATTGAGCCAAAATCAGACTTCACATACATTATTTTAATGCAAGCCGAGCATAAACATCTTATGCTAGAAGTAAGATTCATTTTAATCAGACTTCACATACCTAAACCTAAACTTGAAAACCCAAACCTAAACGCGATCCCGAACCAGAACCCGATTTCCTAAACCTATACCTTAACCTATTCTCAATTCCCTAAACCTATAGCTTATAACCTAAACCTAAACCTTAACCTAAACCTAAACCTAAACCTAAACCTAAACCTATAACCTTAACCTAAACCAAATCCTATGACCTAAAACCTAAATGTATTCTCAAATCTCTAAACTTAAACCTACACCTAATCCTAATCTGAACTCCCTAACCTAAACCTAAACCTAAACTTGAAAACTCAAACCTGAACCCGAACCCGATTTCCTAAACCTAAACCTTAACCTATTCTCAATTCCCTAAACCTTAACCTATAACCTAACCTAAACCTACACCTATAACCTACACTATAACCTAAACCTAAGCCTAAAACCTAAACCTCTGACCTAAAACCTAAATGTATTCTCAAATCCCAAAACCTAAACCTACACCTAATCCTAATCTCAACTCCCTAACCTAAACCTAAACCTAAACTTGAAAACCCAAACCTAAACCCGATCTCGAACCCGAACCCGATTTCCTAAACCTAAACCTTAACCTATTCTCAATTCCCTAAACTTATAGCTTATAACCTAAACCTAAACCTTAACCTAAACCTATAACCTTAACCTAAACCAAAACTGTAACGCCCTGAAAATCGGGGGGTCAAGCATAAACTCAACTCCCGAGTTCCAGAACATCACTTATGCAACAAAATGAATGATGATTGAATGTTGACTATATTCGTGCATTGAACATGAGTGAGATTAAGCCCAAACAGCATATCATACTCCAGAGATAGTTAAATTGCAAGCGGAAGACTATGATAGATAGATAAAATATATAAACTATGATGAGTCTCCAGAGTGTGATAACATTACCAGGTTAAATAATTACAAGTACGGTTATAAAATATACCAAATGTGAGGAAGTGTAATGTCTCCTATCCCAAGTACCATAGCCCTGTCAAAACAGTATCAGGTCTTCATTGACCTGCCAGAGAGATACAGATAGGATAACTCCTCCTATCATCATAGAAGTAGTCCGGCTCTGCTTCACAAGCATCACCATCACCTGAAACTCAACAAATCTGGTTGGTATGTACAACACCGTCCCGTAACGTGGGAGTGAGTGATCAACTCAGTGGAACAGTAAAGCATAGGTTAACATGTTATCAACTCAGTCAAGCAGTAATGATAAAGCAGTACAATCAAACAATTCTAACTACTCTTATTTAATGCAAGTATGAAATGACATGATGTATGCCCTTGCCAAACCACCCTCATGCGACATCATCTTACATTCGCGAATGCGTCCATCCCTCAGTGCTCCACATCTACCAGGCACATGCAGTGCGATGATGAGCATGATTACCGAGTAATTATTAGTTCATTTCAAACAGCAGTATTGGGAAACTAAGGTACCTCCCTTGTATCATTCCCAAACATGATCCATCCTAGGGTCGTCAATCCTAGTTAATCTCATACGGTATTATGGTTCGAGAGGCATCGCGAAGGCATCGCAAAGGGCTCATCACCCGTCAGCACGGATACAGATCTCACCGTATGAGGCTCAATTGCTGACCGTCAGCTCGAGTACAGGTCTCACCGTACTCGGCTCAATCGCTGGCCGTCAGCTCGAATACAGGTCTCACCGTACTCGGCTCAACTCATACTCTAGTTGCTGTGAAGGGCTCGTCGCCAATCACAGACCTTGGAGTATACTCGAAGACACTACAGAGGACTCGTTGCCCGTCAGCACGAATATAGGTCTCATCGTACTCGGCTCTCACCGTAAGTGTCGACAGCTCGAATACAGTGTCCCATACCACCGTATTCGGCTCACGAGTTTGGTTGCTCAATAGTCACTACGGGGAGGCACGTGGCCCCAGCATAGGCCGACAGCTCGACCACGGTGTCCCATACCACCATGCCCGGCTCATGAGTCTTAGCGGATCGAGGTACCATGGTTAAAAGGGATTTCACTGGTAAGTTTGGTACCCTAAGTTCAAGCAGTAGCGTCTAAATATGGTAAACATATATAAGACAGATCATGACATGAAGTGCATAAGCACTTCGCGTGGCCAACCACTATCGTCAACCGAAGTACGACTCGGGTTCGTCGAACACATCTCACGTGGCAAATGAATCACAACCACGAATGCAATTCTGGTACCGATTGTCTGGACTATAATCATAGCCCCAAACACAATCAAGTGCAGATAGATAAAGCAGTAGTGGATCAAGATTCAACTCATACAATCAAGGTCTGATATTATCCGTTTAGGGCTGCCAGGGCTGTTGCACGCACTCATTGCTCCACTCCCCCATCACCCATGACGGATCATACAACGTAAATATAAATTTAAACATATACATTACATAGTTAAAATCATAAAGCAGTTGAGCATGTTATGAAGCACAACACAATCATGAGTTTGTACATGTTTAATTCCTAATCACACAACTATCCAAGGAGATCATACACATAGTTAAAAGAGGTTGAGAATCATATCTCAACACCCTTATACATTACAATTTGCTAACTACTGCTCGTTCAGACATTTCAAGAAACACTTAAACAAACATACATCAACATACATGACATATGTCGATCACATAGGCATTAGGCCAAATCCTTTCACTAGGGAGTTGTCCCAATCATAACACGCGTACACCCACGACGGATAGTCATGGCAAGCAGGAATCCAAGTTCTATATTCATTCAGTCATTTCCACAAACACTTGGGCCACATATTTTAGCATATATAATGTATATTGGCCGTGGCGTGATTTAGGGCAAATCCTTTCGTCAAAGGGGTATCGCCAATACAACAATCATGAATCCATGACACTTAGTCATGGCGAGCACGAATGAGAATTCTATACTCATTCAGTCATTTTCACAAACACTTAGAATACATTATTACAACATACATGGTGTATGTTAGCAAAACATGCATTAGGGCTATCCTTTAGCCAAGCGAGTATTTTATCCATGTATAATATATTACTACAACAAATAATCATGATAAATACATCTCCAAAATTTATACGTATACAGTATTTTCTAGAATACGCAATTTCAACATACATAGTGTATATAAGTAAAACATGTATTTAGGCGAATCCTTTTGCCAAATAAGTATTTTATCCATATATCGTATATCCATATAACAAATAAACATGTCAAACACATTTCCAAAAAATATACATATACCGTACTTTCTACAAATACCTAGAGTATGTAGAATTCCATATTTTTCATCTTTAATCGAAACGGAAAACAGACAGCACTTTGTACATGTGCAATTGTATGCAGATCATGAATCTATCATTATCTGACATTGAAAGCGTTGAAAACCATAACCTATACACCTAAAGTCCGCACCTTTTGTCGTAGAATCGTAACGGAGTCGATAAGTTTGCTAAGCTTCTGTATTCGGCAGTTTGGTAACCTATAGAACGAAATAGGTTAGCTATTTCATAACCTACAACCCTTACAACTCTAAAACAGATTAGGGTTAGGGTTTCTTACCTAAAAACGGGGCTGGAATCGCCTGGAAAACGATTAGAACGAAGCGGTGTAGCTCGTATAGCGGCAGGGAAGAGTGGCAGGGAGAAACTCCCACTGCACCCACACTTTCTCTCTCTTTTCTCTCTCAATCTCAAATTCGAATGGCTGCCAAGAGAGAGGGTTTAAGGTCCTTATATAGTCTAAAAACTCACCGAAATAGACTCTAGGTCAAAGTATACTTAGGTTATAACCAAAATGAGCTGGTTTCAGCTCAACGGAGGACTTCTGGCGGGCCTCCTTGAGCCAAAGGTCAGACTTAAACTCACCAACGTTGGATCTACGTTCTATTAAGTTTTCGTTTCGGTCGGGATTCCAGATCACGCGTGGCGGACCAGTTTCAGTTCAACGGTCAGCGGATCTCAATCAGAGATTTCGAGTACATGTAAATGTGTATGAAATTTCTCCTGATCCGAGGGTGTAATTTGGTCTGATTCTGACGGTCTGGTTGCTTAAAACTGATCCGCAAGTGAGTGGTGCCAGATTACTATTCAAGATATTTTATTTTGAATTAATTTCACATTTCTCACACTCTTCACTCCGAGCTCAAGCGAATAGCGCTGGAACACTATCTGGAGTTGATTTCCGAGATGGTTGTCAAGCCCAGCGAGGCGGTCCTAATTCCTTAACTTCGTGTTAATCGGACTTCCGACGTGCGGTCCAGATCCGATACGGAGTTTCGAGATGCTCTCGAGAGCAGCTGGGTAATGAGATTGATCCTAGATTTTAGGGTAACCTAGTGTCAATGATTCTGCAAGTTTTGGGTCTTGCAGATCGTATTTAAAGCGATTGGTGCTAATTTTACAGGTACTTTAGTTTAGCACTAGCTGATTCTCGCCTAATTTCTAAAGGATTTAATCCTGTATGATTTCCGTCTAAGGTGGTACCTGGGCCTTTGTAGTTTATATATAAAGTGATCCAAGTTATACTACTTAGCTAGTTTAGGATAGTGTCTAGGATGAAAGTGCTTAGAAAAATTGAAAGAACAAGGTAGTGAAGGGTGAGATTTGTGAAGGAAATGGGTTAAGGAGCGATTTTAGACTGTGGGATTCAGTTCTGACAAGTTAATAAGGTGTTAGGAGCAACCCATTGCCTAAGGACGTCTAATTTCAGGTTGGGGAAAATCCAGGATGTTACAAAAACCTATGACCCAAAACCTTAACCTATAACCTAACCTTAACCTAAACCTAAAACCTAAACCTTAACCAATAACCTAAAACCTAAACCTATGACCTAAAACATAAATGTATTCTCAAATCTCTAAACCTAAACCTACACCTAATCCTACTCTCAACTCCCTAACCTAAACCTAAACCTAAACTTGAAAACCCAAACCTAAACCCGATCCCGAACCCGAACCCGGTTTCCTAAACCTAAACCTTAACCTATTCTCAATTCCCTAAACCTATAGCTTATAACCTAAACCTAAACCTTAACCTAAACCTATAAACTTAACCTAAACCAAAACCTATGACCTAAAACCTAAATGTATTCTCAAATCTCTAAACCTAAGCCTAAACCTAATCCTAATCTCAACTCCCTAACCTAAACCTAAACCTAAACTTGAAAACCCAAACCTAAAACCCGATCCCGAACCCGAACCCGATTTCCTAAACCTAAACCTTAACCTATTCTCAAATCCCTAAACTTAAACCTACACCTAATCCTAATCTAAACTCCCTAACCTAAACCTAAACCTAAACTTGAAAACCCAAAGCTAAACCTAATCCCGAACCCGAACTCGAATTCCTAAACCTAAACCTTAACCTACTCTCAAATCCCTAAACCTAAACCTATAGCTAATCCTAATCTCAACTCCCTAACCTAAACCTAAACCTAAACCTAAACTTGAAAACTCAAACCTAAACCTGCTCCCAAACCCAAATCCAATTTCCTAAACCTAAACCTTAACATATTCTCAATTCCCTAAACCTATAGCTTATAAGACCTAAAACCTTAACCTTAACCTAAACCAAAAACCTTAAAACCAAAACCTATGACCTAAAACCTTAACCTATAACCTATAACCTAAACTTATAACCTATAGCCTAACCTAAACCTAAACCTAAAACCTAAACCTTAACCAATAACCTAAAACCTAATCCTATGACCTAAAACCTAAATGTATTCTCAAATCCCTAAACCTAAACCTAAACCTACACCTAATCCTAATCTCAACTCCCTAACCTAAACCTAAACCTAAACTCGAAAACCCAAACCTAAACCCGATCCCAAACCCGAACCCGAACCCGATTCCCTAAACCTAAACCTTAACCTATTCTCAATTCCCTAAACCTATAGCTTATAACCTAAACCTAAACATAAACCTTAACCTAAACCTATAACCTAAACCTAAACCAAAACCTATGACCCAAAACCTAAATGTATTCTCAAATCTCTAAACCTAAACCTAAACCTAATCCTAATCTTAACTCCCTAACCTAAACCTAAACCTAAACCTAATCCTAATCTTAACTCCCTAACCTAAACCTAAACCTAAACTTGAAAACCCAAACCTAAAACCCAATCCCGAACCCGAACCCGATTTCCTAAACCTAAACCTTAATCTATTCTCAAATCCCTAAACTTAAACCTACACCTAATCCTAATCTAAACTCCCTAACCTAAACCTAAACCTAAACTTCAAAACCCAAAACTAAACCCAATCCCGAACCCGAACCCGAATTCCTAAACCTAAACCTTAACCTATTTTCAAATCCCTAAACCTAAGCCTACACCTAATCCTAATATCAACTCCCTAACCTAAAGCTAAACCTAAACTTGAAAACCCAAACCTAAACCCGATCCCGAACCCGAACCCGATTTCCTAAACCTAAACCTTAACATATTCTCAATTCCCTAAACCTATATAGCTTATAGGGCCTAAAACCTTAACCTTAACCTAAACCTATAACCTTAAAACCAAAACCTATGACCTAAAACCTTAACCTATAACCTATAACCTAAACTTATAACCTATAACCTAACCTTAACCTAAACCTATGACCTAAAACCTAAATGTATTCTCAAATCCCAAAACCTAAACCTACACCTAATCCTAATCTCAACTCCCTAACCTAAACCTAAACCTAAACTCGAAAACCCAAACCTAAACCCGATCCTGAACCCGAACCCCAACCCGATTCCTTAAACCTAAACCTTAACCTATTCTCAATTTCCTAAACCTATAGCTTATAACCTAAACCTAAACCTTAACCTAAACCTATAACCTTAACCTAAACCAAAACCTATGACCTAAAACCTAAATGTATTCTCAAATCTCTAAACCTAAACCTAAACCTAATCCTAATCTCAACTCCCTAACCTAAACCTAAACCTAAAATTGAAAACCCAAACCTAAAACCCGAACCCGATTTCCTAAACCTAAACCTTAACCTATTCTCAAATCCCTAAACTTAAACCTACACCTAATCCTAATATAAACTCCCTAACCTAAACCTGAACCTAAATTTGAAAACCCAAAGCCAAACTTAATCCTGAACCCGAACTCGAATTCCTAAACCTAAACCTTAACCTATTTCAAATCCCTAAATCTAAACCTACACCTAATCCTAATCTCATCTCCCTAACCTAAACCTAAACCTAAACTTGAAAACCCAAACCTAAACCCAAACCCGAACCCAAACCTAAACCTTTACCTATTCTCAATTCCCTAAACCTATAGCTTATAACCTAACCCTAAACCTTAACCTAAATCTAAACCAAAACCTTAACCTAAACCTAAATCTAAACCTATAACCTTAACCTAAACCAAAACCTATGACCTAAAACCTTAACCTGTAACCTATAACCTAAACTTATAACCTATAACCTAACCTTAACCTTAACCTATAACCTAAAACCTAAAACCTAAACCTAAACCTAAAATTAAATGTATTCTCAAATCCCTAAACCTAAACCTACACCTAATCCTAATCTCAACTCCCTCACCTAAACCTAAACCTAAACTTGAAAACCCAAACCTAAACCCGAACCCGATTTCCTAAACCTAAACCTTTACCTATTCTCAATTCCCTAAACCTAAACCTTAACCTTAACCTAAACCAAAACCTTAACCTAAACCTAAACCTACACCTATAACCTTAACCTAAACCAAAACCTATGACCTAAAACCTTAACCTATAACCTATAACCTAAACTTATAACCTATAACCTAACCTTAACCTAAACCTTAACCTATAACCTGAAACCTAAAACTAAATGTATTCTTAAATCCCTAAACCTAAACCTACACCTAATCCTAATCTCAGCTCCCTAACCTAAACCCAAACCCGATCCCAAACCAGAACTCGATTTCCTAAACCTAAACCTTAACCTATTCTCAAATCCATAAACCTATAGCTTATAATCTAAACCTAAACCTAAACCTAAACCAATAATCTAAATGTATTCTCAAATCTCTAAACCTAAACCTACACCTAATCCTAATCTCAACTCACTAAGCTAAACCTAAACCTAAACTTGAAAACCCAAACCTAAACCCAATCCTGAGAACCCGATTTCCTAAACCTAAACCTTAACCTATTCTCAATTCCCTATACCTATAGCATATAACCTAAACCTATAGCATATAACTTAAACCTAAGCCTAAACCTAAACCTTAACCTATTCTTAATTCCCTAAACCTAAACCTAAACCTATTCTCAATTCCCTAAACCTAAACCTAAACCTATAACCTATAACCTATAACGTAAACCTAAACCTAAAACCTAAATGTATTCTCAAATCCCCAAACCTAAACCTACATCTAATTCTAATCTCAACTACCTAACCTAAACATAAACCTAAACTTGAAAATGCAAACTGAAACCCGATCCTGAACCTGAACCTGATTTCCTAAACCTAAACCTTAACCTATTCTCAATTCCCTAAACCTATAACTTATAACCTAAACCTAAACCTTAACCTAAACTTAAACCTAAAACCTAAATGTATTCTCAAATCCCTAAACCTAAACCTACACCTAATCCTAATCTCAACTCCCTAACCTAAACCTAAACCTAAACTTAAAAACCCAAACCTAAACCCGATCCCAAACCCGAACCCGATTTCCTAAGCCTAAACCTTTACCTATTCTCAATTCCCTAAACCTATAGCTTATAACCTAACCCTAAACCTTAACCTAAACCTAAACCTATAACCTTAACCTAAACCAAAACCTATGGCCTAAAACCTTAACCTATAACCTATAACCTAAACTTATAACATATAACCTAACCTTAACCTATAACCTAAAACCTAAACCTAAACCTAAAACTAAATGTATTCTTAAATCCCTAAACCTAAACCTACACCTAATCCTAATCTCAACTCCCTAACCTAAACCTAAACCTAAACTTGAAAACCCAAACCTAAACCCTATCCCGAACCCGAACCCGATTTCCTAAACCTAAACCTTAACCTATTCTCAATTCCCTAAACCTATAGCTTATAACCTAAACCTTAACCTAAACCTAAACCAATAATCTAAATGTATTCTCAAATCCTTAAACCTAAACCTACACCTAATCCTAATCTCAACTCCCTAACCTAAACCTCAAAACCCAAACCTAAACCCGATCCCGAACCCGAACCCGATTTTCCAAACCTAAACCTTAACCTATTCTCAATTCCCTAAACCTTAACCTATAACCTAACCTAAACCTAAACCTATAACCTGCACTTATAACCTAAACCTATAACCTAAGCCTAAACCTAAACCTAAACCTAAACCTAAAACCAATCACCCTAATAGGATTGAGATGGCTTTGATGGATGTACACAAACAAGCCACTGCAAACCTACAAAGTGGAGATAAGAAGAAACATCTCCAATTACTTATTATCATTTTACTTGACATAAGTGGTTCATGTGGTGAGTGCAAACAAGACCCTAAATCCTAGAGAGATGGAATGAATCAACTAAAGCATTTTGTTTTCTGATTTTGCAGGAAAGATAAAACATGTTTGCAAAACGGAGTTGGGCATAGTGTCGCAGTGTTGCCAACCGAGACAGGCATCCAGAGTCAATAAACAGTATCTCGAAAATGTTGCCTTAAAAATTAATGTCCAGGTTTGTGATTCTTTGAAGTGGTTGAACTTTGAATGTCTGATGCGTTTCTTCTTTTGCCTCTTTTGAAGTTGTTCTCGGCACAGCCGCATCGGCAGGAGCCGATAAGAGATCTTTTTCAAGTTGTGTAGGATCCTCAGAGAGGTTCTATGAACAAAGGGATGATCCGGTAAGTCTTTTTCTCTTCTGTTTTTGTATGATCTTTGGTGCAAGTATTTGAATTCATTGTTTAAAGAATATCTATGGTATTTGGCAAAAAACTATTAATTGCATTCAGACAAGCAACAGGACAGAAGCCTCATCGCATCATATTCTATAGGTAATTCTTCACCTCGGGAGTCTCTATAGAGTATGAATATTATGATTTAGTCTTGGTTTTTGTTAGATGAGAAACTTTTTGGTATTTTGGCTCATGATTTGGAGTTTTGCAGGGTTGGTGTGAGCGTATTTATGCATGGATGAATGTAATGTGGATAAGATTGTTTGTGTTTGGATGGATGTAGTTTATGTTTGGATGAATGTAGTTTATGTTTGGATGGATTTATGTAATTTGGGTTTAGATGGATGTGAATGTGAATATGATGAAATAGATTATATAACAGGTGTATATCAGGAAGAATATGATGTTGTAACAGGTGTATATAATAGGTATATATTAAGAAGAATATGATATTGTAACAGGTGTATGTTGTTTGTGTTTGGATGGATGTAGTTTTATGTTTGGATGAATGTAGTTTTTGTTTGGATAGATTTATGTCGTTTGGGTTTAGATGGATGTGAATGTGAATATGATGAAATATATTATATAACAGGTGTATATCAGGAAGAATACGATGTTGTAACAAGTGTATATCAGGAAGAATATAATATGAACAGGTGTATATGCAAATACGAGACGGCTGAAGACTGTCCTTTTAAAGGACGGTTCACGACCGTCCTTCTCAAGTTCATAAGAGATGGTCCATGACCGTCCTTTTCCGATTCATAAGAGACGGTCTATAATCGTCCTTTTTATTGACGGTCTATAATCGTCCTTTTTATTGACGGTCATGGGCCGTCCTTTTTACGGACAGTCAAAGACTGTCCTTTTCAGCTTCATATAAACCTACCATTATAGACGGTCAATGACCGTCCTTTTTTAGAGACGGTCCATGACCGTCCGTTTTTAGAGACGGTCCATGACCGTCCTTCTTTAGAGACGGTTTATGTCCGTCCTTTAAAAAATACGACATGTCAAAATTTTACGGCCGTTGCGACGGTCCAGGACCGTCCTTTTTGGCCTTTTGAGACGGTTTTCAACCGTCCTTTTTTCGCCGTTTTGGCGTAGTGACTGTATTATCTCTCCTTTCTTTTATTTCTTTCGATCGAGGCACTCGACAACACCCACCTACCATTTGTCCAAATCAGGTTCGTGCAAGTGACACATGAGAGGGGACCCCATTTATGTTGATGATTCAACCCTTGCCAACCAATGATGGGACGCATTAGATCACATTATCTTGGGTATGCAATGTCTGCACCTACACTAAAAAACATTGTTCCTCTTAAGTGGGATCCATTCATTTACAATGTGGTTTTTGTTTTTTTAACTTTTTGGTCCTTTCTTAATGTAGATACAGGTTGAAGGTAAGCCAATGGAAGTTTTGAAACTAGTGAAATGCCTGCGGTGCAACCTGTACAATAGAAGAGGGAGCAATTTCAGCCCTTTGAAACACGTTAATAGCACAAAAACACATCGCAAAAGCCATGCGCGACCTACACAATAGAGAAGGGAACAATTTCAGCCCTTTCGACCTGCACAATAGATAATGAAGCAATTTCAGCTCTTTCAAAAGCAATTGTTCTTTCTTCTGTTAGACTTAGTTTTCTTTTAGCTTACATTAGTTATAAGCTATTGTTTATATTTAGGAAATAATGCCCCTAAATTGTTTCTACTGACTTTCATCGACAAAGTCACGAAAAAATGTTCCTTAGTCTCTCTCTCTCTCTCTCTCTCTCTCTCTCTCTCTCTCTCTCTCTCTCTCTCTCTCTCCTGTTTAGGTCGGTTGCAAGTGAAATTGTCTCATTCAAGCTATTCTCATCAAGTAAATGAGACTAGGATGACTCTGTTTTTACTGGCCCCAATAATCAAGACTGTCTATATGTTTTTCAGGGACCGTGATACCCAACATATAACAAGGCATAAACAAGGCATATATAAGAAAAAACTTAATTGTCTGCTCAACTTTTGTTGCTACCAATGAAAAATGAGAAATGGATCTCAAGTATCAATTCCTTTTTTTATTTTTATTTTTTTTATTTTAAGAATTAACGATAAAACACAGCTGTGTTTATCAAGGATTATGCTGAATTGTCATGTTCTCTTTGGCCTTGTGCTTGGATAATCCAGACCGCCCATCTATCCTATCACATCGAATAAGTAGTACCCAAAAAAAATGTCAAACCAGTGGGACAATCCCGATCATCCAATTTTCCCAGTTGACCATGGATGTTTTGACCATAACCTTGAAGGTAGCCAATTGGAGAGTTGAAACTGCCCATTTATGGTAGGGCCAACCATATGAATGGTCGAGATCATCAAAAGTGCATCCATTTGGGGCCATTGTGGGTGGGACATTATATTGGTTTATCATCTCTTGATGCATGTTGTAAATGGGCGTGCAGGTCGATCACTTGACGAACATATTGGGATGCAGTTTGAAAATTGTTGCTTGAAATCCATTTTCAAACTACGCCAATCTTCGGAAAGGGAGAAAAATTCGTTAACAGATCTAACAGAGTAGCATTTATACCAAGGGAACAGCCGTTCGGTATCTAACCAATGGCGCTTTGCCACATCACTTCAGTAGCCAAAAGGCTACTGAAGCGTTCAGTATCCAATCCGCTCCCCCAATCCATTTCCGTAAGGGCCCGTTTAGAGAGAGCGGATTGGATACTGAACGCTTCAGTAGCCAAAAGGCTACTGAAGTGATGTGGCAAAACGCCATTGGTTATATACCAATGGTATGTTCCCTTGGTATAAATGCTACTCTGTTAGATCCATTAACGGATTTTTCTCCGTTTCCAACGTGCACCCACTCGGCCACGAAATCGAATTGTCATACTAAGAAATTTCAGTTGGGCCCACTGTGAATTTATGTGATTTATCCACACCTTCAATCTGTTTTTCCATCTAATTTTAGGCGTTGAGCCCAAAATTGAAGCTTATAAAAATCTCAAGTGGACCATACCACAGGAAACATTGGAAATAATGATTTCCACCATTGAAACCTTTCAGGCCCCACAGTGATGTTTATTTTTCATCCAAACTGTTCAAAGGATTAAAAAACATGGATGAAGGATTTAAAAGAAAAAAAAATCAAAAAAATAAATATAATCTTGATCTAAAACTTCTATGGACCCTAAGAATTTTTCAACGGTATAAATTCAATTCACATTATTTCCTTTGGTGTGGTCGATTTTAGCCTTTTATATGCTTAGATTTTGAGCTAAGGCCCTAAAATTATCTTATAAAACTGGATGGACAGACTGGATAAAATACATAAATCATGGTGGACTCCACAGAGTTTACTCAGTATGCAATCAGCTTCCCTTGGCCACATACTGGTAAACTTCTATTTAAATAGAGTCCGAGCTTAGGGTGTAATGGAACGGATGTGATGAAAATAGACCATCAACATGGAGGTTATGATTAGTGGCAATTGATTTATGGGGCTTACCATCTATGGAGTGATTCCACTTGCCTGACTCCGGAGTGAACCATGCAATATTTATACACACCGCTGTTTACTCGTATTAAACCATACATACCATCTTACTTTAGTCGTTGTATTTAATGATTTTTATACTTCCTTTCTATACAGCATACGGTGGTAGTTCCCCTATATTGAGAATTGATTGGCCACGTGTTGATGGGTTCTATACACACCTTAAGACGGTAAACTCATGGGCCGGGGATGATGGTCATGGGACACTATGCCCGAGCCGTTGGCCTACGCTGGTGACGAGCCCCCATAATGACCTTGAGTTTATTTAAACTGACTGATTGTAACTGGTTTAATAAGGATTTGGCTAATCATGCATACATGGCATAGACCAACGTCTATCGCTAATGTACATGATGTACGTCAGGCAGTCGTTATACGGTACGTGATGTACGTACGTGATGTGCATCGCTAACGGCCAGCCTCTGTCCGACTGGATGAGTATTCCCAGGTCGATGATTGCATGGGTGACGAGCTCACTGTCCGCATGGATGAGCATCCCTGGGGCGATGATTGCATTCACTCATTCATACACATAATAAGACCGCATTTGCTATGTTTTGGTTGTCTAGATGTTTTATGTTATTTCTTGTCTAGGGTGGCGGTGTGTAATCTTGAGGGAAAATCACACTGAGCTGACCACTCATTCATCAATGTTCAACAGTACAGAGAATGTACGTACAGGAGTAGATGGATACGCAGTGGACCCAGAGGCGGCCGCAGTCGAGGAAGAGCTTTATGATGAGGAGTTGCAACAGGAGGTAGCCGTTTACTTTGGATTAAATCAATAGATTAGTTATTTACTATCATTTCAGTACATTTTAGAATTTGAGGTTTTGTATATGGGCCCCAGCTAAGTGGCCCAGAATATTGCTTTTGGTTGGGTTACATTTATACTACGCATAGTTTCCATTAATCGCACTTTGATTTGATTTGATTATCAGTTAACACCCGAATTTTCAGGAAACGAGTCGTATACTCGGGTCCCAAAAACCAGGGCGTTACATGTAGTGTGTCAGCTTAAGAGCCTAATGCCAAGTATAAGAAATTAGTTAATAAACACCGGAATCAAAAGGTATCTCAGAATCATGAGCTAAGTTCCTTAAGTAACTCGAGGACGAGTTTTTTTCAAGTTGAGGGGTCTGATGTAGAACATGTCACAGATACATTCCTAGAATGGTTGGACCAAAAGAAGGTGGATCGTAAGTTGATCATAATTTTTGATCTGGGTATCGTTACGACACACCTGACTGAGTATCAAGAACAGAAGCAGCATGAGAACTCGAGGACAAGTTCTTTTGAAGTGGAGGGGACTGATGTAGAGCGGGTCACGGAGACTTTCATGTCCAAGATGAATCAGAGAAGGCTCGATTGGAGGCAGAAGTCATCAAGACCGTCAGAACCTTAAAACAGGCATATCTTTCAAACCGGAATGAGTTACTTGACGTACCCTATATGATTTTGGGGTAGGACGAGCTAGCCAACCAAATTGGCAATGTTGAGTTGCCCACGCCAAATTTTCGAGATTCCATCATATCGACAGTCGAATTCCATCATATCGACAGTCGAATTCCATGTTTATTTCCGTTTTTACTATTTTTAGTAAGTTTTGGTTTAAATATAACTCTTCATTCGTTGGGCTTCAGGAGTTGTGTCCAATAGGAAATGTGCTTAGAAAAATTAAGAGAATAACATGGTTAAGCCACGTAGGACCCTTACTATAAATAGTAAATTTACTATTTATAGTATGTTGCGAATTCTAGGAGTTTTAATTATAGTTTAATTCCTAAACTTATTCCAAGTCTTGGTATCCTTATTTAAAGGGTTGTAGACTCATTTATTCATCTATCAATATTCAACAAATTTATTTTGACTTTCTAGAATTATTTCTAGTTTCTATTTTTCCTCATGGATTCGAAGTAGTTATCCTCCCTGAGGAAGACGATGATCGACCTCATTACATTCATCCCTGCGTTAGAGTTCCTTCCAGACCATTCATGATTTCGTGGAGGAATCCAAGGAAACCGGTGAGGTGTACACCATGGTGGTAAAGGGTGAGAAATCAGAGCACTTAAACAATCCTCCAAGTTTAAGGTTATTGCTGAATGAATTCAAAGAAATATGACTTCAAGAGTTACCCGATGGATTGCCACATCCAACATCACATAGACTTCGTCCTTAGGGCTAGCTTGCCCAATAGCCCTCACTATCGGATGAGTCCAAAAGAGTGTGAGATATTTCACAGGTAGGTGGAGGAATTGATCCATAATGGTCTTTTAAGAGAGAGCATGAGCCCATGTGTCATGCCAATTTTATTAACGCCGAAGAAAGATGAGAGCTGGAGCATATGTGTTGACGGTTGGATAATTAATAAGATTACATTAAATATCAGTTTTTAATACCGAGATTGGAACACATGCTTGATATGATAGAACGTGCCAAAGGTGTTCTTTAAACTCGATATGAGGAGCGGGTTCCATTAAATTCATATCCAGCCCCGTGATGAATGAAAAATTGCATTCAAGACCAAGCAAGGGTTAAATAAGTGGCTGGTCATGCCCTTTGGTTTATCAAACTCACCGAGCACTTTTATCCATCTGATGAATCAAGTAATGAAGTTATCAATTGGCTAGTTTGTGGTAGTATATTTTAATGACATCCTGATATATAGCCTTGGTGAGACGAAGTACGTGGAATATCTCATGTAGGTGCTACAAGTCCTGGCTGTTAACAAGTTATACCTTAACTTAAAGAAGTTTAGTTTTTCAACCGACAGTTTGTCCCTGTTCTAAATTGTTTATGATCGAGTGCCCCACTACGCACTTAACTTGATCCCTTTGCCCAAGTTCCCGGGCATGAGTATTGCAGCAAAACATATAGCGGATCGAATTGTGGGCATTCATGCGGATGTACGTGCAAGCCAATTTGCATGCCTCGAACGATAAATACAAGGAACAAGCCGACAAGTATTGGTGGCAAAAGGTGTTTGAGGTGTTTCATCTACACAAGGAAAGATTTCCGACTGGAACCTACAACAAGTTGAAGAATAAGAAGACTGGATCGGTGCTGATCCCCCGAAAGATCAATGAAAATGCTTACATTGCTGATATTCCGGATGACAGAGATCTCATGTACTTTCAACATTGCGGACCTGACCGAGTATCATGAACCAAAACTGGATGAGAACTCGAGGTCAAGTTCTTTTAAAGTGGAGGGGATTGGTGTAGAGTGGGTTGTGGACATTTTCACGGCAAAGATGGACAAGAGAAGGCCCGATCGGAGGCGAAAATGATTTAGACCATGAAAACCTTAAAACAATCGTATCTCTCAAATCAGAATGAATTTTTCAATGTATCATATATGATTTTGGGGTAGGAGAAGCTACTTTAACCAACCAACCCCACTATGCCAGGCCCACGCTCGATTTGCGAGATTTCATTGTATTGACAGTCAAAAGTCCATTTTATTTCATTTTTACTATAAAATAGTAAGTTTTAGTTCAATCATAACTTTTGATCCTTTGAGTTTTAGGAGTTGTGCCCAACATGAAAATGACTTTAAAAATTAGTAGAAGAACATGGTTAGGCCAAATTGGACACTTACTATTTTTGTCCAAAAATCATGAAGTCTAGCAGGAATGATGACCATCTATAAATAGTAAAGTTATTATTTATAATAAGTCACTGTAAGGCCCGTATCCTAGTCCGTACTATTCCGTAGACTCCCGTGATCCTTCCCGTCGAATTTCGGCAATTCGCAACCTATAATCGACTTTTGCGCGCGACCCTAAGTCGTATTCCATAAATTTGAGTCAGCTTAATCTGAGACTTGTACCATTGCGATCGCACCGTCGCCGCGGTTCCAACACCGCGTCTTGCATATCGATCCGATACCCTGGCCAGGAGATGTGGGCCCGCGTTCAGTTCGAGGAAAACACCGCGCGTTTGTAATCCCAAGAGAATCTCTATAACATGTCCCATCAATCAATCACTGACTCAATCAATCAATCAATCACCTCATGTCAAGTACAAGAGTAACCCCAAAGTCAACTCTCTCTCACCCTCTCTCTTACACACTCATACATGTCAAGTACAACTATCACCTCACATCCATCACTCACATCCATCACATCTCTTATAACCATCCCTTCTCTCTCTCTCTCTCTCTCTCTCTCTCTCTCTCTCTCTCTCTTTCTCAACACATTTTCCAAGCAACCAATGTGGTGGACGTCCAAGCAATTCTAAGAGAGAAAAGTGCATGTGTGTGGCCCACTTCCCACCCCAAAATCCTTCATCCTAGCCATTCATTTCTCATCATCTTCCATCAAAGAGGGACACAAGGAGCTCAGCGTTCCATCGGACCAAGAAGATCGAACGGTGGGTGTTTCTATAGGCCTACATTTCTTGTTTTGATGATGGGCCAAGTGAGGCCTACCGATCGACGGTATGGATCTCACTTTGGAGCTTAGATGTGGCCGATGGCTCACTATGATTCACATGATCATTTCATGATGAGGTCAATCTCCATGGACCCCATCATGATGTTTACTTTCTAAGTTTAAAAGAGGTCATTTAGACCTACCATTTTTGTGGAGAAGGAATCTCCACCATCGATTTTTGATTTGGTGGGCCCACATGTATTGGGACCCACTTGATGTATGATTGAATGCATGGAACGGAGGGCCAATAGTGTCGAGGTCCCTCCATCATCACTTCTCTCTCTCTCTCTCTCTCTCTCTCTCTCTCTCTCTCTCTCTCTCTCTCTCTCTCTCTTATTTTGTGGCCCACATGATGAGTGTATGTGGTATCTAGACCGTCCATCAAACGGACCCCATGGCCGTCCAAACCACACGGACCCTACCTTATGGATGTTGGGAAAACACAAATACTAGATTGATCTAATTAAGTGGGGCCACGTCAATGTGGGACCCACCTTAATGGACGTTCACATCGTCCAGCATCCTTGGACGCTGGATGTGGTCCAGTGAAGGGCGAACCGGCAGTGGGGTGTACTGACAGTAACAAAAAAAAGGGATAGTTAATGTTTTAGGTGGGCCGCTCATGCAGGCCCCTCCTTGATGCATTGGTCAAATCCACGCCGTCCATCCCATTCCCTAGATCATTTTAGGCGTTGAGTCGAAAAAAGATGTCAATCCGACTATCTGGCGAGCCGTAACATAGCAAACAATGTTTTATACAATTGAAATTCACCTGATGTTTCTACATGCCAAAATACCTCGAATATTGGCCTTGGTGGCTTTGTCTTGAGCCGTAAGATCCAATGGGTGGAGTGGATCCACCTGATGCGGGCCCTACCACGGAAAAACCAAAAAAAAATAATAAATAAGAGGAAGCAGGCGCTGCCGCTGCTGGACACACAACAGCATCCTGATGCGCTCCTATGTAGTGGACGGACGGGCCTGAGACCGTGGGTCCCAGTCGTAGGCCCCCACCGTGATGTATGTGCATCCGTCCATCCATCCCTCTAACCGTCCATCCTTTTGGTTGTGGCCCACATGATATACGTGTGGGATCCACACCGTCCAAATGGCTGGATGTTGGGACCCACTATTGATGTATTTATTCTATATCCATGCTATCTGTTAGGTGGACCATGCTGCAAACAGTGGAGAGATTGAACATTTGCTATTGGAACCCTCTGGTCTCAGAGGTTTTAGATAAATATAAAAATTTATTTATTTTAATAGAGTCTGTGTGACCTTATAACAGATTGGATGGAAAATAAACGTTATGGTGGGCCCCACATGGGACCCATTGATGTATGTGTTCCACACTTTCCATCAGTGTGGCCCCCACTATGAGGCATGTGCCTTATCTATGTTGTCCATCCCTATGGGACCCACCATGATGCATGTGTTGCATCCAAACCGTCCAACCATTTTGAAAGCTCATTTTAAGGCGTGAGACTAAAAATAAGACAGATCTAAGATCAAGTGGACCTGTAACGCCCTAAAAATTGGGGGTCGAGTAGAAACTCAACACCCGAGTTCCAATACATCACTTATGCAACACATTTAATGATGATTGTATGTTGTATGTATTAGTGCGTAAAACATGCGTAAAACATGAGTGAGATTAAGCCAAAACAGCAAACATAATCCAAGGACAGTCATAATACGCAAGCGGAAGACTAAAAAGAATATGTATAACCTTATAAACCATTTCAGGTCCCCAAAATATGTATGCATTGTTAGGTCAATAATTACAAGTACTATTTCAAAATACAAAATGTCAAAGTTGTGGTATTCTGCTACAAGTAAAACCCTAGAGCCCCGTCGATCAGAACGGTTGAAATGAATCTGCCTAAATACTGCATATAAGATTAGGCGTCCTCGTCATCCTCAAAGTTCGGCTCCGCCTCATAGGCATCGCCACCACCTGCATCTAAGACAGGGTCTGCTTGGTGTGTATAACACCGTCCCGTAACGTGGGAGTGAGTGATCAACTCAGTGGAACAATAAAGCAAAGGTCAACATGTTATCAATTCAATCAAGCGGTAATGATAAAACAGTAAATCACACATCCCTAAGTACTCTTATTAATGCAAGTATGGTATGTATGTATGATGCATGCCCTCGCCTACGCTCCCTCAGCGACTCCTTACGATCGCGGCATGCCACACTCCCTCAGTGCTTGACCATCAACTCCAAACGCACACATAATGTGGTGTATGAACGTGATTACCAAGTCCCTTATTACTCATTTTCATACAGCAGGATTGGGAAACTAAGGTACCTCCCTTATATCACTTTCCAAACAAAGATCCATTTTAGGGTCGTCAATCCTAGCAAACTCATACGATGATACGGTTCTAGGTCACTGCAAAAGGGCTCGTCGCCTTATCAGCGCAGGCTTAATTATACTCTAGTTGCTACGGAAAGGCTCGTTGCCTCGCCGCAGAGTCAAAGTATGCTCGAGGTCACTACAAAGGGCTTGTCACCTTAGCAGTGTAGGCCGACAACTCGAATACAGTGTCTCATACCACCATATTCAGCTCAAGAGTCTGGGTTGCTCATTGGTCACTACGGGAAGGCTCGTTGCCCCAGCATAGGCCAACAACTCGACCACGGTGTCCAATACCACCATGTCCGGCTTATGAGTCTTAGCGGATCAAGGTACCAAAGTTAACAGGGATTTCAATGGTGAGTTTGGTACTCTAGGTTCAAGCAGTAATGTCCAAACATGGTTAACATACATCGGGCCAATCGGGTTATTTGACGGGCTCGACTAGCACGAGCGTACATCGAGCTGATCGACATGAAGCGCATAAGCACTCCGTGTGGCCTAACCACTGTCGCCGATCAATATACGACTCGAATTCATCAGGCACGTCTCATGTGGTGGGACAAAGTCAGCCACTACTTCGAGGCCTATTACCGATTGCCTGGACTATATAATAGCCCCAAAGACATTCAATTACAACGATCTAACATATGAGATACTCAAGCAGTAATGGAGCAATGATTCAAATCATACAATCAGTTGAGCATGTTATGAAGTACAACATAAACATGAATCCACACTTATGCATTTCTAGGTAAAAGTAATGAATATGAAATAAGGCATATGGAGGAAATTGTACACATCATTAGAGTGGCTGAGAATCCTATCTCAACACCCATTTAAAGAACAGTTTACAAGTATTTATTCATACAGACATGTTTACAAACACTTAGCATACACATTATATCATACATAGTATGTATTGGTTAGCATACGTATTAGGGCAAGTCCTTTCGTCAAAGGATTGTCGCCTACACAACAATCGCATAGCCACGATAGTTAGTCATGGCGTACACTAACGCAAGGTTTATACTCATTTAGTCTTTTACTCAAACACTTAGGCAACGCATTGTAATATACACAACGTATGTTAATATAACATGTATTAGGCTAATCCGTTCACCCGGAAGTTGATACACATGCATCTAGCATACATAGACATCAATTAATCATGGCAAGCACAAATTCGAATTTCATACGTATACGGTATTTTCTACAAATATGAGGAATACAGTATATTCAACCTAGCTAACGTATAACCAAAAAACGATACGGACATCACTTTATGCATGTGAAATAGCGTCCACGTTAGTAATATATCATTAACCGACATTGAAAGCCTTGAAAACCATAACCTATATGTTTATAGTCCACACCTTACGCCGATAAACAAGTATTGAACTCAGTTTGTATATCGAGTCTTCGTCTACGGAAGAACGACAACCTAAATCATGAAATAGGTTAGCTATTTCATCACTTACGCTATTTGGTACTCTAACACCGGTTAGGGTTAGGTTTACTTACCTAAGAACGGGGTCGGTATCGCCTGAAAAACGATATAGATACGATAGTTGAGCACGTGGACTGGCAGGAAAAAGCCCTGGATTAATCACCAACTCTCTCTCTCTCTCACACTTTCTCTCTCTTTCCTCAGGGTTGAAAATTCGTATGTGAAGAGAGAGAGAGGGGTTTTAAGGTGTTTATATAGGCTTGCAAGTGATGGAAATGACCCCAGGGTCATGGTATACTTAGGTTTCAGCCAAAACTCGGTTGTTTCAACTCAACGGAGCACTTCTGGAGCCCCCCATGAGTCTAAGGTCGGACTTAAGCTCCCCTATGTTGGATCTAGGTCAAGCTGAGTTTTCAGTCCTATCGGATTCACAGATCGACCGTGGTGGACCAGTTTCAGTTCAACGATCACCAATACTCGATCAGGGCCACAAGTTCACTGACGTGTGTATGAATTTTTTCCTGATCCGAGGGTGTAATTGGGTTAGATTCTGACGGTCTGAATCCTTATGTCTGGCCCGCAAGCGATGCGTCTCAGATTACTTAAATTTAGCTTTTTATTTCTAAGATATCCACGTTTCTCACACACTTCACTCCGGGCTCAAGCGAATAGCTTCGGGATACTATCTGGACTTGATTTCCAAGGTGGTGGTCAAGTCCAGTAAGGCAGTCTTGATTATATAATTTCGTAGTAATTGGACTTTCAACGTGTGGTCCAGGTCCGATACGAAGTTTCAATGTGCTCCCGAGAGCAACTGGGTAATGAGATTGATCCTAAATTTTAGGGTAACCTAGTGTCAATGATTCTACAAGTTTTGGGTCTTGCAGATCATATTTAAAGTGATTAGTGCTAATTTCGCATGAAATCTAGTTTAACACTAGTTAACTCTAACCTAATTTCTAAAGGATTTGGTCCTAAATGATTTTTGGCTGAGGTGACACTCGGGTCTCAGTACGGATTTTTTCGAGACGTTACAATCTACCCCCCTTAAAGAAAAATTTCGTTCTCGAAATTATTACCTTTTCGTACTCCTCGAGAATCTGAGGGTAATTCTTACGGACCTCAGCTTCTGTCTCCCAAATAGCCTCTTCTTCAGTATGGTGCATCCACAATACTTTCACAAGTGGAATAACCTTGCTACGCAGTACTTGCTCCTTTCGATCTAGGATACGCGTCGGTCGCAGTACATATGTCGCATCTTCACTCAATTGCACCTGCTCGTACTTGATGATGTGGGAAGGATCATGAACGTATTTCTTCAGCATAGATACATGAAATACGTTGTGCACGCCCGCGAATGGAGTGGGTAGGGCAAGGCGGTATGCCACTGTACCCACTCGATCTAGTATCTGGAACAGGCCAATGAATCATGGCATAAGCTTCTCCTTCTTCCCAAACCAAAGGACTCCCTTCATAAGGGAAACTCCGAGAAATACATGGTCTCCAACCTCGAATTCCAATGGTCGCCGTCTCGTATCAGCATAGCTCTTCTGTCTGCTCTGTGCTGTCAGAAGTCGACGTCTGATAATATTGATCTTCTCTGAGTTCGCATGTACTAACTCTGGGCCAATCAGACTCTTCTCACTAACCTCTACCCAACAGTGAGGTGCTCGACAGGGGCGCCCATATAAGGCCTCATAAGGAGCCATGCCAATGCTCGCCTGGAAGCTGTTGTTGTAAGCGAACTTGCAAACGGAAGACAGTCATCTCATCTGTCCTTGAAGTCAAGCACGCAAGCCCGCAACATGTCTTCCAACACCTGGTTTACTCGTTCCGTCTGCCCGTCTGTCTATGGATGGAACGCGGTACTGAACTTTAACTTCACACCCATCGCTTTTTGGATACGAGTCCAGAAGATAGACATAAATCGCGTGTCTCTGTCCGACACGATCTCCAAAAGAACTCCATGCAGACGAATGATCTCACTGATGTATAGCCTGGCTAACTCGTTTACAGAATTCGAGACTTTAATCGGGAGGAAGTGAGCCGATTTAGTCAACCGGTCCACGATCACCCAAATAGAGTCGTAACCCTTCCTCATCTTCTGCAGTCCTGAGATGAAATCCATAGAGATGAAATCCCACTTCCATTCTGCTATGGGCATGGGCGGAAGTAGTTCAGGAGGTCGGCGATGCTCGGCCTTGACCTGCTGGCACGTGAGACAACGAGACACAAAATCTGCTATATGGGCCTTCATATTATCCCACCAGTATGATCTCTTCATGTCGTGATACATCTTCGTACTACCAGGATGCATCGCAAGCTTCGAACTGTGGGCTACCTCGAGAACTTCCTGTCTCAAGTTATGGAGGTCTGGGACACATAGGCGGCCATGGTAACATAAGCCCCCATCCGTACCAACTCTCCACTCTGAGTCTACGTCATCGCTAGCCCCTTCCCTCATTTCCTCAAACTGCCCATCTTCTTGCTAAGGCACTATGATTCAATCATCAATCAGTGGCCGCACACACACGTGTGCGATGCTCTCAAATGGCTCCTCCACAATAAGTTTCTGCTCAAAATCTCGTACAAACTCTACCATGTCCCACTCTGCTATCATCAGCGGAGCCGCAAACACTATCGTCTTCTTGCGGCTCAACGCATCTGCCACAAGGTTGGCCTTACCAGGATAGTAAGAGATCTCGAACTTGAAGTCCTTCAGGGTTTCCATCCACCGTCGTTGCCTCATGTTCAAGTCCCTCTGAGTGAATATGTAGTGAAGGATCTTGTGGTCACAAAAGAGCTCGAACTCCTCTCTGTAGAGGTAATGTCTCCAGAGCTTTAGTGCAAAGATGACAGCTACTAACTCGAGGTCGTGTGTGGGGTAGTTCTCCTCATGTTTCCTCAACTGTCTCGAGGCATAAGCAATCACCTTGTCCTTCTGCATAAGGACAACGCCCAGACCTACCCGAGATGCGTCGGTATATATCGTATACTTAACCCCTTGCTCTGGCAATATTAGCACAGGGGCGGACGTCAGCTTGTCCTTCAGCTCCTGAAAAGCTACTTCGGCCTTCTCATTCCAGGCGAACTTCAGATCCTTCCTTGTTAACTGAGATAACGGTCTGGCAATCTTGGAGAAATCCTTGATAAATCGATGATAGTACCCTAACAGACCAAGAAAACTCCTCACCTTAATAACCAAACCGGGCTGCTCCTAGTCCTGAACCACGGCTACCTTGGCGAGATCAACCGTTATCCCTTCCTTGGATACCACATGTCCCAGGAACTTGACTTCCTCCTTCCAGAAGTTGCACTTCTTGTACTGTGCAAACAACTGGTTTTTCCTCAGTGTATCCAAGGCCGCTCGCAAGTGTTCCTCGTGCTCTTCCTGACTCTTAGAATATATCAGAATGTCATCTATAAACACAATGACGAATAAGAACAGAAACGGCCGAAATACCCTATTCATCAGATCCATGAACACGGCCGGTGCGTTCGTAAGACCGAACGACATCATGAGAAACTCGTAGTGCCCAAAGCTGGTCCTGAAAGTAGTCTTTTGTACGTCTTCGTCCCTGACGCGTAACTGATGATACCCTGACTGTAGATCGATTTTCGAAAGATACTGCGCCCCCTTTAATTGATCAAACAGATCATCTATCCTGGACAAAGGGTACTTATTCTTCACCGTCACTTGGTTCAACCTGCGGTAGTCGATTCACAATCGTTGTGATCCATCCTTCTTCTTCACAAACAACACAGGCTCAACCCAAGGGGACACACTTGGTCGTGTGAAGCCCGATCTCAACAGATCATCGATCTGTCTTCTCAGTTCCTCCATCTCACATGGAGGCATGCAGTATGTCGATAATGAAATGGGCGTCGTACCAGGCACAAGATCAATGGTAAAATCGATCTCGCGCTGAGGAGGTAATCCAGGAATCGTCCTGAATACATCCTGAAAGTCCTGAACCACTGGCGTGCTCTCAAGTGTCAGACCGTTAACATACTCTAGCAAAGTAGCGTAGCAACTGATATGGTAGTACCAACTGACTTGTACTGAAAATGTAAAGGTCATGCCCTCGGGTGTATGGGTTGTCACTACCCTAGTATCACAGTCGATCTCCGCCTTCATCTCCGTAAGCCAGTTCATGTCAAGTATCACATCATAGTGACGTAATGGAGCAACCATCTGGTCAACGAACACTGTCTGGCTCCCTAGGTCTATCGAACAACCCCTACACATCTTGGTCGAGTCTGAGAAGGTCCCTATGGCAGTAAGGAGTCTCAGCCCAATCATAGGACTAGTTTCCAACCTTAGTCGCTTGACTGCGGCGATGATACAATAGAGACAGTGGACCCGGTGTCCACCAATAGGAAAACTGGAATACCTTGGATCTGTGCTGTAATGTCAAAAGCCATCGGTGCTACGTCTAATACCTTGGGTGCCTCAGCTGCTAGTGAGTGCACCCGAGCCTGCTGTGAACGGTTCGGCTGAGGTACCATAGGCCGTTGAGGCGGCCTGAAACGAGGCACACGTGGCCGGAATGATGGATGTGCTGGTGCCGACTGTAGAGGTGGTGCTAACAAGACCTGAGGAAGCTGGCGGTTGTTCCTCTAAGGATGCGAAAATCTGTTATCCCTCATCCTGGTAAAACAGTTTACCTCTGTGTGGCCTGCCTTCTTGCAGTAGGCACACCACAAATCTGGTCGCCTCACTAGAGCAGATGGAGCCGTAAGCCTCGGTGGTGAATCTGTTTGCGGCCTCTTACCGAGGAACAATCTGCTCGGTAGATCGGGTCGAGGCCTAGGGGGCGTAAGTGCCCGTGCACGGGATAACCCATCCCTGTCCTGCTCTGCTCGGAGGGACATGCCCACCAACTCAGCATAGGTGGATATGTTAGCACAACACATCCTCAAATGTAATTCGGGCCGTAGGCCCTCTGTAAATTGCCGCATCCTCATCGGCTGGTCAGCAAGTATCAACGGAGCATATCGAGCCAATTCCGTGAATCTGTGCTCGTACTCTGCCACTGACATCCCTCTCTGTCGGAGGCGCAGAAACTCACTCTCCTTCTCGTTGCGGTACGTGAGAGGGAAGTACTTTTCGTGGAAGCGGGCCTCAAATGCCTCCCACGACCACACGTAATCGATAGCGACAGTCCGTAGAACGCTGTCCCACCATAAGCTGGCCTCCTTTTTGAACATAAAGGTGACCAACTCTACCTGCTCAGACTCTGTACAGTGTAGTGGCTTTAGCATCTTAGAGATGCAGTCAAGCCAATATTCAGCCTCCTCGGGTCGATGAGTGCTCACAAAAGTGGGAGGCCTCAAGCGCTGGAATCGCTCGAAATAGCCGCCAACGCCTGCATTCCCGATGGGGTGTACAGGAGGTGCAGGTGGAGCCGCACCCATGCCCTGGGCAAGAAGTCCCCCAAGGGAGTCCAAAAGCTGTTGCTGGTCTTGTTGGTGTTGTAGCTGCTGCTGCTACATCATCAACAATATCTGCTCAAACCTGTCAGTAGGTGGAGCGGACCTGGGCACGTGCTGCGTCAAAGAAGACGCACGGTTCTGGTCAGGAATCGGTGGTGGAATAGGTGGCACCGCAGATGATGGCACAGGTGGTGCGGTGAATGGTGCAGCAGGTATAGGCCCATTCGTGGGGCCAATGGCCGGCTGACAGCCCGACATGGTGTCAATGGAAGATAGGCCAGAACTAGGGTCCATATGGTGATCGCTGAGGGGAGGTGCCCCGTCAAGTGAATCGCCAGGTCCCAAGCGGGATGTACTCCACGTGCTCTTAGGTGGCATTCCATATTTATAATAAAGGGCGCAACCCATGTCAGATATAGCATAGCAATACGCAATTCCTTAAGCATTTAACACATCTTATGGCAAAAGAAAACTGCATGCATTTCATTTAACAAAATTGTCACAATACATGGACTAAAGTTCTACATGAATTATGACAGGAACGCATGCGGCCAAGCTATGCCCAAGCCACTAACTACAACATACTTTCTACCTACCACACCACAAGCCCATCAACAACAAAACACAAAAATTCTGAGACAGCAATAAAAAACAAGCTACATGACAATGCCTAGACACCTAGGCATCAGAATCTGGTGACGGAGGAGGGGCGCCCTTATCCTGTAGGCAGCACAGGATAGTCTTCAAGGTGCGAGTCACCTTCTTGAACTTGTGTTTCATGAGGGCCCAAAGATTCGTGATATCCTATCGTAGGACCGCTTGACCTTCCTCAAGTCGAGCTAAACGGGCATCCCCAGCAGCCCAATCAGTATCGTGTATTATGCCATAGGAGGAGAGCTCTCATCCATGTCCTGTGCCTCTTCTTCTTCTTCTTCCTGTCCTTCTCCACCCTCTTCTATTTCTTCTGACCCGGTCTTCTTCTTCACTTCCTTCTTCTAAATCGACACTATCCTCCCCCGCACTATTTGACTCCTCCCCATACTCGTCAAGTCGGGCTTGACGTTGTCGAGGACCGATCTTCATGTTGTTAAGAGTGGATTCGTTTATGATGCGGACCGACGCAATATCATCCATGTTGAGTCTATAGCCGACCTCTCGAGCCATCTTGCATATCAATCGACCGAACGGGAGTGAGATATCATTCCTAACGGAGTGTATGGTCTGGACTATCTGTAGTAGGACGGACCTGGGCAGGCACAGCTTGTCCCCATGTCCAACTTTGTACAAGAAATCTACCATCAACCGAGTGCATTCCGTACGGTTACCCCACCGTGGATATACATTGTACGTGAAAATGTGATGAAGCAAGTGGAAGTCATCAGACAACTTTGACGATGGAAGACAATTACCTCACGTCCAGGGAACCAGTCGGCCACATAGATATCGCGTACGACGATCTCTTTCTCGCACACTCTTGAAATAATCCTCATTGGCATGTACTTCACAACGTGGAATTCCCATAACCCGGGACACTAAGTCTACGTTGATTGTGTAATCCTACCTTCCGATGGATACAGTGAACTGTAGAGGTTCTAGCGATGGGTCTCGGATATGGGCAGGCGTAGAAAGTACGAACCGCATTCTCACATGCGTGAAACTTACCTTCAAACATAGGACCCCACCCGGCATCCACCAGAAGATCAATGATCTGGTGTAATCCAAACAGCTTCTCATCCATCTGAGCTTCAATTACAACCCTGCTGCCACCAAACCGACCGTATTCCATACCTATTGGTAACGCTCTCTCGATGGGAACTTGGGGATCTAGGTCCTGCTTCGACCTATGCTTACAGACGGCGCTTGTACTAGCCCTTGCGTCCGTCTTCCGCCTAGGTCGGGTAGGGCGGCGAGGCTCGGCCTCCTCGAACAAAGCCATGGAAAGGGAAAGGAAATGAGGAAATATGATGGTTACTTGGGTTCTCACAAATTTGAGATACCTAATGGGTTTTTAAGGCTAAAATAAATGTGAAAGGAGGGGAGAAACAACTATGGAGGGGGGAAATTTCAAATGAGGGGTGAAGGTGGTGCACGAAAATGGAAGAAGAAGTGACTGGAGGGGGATTTGAGTGAGGGTTTTTGGGTTTTCTTGAAAAAAGAAAAGCTTGGAGGGATGCTTTGAGAGGGAGGGGGCAAAACGGACAAGAAATAGGGGTCCCCACAAAATTTCGTGGGCCCTACACCGACCTGCGTCGGCTCGACCGGTACGGGCAAAGGGGACCATGTTAGACCGCGGTAGGCGCGGTGCTGCCGGGGTAGGGCGGTGGTCACCCTCCTCCCGGGGTGCCAATGATACCCCGGGTCCACCGTGGGTCCCCCCGGATTGCATCCTTTGGCCCTCGACTCCGTTTCGAGTCGTTTCGGGTCCAAACTACTGTACATTCATGTTTTCAGGTTATTTGAAGTTGGAATGGGTAACTCGTCATCTAAACTCATCAACAGACAGCCTAGAAGTGACCCGGGATCACCTCAAGTGATCACGGATTTGTAGAAATCTGATCTCAGCGATCATTTTCGGTGAATTTTACCGATTTGTGAAACTAGGAAACCTACACTTGTTTCTATGTTCGTATCGCACCCACCTAGGTCAAAACGCGTTAGCGTACGTTGTGTGACCATAACCCAGGTCCAGTTTAATCCAAATCATGCTTTAATACCAACTTGTAACGCCCTGAAAATCGGGGGTCGAGTAGAAACTCAACACCCGAGTTCCAACACATCACTTATGCAACACATTTAATGATGATTGTATGTTGTATATATTGGTGCGTAAAACATGAGTGAGATTAAGCCAAAATAGCAAAAATAATCCAGGGACAATCATAATAGCAAGCGGAAGACTGAAAAGAATATGTATAACCTTATAAACCATTTCATATCCCCAAAATATATATGCATTGCCAGGTCAATAATTACAAGTACTATTTCAAAATACAAAATGTCAAAATTGTGGTTGTCTTCTATAAGTAAAACCCTGGAGCCCCGTCGATCAGAACGGTCTAAATGAATCCGCCTGAATGCTCATATAAGAGTAGGCGTCCTCGTCATCCTCAAAGTCCGGCTTCGCCTCGTAGGCATCGCCACCACCTGCATCTAAAATAGGGTTTGGTTGGTGTGTACAACACCGTCCCTTAACGTGGGAGTGAGTGATCAACTCAGTGGAAGAATAAAGCAAAGGTCAACATGTTATCAATTCAATCAAGCAGTAATGATAAAGCAGTAAATCACACATCCCTAAGTACTCTTATTAATACAAGTATGGTATGTATGTATGATGCATGCCCTCGCCTACGCTCCCTCAGCGACTCCTTCTTACGATCGCGGCATGCCACACTCCCTTAGTGCTTGACCATCAACGCCAAACGTACACGTAATGCGGTGCATGAACGTGATTACCAAGTCCCTTATTAGTCATTTTCATACAGTAGGATTGGGAAACTAAGGTACCTCCCTTATATCACTTCCCAAACAAGGATCCATTCTAGGGTCATCAGTCCTAGTAAACTCATACGATGATACGGTTCTAGGTCACTGCAAAAGGGCTCGTCGCCTTATCAGCGCAGGCCTAGTTATACTCTAGTTCCTACGGAAAGGCTCGTTGTCTCACCGCAGACTCAGAGTATGCTCGAGGTCACTACAAAGGGCTTGTCACCTTATCAGTGTAAGCCGACAGCTCGAATACAGTGTCTCATACCACCGTATTCGGCTCACGAGTCTGGGTTGCTCACTGGTCACTAAGGGGAGGCTCGTCGCCCCAGTGTAGGTCGACAGCTCAACCACGGTGTCACATACCACCATGTCCGGCTCATGAGTCTTAGCGGATCAAGGTACCAAGGTTAACAGGGATTTCACTGGTGAGTTTGGTACCCTAGGTTCAAGCAGTAGTGTTCAAACATGGTTAACATACATCGAGCCAATCGGGTTATTTGACGGGCTCGACTAGCACAAGCGCACATCGAGCTGATCGACATGAAGCGCATAAGCACTCCGTGTGGCCTAACCACTGTCGCCAATCGATATACGACTCGGATTCATCAGGCACGTCTCATGTGGCGGGACAAAGTCAGTCACTACTTCGAGGCCTATTACCGATTGTCTGGACTATATAATAGCCCCAAACACATTCAATTACAACGATCTAGCATATGAGATACTTAAGCAGTAATGGAGCAATGATTCAAATCATATAATCAGTTGAGCATGTTATGAAGTACAACATAAACATGAATCCATACTTATGCATTTCTAGGTAAAAGCAATGATTATGAAACAAGGCACATGGAGGAAATCGTACACATCATTAGAGTGGCTAAGAATCCTATCTCAACACCCATTTAAAGAACGGTTTATAAGTATTTATTCATACATACATGTGTACAAACACTTAACATACACATTATATCATACATGGTATGTATTGGTTAACATACGTACTAGGGCAAGTCCTTTCGTCAAAGGATTGCCGCCTACACAACAATCGCATAGTCACGATAGTTAGTTATGGCAGTACACTAATGCAAGGTGTATACTCATTTAGTCTTTTACTCAAACACTTAGGCTATGCATTGTAATATACACAACGTATGTTAATATAACATGTATTAGGCTAATCCGTTCACCCAGAAGTTGATACACATACATCTAGCATACATAGAGAGCAATTAATCATGGCAAGCATAAATTCGAATTTCATACTTATACGGTATTTTCTACAAATACGAGAAATACAATATATTCAACCTAGCTAACGTATAACCGAAAAATGAAACAGACATCACTTTATGTATGTGAAATAGCGTCCACGTCAGTAATATATCATTAACTGACATTGAAAGCCTTGAAAACCATAACTTATATGTTTATAGTCCGCACCTTATGCCGATAAATAAGTATCGAACTCAGTTTGTATACCGAGTCTTCGTCTACGGCAGAACGGTAACCTAAATCATGAAATCGGTTAGCTATTTCATCACTTACGCTATTTGGTACTCTAACACCAGTTAGGGTTAGGTTTTCTTACCTAAGAACGGAATCGGTATCGCCGGAAAAATGATTCAGATACGATAGTTGAGCACGTGGACTGGCAGGGAAAAAGCCCTGGATCAATCACCAACTCTCTCTCTCACACTTTCTCTCTCTTTCCTCCTTAGGGTTGGAAATTCGTATGTGAAGAGAGAGAGAGAGGGGTTTTAAGGTGTTTATATAGACTTGGAAGTGATGGAAATGACCCAAGGGTCATGGTATACTTAGGTTTCAGCCAAAACTCGGTTGTTTCAATTCAACGGAGCACTTCTGGAGCCCCCCCTTGAGTCTAAGGTCGGACTTAAGCTCCCCTATATTGGATCTAGGTCAAGCTGAGTTTTCAGTCCGATCGGATTTGCAGATCAACCGTGGTGGACCAGTTTCAGTTCAACAGTCATCGATACTCAATCAGGGCCACAAGTATACTGACGTGTGTATGAATTTTTTCCTGATCCGAGGGTGTAATTGGGTCAGATTCTGACGGTCTGAATCCTTATATCTGGCTCGCAAGCGACGCATCTCAGATCACTTAAATTTAGCTTTTTATTTCTAAGATATCCGCGTTTCTCACACACTTCACTCTGGGCTCAAGCGAATAACTTCGGGATACTATCTGGACTTGATTTTCGAGGTGGTGGTCAAGTCCAGCAAGGCAGTCTTGATTATATAATTTTGTAGTTATCGGACTTTTGACGTGCGGTCCAGGTCTGATACGAAGTTTCAATGTGCTCCCGAGAGTAGCTGGGTAATGAGATTGATCCTAGATTTTAGGGTAACCTAGCGTCAATGATTCTACAAGTTTTAGGTCTTGCAGATCGTATTTAAAGTGATTAGTGCTAATTTCGCATGAAATCTAGTTTAACATTAGTTAACTCTAACCTAATTTATAAAGGATTTGGTCCTAAATGATTTCTGGCTGAGGTGGCACTCGAGTCTCAGTACGGATTTTTCTGAGACGTTATAGGACCACCCAGCAAAAAGCAGTGAGGATTGAGCGTTTGCCATTGAAACCTTTTGTTGTCACAGAAGTTTTGGATCATTAGGAAATTTATTTTTCCTCTTAAATCAGGTCTATGTGACCTTATGATCATATTAGATAGAAAATAAATGTTATGGTAGGCCCCACGTGAGACCCACCTGTTAAATGGAAACATATTGGCTGGCGTACGCTTGCCAGCTACCAGCTTTATTGCTACTGTAGGTGGAAAAATCCACACTGTCTATCCATATACACGGATGTGGGGCCCACCTTGATGGATGCCTTGCACCCACACGTGTGGGGCCCCACCTTGATTTACGTGTTTAGCCGTCCATCTGGACGATTCATGTGGTGGACCCACCTTTGATGTGTTTTGATCCAAGCCGTCCACCTATTTTGCCAGCATGGGATCCCACTTATATGGCTGCTGGTGGACGTCAGTAGTTCTGTGGGTACGGTCATGAGGTTAGTGTTATAGTCCAACCGTCCATCCTTTTTACTGGTGGGCCACACGTGTGGACCCCACCATGAGGTATGGGTTTTATCTAACCATACATCCGTGGACTGATTATAAGGTATGTGTTATATCTTGCCGTCCATTTATCTAGACCCCACCTTGATGGATGTGTTGTATCCTCACCGTCCAATCCATGGATGGTGGGAGCAGATTAGCTGGAGTGCCTCATGCCAGCAATATTACTGATGTATTGACGTCAGCAAGTTCAGTGGGACCCACTCCTGTGATGTTGTAGCAAGTTCTGTGGGTCCCACTGATGCATGTGTTATATCCAAACCGTCCATTCAGATGGTGAGATCATTTAAGGCCTGAGACTAAAAATGAGGCAGATCCATCTATCAAATGGACCACACTGTAAAAAAAAACAAAAAAAAAAAAAAACCAATGGGATTGAACGTCTACCATTGAACCCATTTGGGGTTAGAAGTTCTGGATCAACATGAAATTGGCTTTTCCTCTTAATTCCGGTCTTTGTGACTGTATGATCAGATTGAATGGAAAATAAATGTTAAGGTGGGCCCTGTGATTAGTAAAACTGGAAATCATTAGCCCCACTGTTATTTGTGGTATGGTCCAGATGATCTTTTGATATGATTCATTTTTTGGGTAATTATCTCCAAAAATAGATGTATGGTGTAGATAGTTCACCTAGAACGGTGGCCCCGACTAGATGTATTTGAGGCCACCTATTGTGTACTTAAGGCCCATTGGTGCAGCCCATCCATGAGGCCCATCTTGATGTATTTGTGGCCATCCGTTAAGGCCCACATTGATGCAATTGTGGCCCATTTAGTGAGGCCCGTTGTGATATATTTTCGACCCATGGATGCGGCCCATTGTAATGTGTATTAGTGTAACATCCCGGATTTTCAAAAATCCTTAATTTTTTTTTTTGTAATTAACTCATATTATCACTTACTGACCATTGGCACTCAATGCTAGCTTATACATGGGTGATTGTAACATCCCGTCCAACCAGCACAGTGTCCTGGGGCGTCCACGTCAGATTTGCCGCAGGATCGTTCGTTTAAACTACTCAGGGTGAGGTATCACAAGTAAATTAAATAAGATTAGCCCATTAGACTAGACCAATCTGGTTATGATTGAAATAAGTAAGGGCCGCCAAGCCAGATGGCCTGTTTTACTTAACAACAGCCCGTGTGGGCATCCAGTGACCGAGGAGGGTCAGAAAAATCTAAAAAGTTTAGGAAATCATAGATCTCACTGGGCTTGTGGTTCATCGCGGATTGCGGACCCAGTGGACACCCAGAACTGGGATCTGACACTAGCCGAATGCACCCCACCAATGTCAGAATTGGAATCTGGCACTTGCAAATAAAATCGAGATACCAGGCCTTCCAACTGTTGGATTCCTTCCAAATTTATAAAGAAAGTCTAATGTATTTTACTACACCCATCCACAAAATCTAGGACCCGATCGTGGCCCGGTAACCGTTGATCGTAAATCTGACCCGTACGACCAAACCCCATATCCGATTGTTTCCAAATTTTGTGTGGCCCTTCATCGGGCCATGGAGCACCTACCCTATAAATTTCATGGCCAGAGGGCCACCAAAAATGCCCCATCAATTAGAATGGGCCTCCTAGGGCCATTTAAAGAATCGGAACCCTATGCTCAAACCCCATATTCATTCATCCGTTTGATCTCAGATTTTGCATGGCCCCTCATCGGGCCATGAGACACTGTAACACCCTGAAAATCGGGGGTCGAGTATATACGCAACTCCCGAGTTTCCGAGGTCACATATCATGTGTTTAATGGCTTTAGTGTTAGTCTGATTAACTACGCAATTTGGAACAAACTGAAACATGAAGCACAAACGCAAGTCTACTGAAATGGAAGAAAAACAACACGGATATATATATATACACGTCCAAAAGAATAAGGGGCACATGGCGCCACCCGACAAAATCACAAAATAATAACATGTCCAAAAGAATAAAGCTGAACTCTCAGCTCAGCAGTCCAACATCACATCTATGGGTCCGCAGCAGTTCCATCCATCAACTGAAAATACGAATACTCCTCCTCCTCATCCAAGCTCGCAGTGCCAGGCTCCTCCTGATCGCCGCCACCTGCATCTATGGAAGTGTCTGGTTGGTGTTTTAAAACACCGTCCCAGAGTGGGAGTGAGTGATCAACTCAGTGTGAACCACTAATCTTAAGTTATAACAGGCACCAATTATAATAGGGATTTAATGAAAAGCAGGAATTCAGCAACACCTATAACTCTTATTAAATGCGCATGAAATGCGATGATATGATGCATGCCCTCGCCACAACACTCCCTCAAGCGACTACGTCTACGATCGCAAATGTCATCACTCCCTCAGTGCGACCTCAACTTCCGAGTCGCCACCCTATCTAATGCGTGAAATGCGATCATGTTAGCCGAGTTATTAGTTAAAGTCCATTCATCCAGCAGGTTGGGGATTCTGGATCACCCTACATGTCATTGCCCTAATCCGGTTGCGAGGGCAAGGCTCCAACGACGCGTGAGGCCGAGTCCTCGCGGTCCGTGATCCCGTCGGGGGTCCTCATCTCCGACTCAAAGCACATGAGGAGTGCCGATAGAGAAGGGATCGCTCGCGGTCACTACGGGGAGGCGCGGGTACCCCAGCGTAGGCCGACAGCTCGAACGCAGTGTCCATTCCACCATGCCCGGCTCACGAGACTGTGGACCAATTGTAGTCAAATTTTCAATGGGCCACAAAGGTTATAGGGTGGATCAGGTTCCATAAATATGTGGGCGAACATGGTTAACAGACAGGGATGATCAGGTAGTAGGCTAATCCACACAAATCAGGCGAGCATGAAACGAATGACCTCGGGCACAAAGGTCCCATGTAGTCGAACTACAGCCACCCGAACACTCCCGCCCAATCCGCGAGTCTAGCCTTAGCGTAGTCCTACCAATGGGGCTACCCTCTCTCGTCAGGGTTCCTGACCATCCCAAGAGAGCGGGAAGGGATCTACAAACATGCTCACTACTCATACTATCAACTAGTACATCCATGTCATAATCTCATGCATCCTAACCATACAAAACAATTATCTTTAACAAGCAATCAAGTATCATCATAGAATTTAGGTGCATGTGAGTGTATGTGTGTTGTGTGAGGAAGTTAAACACTTCCCCCATCTTGAGGGATTATAAGCATTTGTAAATAATCACACACCACAATTAAAGCATGGCATATGATGGAAATGTATCAACAACCACAAGCATGTTATCAATCAACATAAAATCATGTGAAGGCACAATATATATAACATTTGAGAATTAAAACTGCATATTCTAACAAATTCAACATCATGAAAATCCCTAGGGTTTCCTAGGATTCCAAATACGATATACAAGCACTCAAAATTATATCCGTATTAAAGTTGGTGCTAGGCCACCTAAGAGCAATAGTCCGCACCTATGGATCGTTGGCGACACGAAAGACGTCCTAGGAAAGGGGCTTTTGGGACGATCGGCCGGAATCCCTAAACCAACCCTTGCATGTTAGTTTCTCCAAGACAATTCCACACAATACATGGATTTCAAGAAGAAAAAGGGAGAGGAAAATTACCTAGATGGCCCACGAACGAATTTGGGGTTGCGGCGGAGGGTTTTCTCCTTTGGAAAGGGAGACGGGGTGTTGAAGAATCGATTCTCTTGGGCCCCAACTCGATTTAGGGTCCACCACACTTCCTTGCCTACCCTTTCTCTTACTTCACTCTCCTGGTTGTTGAGGATGGTGGAAGTTGCTAGGGAGAGAGATGGGAGGTTGGAGTTTTGGAGGGGATCAAAGAGAGCTTGGTTGTTGGAGATTTGGAAGGAGATTAAGGAGAAGGGGAATGGGTTGTTGGGAGGTGAATGGAGAGATAGGAGGGAGAGAGGGTTTGGTTGAGAGAGAGTGAATGAAATTGTGAAAGGGGGTTAGGGCTTATTTCCCTAGAGTTGGGTCTCTTGGCCCCATGTTTCCTAATCTTCCCAAATTAGACCTATGGGACCCCTATTAAGTGTTGAGGTGGCCCTAGTGCCTCATTGGCCACCAAATTCGGCGTGTAGTTGTCTCCTAACCCTACTAGGGTCCATGCAAAAAAATGAGGACGAACGGATGAACGGTTATATGATCTGGAAGGGCGCCACCGACCTTTAAGTGGCCCTATGGGACCCATTTCGGTGATTGGAATAGTTCTGGGGGTCTTCTGGCCATCAAACTCATAGGTTAAGTGATCCATGGCCCGATGAAGGGCCGTGCAAAAATTTGGGAGCGATCGGATATAGGGTTTGATGCACGGGTCTGTTTGCGATCGATGGTCATCGTGCCACGATCGGGCCCCAGATTTGTGTGAACGGGCGTTGAAAAAATATATCAAACCATTACCGTAAATTGGAAAGAAATCCGATGGTTGGAAAGTCTCACATTTCAATTCCTTGATCAGTGCCAGATTTCAATTCTAGCACTGGTGGGGTGCATGGGGCCCCTGCCAGATCCCACTTCTGGGCGTCTGCCGGAGTTGCGGTCCGCGATGGCATTCAAGCCCAGTGAGACCAACGGCCACACCAAGTTTTAGAATTTTCCAACCATCCTCGGTCATTGTACGTCCAACACAAGCGGTCTATGATGTGTAAACAGCCATCTGGCTTGGTGGCCCACACTAAGCCCTATTATGGCCAGTCAGACCTACTAGACTGGATTAATCTTGGATGATTTTTATCTACGGTAACCCACCATGAGTGGCTTAAGCGAGTGGTCCTACGGCAATCCTACGTGGACGCCCCAGGACACTGTGCTGGTTGGACGAGACGTTACAGACACCTACACCCAAAATTTGGTGGCCGGAGGGGTGATAGGGTCCCCTCAACATCAAATAGAGTCCTTGTAGGCTATTTTGAAAAATTATGGAAACTTAAGGCTAAGGGGCTCAACTCTAGCAAATAAAATCCCTAACCCTTATCTCATAACCCCCACCACAACCACCGTTGCAAAGGGAGAAAGAGAGAGTGAAGGAGGGCAAGGTGGACCCTAGATCAAGGCAAGGTCCAAGGAGATCAGACCCCACAACTCCACATCCCTTCTCCAAAGGGAAACTCAACACCACAACCACAAGAAATGTCCATTAATCATCTAGGTAAATCTCTCATCCCTTTTTCGTTGAAACCCTTGTGATGAGAAGGGATTTATTTAGGATTCTAACATGTAAATGTTGCTTTAGGGATTCCGCTCAATCAACCCCCGAAATCCATCTTCCTAGGTCATTCCCAAGCATTCATTAAATCCGAAGGTGCGGACTATTGGTCTTAGGTGGCCTAGCACCAACTATAGTATGAGTTTAATGATTTTGTTTGTGTGAGTGGTTGTATTGAAAAATCTAGAGGAACCTAGGAATGGTGTGTTTGTTGAAACTACATGAGTTTGCATGTTTAGTTCTTGATTGACGTTGATCTTGTGCCTCACATGTTTTAGTTTACGGATGATTACATGTTCTTATTTGTTGATTGATTTCTCTCATATGAGTTGCTTCATAAGGTGTAGGAATCTTGACTCTTGTGTGTGTTTTGATCCCTTGAGATGTTGGAAATGCTTAACTTCCTCTCTAACCCACAATACTCACATGCACTTGTTTATAATAATGTATCATGCTTGTTAGGGACATTGAATTGTATGATAGGATGTATGTAACATGATACTGTATGTTGGTTGATAACCTTGATGTTGACATGCTATGAATTATCGTCGAACCCTTGGATTGGTCAGGAACACGAGGTTAGACGGTAGTCCCATTGGTTGGACTACCCTAAGACTAAACCCGCTAATTGGGTGGGTGCGTATGGGCGGCAGCAGTTCGACTACATGGGTCTATTGTACCCAATGTCGTTCGTCACATGCACGCCTGACTTGTACGGTTTAGCCTATTACTGACTAATCTTGATTGATAACCACATTTGCTCTCATATGTATGGAACCTGGAATACCCTACCACAGTTGCAGCCCACCAATAACCACTTAAAGTTGATCCATTGCCTCGTGAGCTGGGCATGGTGGAATGGGACACTGTGTCCGAGCTTTCGACCTACGCTGGGGTGACGCGCCTCCCCATAGTGACCGCGAGCGATCTCTTCCTCTCGGCACTTCCCATGTGCTTGGAGTCGGGGATGGGGAACCCGACGGGATCAAGGATCGAGGGGTCTCGACTTCACATGTTGGGGGCCTTGACCTCGCAACTAGTTTAGGGCATTGATACGTGGGGTGTACCAGATTTCCAAACCTACTGGATGAATGGACTTAACTAAGAACCCGGTTAACATTATCATTGCATTGCACTAGCTAGGTTGGCGACTCAGCAGTCGAGGTCGCTCTGAGGGAGTGTTGACATACACAATCGTTAGACGGAGTTGCTCGAGGGAGTGTTGTGGCAAGGGCATGTATCATTTCATCCATCATGCATGCACATTAATAAGATTAGTTTAGTGACTGTGATTGATTGCTTTTCATTAAATCCGTAATATAAATGATGCTTGTGATAACTTGAGACTAATAGTTCACACTGAGTTGATCACTCACTCCCACTCTGGGACGGTGTTTTAAAACACCAACCAGACCCATTCATAGATGTAGGGGATGCGGAGCATGGCGATGTCACTCTCGAAGAGGAGGAGGAGCTGTCATACTTCCAGATGATGCATGGGACCTCACCGGACCCGTAGTTGGTCTGATGGATTGCTGAGCCGTGGGCTC
This sequence comes from Magnolia officinalis, assembly GCA_021015155.1. Lineage (NCBI taxonomy): Eukaryota > Viridiplantae > Streptophyta > Magnoliopsida > Magnoliales > Magnoliaceae > Magnolia > Magnolia officinalis. Next base: position 39,170,465 of record JAJHSJ010000018.1, on the reverse strand, counting down.
GGTCTATTATTTTGGGACCTACATTCTTTTTGTGAGTTTGTCGGGCGGCCCATTGTGCGTCGTTCGTATTCTTTTAGACATGTACATTTTTACATGCACACACACACACACACACACACACACACACACCACACACACACCATATATATATATATATATATATATATATATATATATATTTGATCTCTTTTAGTTCAGCGGATGTATACGGTTGTGCTTCATGCTCCAGGTAATTCCAGGCTGCGCATTTAAACTTGGTTAAGCGCATATTGACGAAAATTAGATATAAGTGACCCCGGGAACTCGGGAGTCGAGTGTATGCACGACCCCCGATTTTCAGGGCGTTACAATTAGGCTCTTGAGTGAGGCCCATGGTGATGTATATTAGGCCTTTGTGTGGGGCCATGGGCCCATTATATGCTTGGCTCTAAGTGGGCCACTGTTTGGAGCGATGTTGGTTAAATGTCCACATTAATGGGCAATGATGGTTTAATGTCCACATTATGACCTTCCCTTGGCCTTGTTCGGCCGATTGTCGAGACCGATTGTGTAGGTCAATTTCGATTGTCAAGGCGGAGTGTATAAGTCGATTCCGATTGTTGAGGACGAGTATCAAGGCCGATTCCAATTTGTTGAGGCCGATTGTATAGGCCAATTCCGTTTGTCGAGGCCGAGTATCGAGGCCGATTCCGATTGTCGAGGCCGATTATATAGGCCGATTCTGATTGTCGAGGCCAATTGTATAGACCGATTCCGATTGTCGAGGTTGATTGTATAGGTCGATTCTGATTGTCGAGGCCGAGTATTAAGGCTGATTTCGATTGTCCAGGCCAATTTTGATTGCCGAGTCAGATTGTCGAGACCTATATGATGTATACGCGACCTGTAGTTGAGGCCCATTGTGATGCATTTGAGGGCCAGGTGATGGAGTCCATTGTGATATATATATATATATATAATATATTATATTATATATATGAGGCCCATATGATTAGGCCCATCTTGATGTATGAGGCCCATTGTTGAGGCCCACCTTGATATATATGAGGCCCACGTGATGCGGCCCATTTGATGTATTTGAGGCCCATGGGTTAAGGCCCAATGAGATGTACATAGGGTCCTTTACAATATGTGATTCCACCGTGTTTTGTGTAATGGTATTTATGGCGGACCGTGCCTTGGGAGCAATGATGGTTTGACGACCACATTGTAAGAATAATGTTGGTTAAATGTCCGCATTATAACTCTCCTTAGGGCTCATTGATAGGCTCCTACTTGTTGTGTGTAGGCCGTCTGGGCCCATCTTCGTTGTGAGGATAGTTCATTACCTTATAACATACTTAGTGTAACTCCATGACTCATGCCCATACGCATCATATGTATGCTTGATACGAGTTGTGGCTGATCATTGCATATGCCATTAGGCAGATTATTTATGGGACTCATTGATAGGAGTTACTCACATGAGCGTGTGATACACGTGAGATTGCTGCATGACTGTATGGTATGACTCATGCATCTCATATATGTATGACTTGATCATTGTAAGCCCTAGCAACATCAGGGCCGTGGCCTCCATAGGCATATCATAGATGGCTAGATAGGACACCGAAAATACTTAGTTCTAGTATTATGGGCACTTAGGATGTCCTTGGGTGAAAGTCCCAGAACCTTCGAGGCCAGGAGACGCCCCAATGTCTAGACCGAGTGGATACACAAGCGCCCGAGTCCGAATACCAGTAGGCCGCTTCTCTCACTGTTTCGTGGTCGGTAGGGAGGGGGTGTGGCCTTATATCCGCCCGAGTGAGGAGCTGTAAGCTAGACTGAGTTTGACCAGCTCACAAATGAGTCCACTATCGATGAGCTGGGTAGGTATTGGCAGACTACTAGTCAGGCGGATAGTATGGTCTCTTCCACTCACTAGGCTGTGCGGCTAAGGAGGCGGTAGTCAGTGTGGAGTGTAATAGACCCTGGTGATTCTCCAGAGAGGAACCGTACTGATATGTGGACTTAAATGAGGACTGACATGATATTATGACACCCCGTCACTGTTGCACATGTGGGCGGGCGCACGTGGGCAGACGCTGATGTGGGCGGGCTGAGGCCTGGGCAGCTACCACACTGGGTGAGCTACCAGTGGTTGGCAAGCTACTGTGCTTGCAGACTACTGAGCAGGAGTTGCATACTCATTCATTCATCCATTCACTATCCACTTGGGCTAGTGGTGCGCAACTATTTGTTACGTGTACCTTCGCAATGACCAGGATTTCGGTTGAGGTGCGCAACTAACCTTAGATCAGGAGTTTACCACATTGTGTTTGACTATCCAAATATAGGTATGGGACTGGTTTGGATAGAATTCCCTTGTGATGGATCTCGTAGCCTGCGATATTACGTACTATCATCCCGACTTCACTCCAGCTTGGTCATTTCATTCGCATCACATATTACATTTCATCCACGGTATACGACATTTTAGATTGCTACGTTTCTGCACTTATATGGCTTAGAAGGACTTGGCAGGATCTGCATATTGCATTGCATCCATAATATATAATATTTAGCTCATTATGATATGCTTGCGTACTCTTACATTATATGACTCATGGACTTACCAGTATATTTTCGCTTACTCTGATATCATATGATTCATGATCTTGTCAGTATTTTCACTTATTCCAATGATGTATGATTTATGGGCTTTATTGTATACTTGACACTTACCTTACACACACTTTCACCACCCTCTAAACTTTCTATAAGCTTACGCACAATAGATGCGTGCAGATGGCGTTAAGTCGGGGCGTTAAACTTGGAGCGTGCAGCGGACTTCTGGAGCTTTGATTTTGATACATATGTATTTCCCTTTTAGCATTGTATTCAAATGTTTATATTAGTGGATATGTAGTGATGTTGTTTTGTGATTTGGTTATGCTTGTGGTTATGCTCCATTATAAAAAAAAACATACTGAAAATCCTCATTGTAGGATCCCGGGATCGGAATCTAGCACATGAGTGCCGGGAGTTGAGAATGAGGCATTACGGAGGCTGTCGGCACCGGATTTGGCGATCAGGAATTTTGTGAGCCCGTTTTCCTAGTTTGGGGTGTGACAGTCACGTTTTTAGGGAGTTTGAGTATAAAACTCTGTCTTAAGTTTGAACTTGTTATTAATTTCATTTTTATCATCAATCAATTTATTTTCAATTTTAATAGAAATTATTTCTATTTTATTCCTCGCAGATTCGAGGAAACTCTATGAGAAATTCAGAGAGCTCCGTGGATTCAGAGTAGTTATCCTTGAGGAAGACGGTGATCGACCTCATCACGTCCTTCCTTGTGTCAGTTGTGCACGCCTTTGATGCATTCTGTATCGAGTAAAAAAGAAAATGCTTGTCTTTGTTTATTCTGTCCACTTGTTGGTGAGGGCTATTTCAATGAGTCAGGCCTAAGGCCTAGCCCTGGCCTAGAGCTGGGCATCAGACCAAGTCGAATCAGATTAGGTCCAACTCGACTCGGTCCGAGCACTACCAGAAAAATGGGCAAAGGCTACGAATAAAATCCGTAGCCATAGACCTATGGCTACGGTTTTAGTCCGTAGCACGACCGTAGTCGTAGGTGCCGTAACAATAGGTTTGGAACCTATGGCTACGGATTTAATCCGTAGCTATAGGTACAAACAGCTACGGATATAATTTGTAGCTAAAAGTCCGTAGCAATATGTCAAATTTAATAAAGGCTACACCTGTCAGATTAGTGGCTACAGTCAATATCCGTAGCTATTTTGTACATTAAAAAATTACATATAATCATTTGTTCATTCAATTACCACCTGTGCAATCATTCATTCATTCAATTACAATCAATTACAATCCTTCATTCAATCAATTACAATTACAATCAATTACAACCCAATTCATTCAATCAATTACAATTACAATCCAATTCATTCAATCAATTACATTTACAATTACAATAATGCTGAAAATACAAATATTTGGCTTTATTAGAGAAATGTGCTCGACTTCATCATGAAATTTCAACAGCTTCGTATATTTTATCATCCTACAAACAGTCATGTCATTCATAAATTAGAATGCACATTGGGGAAAAGAAAGACAAAGTGAAAGAAGTGCATCATATATAACTTTTTTTTTTCCTTAATGAATTAAAAAAAAAAAAACAAACAAACTCAAAGATGAATGAAATTGACACAAAAGAAATGGTCTCACCATATAATTATAGGTTTTGGTTAAGGTTTAGGTTAAGGTTAGGCTATAGGTTATAATTAAGTTTAGGTTATAGGTTAAGGTTTAGGTTATAGGTTTTGGTTTAGGTTAAGGTTATAGGTTTAGGTTTAGGTTAAG
>JAJHSJ010000018.1:39053023-39166000 GCA_021015155.1 Magnolia officinalis | reverse complement strand
CACAAAAAAAAAAAAAAAAAAAAAAAAAACCACCACTGCTGAGAATTACAAAACTAAAGGGAGAACAACCTACCCAACAGCAGTGGCACCCCAAGACGCAACATTGTAAATAACTTTGCTTCCATGCCATGCCTTCCGAAGTTTTCCCTTTTTCTTCTTTACTGCTGAGTGCTGGAAGAAGGCGAAGAAATAGGTAAATGTATCTTCAAAACTGTTTCTGAACAGAATGATCAGCTATCATTAGAAGAATAAAATGCAAACTAGCTTCAAAGATATTCAATGTAAGTTTTCTTTAGAATGTGTAAGGGGAGGAGAGTTACACGGTTAACTTCTGATTGAAGGTAATAAAACTCACCTTCTGCAGCTGAATGGGAGTAAATTCCCGCAAAACCAAGTCCAAAATCATGAATCTCAATGACACTATAACACTTCCATGCATATAACTGTCACATATTCATAAGGAACATGTAGTTCTACCCACATTCTAGCAATTTCAATCATCCATATGGGAGGGCTCAGGTAGAAGGAATATACATTAAGAATGTAAGAAATAACATGAAGTAGAGTTGGATGTGATCATACGTCTCTTTTTATGTAGTTTGTACGGTAGAATGTTTCATCCGGCATCATATGGCTCTCTATTTCATCCACAGTGTTCACAAGTGCGAGATAGCAAGCCTTCATGTAATCTGGAAGCCCTTCCATGGCTTCAAGTTCCCACCTCAAAGTTGTAAGTCGCCGACATTTCACATAAATGGTGTTTGTACCATAATCAGTTGCATAAAAAACATACACCATTTCACAGTTTATAGTCTATCCGCCACTATTTCACCCTCTCTAATGATATGAGACAGACCATTGAGATTTCAAGGAGGCTGCTTCCAGATTATACACCGAGTAATGCACTATATTGCTTTTTTGAACATATATAAGCAAAGGAGAGAAACATGAACCAGACACCAGGAATAAATGAGAAAAACAGAGCAGGAAACCCCTTATTTTACAATCAGCGACAGTGGCAGATGCATGCAACAAATTAGAAAATAGGAAGCAAGAAACCTAGGTACTTGCAGGTGGAAACAGGTTTTTGCTTAACTAGATAGTGCTAGAATAGAAATGTGGAAATACTAATACCAACCTGATCTTCATCATCTTCAGAATATAGCTTTCTTTCCAGATCCAAGAATCCATTAACGTGAATAATAAGAAGAAAAGTAGAAATTTTGAAATCCAGTAGCCGAAACCTGATGTCCTTCTACATTCACCTCAAGAAGAGATGATATTCCTTGATTCTCAAATTCCAAGTAGAGAAACAGCAGAAAATCGATCAAAATTGAAAAGATGAACAGAATGACAGTTCATCATATAAAATTGCAAGAAAAATGAAAAGAAGAAAATTCTAAAATCAATTCAGCTATAAAGAGATGACGAAAATACCTGGAAGCATGAGAAGGAGAAAAAAAAAAAAAAAAAAACCACTTTTATTGTATCTTTTGCCTAAAGCAGAGAAAAAAATCAGCTTCAAGTCAATGAGTCTATATCCAACTGCAGCAGCCACTCAGGTTGGAAAGATGATTTGCCTTCAGAAAAATATAATGAATACAATATTAACGAGATAAAGCCAAAAAACTACCAACTGATCGATGTACATACTGGCTGATTTATCTAGTTATTCGATGTTTTAAGTAGAAATGAGCTAACCTTGAAAGCTTTTTCACAGTCATAAATATTTCACCCTATCAAGATCTCTAAATTATAAAACATGATATAGCTATATAAAAAAACACTCACACGGAACTTCATAGGTGGTCAACCACTTTTTCGGGTCTCTAATAAGCTGGTGTCACACATTACTTTTTGAAATGCTGCACAAAACAAAACCAAATTTAACCTATAAAAGTAAAAAAACTAAAATGCGAAAGAAAGCAATAATACTTAGGGAGTTTAGTCCAAGAATAAATGAGAAAATAATTTAGAATTGTCTATGATGCAAGAATGGCAACCAAGAAAAAAAAAAGTCTAAGAAAGTACATATATGATGCAGTAGTGCCTCCTCTCTAATATTTCAAGACTTAAGAAAATTAGCAACAACAGTGACTTTATTTTTCTAACAAGACAACAACCAAGATATATGGTAGAAATGCATAAAAATAATAAGTGTCTTCAAAGAAAGACTAGTCAATGGATTGACAAGTTCACTGGTTTGGTCAAACCAGACCATACGAGATCACCAAAAAATAAGTTACATGGACCAAAAAGTTAGAGAAAGAAAAAGAAAAGGTCATCTCTATTAATACAATGACGCACAAGGAACGTCTTTTACCATGCTTTAAGCAATAGTTATCTAAAGTGGAAGCAGGAACACATATAAAGGCTTCTATCACCAAAATGATTCAAAGAAAGTTTCTAGTTTACCGCATTAGTATCCAGTGTTTTCAGTAGCGTCCGTAGCGTACGCTACGTAGCATAGCGTAGCAAATAGCGTTTCTCCCCTAGCATTTCTCCCCTGTAGCGCACGCTATAGGGGTCGTAGCGTACGCTACGGATACGTAGCGTGTAGCGCAGGTAGCGTGCACTACTTGTCTGGTGTTTTTTTTTTTTTTCACTGCATGAAATAGTGGTGAACTCACACCACAAGCCACAACTAAAGCTATATATTAAATAAATAAATAAATAAATAAAAACCTATTTGAAAGGGGTCCAGACTCAAACCGACGCAGCCAACGCAGCTCCTCTCCCCACCCTTCCATCTGGAGATCAAAAATCTTCTTACAGGCCCAAACCGATGCTGCCGACATTGCTCCTCTCCCCACCCTTCAATGTTGAGATCGAAAATCTGCTATCAGGCGCAAACCAACGCTGCTGACGTTGCTTCTCTCCCCACTCTTCAATCTTAAGTTGGAAAAACTGCTTCTAGACGCAAACCGATCGCTGTGGAGCTTCAACATTTGTAGTTTTCACTGATTCAATCTCATCTTGAGACAAAAATAGGTACGCTCGTTCCTTTTTTTTTGAATTTTTTCGATGTACAATGAAAATAACTTGGTATTTTCAGTTTTTTCCTCATTTTTTCCCTTTTAAAATACCGGTTACTGTCGGTTTTTTGTTCTTTATACTTTTTTTTTGTGGTATGGCCTACGTGGGCCCCACTGAAGTGCGTGAAGGGGTGGGATGTGCATTATTTTCTATGGTGTGGCCTACATGGGCCCCACTGAGGTGCGTGAAGGGGTGGGATGTGCATTCTTTTCTATGGTGTGGCCCACGTGGGGCCCACTGAGGTGCGTGAAGGGGTGGATGTGACATTTATATATTTTACTTTTTTCTTACTATTTAATATTTATCATATATATATATATATATATATATTAAAATTAAAAAATAGAAGTATTGTGTAGCTTACGCTACACGCTACGGAGGGTTGAACACTATGCAACACACTACCGCTATTTAAAACACTGTTAGTATCTGAACTGGAGTAAGAACATTTGAAGTAGGATCAGACACTTCAAATAATTGGCAACAAAAAAGCTTCCAAAAAATTTAGGAGCATTCTTATTGACAATTTGTATAAATAAAAACTCAAATGGAGCATAACCTATCCTAGAAAATAAAGAACTTCAGTGTGACGGCTGCTATTTAGGAGCATTCTATCCAACTGAAGTAAATACGCATCTTTCACCTTGTAGTGCGACAGCTACTATCTTCTTGTCCATCGGCTTCAATTGTGATTGCTTATGCCAGACAAATCTGTACACCAAAACCGCTTCTTGAATCTATTCATGTACTAGAACATCAATAAAAGTTTTTTCTTTAAAAATAAAATATCTATAATATATCAAAAATACAATTTTGCTTATGTACTTTTGATAATTCAGAATACTTGAAACGACTTGAAAAACGGATTAATAAAAGAAAAATCAGGATTTCCCATAACAAGTTGGTCTTCATTTAGAACCGACAAACTGTATAGACTCGAAACAAGACCAATATGGCTTACATGGAAAAATCTTACTGATTAAAGAACCTCCACATCGATCTTGGAACCCTCATGCCAAACCCATGCTTCACCTTTTTGTACCCTGTTCAAATGAAGAGAGTGCTTCAAGAGTATGTGGGTGTGTTGAGGTGTGAATGCATGTGTATAATAAAATAGAAAAAGAAAAATAACAAGAGTAAAGAGTAGATTAAGGCCCCGTTTGTTAAATCTGAAGTCTAAAGACCGAATCTGAAATCTGAAGCCTAAATCTGAAATCTGAAGTAAAAAAACTTGTTTGATAATTATGGTTGAAGTCTAAAAATTAAGTACTGAATCTGAAACAAAGTGTTTGTTAACAAACATCTTAAATGCCTGAAATATGTTAATTTGACACATTTGCCCCTATTTCTCATTTGGAAATGTTTTACATTATAAAGAAATTATTTTTATTAAATGAAAATAAAATCATTATATTTAATTCAAATAAACTAAAATACTTAATAAAAAACTAAAATATCATCATAAGGCCCTCAATTCCTCTTAGCGGGGAGATTGTCACTATGTATTGTATAGGATTGAACACCAGTAACAACAAAACCTTCAAATAAGGCCCACCTTATATTTATATGCTATCCAACCCGTTTATAAGGTCATTCCCAATTAGATGAAGTGAAAACATATTGATCCAAAACTTTTGTGGCCTATTTAAGTTTATTTTCCATCCAATATGTTCATAAGGTCATAAACACCCTTATGAAGAGGAATATATATATCCAAAACTTTTGTGACCCCAAAAAGGGTTTCAATGGTAGATGTTCAATCCCCCGCTGCTTTTTGCAGCTTATTTTTCGTCTCAAGCTTTAATACGAGCTCACCAAATGGATGGATGGTTTGGATATAACACATACCTCATGATGGGACCCACAGAAGTTGTTGATGTCAAACAGCAGCTATATAGTTGGTGTGAGGTACACCAACCAATCCGCATCCTACTTGGATGCAGATTAGCTTCTGACAGGTTGAATAGCGAGATTCGCTACTGAAGTGGCGTCATCAAGTTCCATGGGCCCACTATGATGTATGTGGGCCCACTATGATGTATGTGCTTTATCTACACTGTTCATCTATTTGGAGATTTAATTTTAGACCATGAGTTAAAGAATGAGGCAGATCCAAATATGTAGTTGACCCCACCACAAAAAATAGTGGCGAGATTGATGCCTACCGTTGAAACCTTCCTAAGGCTCACCGTGATTTTTATTTGAAATCCAACCTGTTCACAAGTTAACACAGACATGAAAGAAGGGAAAAAAACAAATATAAGGTTGATCAAAAATTTTGTGGCCTATTTAAGTTTTTAATGGTGGGCGTCACTCTCCTCACTAGTTTCTGTGGTGAGGTCCACTAGAGCTTTGGATTTGACTCGTTCTTTGGATCTTTATCTAAATTTATATTTCCAAATGGATGGACGACGTGGATACAAAAAATACATCATGATGGGGCCCATATAACTTGGTGAGGTAACTTCAATAAGCGAGTCCTACTCAACCTGTTAGTATCCAATCTGTGTCCGTGGAAACAGATGGGCTACTCCCCTGCCACCAGCCAATGGCTGATGGTCGGTGCTATGTGGGCCCCACCATGATGTATGTGTTTCATCCATGCCGTCCATGTATGTTTCTAGATCATTTTATGGTATGAGACCAAAAATGAGGTATATCCCAATCTCAAGTGAACCACATTATAGGAAAACAGTGTTGAATGAACATCGACCATTAAAAACTTTTTGGGGGCCATAAAAGTTTTGGATCAAGCTGATCTTTGTTTTTTCCATTCATCTAGGTCTATATGACCTAATCAATAGATTGGATGTCAAATAAACAGTACATTGGCCCTTAGGAGAATTTTAATGGTGGATATCCGATCACTATTGTTTTCCCATGGTATGGCCCACCTGAGATTTATATTCCTCTCATTTTTGGTATCAAGCCCTAAAATGATCTTTAAAAATGGATGAATGGAATGAATGAAACACATACATCATGATGGGGCATAAAGAAGTTTCACAGTTAAAAGTTGATTTTGTATTGCACAAACAATTTAAAGAGAAGAAATTGCCATAGCAACTTGAAAAGGGGTAATTTTGGAAGCAAAAATTTTTGTTTAATGAAAAATTCACCAAGCACATTCCGCATTCACCATTAAGCTAGACTCCTATCACGGAAAGAATTCAGTGAAAAACCACTTAGCGCTTTCCCTCTTCCGCGTTAACGACACATTAACAAACACCACTAAAAATGGAACATTTTCTCAATTCTACGTTAAGTGCAAAAATTCAGCGTTAACAAACAGGCCCTAAGATGATTCCACCCCCCAGCTTAATGGTACACATTCGCATAAGAGGTGGTGTGCTGTGAAAGTGATACATGCACTGATTTTTAAAAAGGAATAAAACCTTTAAATGTGATGGATTAGAAGAGGAGTCTTGATGAATTTTAAACTCCATCCTACAACTACTTGGAATTGGGTCTATAGATGTCTGAAGCTCTCTCTCCCATTCTTTTGCTTTCCCAAAATGTAAAGTGTAAAGGGTAAAGAGTAGGGTGAAAGGTGTAGAAGATCCCTTATCAAATAAGTATAGTTAGTATGATACTTTTCAATTTGCAATTTAAGTTTATAAAAGAGAGTTAAAAGGACTTGAATCAAGGATACAATATCCTCCGCTGATACTATTACCTACATGGACTTGAATAAAAAAATAGAAGATACAATGGAATATTGATTTTTGGTTGAATGTAACCATTGTTATACTTTCTTTCTTCCCTTTGTAATTGTTGGCCACGATTTCCATCTTGGAGATTTTGGTACAAGCCAATCTAAAGTGTGGCCATATATTAGTAGTCCAGATCACTAAATCATGGGCCCCAATTGTACAAACCAAAACCTAGAACAATATGGTGTAAGCATTCTTTAATAAATCAAGTAATAACCCCAGCCAGCATGCACACGATGAATGGTAAAACATAGTAAATAGAAGGCTAGTTATATGAGCAAAGAACCAATGTCATCTCTTACTAAAATGGACAGGCCTTAACGGCTAAAACACACCATTCACATGATCCTGACCATTGGATTGAAGGACTTCCAATGGTTACAAACGAACAATTGCAAAAGATCCGGCCAAGGGTCCACATTCAATAGACAAAAGTCACCAAACAGGCACTTGGGAAAATCTTCTCTTTATCCATAGTAAAGATTTTTATTTTTCTTCCAAAGGCCCACTAATTAAATATCTACTACTAACCTCTTCCCTGTTCATAGAATTCTACCAAAAAGTCCAAGCATGATTCTTTAAATATTTAAAAAACTTGTGATTTCGAGGAAGAAGTCCAGCTACCTACCCAAGACTTTCTTGTGTGGAATAAGTGATTCACTTGCCTGCAAAAGGTTATTCACCAATTTCCTTCTCATCCAATTGCTTCTCTGCAACCTCCAGCATTGAACTAGAGTCTCCAGCAGTTCTAGAGGTGCTTGAACTTGAAGATGATGTTTTCAAACATTCCCCAAGTTGTCCTAACGTTCCTTCCTGTTCCATAATGTAAAATTTCTCAAAGAATATAATTAGAATTTAAAATTCCAAACATGCATCCAACATCTCCTGGAAAAGCTCCACAGCATCACCATACCGGCCTGCTTGAGCAAACCCTGCAATCATAGAATTCCAAGAAACAATACTCCATTCACTCATTTCCTAAAAGAAATGAATGCCACTTTCAATGCCCCATCTTGCAAAACCCACGAATCATGAGATTCCCACCACCTCTCTTCTCGGCATTTCTTCAAACAAGCACTGTGCATCATCCATCTTCCCACAATATTGTTCAACTTGTGTATACTCAGTTACCACTAGCATTCCTATGGTAATTATATGGAGTTTAAAAAGTAACTCATACTCATTTGTGGCACTGATGTACGGGTTTCTGCATCAAATGGTGAATCCATTGGAAATGTGCATATTTAAATTCACACTGATAGAGCAATCCAACCAATGAGAACCAAAGGCCCAAAACAAACAATAGGGGCCTTAAGTACAATTCCACATACAACAGGGAATAACCCAAGGAAATAACCAAAAGTAATATTAAAGTAGCACCAGAACATGAAGCATAGAACGGAAATGCACAAAGATATTAGACGAAACTCAAAATTCAATGAACCTTTGAATAAACCAAAGAGCATTAAAAACAAATCTCATGAAATGCACAGAGATATTAGATGAAAATGCACAAAGAAATTAGACGGAAATGCACCAAATATCATGATTAATCAGTCTAATTTCAGTACAAAATCTCATGAAATTTTATGATATTTGAATCAACCAATTGGGCATTAAAAAGAAAAAAAAAATAGAGAGATGAAAGAAAACAAATAGAAGAAAACGGAATAGGGTTTGGACATTCAATAATTGAGAGATAGAGATACCAAGGAAGACGAGGGGCTGACGGGAAGAAACCCTTTGTTTTTACCTGACGGGAAGAAACCTTCCGTCCACAAGGAGAGTGGCAACGAGATGGGAAGAAACCCTCTGTTTTTACCTGACAGGAAGAAACCTTCCGTCTGCAAGGAGAGTGGCAGCGAGATTGAGAAAGGGAGCACGAGAGAGCGAGACGGGGAGGGAGAGGGAGACGGAGAGGTAACATGAGAGAGGGAGAGGGAGAGGGAGAGGGAGGTTTTTTTTTTTTAGAGCGAGAGAGAGAGGAGGAGATATAGGATTTAGGCGGCCGAATCGTTTAAGCTCGGCGCAGACCTACAAACAAAGGGTCATATCAGAGGCTATGTGGGGCCCACCGTGATGTATGTGGTTCATCCATTCCATTCATTAATTTATAAATTTTATTCAAGTGCATTTACCAAAAAAATTATATATACTAAAATCCCAAGTGGACCACACCAGATATAAACGGTAGTGGTTAATCTCCGTTGTTTCATACGGTTCAAAGGAGATCAAAGCTAAATGGGCCCTACAATGATATATTATCATATCTATACTGTTCGTAAATATGTAGAGGTCATTTTAGATCTTGATCTATAAAATGAGTAATTTCTAAGCCTCAAGTGGACCACACCACAAATAGCAGTGGGGACAATGATTTTCACCGTACATTAGTAGGCCCATCGTAACGTTTACTTTCAATCCAATCTGTTCATAAGGACCTGGATGGAGAGAAAAAACAGATATCATGTGAATCCAAAATTTCTATGACCAAAAGGGTTTCAATGGCAGGCGTTCAATCCTCCACTGCTTTATACAGTGTGGTCCACTTGATTTATTGATCTGTCTCATTTTCGTCTCAAGCATTACGACGAGGTCACCAAGTGAACAGACAGTTTGGATATAACTCATAGGTCATGATGGGACCCACAGAACTTAGTGAGGCCAATACACCAAATCACATAGGCTTGTGTGCTACAGCAGCCAATCCGCTTCCAAGCCAATGCTTGGGCTATTATTTTGGATGGTGATCTCAGGGGCTTCGTGGGGGCCACTATGATGGATGTGTCTTATCCACACAGTCCATTTATTTAGGCAACCATGGATAGGACATGAATAAAAAATGAGGCAGATTGAAGGCCCAAGTCAACCACACCAATCCAAAATAACTTTCAACAATATGCGCATAATTTCTAGTGTTTACTATTGTGTGGTCCACTAGAAGTTCAATATGCCTCCTTTTTGGGCTCATATCCTAAAATGCGATATCAAAATAGATGGGTGGCTTAGATAAAACAAATACATTACGATGGGCTCCACAGAGACCCTTACGAGACCGTCAATTTATAAAAGTGTGATGGTGGGTCATATCCTATAGCTACAAATTAAATCCGTAGTTATAGAGCTACAGATTAATGCCATAACCATGTACCTCTATAGTATGTAGCATTTACTCAATTTTTTTTTTTTGTAGTCTCCCCTAGATCTATTCCAATTGGAGAGGATGGAGAGCTTTCAGTCTATATCTTGGTAATTAGGACAAAATATGAATCTTAAGTAGTTTGTGAGTTTGTAGTTTAATGGTCTAAGCACATATGATCCTCCTCTAGGTTGGTTACTCTGTGAGGCCTTGTAGATCATTAAGCTTATACATTAAAGGTGTGGTGACCGGTATACCACTGAAGTGTGAACACAGCACAAACTTGTCTAAAAGGTCACTGTGTATTCAAAATTTGATGCTGATAGGCTGATGCAACCTTCATATGGTTCACTTGATGAGGACATCGTGCGCACGCCGCCTACACGCGCACACACGCCACCCCCCCTAAGCACGTACGTACGTAGAAGGAGGGCCCCACCATTGATATGGTTCGATGACGACGTCCAGGGAGAGCCTCCTAACTAGAAGACAATTTTGTTTCAAAAGGGTGAGCCTGATAGTCAAGAAAAGCTCATCATGGGGACCTTATGATCGTGACCCACTTGTCGGATTGATGTCATATTTTAGGTTTTGCTTATTATTATTATTTAGAACATCGTGAACGTTTTAGATTTCTTCGCTTGGTTTTTATTTTAGTTTACTTCACTGCCAAGTAATAGGTTGTACACATGGTGCGAGTTTTGGAGTATAGGATTTTTCTTAAATAGGCACCCCTTGTAGTGTAGTTCTTTTGATTCATTTAAGCTTAATAAAAAAAATTCTTGTTTTATTTTTCTGCTCTCTTCGTGAGTTGTGGAAGAATTCAAAAGTGGGTGTGAAGCCCTTCCTTTTTGAAAGGCTAACTACATGGTGTAAAGCCACATCTATCCCCATCCATCTCTACCCTCTCTCATCCATATACCTCATCTTTTATCATCATTATTACTTTGAAATTCCCAGCCTTTGCAGCTATTCATCCCCTACAGCCAGTTTCCATAATTTGGACCTGTAGGAGGGCTAAAACTTCGGCGGAGCATTACACCTCGACCTTACGTTGGATCGTCATCAAACTTGGAGGGATTGGAGGTCTCTCCCGGCCGACTAAGGCCTAGATGTTACTTTGGGGAGGCGGGCTTCCATCACACGTGTGGCCAGCCCATCCGCGCACATGCGTCAGCTCCGGATCACCATCTGCACGCAGGAGCTTTCTCCGGGTCGGGTTTTCCTCTAGTTTTCCTCTTTTCATTCATATTTCCTAAACTCTAGCCTTAGTTTGCATTAGCCCTAATTTATTTGCCTTTTTTTTTTTTTTTTTTTAACCCTAGGGTTCTTTGAATTAAAATTGAGGAATCCCTTGGATTAGGGACTGATTTCTTATGCATGTGTGGTTGATTTCTATTTCCCTTTGATATCGTTTGACTTATAATGTTTATTGGTCCAGCCCTAGCCTGTGTCGGCCTGGACCCGCATAAATTCCCCTTTCATTGAATGTTTGGAATATCACGTGGAATGTGGAATTTGCATAATTGTTTTTGAATTGGTATGATCTAAGCCTAAATTCTTACACATCATACTTGAATTTCATGTCCTGCATCATCACCACATGAATTTATGTTGGATTTTGAATGGTTGTGCACTTTTTCTATGGTGTGGCATGTGTATTTCATCTGAAGGTTACGAATAACATGATAAGGGGATGCCTGGAAAGTCAAGCTCATGCATTCATCATGAGAGCCAGAACATTGAAGGCGATGTATAACCATCCATAGATGAGAGGGAGATTTTAAGGAGTGGGCCCGAGACAAGATGGGTTTGAGCCTAAATTCTAGGGTCACGTCTCCTCCTTTATTAAGAGCATCAAGATTTCAAGAAGTGGAGCATGGGACTAGATGGGTTTGGGACAGTTTCTACTTTTACATTGAAGTATACCTTTTTTCGGGTGTTTCTAGAATCCAAGGAGTAGGGACTGATACTGGACCTGAGCCCAGATTTTTTACAGATTTGTTTCGACTTGTCAGGCCTAAATCTATTCAAAATCTTCATTTTGCACCGTGTAGGCTTAAACAAAGTGCTAAATTAAGGCTGGCAATGAGCCCGTGACTCTGGTCAGCCCATACTAGGTTGTGCTTGAGTTTCAACCGGAAAACAAGGCTTCTTTTTTTTTTTCCCTTAAAAAAAAAAAAAAAAAAAAAAAAAACAGGAGTAAGAAAATGAGACAGGATATGGCTAAATCACGCTCGTTTCGGATGCATGTTGGTATTAATATATAGAAGGTTTTAATTCCCTAATCACATAAAACTTAGTAAGAACGATTAAGTAAATGCACGGTTTTGGTCTCTCTCTTTTTTTTTTTTTTTTTTTTTTTTTTTTTTTTTTTAAAATAAATTATATAGTGTTCACTACATGAAGATTTTGAATGGTTGTCCACATCTTTCTATGGTGTGGCATGTTTATTTCATCTAAATGTGACTCAAATATAATAAGGGAATGCCTGGAAAGTCAGGCTCATGCATTCATCACGAGAGCCACATCATTGAAAACAACGTATACAACTATCCCCAGATAAGAGGGGAGTGGGCCTGAAGGTGATTGAACTGGCAATATGATAAGGGGATGTCGGGTCAGGCTCATGCATTCATTATGAGAGCCACAACATTGAAAACAATATACAATTCAATCCCCATATGAGAGAGATTTTAAGGAGTGGGGGGCTTGAGAGAGGATGGGCTTGGGCCAAGATTCTACAGTCTAAGTCTCCACTTTTGCTAGAATCATTGAAATTTCAACGAGTGGGACACAGGACTGAATGGACTGAGATTCTACTTTTTTAGTCTTCTTTTCTGTTGGGTGTTGCCAGATTCCAAAGAGTTGGGCTTCAGACTGGATGCGGGCACTTAGTTTTTACTTATTTGCTCGGGCTTGTCGATTCAAAGTCCATCCCAAATTTTTATTTTGCACAACCAGGGTTAAGGGCTCGTGAATTTGGTCAGCCCACAGGCCAGCTGGCCAGGCCTGCTTCTAACTTGATGTTAAGTGTACTTACTAGGCTATGCTTTGGTTTCAACCTGAAAACAAGGGCGCGATTAAAGCATACGAGTCAGGCTATGGCTGACTCACTCCTGTAGGTATTAAGAGAAGTTTTCAGTATCCAAATCTCATAAAAGTTACTTATAGGTCTAAAATAAAACTAAATGAGTCAAATGAGTGGTGCTCAGGTTTAATAATTTGTTGTCGGGTGGGACAATGTCTTAAAATTCTAAACCCAATTAGTAAATGGGTGAGGATTGGGGTCGCGGGTCCATGTGTTGTGGCTCTGGCTGGGATTTGAATAGTCTGCCCAGGTCGTGGTGGGCCATTGACCCGAAATTAGTCCCACCCTCTACCACTCTACTTAAAATTCGTATTTGTATTTATTTATTTATTTATTATTATTATTATTATTATTATTATGTAGTGATGATGGATCCATGTTTGCATCATTGAGCTTGGGGTTCAAATAACACCCAAATATTCAACAAAATATATAAGAGATATGCCAACCAATTTGTACAGCAAGAGGTTGTAGCGATGATTCTTGACACCCATGTAATATCCGTGATCAAGAAGGCTCACCATGAAGATCCATTGACCAAAAAATAGGTCCCTAACTCATGAGGTGGGCTATAGACATGAGAAAATTAAATTATCATAATAACATGACAAGCAACTTATATTTGATGTAACACACTTCATGAGTAGAGTAGTTCAAAATTCTTGAGAGAGGACATGCTAACAGTGGACAAAGCTCATGAACGACATAGATATGGCGTGCATGGCCTGTAGATGTGTGTCCTATCAATCACCTCCTCGATCTCTGTGTAAATTGTTTGCCAATGTTCACTTAGAGTAGCATCACATACAAGCAAGGCTAATTTTTCGGTGATCTAGACAATTCATCTGTTGAGACGCACTAAATAGGTATTTGATACATTTTTAGGCTAGGTTGGACGGAAACGGATTGGCTATTCCCCCTTCCACCAGCCATCGGCAGGTGGTCGGTGCTCTGTGAGCCCCACCATGATGTATGTGTTTCATCCATGCCATCCATCTATTTTTATAGATCATTTTATGGTATGAGAGAAAAAATGAGGTATATCTCAATCTCAAGTGGACCACATTAAAGGAAAAAGTGTTGAATGAACGTTGACCATTAAAAACGTTTTGGGGGCCATAAAAGTTTTGGATCATGCTGATATTTATTTTTTCCCTTCATCTTGGTCTTTATGTCCTAATCAACAAATTGGATGTCAAATAAACAGTACAGTGGGCCTTAGGAGGATTTTATTCATGGATATCCAATCATTATTGTTTTCCTGTGGCGTGGTCTACCTAAGATTTATATCCCTATCATTTTTGTATCAATCCCTAAAATGATATGTAAAAATGGATGAACGGAATGGATGAAACACATACATCATGGTGGGGCCCACAGAGCACCGACCACCAGCCCCGGGGCTGGTGTCAGGGGGAGTAGCCAATCCGTCTCCAGGTTCGACCGGGTCCCGACTGATTAATCTTTTCATGCTTGGGCTTGCAATTATTGTATTAGGCTTATTCCAAGCTTAGATTCTTATACAAGATCCAATTATTAGGCAGGGATTACAACAAAGAGTATAAGTCAATCCATTAATTAGATGGGTGAAGTTTCAATTCCATAAAGTATCCAAACAAGCCAATCCATTAATTAGGTGGGTGCGCTTTCAATTCCATTAAGTATCCAAATGCACCATAGAACTTATCATCCAATTCATCTTTCACACCAGAACAGATTAGCACAACTTTTGGTGACATTTCTTTCCACTAGCATGATACCTTCATGGGATCGGGCAGTCTCAGAATATGGGACTCTGCACCCCGTTACATGTGCCTGACATCTCTTGGGAGGATTTATCTATGAACTTCGTGTTTGGTCTCCCACGAACACAATATGGCATGAATTCGGTATTCATGGCGGTAGATCATTTCTCAAAGATGGCGCACTATATCTCATGCAAGTTCCTCGATGTGACACACGTGGTGAATTTATTCTTCAAAGAAGTCGTACGGCTATACGGGGTTCCGAAGACCATTACTTCTGACCATGATACGAAGTTCATTAGCTACTTCTAGCGGACTTTGTGGAATTAGTTCGGTACACAACTTCAGTTCAGTAATGGCTACTACCCATAGACAAACGGGCAGACTGAAGTTATGAATCACGCGTTGGAAAACCTTTGATATTTTCAGGTAACAAACTGAAGCAGTGAAATTTGGCATTGTCTCAAGCGGAATTTACATTCAACAACATGGTGAACCACTCGACAGAGAAGTCCACATTCTAGATTGTTAATGGTTGAGTGTCTCGCCACACACTTGACTTGGTCCCTTTGCCTAAGCTCTCGGGCATGAGTATTACAGCAAAACATATGGCGAACCGAATCGTGAGCATTCATGCGGATGTGCAAGCTAAGTTGCATGCCTCGAACGACAAGTATAAGGAGTAAGCTGACAAACATAGGCAACGAAAGGTGTTCGAGGTAGGCGACCATGTTAGAGTTCATCTATGTAATGAGAGATTTCCAACTGAGACCTACAATAAGTTGAAAAATAAGAAGATTGGACTGGTACCGATCCTCCGAAAGATCAATAACAACGCTTACATTATTGATTTTCTAGATGACATAGAGATCTCGTGTACTTTGAATGTTGCGGACCTGACCGAGTATCAGGAATCGAAGCGGGATAAGAACTCGATGACAAGTTCTTTTGAAGTGGAGGGGGCTGATATAGAGCAGGTTGTGGACACTTTCATGTCTAAGATGGACTAGAGAAGGCCTGATCGAAGGTGGAAGTGATCAGGACCATCTGAACCCTAAAACAGACGTATCTCGCAAATCAGAATGAATTATTTAACGTTCCATATATGATTTTGAGGTAAAAGAGGCCACTTTAGCCAACCAACCCTGCTACGTCGGGTTGCCCCTGCCAAATTTGCGAGATTCCATCAGAGCGACGGTCAAAACTCTATTTTAATTTCATTTTTACTATTTATAGTAAGTTTTAGTTCGATCACAACGCTTAATCCTTTAAGTTTTAGGAGCTGTGTCCAACATGAAAAGGGCTTAGAAATTTTTGAAGAATCCCGTGGTTACCAAATTGGACACTTACTTTTTTTTGTTGAAAACTATGAAGTCTAGTAGAAACCATAACCATCTTTATTATTGATAGTAAGTCATGAATTTCAGGGAGTTTGAGTTGAAGTTTGATTATGAGACTTGCTCCTAGGTTTCATATCGCTATTCAAAGGATTGTAAATTCATTTTTTTATCAATCAATCTATTTTCAAATTTATTAGAATTTATTTTATTTTCTATTTTGCTTGTGAATTCGAAGAATCTCTACGAGGAGTCCAAAGAAGCTCCATGGATTTGTAGTAATCCCCTGAGAAGACGTGATCAACCTCATCACGCTTATCGCTGCGGTAGGTTATGTGAAGCTCACTAAATGAAAGCCACGTTGGCCCTTGCATTTTCTATATCCATGTTGTCTATTCCATCCGTTGGGCCATATCATTTTACGGCATGAGTGCAAAAACGAAACAGATCTAAATCTTAGGTGGATCATATACAGTAAACAGTGGTGAATGACTACTAAAAACTTCTTGTGGCCCATACAAGTTTTGGATCGAGATGATATTTGTTTTCTCACTTCATCCCAGCTTGTTTGACCTTATCAACAAGCTACATAGCAAATAAATATCACGGTGGACCCTAAGAAGTTTTTAATGATGGGGCATGGTACACCCGGAATTTGGATATGCTTTATTTTTGTGGTCATGCAAAACAGATGGACGGCATGGAATACAAACATCAAAGTAGGCCCAACGGTGCAGACCCCACCGTCGTGGGTGAGGCTGGAGTCGCACCTAATCTGCTCCCTATTTCAGTAGAACACGCAAGTAACCCTTCTGTTCCAAGTCGTAATGGTGAGTGCTGGAAATGATCTGTGGGTCCTACCATGATGATGTATGTGTTTTATCCACACCGTCCATTCATTTTGCCAACTCATTGTATGGCATTAGCAGAAAAATGAAGTATATCCAGATCTCAAGTGGACCATACTATGGGAATTAATGATGGTTGAACGCCCCCCATCAAAAGCTTTCTAGGGCCACTGTAACGTGTAGTTGCCATCCAACTTGTTGATTAGGTCACACATACATCATTCATCCGGCATTCAATCACCACTGCTTCCTATCCCAAAAGAAGCTTTTATTGATGGGCATTCAATCACCATTGTTTCCTATGGTGTGGTCCACCTAAGATTTGGATTTGCCTCATTTTTGGGCTTATGCCCTAAAAATTAACCGAAAAAAAAAAGGACGGACAGCATAAATAAAACATATACGTCATGATCGCCCCACAAAGCTTTTTGTGCACTGACCTTTTCCGTTGCCCCACCTTGATGTTACTCTATATCCACACCTTCCATTTGTTTTTTCATATCATTTTAGGACATGATCACAGACATGAAACAGATCCAAATCTCAGGTGGATCACACAAGAGGAAACAGTGGTGACTGATCATTAAAAGCTTCTTATGGGCCACAAAAGTTTTGGATCATGGTGATAATTGGTTTTTATCTTCATCCAAGATTATGTGACCTTGTCAACAGTTTGGATGAAAAATATACATTACAGAAACATTATGGTGGGCCCTAGGAAGATTTTAATGGTTGGGCGTTCAATCACCATTGTTTCTTACAGTATGGTCCACCTGAGATTTGGATCTGCGTTCAATCACCATTGTTTCTTACAGTTTGGTCCATCTGAGATTTGGATCTGCTTCATTTTAGGCTGCACTGGTCTCGCGTGATACTAAGCCGTGCTTAATCTACTATGAAAAACCTGATCTCTCAAAGTGCACATGCTGAAATAAAAGGATAAATTTAAAGAAAAATAGCTGCATGGGAAATAGATTTTTATTTCCTTTCCTATGATTTTGGTATTTACAAACAAGGGAAAAATGATTTCTGAGAAACCTGTTTTCTTTCCCACCATTTCACTTGATCCAAACATGCCCTAAAGGATTGTTGGGCATTTATATTCTGCTTATTGGCTATGCAATACATATACAGTGCGCACCTAATTAAGAAAGTCATGCCGAGTGGCTTTCATTGGTGTATATGAGGAATTTTTTATTTTTATTTTTTTGGAGCAATTGTATTTTAGTTTGTAATTTCACATAGGTAGGTCCTTAATTACATTCTTAAGAATATCTGCAACCTTTGTATGGGATAGGAAACATGTGCAACCATTGTGTACACACTACCAAAAAACAGGGCAACGCCGACGGCTAAAAGCCGTCGGCAATGACTTTCTCCGACGGGTTTTAGCCGTCGCAAGGTCCGTCGGTAAAGGGTGCGTCGGCGTTGCTCGCCGACGGTTAAAATCCGTCGGCTATATCGACGGCTAAAATCCGTCGGCATTGTCAGCGGCTAAACTCCGTCGGAGATGTCAGCGGCTAAAAACCGTCGGTGTTATCGGCGGCTAAAATCCGTTGGAGTTATCGGCGGCTAAAATCCGTCGGTATTATCGGCGGCTAAAATCCGTTGGATATGTCGGCGGCTAAAAACCGTCGGTGTTGTCGGCGGCTAAAATCCGTTGGAGTTATCGGCGGCTAAAAACCGTCGGTGTACATGAGTAGTTGTCCCTCACATGTTAAGGACGTACGGGTGAAAAAGTAGTTCTCTACCTTTTTATCATCTAGTGTGATGTAGAG
The DNA here is from genome assembly GCA_021015155.1 of Magnolia officinalis. Classification (NCBI taxonomy): domain Eukaryota; kingdom Viridiplantae; phylum Streptophyta; class Magnoliopsida; order Magnoliales; family Magnoliaceae; genus Magnolia; species Magnolia officinalis. The sequence goes on along the minus strand of JAJHSJ010000018.1, from coordinate 39,147,313 downwards.
CGGGTCGCGGACAGTTTCATGGTCAAGATGGATCAGAAAAGGCCCGGTCGGCGACAGAAGTGATCCAGACCATCGGACCTTAAATCGGACGTATCTCACAATCTGAGATGAGTTAGCTGACGTAAAATATATAATTTTGAGGTAGAACGAGCTACTTTAGCCAACCAACTCAGCTATGTCGGGTTGCGACACCCGAAATTGCGAAAAACCCCTGGATCAACAATCGTTTCCCTATTTTAATTTCGTTTTTACTATAAATAGTAAGTTTTAGTTTGATTATGACTCTTCATCCGTCGGGCTTTAGGAGTTGCGCCCAACGTGAAAAGAGCTTAGAATAATTAGGAAAACGGTTTGGTGAAGTCAAATGATACACTTACTATTTGTGGCTGAAAACCTTGCACACTAGTAGACATCACGACCGTCTATAAATAGTAAGTTTACTATTTATAGTAAGTCGCGATTTCTAGGAGTTTTAGTTGTAGTTTGATTCTGATTTCTTTCCCATTGCTTGGTACCCCTATTTAAAGGGTTGTGAACTCGTTTTTATTCATTCATTAATCAATTTCGAATTTATTAGAATTTATTTCTATTTTATGCTTTCTTTCCTCGTGGATTCGAGAAGTCTCTATGAGGAGTCCAGAGAAGTTCCGTGGATTCGGAATGCTTATCCTCTTGAGGAAGACAGTGCTCGACCTCACGTCCTCCCCTGCGTCAGTTTGGTATCAGAGCGAGGTTTCTCCTCGGATCGATGGCTTTTAACGATGGGTCGGGTAACAATCCTATAGGCGGTGCTCCAGGGAATTTACCTTTAACGGCGGCAGCTTTCGAAGTAGCGCAACAAGAGAATCGGCAAGCCATGCAAGGGCTGCAGGCTTCCATCGACCGCATAGCGGATCTCTTGGCGGAAAACCTAAGGCAACTCCGTGTTCCCGGTGGTAATCCTCCACCGCCAATTGCTGAAACTCGTAATTGCCCTGATCGCAGGATAGTACCGGCAGTGCATCCAATGGTCATTCCTGAGAAAGGGGGCTCCAGTGAGGAGGAAATCGACGACATAATTTTCCAACACCCCAGACATGGCAGCGATCGAGTAGATCAAACGGATCGAGAATTCAAGATACGGGTTGATATTCCTAGCTTCAATGGCCAACTACACATTGAGGATTTCCTCGATTGACTTTCTGAAGTTGAGTGATTTTTCGACTATATGGACATCCCTGAAGCAAAGAAGATCAAGCTTGTGGCCTACAATATGAAAGGAGGAGTTTCAGCTTGGTGGGAACAACTGCAACTCGCGCGAACCAGGCAGACGAAAGCATCAATCCGCACCTGGCAGTGGATGAAGCAGCTACTACGTACCCAATTCCTCCCTAGTGATTACGATCAGGTATTATTCCAACAATACCAAAATTGTAGACAGGGTTGTCGATCGGTGAGAGAATACGCAGAAGAATTTTACCGCCTGGCGGGGCGTAACGATTTAGTCGAGACTAAATCGCAGCAAGTCGCCTGATTCAATGGTGGGTTGCGTATGGCTATCCAGGATCGGGTCCAGATGCAGTCCGTTTGGACGATGAATGATGCAATCAAGTTGGCTACTCGGGCAGAAGCGAAACTTGAACGTCCTAACACACGGACCTATCCTACTGCAAGGATCCCTGTGGCAGGTCCGCCCCAGGGAACTGCACAGCCCAAGGGGAAGGAACCCGTAGGAGCACGTACTTAACCTCCTATGTCTGAGAACTGAGATCAGGCTAGACCCCAAAGGGGCATACCAACTGCTACTGGTCCAAGTAGAATCCCGAACCCCTATGCTCGGCCAAGGCTCGACAACTACTATCGTTGTGGCCAACCGAGCCACCTATCAAATACTTGCCCCCAACGAAAAGTGGCAAACCTCGCCATCAATGATGTTAGTGTTGATAACGCTTATGAAGATCCAGATATTGAAGAACAGGAGCATACCACTGAGGACGAGGCAGATGATTCAGGTTGGGTTCAGCAAGATCACGGCGAGTCGCTCGTCGTGAGGCGACTATTATATACGCCAAGAAAAGAAGTGCATCCACAGCGGCATAACATCTTCCACACTAGGTGTACGGTGAATCGAAAGGTTTTTGACATGATCATTGATAGTGGGAGCAGCGAGAACATCGTATCCAAGGTCATGGTGGAAAAATTACAATTGAAAATGGAGTGTCATCCCTCTCCATATACAATCGGTTGGATCAAGAAGGTTAGCGAAACAAAGGTAATTGAACGATGCACTATATCCTTTTCAATTGGCAAACATTATAAGGATGAAGTAGTATGTGATGTTGTTGACATGGAAGCATGTCACATACTACTCGGTCGCGCCTTGGCAATATGACCGTGACGCCACTCATAAAGGGCGAGATAACATATATATCTTCGTCAAGGACGGCCGGAAGACCATATTAGCCCCTATGGATCCAGAGAGACCACCTGAAACTTCTAAAGTGGAGGGCCGTTTTCTCTTAACCATACGGGACTTCGTGGAAGAATCTAAAAAAACAAGACAGACTTATGCGTTAATTGTAAAAGGGAAAAAACTTGAGCCTACCATCATCCCTAAAAGACTAAGGCCCCTGCTGCATGAATTCAAAGAAATATGGCCCGATGACCTTCCTGATGGGTTACCCCCCATGTGGGATATCCAACACCATATCGACTTTGTCCTTGGGTCCAGTTTACTTAATCGTCCTCATTATCGAATGAGTCCGAATGAGTGCGAGATTCTACAGGGACAAGTAGAGGAGTTGATCCGTAAGGGTCTTATTCGAGAAAGCATGAATCCATGTGCTGTACCAGCTCTATTAACTCCAAAGAAAGATGGGAGTTGACGCATGTGTGTCGACAACCGAGACATCAACAAAATTACCATAAAATACAGGTTTCCTATACCACAGTTGGACGATATGTTGGACATGTTAGAGGGTGTAAAAATATTCTCTAAATTGGACCTAAGGAGTGGCTATCATTAGATTCGAATACGGCCGGGTGATGAGTGGAAAATGGCCTTTAAGACCAATGAAGGATTATACGAATGGATAGTTATGCCCTTCGGTCTTTCGAATGCGCCTAGCACATCTATGAGATTAATGAACCAAGTTCTGAAACCTTTTATTGGGCGGTTCGTTGTGGTTTATTTCGATGATATTTTGATATACAGTCAAGACGAAACCACTCATATGGAACACCTCAAGAAGGTCTTTCAAGTGCTCACTAAAAACAAATTGTATCTCAATTTAAAAAAGCGCAGCTTCATGACTGATAGCCTATTGTTTTTGAGTTTTGTCGTAACATCCACGGGCATTCAGGTGGATGAGGAAAATGTGAAGGCAATCAGAGAATGGCCAGTTCCCACAAATATTCACGAAGTGCGAAGTTTTCATGGACTGGCGACATTCTATCATTGGTTCGTGAAAAATTTCAGTACCATTGTGTCCCCAATCACAGATTGCATGAAGAAATGACAGTTTCAGTGGACTGACGAAGCCGACAGGAGCTTTGCCGAAATCATGCGCAGATTATCCACGACCCCGGTTCTTGTACTTCCCAACTTCGACAAACTGTTTGAAGTCGAATGTGATGCCTCATATGTCGGAATTGGGAGAGTTTTGTCTCAAGAAGGTAGGCCGGTAGCCTTTTACAGTGAGAAACTTAGTGTAACGCCTCAACTTTTCAGGACCCGAGTACACGACCCGTTTCCCAAAAACCCGAGTGTTAACCTTAAAGGATGGTCAAATATAATTTTTTTTCTTCTTTTATCAGAGTAAGCAGATGAGCATAGAATGGACAAGTAAGCATAAAGAAAAATTCCATTAGTGCCCATAATGACTTATACAAACCAATGCCTTCATTCTTACAATTACAAAATGAAATAATATTACACATGAAATAAAGTAAATTACAATAAATTTGAGATATGAAATCCTGTAGCAACCCTTAGCAAATATAATCAGGCAAGCTTATCAACCATAGCCTTCTCCTCACCAATATGAATGTGAACATCATCAGGGCCACCTGTGTTACTTGTACGGTTATATATTTGATGAATGAGTGGCCAACTCAGTGTGAACTCCCCTCAAGATTATACACCGCCGCATTAGGTAAGAAATAGTATAAAACATCCAGACAACCAAAACAGAGTAAATGCAGTCGTATTAAGTGCATGGATGTATGGAATGCGTTCACGCCCCGGGGATGCTCATCCGTGCGGACATGGCCGCCGCCCATGCAATCATCGAACCTAGAAAACATCATCCAGTCAGAACATCGAACCTGTGACATATCATCCAATCGGAACGATACGTACATCACGTACGATAGCAATAGATGCTGGTCTGTACTATGTATGCATGATTAGCCAGTCCATTATTAATCCAATTACACTCAGCCATTTTAAATAAGCTCACGGTCACTACGGGGAGCACATGGCCCAGCGTAGGCCGACAGTTCGGGCATAGTGTCCCATTCCACCATCCCCGGCCCATGAGACTACCACCTTAGGATGTTTAATGGAAACCCATCGACTAGTGGCCAATCATATTACAGTACGTAGGGCTTACCATCACATGGTTGCACAGTATAAAACATCGAACCCATATAGGGAAGATATCAAATAAAACCACGTAGGGCGAGTATAAAAATATGTCACATAGGGCCGATATTAAAACCATATGATAAAGACCATCCTTAAAAACCATTGGGCACAACAACCTTGGATGGTAGGCCCACATCAATGATCCATCTAGACCACCACTTAAAAACCATCGAGTCGAAGGTCCATTACGATCACAAAGAGTCAAGTTACATCCCTAGTATGGGTGTACATTCATATGTGGGAACCTCCCACTAATGTACCAGTTTAAGTTCCGTAAGCAATCCACAAATAATCCACAAGCATGAACAATTATACAGGATAATCATAAAGCATGTAAGACAACAATTCAATTTCCACCAGCTAAGACATGTGATTATAAAGGGAGATATTAGTTATGAATTTAAATAAAAACTATAACTTAAGCTAATGAGAAGATGGAAAGTTCAAGGGAAAGAATCATCACCTTATACTTTGAATTACCTACCAATGTTGCTAGAGGATGCGCCTTTCCTTAAAATCAATCCCTATAATTAATTAGGAACTTGTACAATTAGATTCAACTTCTATACACTACCTAGGGTTTGGATTACTTATTTTTAGGGTTTTGGTGTAAAAATTAGAGTTTTACCCTATAGCTTAGTTGTAATCTTAACTCTAGGGTTTGAACAATAGTTAATGTGTAATAGCTTAAGAATGTTGATTTAATAATTATAAACTATTTACTAACATCAGTGTTTATAGCTATTAGTTAAAAATCATTATGATGACAATTAACATTATGATATATTATTTAAAACAATACATTAACATTTAATAATGATATTATTTTAATTTCTTGTATGTAATAGCTTTCATTAGAATAGATAATTTACTAATGGTCATGTATCATAATATTTAACAATCCTAATAATGATGGAAATGGTAACGATGTTAATTAGAAAAATAATTGTTAACACTAGTGTTACAATTAATATTAGTTGATGTAGCAAAATAGTTATCATGGTGACACCAGTGACTATCCAAGATGGATATTTAAGAATGATAAATAAGATACTATTATTTAACAATTGTATTTTGTTTATAATAACTTGTTTAGCATAATGATCCACTAATGACTAATCCTTGCTAATATTAATATTCCTAATAATAACAATGGTAACAATTGACAATAGTACATTGAAACAAAACTAGAATGGGGAGAAAATGTTGACTCACCCCAGTCGACTCGGTTTTAGTCGAGTTGACTCGGCTCAAGCACAACCACCAATCTACTCTCCTTCTCTCTTTCCTTCTTCTTCCCATTTTCTTTCTTCTTTTCTTCTTTCTTCACCCTACTACTTCCTTCAACGCTAGAATGTCCAGCAGTGGACACCCAACTCGACGGGGCTCGAGCCGGACATGGATGACTCGGCAGCGAGTCAACTCGCAGTCGAACCAACACTCTCCCTCTCTCTCTCTCTCTCTCTCTCTCTCTCTCTTCTCTTCCCTCTTCTCTTTCTTCTTTTCTTTTAGGCTGACCTAAATCAGGCCAGATCCACCTGACCCAGCTGGAGTCGGCCTCAACCGGTAGATTTAGTTCCAGCCGAGTTGACTCGACCTAACACCTCCACCCACCTATTCTCACTCTCTCCTTTTCTATCTCTTTCTTCTTCTCCTTTTCCCCTTCTTTTCTCCTTGCTAGGATGTCCAGCAACAAGTCTGGACAGATCAACCCAACTCGACTCGCTCTGACTCGATGAGTCAACTCAGTAATGAACCGAGTCGAGCCAGGTGGGTGCACACAGCAGCCACAACAACTCTCTCTCTCTAATTTTCTTCTCTTTCCTTTTCCTTTCTCTTCCTTACGGCCAGAAACATCTGAATTGACCAGACCCATCCCTGGCTGGGATCGGACTCGGGTTAGCGAGTTCAGGGAGTCAGGCCGGCTCAGTTCGAGCGGGTCATGGTGCGGTGCAGCAGCCGCACCACCCCATTTCCTTTCCTTTCTTCTTCTTTTTTTCTTTCTTTCTCCCTGCTCCTTCCTATTTTCTTTCTGTTTTTCCCCTCTGCAGAGTCCAAGCATCTCTGGACTCAATGTACAGGCCAAACGTGCCAACAACGGTGGAGAAGAAGATAGTTGTTAATGGCAGATTGTAAACGACGACTTCTTCCCCTAATCCAATCCTTTCAGACGATTCGTGAGGGTCCTAGAAAGCTCCCAGACAAGTTTTTTCAAAGCTTGAGGAAGGTTTAGGTGATGGGTTTGCTAGAGCAAGGAGTCAGACAATTTTTCTTGGGCGGCTGTGGAAATAGTGGTAGGGTTTGTTGCGCTCGATCCTAGCCCATATATAGCATTGCCCTAATGTTTGTAGACCATTGGATGAGTAGCAAATGGTCCAGATCAGCTCAGGCCGAAACTGCCTCCAAAACGGTGGGTAGAGTGGAGACCGCTCGCGGTTTTGAAGCCCTACACCGCTGCTAGGACGGGCGGCTGAGATAGGCCCGAACGAATGGCTGAGATCGACGGATTCCATCTTACCCGGATCGCCCTCGTGGCAGCAACGGAACGAAAATTTCCTTTTTTGAAAAGTATGTGTTTGCAGGCCTTTCTTTCGCTGGAGATCGTGCTCGTGTGCTTGCATACCAGCATGTGAGGAAAGTTGGGTTTTGGCTAGCTCCCCGCCCTGAACAAAACGGACGGTTTAGATCACTCGTCGAATCCAAGATGGTGGGCCATGGTGCGTCCCAAACGGACGCTGTCTGTCGGCTGACGCAAAACGAAGAGAGAGAGAATACCTCCATTTTAAGCAAAACACGGGTCAGACCCGTGCTGACCGAGCAGGGTCGACCAGTGCACAGCGGGTACACCACCCATGGTGCACACGCAACGACTGTGTGGGATCCACCGTGATGATTGTGATAAATCCAGTCCATTCATCCACTTCAAAGGTCCCAATCAGGGCCTCTCACCGAAAATCAGGAAGATCTACGCTTCAGGTGGGCCATTGTACTTGACTTACGTTCTTTAAGTGCCGATTACGTTGATCCAATGGCCGGATTGATTCCAATTTGATAGTCAACGATTAGAAGGTACTAATGGACCTTTTGTGAGGCTCACATCATGCATTGCTAATAGATTTTGTTGCTATTACCTATTGCTTATAATTAAAGTCTCATAAAGATTTAATTTTAATATTAGTATACTACTTTATACATGTATATAAATAAAATCCCTAATATTAACATGCTTCTACATACATGCTATTAATCACATATTATTAATACAAAATGCATAATACGACATTATAAATTATACATATGAATGAATTGAAGATTGTACAATATTCATGTTTTAATTAAAATTATATTTGTATTTAATAATGTTGTGAAATTATTTTCATTTAATATAGTATTATTTTCATAATATTTATATACATTAAATACGTACATATCATTTTAGCATGAAATTTGCAATCTTTACCAAGTACATACACTTTATAGTTTATAATATTTAGATTGCATTATTTATATATTTATATTAAATTACTCTACATGGTAACACTCGAGTATTGTAAAATACGGAGCGTTACACTTAGCGATGCACGCAAGAAGTGGTCAACATATGAGATCGAGTTATACGATTTGGTTCAGGCACTGCGACACTGGCGACATTATTTGATTCAAAGGGAATTCATACTTTACACGGACCATCAAGCTCTTAAATTCATTAATAGTCAAGCTAACATTAACCGTGTGCATGCTAGATGGATCTCATTTTTGTAGGAATTCACGTTTGTACTAAAACACAAGTCAGGGTAACAGAACAAAGTAGCTGATGCACTGAGTCACCGTGCAACTTTGTTAGTCACTATGAGCAATGAGATTGTCGGGTTCGAGCGCCTCAAAGACATATATGCCGATGAAGACGACTTCAAGGACGCATGGGTTAGATGTCAAGAAGGTCGCCCCGGCGACTTACATATGCAAGACGGGTTCCTTTTCAAGGAAAATCAACTGTGCATCCCAAACAGTTCGCTAAGAGAACAGATAATCCAAAAGCTACATGGAGGTGGCCTTAGTGGACACCTTGGGCAAGACAAGATGCGAGCTCTTGTGGAAGAACGATATTACTGGCCGCAATTGGTACGTGATGTAGGAAAGGTAGTCCAACGTTATTATATTTGTCAGACCGCCAAGGGGCAATCTTATAATACGGGCCTCTACACCCCGTTACCCATGCCTGAAGGCCCTTGAGAGGATTTATCTATGGACTTTGTGCTTGGTCTCCCACGAACACAACGCGGCATGGATTAAGTGTTCGTGGTAATAGATCGTTTGTCGAAGATGACGCACTTTATTCCATGCAAGAAGACTCTTGATGCAACACACGTGGCGAATCTATTCTTCAGAGAAATTGTGCGGCTACACGGGGTTCCCAAGACTATTACGTCTGATCGTGACATGAAGTTCATAAGCCACTTTTGGCGGACTTTGTGGACTCGATTTGATACATGACTTCAGTTCAGCAGCGCTTACCACCCACAAAGTGACGGTCAAACTGAGGTTGTGAATCGCACGTTGGGAAACCTCCTTCGATGTATTTTAGGAGAAAAACTGATGCAGTGGGATTTGGCTTTATCTCAAGCGGAGTTTGCATTCAATAACATGGTGAACCGCTCTACAGGAAAATTCCCGTTCCAGGTTATTTACGGACGAGTACCTCGCCACACACTAGACTTGATCCCTCTGCCAAAGCTCCCAGGCATGAGCATTGCAGCAGAATATATGGCTGACAAGATCATGGGCATTTATGTGGAGGTACAAACCAAGCTACATGCCTCGAAGGAAAAGTACAAGGAGCGAGCGGATACGCATCGGCGGCAAAAAGTGTTCGAGGTGGGCGATCAAGTAATGGTCCATTTACGCAAAGAACGATTTCCAACCGGAACATACAACAAGTTGAAGAATAAAAAGATTGGACCGGTACCAATCATTCGAAAGATCAATGACAATACTTATGTTGTTGATCTTCCAAATGACATGGCGATCTCATGGACTTTCAATGTCGCGGACTTGACCGAGTATCATAAACCAGCACAGGATGAGAACTTGAGGACGAGTTCTTTCGAAGTGGAGGACACTGATGTAGAGCGGGTCGCAGACAGTTTCATGGCCAAGATGGATCAGAAAAGGCCCGGTCGGCGACAGAAGTGATCCAGACCATCGGGCGTATCTCACAATCCGGAATGAGTTAGCTGACGTAAAAAATATGATTTTGGGGTAGAACGAGCTACTTTAGCCAACCAACCCAGCTATGTAGGGTTGCGCACCCGGAATTAAGAAAAACCCCTGGATCGACAATCGTTTCCCTGTTTTAATTTCGTTTTTACTATAGATAGTAAGTTTTAATTTGATTATAACTCTTCATCCGTCGGGCTTTAGGAGTTGCGCCCAACGTGAAAAGAGCTTAGAATAATTAGGAGAACGGTTTGGTCAAGCCAAATAGGACACTTACTATTTTTGGCCGAAAACCTTGCGCACTAGTAGACATCACGACCGTCTATAAATAGTAAGTTTACTATTTATAGTAAGTCGCGATTTCTAGGAGTTTTAGTTGTAGTTTGATTCTGATTTCTTTCCCATTGGTTGGTACCCCTATTTAAAGGGTTGTGAACTCATTTTTATTCATTCATTAATCAATTTTGAATTTATTAAAATTTATTTCTATTTTATGCTTTCTTCCTCGTGGATTCGAGAAGTCTCTGTGAGGAGTCCAGAGAAGTTCCGTGGATTCGAAATACTTATCCTCTTGAGGAAGACAGTGCTCGACCTCACGTCCTCCCCTGTGTCATAGTGATAGGACCCTCTGCACTGAGTACTGACTATGAGGAGGTTTGTGCCCACCTTAGGAACTCAGATGTGTCAAAGGTCCATTGTGGGTTGCTGCAACGATAGTCCTTTAATGGACTAAAGGAGAGAATCTGTAACGCCTTGAAATTCGAGGGTCGAGTAGTAACTCAACTCTCGAGTTCCAAAACATCACTTATGCAACATAGATAATGATGATTTAATGTTGTCTGAGTTAGTGCAATAAACATGAGTGGGATTATACGAAAACAGTAATTCATACTCCAGATCAATTGTATAAAGGCAAGCGGAAGACTGAAACTATATATATATGTATGTAAAAGAAACAAAACCTTCACAATCTCCAGAGTATGAACCCATTTGAGTCACCATATACATATATCTGTTTTATGATCAAAAAGTCAAAGTACAACAAGAGAAGTAATCCCAGCAAGTCCCGTCGATCCAGGCAATCTAGTCAAAGCCACCAGAATACTGCATAAATGAGAACTCGTCCTGGTCCTCGTCATAGTCCGGCTTAGCCTCCTGAGTCGTCACCTCATCTGTACCTAAGACAGATTCTGGTTGGTGTGTACAACACCGTCCCGTAATGTGGGACTGAGTAGCTAACTCAGTGGAACAATAGAGCATAGGTTAACATGTTATCAACTCAGTCAAACAGTAATGATAAAGCAATACAATCAAACACTCCTAACTACTCTTATTAATGCAAGTATGAATGCAGTCATGATGTATACCCTCACCACACACTCCCTCGTGCGACACCATCTTACGTTCGCGGCATGCTTGCATTCCTCAGTGCTTCGCATCTTCCAGGCACATGCAATGCGATGATGAGCATGATTACTGAGTTATTATTAGTTCATTTCAAACAGCAGGATTGGGAAACTAAGGTACCTCCCTTGTATCATTCCCAAACATGATCCATTCTAGGGTCGTCAGTCCTAGTTAATCTCATACGATGGTGTGTTTCTAGGTCGCCGCAAAAGCTGTCAAGGCTGTTACACACAATGGTTACATCACTCCCCCATCACCTTTTTAACGGTTCATCACTAAGCTGATACAGGCCTTGTTCATACTCTATACACTGCGGCAAAACTCGTCACCTCACCGCAAATTCAGAGTATACTCGAGGTCACTACAAAGGGCTCGTCACCAATCAGTGTGGGCCGACAGCTCGAATATAGTGTCCCATACCACCATAATCGGCTCACGAGTTTAGTTGCTCACTGGTCACTACGGGGAGGTACGTGGCCCCAGCGTAGGCCGACAGCTCGACCATGGTGTCCCATACCACCATGCCTGGCTCATGAGTCTTAGCGGATCGAGGTACCATGGTTAACAGGATTTCACTGGTAAGTTTGGTACCCTAGATTCAAGCAGTAGCGTCCAAACATGGTGAACATACATTAGACATATCGGGTTACTTAATGAGCCTGACTAGCTCGAGCGCACAATCAACTGAACGACATGAAGTGCATAAGCACTTCGCGTGGCCTAACCACTGTCGCCAACTGAAGTACGACTCGGGTTCATCAAACACATCCTACGTGGCGAAATGAATCTCAACCACGATCTCAAGTCTGGTACCAATTGTCTGGACTATAAACATAGTCCCAAACTCAATCAATCCTTATTTAGAGCATGGAGAGTAAAGCATGATAAACAAAGTAATTCAAGCATGATAACAAGCATGTCATAAATCATGTTATAAAGCATGTTATAAAACACCATATAAACAGGAAATACAAACATATATATTTCATAAGTAAGCGGTTAAAGTAATCAACCACATGGAGGAAATCATACATCTCTCTAAGGTAGTTGAGAATCCCATCTCAACACCTACCTAAGGCACCATCATCCAAACACTTACTCTCACGAGCACTTTCACAAACACTTAGAATACACTATTTCAACATACATAGGATATTAGCAAAACATGTATTAGGGCGAGTCCTTTCGCCAAATAAGTATTTTATCCATATATAATATATTCATACAGCAAATAATCATAGCAAACACATTTCCAAAATTTATACATATACGGTACTTTCTAGAATACACTATTTCAACATACATAATGTATATTAGCAAAACATGTATTAGGGCGAGTCCTTTCGCCAAATAAGTATTTTATCCATATATACTATATTCATACAGCAAATAATCATGGCAAACCCATTTCTAAAATTTATACGTATACGGTACTTTCTACAAATACCTAGAATATGTAAAATTTCATATTCTTCATCTTTAATCGAAACGGAAAACAGACAGCACTTTGTACATGTGCAATTGCATGCAGATCATGAATCTATCATTATCTGACATTGAAAGCGTTGAAAACCGTAACCTATACACCTAAAGTCCTCACCTTTTACCGTAAAATCGTAACGAATACGATAGGTTTGCTAAGCTTCCGTATTCGGCAATTTGGTAACCTATAGAATGAAATAGGTTAGCTATTTCATAACCTACAACCTTCACAACTCCAAAATAGATTAGGGTTAGGGTTTCTTACCTAGAAACGAAGTCGGAATCGCCGGGAAAGCGATGAGAATGGGGTGGTGCAGCTTGTGTAGCGGCAGAGGATAGTAGTAGGGAGTTTCTCCCACTTCTCTCACACTTTCTCTCTTTTCTCTCTTCTCTCTCTAGGGTTTCTCTCAAATTCGTATGGCTGTGAGAGAGAGGGTTCTAAGGTCCTTATATAGCCTAAAAACACTCCAAAATAGACTTATGGCCAACGTATACTTAGGTTATAACCAAAGTGAGCTAGTTTCAGCTCAACGGAAGACTTCTGGCAGCCCCCTTGAGCCAAAGGTCGGACTTAAGCTCACAGACCTTGGATCCAGGTAGAGTTAAGTTTTGGTTTCAGTCGGATTCCCAGATCACGCGTGGCGGACCAGTTTCAGTTCAACGGTCAGCGGATCTCGATCTAAAATTCCGAGTACATGGATATGTTTATGAAATTTTCCCTAATCTTAGGGTGTATTTGGGTCAGATTCTGACGGTCTGGTTGCTTACAAAATGTCCGCAAGTAACAAGTCTCAGATTACTATTTGAGATATTTATTTTGTAAAGAAAAACAAGTGTTTTCACACTCCTCGCTCCGGACTCAAGCGAACAGCCATGGGACACTGTCTGGATTTGATTTCCGAAATGGTTGTCAAGCCCAGCGAGGCGGTCCTAAGTCCTTAACTTTGTATTATTCGGACTCTCGATGTGTGGTCCAGATCTGACACGGAGTTTCAATGTGCTCCCAAGAGCAGTCGGGTAATGAGTTTGATCCTAGATTTTAGGTAACCTAGCGTCAATAATTCTACAAGTTTTGGGTCTTGCAGATCGTATTTAAAGCGATTCAAACGGATTTCATGGCTAATCTATCTTAGCACTTAGTTAACTTTGTCAAATTTCTAAAGGATTTAATCCTAAGTGATTTCTGGTCAAGGTGGTACTCGGGCCATTGTACGGAATTTTTCAAGTCGTTACAATCTACCCCCCTTAATGAAAAACTTCGTCCTCGAAATTAGTATCTTTTCGTACTCCTCGAGGAGCTGAGGGTAGTTCTTTCGGATCTCGGCTTTTGTCTCCCAGGTGGCTTCCTCCTTTATATGATGTGTCCACAGTACCTTCACGAGTGGAATCACCTTGCTACGCAGTACCTGCTCCTTCCTGTCAAGGATATGTGTCAGGCGCAGCTCATATGTAGCATCCTCGCTCAACTGTACCTGCTTCCAGCTAATAATGTGTGAAGGATCAGGAACGTACTTCTTCAGCATAGATACATGAAATACGTTATGTACAGCTGCAAGTGGTGTGGGCAAAGCGAGATAATATGCCACAGCACCCACTCGATCAAGGATTTGAAATGGGCAAATGAACCTCGGTGTGAGCTTCCCCTTCTTCCCAAACCGAAAGACTCCCTTCATAGGGAAAATTCTAAGGAATACATGATCCTCGACCTCGAACTCAAGCGGTCGTCGCCTCGTATCGGCGTAACTCTTCTACCTACTCTGTGCTGTAAGAAGTCGATGCTTGATAATGTCGATCTTCTCTGAGGTCGCCTGTACCAACTCCGGCCCAATCAAACTGCGCTCGCCAACCTCAGTCCAGCAATGCGGCGCTCTGTAAGGATGACCATATAAGGCCTCATATGGAACCATGTCAATACTCGCCTGGAAGCTATTGTTGTACGCGAACTCTACATAAGAAAGACAGTCATCCCAACTGTCCTTGAAGTCCAAGACACAGGCCCGCAATATATCCTCCAAAATCTGGTTCACCCGCTCTGTCTGCCCGTTGGTCTGAGGGTGAAACACAGTACTGAACTTCAATTTCACACCCATCGCTTCTTGGATACAAGTCCAGAAGATAGACGTGAACCGCGTGTCTCTGTCTGACATGATCTCTAGGGGAACTCCATGCAGATGCACAATCTTTCTGATGTACAGCCTAGCTAGCTCGTCTGCAGAGTTCGTGACTCTGATAGGGAGGAAATGGGCTGATTTGGTCAACCGGTCCACAATCACCCAGATGGAATCGTGTCCCTTCCTCGTCTTCGGCAGCCCCGATATAAAATCCATGGAAATGAAGTCCCACTTCCATTCAGCTATGAGCATGGGCTGAAGCAGTCCTGGAGGTCGGCGATATTCTGCCTTGACCTGGTGGCACGTCAGACAACGAGAAACATACTTTGCTATGTGGGTCTTCATGCTGTCCCACCAATAAGACCATCTCATGTCCTGGTACATCTTCGTGCTACCAGGGTGTATCGCAAGTTTCGATTTGTGGGCAGTCTCTAGGAGCTCCTGTGCAAGTCAGGAATATCAGGAACACATAAACGGCCACGGTATCGTAGACTCCCGTCTGTGCCAACTCTCCACTCGGAGTCCTAAGCGTCGCTAGCTTGCTCTCGAAGCTCAGACAACCGCTCATTGCCCTTCTGGGCCTCGATGATCTTATCATCAATAAGTGGCCGCACCCAAACGTGCGCGACACACTCAAATGGCTCCTCCATAGTGAGTTTCTGCTCGAAGTCCCACACGAACTCTAGCATATCCCACTCTGCTATCATCAGCGGAGCCGCAAATGCAATCGGCTTCTTGCGGCTCAACGCATCCGCCACAAGGTTGGCCTTGCTAGGATGGTAGGAGACCTCAAACCTGAAGTCCTTCAAGGTTTCCATCCATCGGCGCTGCCTCATATTCAAGTCTCGCTGCGTGAATATATACTTAAGGCTCTTGTGGTCGCAGAAAAGCTCGAACTCCTCTCCGTAGAGGTAATGTCTCCAGAGCTTCAATGCAAAGATGACAGTTGCCAACTCAAGGTCGTGTGTAGGGTAATTCTCCTCGTGCTTCCTTAATTGTCTCGAGGCATACACAATCACCCTATCCTTCTGCATAAGGACACAACTCAAACCAACGCGAGATGCGTCAGTGTATATCGTGTACTTAACCCCTTGCTCTGGCAATACTAGCACAAGGGCAGACGTCAGTCCGTCCTTCAGCTCCTGAAAAGATGCTTCTGCCTTCTCATTCCAGGCGAACTTCAAATCCTTACGTGTCAACTGTGACAACGGTCTGACAATCTTTGAGAAGTCCCGAATGAAGCGTCGATAGTACCCTGCCAGGTCAAGAAAACTCCTCACCTCAGTAACCGAGTCAGGCTTCTTCCAATCCTGAACCGCGACTACCTTAGCAAGGTCCACAGCTATACCATGCTTAGACACCACATGTCCCATGAACTTGACTTCCTCCTGCCAGAAGTCGCACTTCTTATACTGGGCAAACAACTGATTCTTCCTCAAAGTATCCAACACCGCTCTCAGGTGTACCTTGTGCTCTTCCCGCTCGTGGAATATATCAAGATGTCATCGATGAATACGATTACGAATCGGTATAAGAATGGCCGAAATACCCTGTTCATCAAGTCCATGAACAAGGCCGGTGCGTTCGTAAGACCGAACGACATTACCAAGAACTCGTAATGCCCAAAGCAGGTCCTGAAAGCTGTCTTCTGCACGTCTTCATCTCTGACGCACAACTGATGATACCCTGACTACAAGTCAATCTTCGAGAAATACTTTGCCCCCTTCAACTGATCAAACAGATCATCTATCCTGGACAAATGATACTTGTTCTTCATGGTGACCTGATTCAACCAGCGGTAATCAATACACAACCGTAGTGAGTCATCTTTCTTCTTCACAAACAGTACAGGTGCTCTCCAGGGAGACTCACTAGGTCATATAAAGCCCTTCTCTACCAGCCCGTTAATCTATTTCCGCAGTTCCTCCATCTCACACGGAGGCATGCGATACGTTGGTAAAGAGATGGGTATCGCACTGGGCGTAAGATCAATGGTGAAGTCGATCTCGCACCGAGGTGGCAACCCAGGAATTGGTGCAAACACGTCCGCAAAAGCCTGAACTACATGCATATCCTCAAGCATCGGAACATTAATAGCCTCTAATGAAGAAGTGTAACATCGCAACCGAGTAGCGTGACTGACCTGAATAGGAAAAGTAAAGGCCATGCCATCAAGTCCATAGGCAGTCACCACCCTAGTATCGCAGTCGATCTTGGCTCGCATCTCAGTGAGCCAATCCAACCGAAGATAACGTCGTAATGGAATAGGGGGACGACGATCAGGTCAACTAGTATCACTCTGCCACCCAAGTCTATCGGGCAGCCCTCACACATACGAGTAACCTCAGATGAAGTCCCTCTAGCAGTGATAACCCTCACTCCTCTCGTAGGAGCAGTAACTAAACCCAGTCGCTTGACTGCCGTGCATGAAATCATAGAGGTAGTGGACCCAGTGTCCACCAATAAGAAGACGGGAGTACCTTGAAAGTGTGCAGTGACCTCGAAGGCCATAGGCGCTGAAAGTGCAGTATCTGGTTCCTCTGTGGTAAGCGCATGAACACGCGCCTGCTGGGATCGATTAGGCTGAGGTACCATGGGCCGTTGAGGTGGCCGGAAACGAGGTGCAAGCGGTCTGAAAGACGGATGTGGAGGTGTCATCCGAAGTGGTGGAGCCGATATAGCCTGTGGGTGAGAACGACCAATCCTCTACGGTGGAGAGAACCCGCTATCCCTCATCCACGCAAAACAGCTCCCAACAGGATGACCCTGTTTCCTGCAGTATGTACAGGTCACAATAGAGCGCCTCATCGGAGCCACTGGCGCTGCGATCCTGGGAGGTGAATCAGCACGAGGCCTCTTGCCTAGGAAAGGCCTGCCCTGAACATCAGGTCGTGGTCTCGTAACTATAGCACTACAGGAGCATGTCAGCTGATCAACATCCTGCTCTGCCTGGATGGACATATGAATCAACTCCGCATAGGATGGTATGCGGACACAGCACATCTTCAACCGGATGTCAGGTCGCAATCCCTCAGTGAAGCGTCGAATCCGCATCGGCTCATCCGTAAATATAGTCGGGACAAAGCGGCCCAACTCTATAAAGCGATGCTCATACTCCGTGACTGTCATGCCTCCATGTTTGAGGCGCAGAAACTCATTCTCCCTCTCGTGTCGGTAGGCCTGAAGGTAATATTTCTCGTGGAAGCGGAACTCAAATGCTGCCCAGGTCCACACATAGCCCACTCCAACGGTCCGCAGTATACTGTCCCACTGTAAGCTAGCCTCATTTTTGAACATGAAGGCGACCAACTCAACCTGTTCAGCCTCAGAACAATGCAGCATCCTCAGTATCTTCGAGACGCGGTCCAACCAGTACTCAGCCTCCTCGGGTCTGTGAGAACTCGTAAAAGTCGGAGGCCTCAAGCGCTAGAATCGCTCAAGTAAACCGTGAGTACCCACGTCTCCCGTAGGGTACGCAACAGGTGTGGGCAGAGGCACATCCTCAAACTGAGCAGGAGGCTCTGTAGGCTCAGCAAGACATGTAGATGTCGGAGGTAGAGTCGCACTCCCACCCTGGGACAAGGCCTTGAAAATAGTGGCCATAAGCTACTGGTGCTGCTGCTGCTGATGCATCATTAACATCAACTGCTCAAACCTATCAGTAGGTGCAGCAGCCTGCGGCTCATACCATGTTGAAGAGGATGCCCGGTTCTGCTCGCGAACCGGGGGTGTATAAGGTGGCAATCCACCAGTAGGACCAGCAGAAGGCTGATCAGAGCCAGAACTCGGGCCCTTAGGACCACTCCTGTGGGAAGGAGTCTGGTCCATCGAGTCAGTGAGCAAGAGGGGTGCCGTGCTCCTCGTAGATCTCCGTGGCATGCCCTATACAACATAGGGTACATCGCTTGTGAGATCAAGCATGGCAACACAATACGTAATCACTTAAGCATTCCACACACATCATAGCAAAAGAGGTTGTATGCATTTCATTACCAAAATTGTCATAATACATGGAATACAGAGTTACATGAATCATGACAGAAGATGCAGGGGAGCTAATACAACAAGCTTCAACAACTATAAAAACATACTACTAACTACTACATCCATCAACATGAAACCATAAACCGCCTAATGCGGTAACCAAAACAACTACAAACAACAACTTGGATGACTAAGCATCCGAGTCAGGCTATAGAGGACGAACATTCTTGTCCTGTACACAGCACAAGATAGTCTTTAATGTGCGAGACACCTTCTTAAAACTTCTCTTCATGTAGGCTTCGGTCACCTCAAGCTTGGCTCGGGTCTCACCAAGCTCAGCCCGAACCTGTCCAATCTCTTGCCGCAGGGCAGCCTGGTTCTCCTCAATGCGAACCATACGAGCATCTCTCGCAGCCTGAGCAGCGTCCGACTCTGGTGCTCTAGGAGGAGAGCTCTCCTCAGTATCTTGAGCCTCATCTTTCTCTTCCTGTATATCATCACTGCTTCCTCCCTCGCTTCCTGCCTCGAGGTCAACACTTTCCTCACTGGCACTATTCAACTCATCTCCATACTCGTCGAGTCGGGCTTGCCGTTGTCGAGGGCCGATCTTCATGTTATTAAGTGTAGCCTCACTTATGACCCGGACTGGCACAAGGTCTTCCATGTTAGGCCTATAGCTGACATCACGAGCCATCTTACATATCAGGCTGCCAAATGGGAGCGAGAGGTCATTCCTGACAGATTAAAGGACCTGAACTATCTGAAATACGATGAACGTGGGCAGGCATAAGTTGTCCCCATGTCCAATCCTGTATAGGAAGTCAACCATAAACCGAGTACACTCTGTGCGGTTACCCAACCGCGGATACACATTATATGTGAAAATGTGGTGGAGCAAACGGAAGTCATCTGTCAACTTCGACGATGAAAGACAGTTTCCTCGCGTCTAAGAAACCCGTCGACCACAGAGGTATTGCGTACAACAATCCCTTTCTCGCGCACTCCTGGAGAAGTTGTCATTAGGAAGCACTTCACCACGTTGGATATTCATGATCCGCGCCATCTCAACCACAGTAATTGTGCGCCTTATGCCCCTCACAGAGACCGTGAACTGAAGAGGCTCCAACGATGGGTCTACGATATGGGGGTAGAAGGCACGAACTGTGTTCTCACATGCAGGAGACTCGCCTTCAAATATAGGACCCCATTCGATGTCCACAAAGCGGTCCATTATCGAGTGTAGCCCAAACATCCTTTCATCCACGTGAGCTTCAAACACTATCTTATGGTCAGCGAAACGACCGTATTCGAGGCCTATCGGAAAAGCATCTCTGATCAGAAGTTGGGGATCTAAGTCCCGCTTTGACCTATACTCCCGAACCGTGTTAGGGTTGGCTTCAACATTCACTTCCCTCCTCGAACGGGTTGGACGGCTAGGCCCGACTTCATCTGCAGCGGTCTTCCTCTTTCCCATAAGAGAAAGGATGGCGGAGATGGAGAAAATAGCTGAAACAATGGCAAAGAAAGCCATGGAAAGTGACGCTAAGAGAGAGAAAGGGCTGCTCTCCTTGCTTCACCACGAATTTGGGTCTCAACAGCGGTTGTAGAGGCCCAAACGACCAAGGTTTAAGAAGAAAGAAGAAGAAATGAAGTGGGGTAGGGGGTGTGCACGATTTTGAGACAAAATGGGGAGTGTATGGGCTGAAATGAGAGAGAAATTGAGAGGATAGGGAGGTAGGGTTGCTGTGAACGAAGGTGAGGGGTGGGTTGTGACCGAAATCATTTGCTGATTAAAAGGGAGAGTTGAGAGAGAAAAAGCAATTTAGAGGGCTTAGAAGGCGAAAATGAGGAGAGGGGGGGCTGACGGAATAAAATAGGGACCCCCGCACGATGGAGTCGGGCCGACCTTGACCAGACCCGGCCTAACTAGACCAGATGGGCCTGACAGCGGTCGACCGCGTTGACCGCGGTTCCGCCGCGGTTCGGTGGGCCAGGCGTGGCACCACCGCGGTAGGGCGGTGTTCACCATCCTCCCCAGGTGTCAAATATATCCTGGGTCTGTCCTGGGTCCCACAGGATTGCATCGTGTGGCACTCGACTCCGTTTCGAGTCGTTTCGGGTCCATTCGAGTATATTCTGATATATAACAGTATTTTACTGAATTTCAACGGCTAGGATTGGGTGAATTGCGATCTAGACCCATCATTTGACGGCCTAGAAGTGTTTTAAGGTCGACTCGTGCGACCAAGGTTGAGTACAAACTCGATTTCGGCGTTCGTTCTAGCGAACTTTGCCGTTGGACGAAACTAGGATGCCTAAGACTGTTACAACATTGTTCTCGCACCCTCCTAAGTCAACAGGCGTCAACGTACATAGTGGGAACAAAACTCAGGTCCGGTTTAATCAAAATCATGCTCTGATACCAACTTGTAACGCCCTGAAATTCGAGGGTCGAGTAGCAACTCAACTCTCGAGTTCCAAAACATCACTTATGCAACATAGATAATGATGATTTAATGTTGTCTGAGTTAGTGCAATAAACATGAGTGGGATTATACCAAAACAGTAATTCATACTTCAGATCAATTGTATAAAGGCAAGCGGAAGACTGAAACTATATATATATATATATATGTATGTATGTAAAAGAAACAAAACCATCACAATCTCCAGAGTATGAACCCATCTGAGTCATTATATACATATATCTGTTTTATGATCAAAAAGTCAAAAGTACAACTAGAGAAGTAATCCCTGCAAGTCCCGTCGATCCAGGCAGTCTAGTCAAAGCCACCAGAATACTGCATAAATGAGAACTTGTCCTGGTCCTTGTCATAGTCCGGCTCAGCCTCCTGAGTCGTCACCTCATCTGTACCTAAGACAGAGTCTGGTTGGTGTGTACAACACCGTCCCGTAATGTGGGAGTGAGTAGCTAACTCAGTGGAACAATAAAGCATAGGTTAACATGTTATCAACTCAGTCAAGCAGTAATGATAAAGCAGTACAATCAAACACTCCTAACTACTCTTATTAATGTAAGTATGAATGCAGTCATGATGTATGCCCTCACCACACACTCACTAATGCGACACCATCTTACGTTCGCGGCATGCTTGCATTCCTCAGTGCTCCACATCTTCTAGGCACATGCAATGCGATGATGAGCATGATTACCGAGTTATTATTAGTTCATTTCAAACAGCAGGATTGAGAAACTAAGGTACCTCCCTTGTATCATTCCCAAACATGATCCATTCTAGGGTCGTCAGTCCTAGTTAATCTCATACGATGGTATGTTTCTAGGTCGCTGTAAAGGTTGTCAGGGGTGTTACACACAATGGTTACATCACTCCCCCATCACCTTTTTAACGGTTCATCACTAAGCTGATACAGGCCTAGTTCATACTCTATACACTGCGGCAAAACTCGTCGCCTCACCGCAAATTCAGAGTATACTCGAGGCCACTATAAAGGGCTCGTCATCAATCAGTGTAGGCCGACAGCTCGAATATAGTGTCCCATACCACCATAATCGGCTCACGAGTCTGGTTGCTCACTGGTCAATACGGGGAGGCACGCGGCCCCAGCGTAGGCCGATAGCTCGACCACGGTGTCCCATACCACCATGCCCGGCTCATGAGTCTTAGCAGATCGAGGTACCATGGTTAACGGGATTTCACTGGTAAGTTTGGTACCCTAGGTTCAAGCAGTAGCGTCCAAACATGGTGAACATACATTAGACATATCGGGTTACTTGACGAGCCTGACTAGCTCGAGCGCACAATCAACTGAACGACATGAAGTGCATAAGCACTTCACGTGGCCTAACCACTGTCTCCAACTGAAGTACGACTCGGGTTCGTCAAACACATCCTACGTGGCGAAATGAATCTCAACCATGATCTCAAGTCTGGTACCGATTGTTTGGACTATAAACATAGTCCCAAACTCAATCAATCCTTATTTAGAGTATGTAGAGTAAAACATGATAAACAAAGTAATTCAAGCATGATAACAAGCATGTCATAAAGCATGTTATAAAGCACCATATAAACAGGAAATACAAACACATATATTTCATAAGTAAACGGTTAAAGTAATCAACCACATGGAGGAAATCATACACGTCTCTAAGGTAGTTGAGAATCCCATCTCAACACCTACCTAAGGCACCATCATCCAAACACTTACTCTCACAAGCACTTTCACAAACACTTAGAATACACTATTTCAACATACATAGTGTATATTAGCAAAACATGTATTAGGGTGAGTCCTTTCGCCAAATAAGTATTTTATCCATATTAATATATTCATAGAGCAAATAATCATAGCAAACACATTTCCAAAATTTATACGTATACGGTACTTTCTAGAATATACTATTTTAACATACATAGTGTATATTAACAAAACATGTATTAGGGCGAGTCCTTTCGCCAAATAAGTATTTTATCCATATATACTATATTCATATAGCAAATAATCATGGCAAACACATTTCCAAAATTTATACGTATACGATACTTTCTACAAATACCTAGAATATGTAAAATTCCATATTCTTCATCTTTAATCGAAACGGAAAACAGACAGCACTTTGTACATGTGCAATTGCATGCAGATCATAAATCAATCATTATCTAACATTGAAAGCGTTGAAAACCGTAACCTATACACCTAAAGTCCTCACCTTTTACCGTAGAATCGTAACGAATACGATAGGTTTGCTAAGCTTCCGTATTCGGCAATTTGGTAACCTATAGAATGAAATAGGTTAGCTATTTCATAACCTACAACCTTCACAACTCCAAAATAGATTAGGGTTAGGGTTTCTTACTTAGAAACGAAGTCGGAAGCGCCGGAAAAGCGATGAGAATGGGGTGGTGCAGCTTGTGTAACGGCAGGGGATAATAGTAGGGAGTTTCTCCCACTTCTCTCACACTTTCTCTCTTTTCTCTCTTCTCTCTCTAGGGTTTCTCTCAAATTCGTATGGCTGTGAGAGAGAGGGTTCTAAGGTCCTTCTATAGCCTAAAAACACTCCAAAATAGACTTATGGCCAAGGTATACTTAGGTTATAACCAAAGTGAGCTAGTTTCAGCTCAACGGAAGACTTCTGGCAGCCCCCCTTGAGCCAAAGGTCGGACTTAAGCTCACAGACCTTGGATCCAGGTAGAGTTAAGTTTTGGTTTCAGTCGGATTCCCAGATCACGCGTGGCGGACCAGTTTCAGTTCAACGGTCAGCGGATCTCGATCTAAAATTTCAAGTACATGTATATGTTTATGAAATTTTTCCTAATCCGAGGGTATTTGGGTCAGATTCTAACGGTTTGGTTGCTTACAAAATGTCCGCAAGTAACAAGTCTCAGATTACTATTTGAGATATTTATTTTGTAAAGAAAAATAAGTGTTTTCACACTCCTCGCTCCGGACTCAAGCGAACAGCCGTGGGACACTGTCTGGATTTGATTTCCGAGATGTTGTCAAGCCCAGCGAGGCGGTCCTAAGTCCTTAACTTCGTATTATTTGGACTCCCGATGTGCGGTCCAGATCTGATACGGAGTTTCAATGTGCTCTCGAGAGCAGTCGGGTAATGAGTTTGATCCTAAATTTTAGAGTAACCTAGCGTCAATAATTCTACAAGTTTTGGGTCTTGCAGATCGTATTTAAAGCGATTCAAACGGATTTCATGGCTAATCTAGCTTAGCACTTAGTTAACTTTGTCAAATTTCTAAAGGATTTAATTCTAAGTGATTTCTGGTCGAAGTGGTACTCGGGCCATTGTACGGAATTTTCCGAGTCGTTACAGAATCATGCGTTGGCACAATGCTATAATGCAAGTTTGGACCTAGGGGTAAAGATCGATCAAATAGCACTCAGACACACGGTGCCAAAGATTTTATTCAGTAGGATTTAGTGTTCCAAGGCCCTCTCCTCCGCTGAGGGTCCTAGCAAATGGCGCACGGTCCTAGTAATAGGGTGGAATATTCAAACGAGTGAGGTTCATATTGGTCAGTTCAGCAAAAACTAAAGTCCCATTTTAGCACCTGTTTTATCAAGCAGAAGATGAGACAGGGCTTTGCAAAGTGCCTTCAAACTACCGTTTGAATCAAAACAGTGTTTCCACTTCAACTGCGCATGGTATATAGAAGTAGGTCTTGTTGTTTAGTCATTAACCTTTTAAACAAAGAACACTGATAACCACACTAAATCATTATAATTTTCCATTTTCTAAAGCTTCCATAGGAGTTTTTCATGTCCATATTTTGGATTCTCTACATCCAAATAAGCCATATACATACGTATATAAGCTATTTTAAGTAGTCCACATAAGATACATCAACTCTCTCATGGATCACATTCCACTACTATACGGATGTATAATTCACACTTAAGACATCCAGACATACTAACTTCACACTTTAGACATTCTACTGCTATAGGGGCATTATGCCATCTTGGCGTGGCCTCAATTGGAGGGCACAAAAGTGCCCATGTACCCAAATCCCATGATGAAAAAGGCAGCAGATTGGAGGAATAGATAGAAGAAGAAGTAGTCCCGGCCCAAGAACACATCATAGATTGCGCAGTATAAGAGAAAGACGCCCATTATCAGCTCCATTACATGAATCCTGGTTTTGAATCACATAAAAAAAAAAAAAAAAAAGTCCAAAGAAAATCAAGGGTGAGAATGAGAAAAAGATCAAAATGAAAATTGCAGCTTGGCCCGGACAACCCATGCTCGATCTGATGCACCTAATTTTCTATGAAAGAGATCATTTAAGAACTGTCGTCTGATCAGACGAACATGACTTGAAATGAAACTGCTCTATCATGGAGCCTACCAACTTAAGAAAGCTGGTGGCCACACATCACAACCTCTGACCAAGTTGGCAGTTGTAAGCTGGATCAATCCTAACTGAACAAATAGCAATCAAGGGACCAGTAATGTCCTATGTGAGACCACCAATGCAATGCAATCCTGAGTTAAATAGAGCTGTGCTAGGACCTTTCGTTGGGCGGAACATTTATGAAATCCACCCAGTCCATCAGGTATGCTGCGTCGTGTTCACTTGAAACCAAGAAATCATGACCATCCATAACTCGGGTAGGCTACACCTAGGTAAAAAAGTTGGATGGGAAGCCCACAGTTAGTTGTGTAGGGTCCACCATGGTGCTTATATGCCATCCAATCCATTCATCTGATGTTCCTCATCAGGATGAAAAAAAAAAAAAAAAAAAAAAATTTACCCAAAATTTTATATGCCAAAACTCAGG
This sequence comes from Magnolia officinalis, assembly GCA_021015155.1. NCBI lineage: Eukaryota > Viridiplantae > Streptophyta > Magnoliopsida > Magnoliales > Magnoliaceae > Magnolia > Magnolia officinalis. Next base: position 39,121,207 of record JAJHSJ010000018.1, on the reverse strand, counting down.
TGAGCCATACCACATGAATTTAGAGGCTTTCAGGTATAAGTTTATGGGGTGGCCCACCTGAGCCTGATTTTTTATATCAAGGCTAAACAAGGGATGATGCACCTGATGGACAGGGTGGATTTCATGCACACCAAGTAGTTAATTTCCAAGACAGCTAAATAAATAAATAAACAAACTGGATTTTAAAAAAATAAAATAAAATTTGACCTGACTCACCCCAGTTGACCCAACTCAACCAGATTTCATCGATACTCGAGCAAAGCTCACAACCAGATCAAAGCTCGAGAAAAACTTGACTTGATTATTTATTTAAAGAAAAGAAAAGGAAAAAAAAACCTCAGGACAACTAAACAAAACTTGGAAGAACTTGATGAAACTCAATAGAACCCGACTCCACTCAGCCAACTCTGCATTATTTATATATTATTTGTACTTTTCAATACTAAATAATACTGAAAAAGAATAAACTAGTACGAGTTCTCAAGAAACACGCCTGAGTTTCCAAGTCGACTCAACTAGACTGGGTTTCGAGTCAAGTTGAATTTTCATGTTTTTAAACTATGACCAGGCCAAGATGACCAATTTTCCTTTTTGAGCTGGTTTGACAGACTTTCTCCATTGTTCTCAATGCAGAAATAGGGTTTCCCCACTTTCCAATGTTGTCTTTCACATTTAAGTAGGTCCCATTCAAAAATGAAGCATTGACATGAAAGGAAATCAATTGCGACCATTCCGGGTGTGCGACATACCTTTCTATAAATTTTAATCTGGGCCTCCTTTGAGGTCTCATTCTGGCACTGGTGCTGGTGCTGGCGCTGTCACTGGTTCTGGTGCTGGTGCTGGCGACGGCGCTGGTGCTGGCATTGGACCTATTCTTCAAGGTGTTCCCAAGCTTCTCAGTAACGACCCACTCATTTACACGGTCCGCCTCCAGGAGCCCAATTATTGCCGCCTTGGTTCGATGCAGAGACATGACATTCTCGAAGAGTATCCAGAAAACAAGCAAATGTATAGACCTGAAAATAGCAAGGCAGTGCACCGTCCGAATGTTTTAAGTGCTAATTCTCAAAATGGATGCGATGACTTACCGTAACGATATTAACTTCTCTAGAAAGCCACAATGAAAAGTAAATCATAATGTTGGATTCAGTTCATGTACATGCTTTAAGAGGGCATGTTTGGATGCTAAATTAGACCAAAATACAATAATTCAATACAAGGAAATGACTGAAAGGGAAGTGGGGCCATTCTTCAGAATGACTATGCATTGCAAATTGGGCTTGCAATTATCTGAATGTTAGATTTCTAAAAAAGGTAAGCCATCACCAATCTGATCAATGGTGGCTGTTGATTGGTGATGGCCTGTTGGCTTTACAAACCAAATTTATCAGCTTTACAAAGCCTTAGAACAGTATACACCACAAGTTTGTTGGCTTTACAAAGCCTTGAGAGATAATTCAAAACACCTCACAAGAAGGGAAGAAAAAATAATAATAATTTTACTTGCTTTTTACTTGTTGTACTGATGCTGCACACACGTTTTGTGATCGGATACATAGTGTCCTTTTATAGGCTTTTACACCTTGTGTGAAATACCTAATACACCCTCATTCTATAACATTAAATCTAGCAGTTTCAAACGTTTGGAAATTCCACTAGCCACAGCACGTGGAAGTCATGGAAATAGCCATAACGTGTGACTGTTTCAAACACGTGAAAATTGCAGAGGTTTGCTGGAATATCTCAACCGTCCATTTGGTTTGGACGTTACAACACTCCCCTTCAAACCAAAACAGGTTTCATTCCAAGCATTGACCTTAGTCGTCTGAATGTATCAGTCGGTAATGCCTTGGTGAATATGTCCGCGACCTGTTCAGTGGTTTGACAGTACTCCAATTTCACCACTTTCTGCTTCACTTGATCTCTGAGAAAATGGTATCGAGTATCGATGTGCTTGCTCTTTCCATGCTGCACCGGATTTTTGGCTAGCTCGATTGCCGACTTGTTATCTACATATATGACTATGGATTCTTCCTGCGGATGCTTCAGCTCCTTTAGCAGGTTTCTCAACTAAATCGCTTCACAGACAGTGGACGATGCTGCCACGTATTCTGCTTCACATGTGGACAGGGCGACCACACTCTGCTTCTTCGAATTCCATGTGAAAGCAGTCGTTCCGAGATAGAATACATAGCCAGTGGTGCTCTTTCTTTCATCTTGGTCACCTCCCCAATCACTGTCTGAGTATCCATATAGCATTGCTTCATCATTGTATGGATAGAAAAGACCGAATTCCATTGTTCCTTTGATGTACCTGAGGATTCTTTTTGCGGCTAGCCAGTGTGATTCTTTTGGCGCTTCCATATACCTACTTAGAAGCCCAACACTGTAGACGATATCCGGCCTTGTGATTGTGAGGTACCTTAGACTTCCAATCAGACTCTTGAACATAGTCGAGTCAACGCTTCTTCCTTCTCCTTCTTTTGTCAGCTTCAGGCCTGTTGCTACAGGCGTGTTCACGGCATTGCAGTCTGCCATCTTGAACTTTTTAAGCAACTCCTTAGCATACTTTTTCTGTGATATATAAATGCCGCCAACTTGTTGTTTTATTTCGATGCCCAAGAAGAAGGACATCAATCCACCATCAGTCATCTCGAATTCATTGAACATAACTTGTTTGAATTCTTCAAACATCGCCTGATTGTTTCCTGTGAACAACAGATCATCAACATATAGGCATGTTATGAGGATGTCGCCATGAATATTTTTCTTGATGTAGACAGCATGCTCATATGGACATTGGGCGAAACCATTCTCTTGAAGATAATTGTCGATGCGTGCATTTCAAGCACGAGGAGCCTGCTTCAACACATAAAGGGCTTTCTTCAGTTGATACACTTTGTGTTCCTCCCCTTGAATAACAAAACCTTCAAGCTGGTCAACATAGACCTCTTCTTCCAGAATTCCATTCAGGAATGCAGATTTCACATCCAGTTGGTAGATCATCCAACTGTGATGGGCTGCAAGGGAGATAATTATCCTCGCAGTGTCAAGGCGAGCAACAGGAGCGAAAACTTCTTCATAGTCCACCCCGTACTTTTGTTTGTAACCCTTTGCTACGAGCCTTGCCTTGTAGCGATCGATCTCACCATCAGCATTTCGCTTGATCTTGTACACCCATTTGACGCCAATAGTTCTTTGGCCTTGAGGTAGTAAAGTTAGATCCCATGTATTGTTCTTCTCAATGGCCTGGATCTCTTCTTTCATAGCTGTCTTCCAGCATTCTTCTTCTACAGCATCCTCAAATGTAAGAGGCTCATGGTCCGCATACAAGCAGAACAAATTTACTTCCTTAGTTTCAACATAGATATCGTTAAGGCTCCTCATTTTAATAGGAGTCAAGGGTGAAGGAGAACTGGATGATGATGTGCTGGCTGAATTTTGATTTGATGAAATACTTCCAGAGGAGATGGAACGTATTGTTGGACTTCTGCGTGCAGATGGTTCGGCGGAAGAGGGTGTTGCAGGTGTCTGCTCCTGGTTCTCATGCTTCTCTTCTTCATGTTCTTCAACATCGACTTGATTTTCTTTGGCTGAATCTTCCTCATTCCATTTCCAGGCTTCTTCCTCGCAGAATACAACATCTCTACTTACCACCACCTTATTGGTTAGTGGGTTGTAGAGCTTGTACGCTTTCGATACTTCACTATAGCCGATGAAGATGCACTTTTCGCCACGATCATCAAGCTTCTTCCTTCTCGCTTCTGGAACTTGAGCATAGGCGACACACCCAAAGATCCTTAGGTGCGCCACACTCGGTTTGTAGTCACTCCATGCCTCCTGTGGTGTCATGTTTCTTACACTCTTGGTTGGACACCGATTGAGCAAGTAGGCAGTACATGCAACTGCCTCTGCCCAGAAGCTTTTTGGCATACCTTTCTCTTTGAGCATGGTTCTTGTCATGTCGAGGATGGTGCGGTTCTTTCGTTCTACAATACCATTCTGCTGTGGCGTGTATGCTGCAGTGTGTTGTTGTTTGATGCCTTGTTCCCTGTAATACTCTCGAAAGGCATTTGAGGTGTACTCTCCACCTCTGTCAGATCTAAGGGTTTTGATTTTAAGACCACTTTCTTTTTCAACAAGGGCCTTAAAATTTTTAAAAATAGTAAAAGCAGCAGACTTTTCTTTGATTACATACACCGACAATTTTCTACTGAAATCGTCAATGAAGGTAATAAAGTATTTATTACCTCCAATAGAGATTGGATCCAATGGTCCACAGATGTCAGTGTGAACCAACTGCAATGGTGCTTTTGCTCTTCGGGATACTCCACTTGGAAAGGAGTTCCTTTGTTGCTTGCCGAGTGTGCACGCCTCACACACATGTTCTGAAATTTCAATAGCCGGCAAGCCATGCACCATGCTTGATGAGTATAAGAGTCTAAGGCCACTGAAATGGAGATGCCCAAAGCGAAGATGCCATCTCCATGAATCATTCTTCACGAGTCCATAGAGGCATTTCTCAGCTTTTGTGTAAATATGGAGCGGAAACATGCGATTCTTCGCCATTTGGACTTGAGCCACAAGTCTCTCGTGTGCATCTCTTATAGAGAGAGAATGGTTTTCCATGTGTATGACATACCCCTTCTCAAGAAGTTGGCCGATATTGAGGATGTTACTTTTCATGTTTGGTATGTAATACACATTGGAGATAAAATTCGGCACACCATTCTTCTGATAGATTTTAACTTTCCTTTACCTTTCACAGGAACTTTTGATGAGTCTCCTAGACTCACATTGCCACGAGCATCTTCTGCCAGTTCCACGAACAACTCCTTCTTGCCACACATGTGGTTACTCGCACCAGAGTCAAGATACCACACGTCATGTTGATCACATGCTTCTTCTTGTGCAAGAAGAAGTGTTGAGTCTTCTTTTTCATGATTTGATGCTTCTGCATAATTAGAATGCTCATCTTGATCTACTGGTTTGCTCCAACAGTCTGAAGCATAATGGCCAAACTTGTTGCAATTGTAACATTGAATATTTTTTGTATTTCCACGACCACGCATGGAACGACCTCTACCATTTCCTCTTCCACGGAAATTGGTAGTCCTTTGTTGATTTTGTAATTGGCTTGGATAATATCCACGCCCTCTGCCTCTTGCACGATTGCTAGTGCCACGGTCCCCTCGTTGTGTATGACCATTCTTTTGTTCATTTAGAGTCAACTTAGACTCTAAGGCATGTTCAAGCATTGAACCCGCATTCTTTTGCATTCGTTGCTCATGTACTTGCAACGAGCCCATCAATTCTTCAATGGACAGATTTTCTAAGTCCTTTGATTCTTCTATGGCAACAACCACATGTTCAAATTTGGTTGTGAGGGATCGAAGTACTTTTTCAACAACCCGTACATCTTCGATCTTTTCACCATTTCTTTTCAAGTTGTTAACAATAACAAGTAGCCTTGAAAAAAAATCAGAAATGGTCTCACCTTCCTTCATGTGTGAGGTCTCGAATTCGGCTCTAAAAGTTTGGAGACGAACCTTCTTCACACGATCAACTCCTTTGAAGATTGTGCTAAGAATCTCCCATGCTTTCTTGCATGTTGTCGCTTCAGCGATCCGTTCAAAGGTGGACTCATCCAGCCCTTGATAGACAAGAAACAAAGCCTTCTTGTCCTTCTTTCTTTGATCTTTGAGAACCGCCCTTTGATCAACGGTGTAGAGAGCTTCTTCTGCCGTTGTGGGTTCTACATGCCCATCCGTAACAATCTCCCATAGATCTTGCGACCCGAATAGCGCTTTCATCTGGATGCACCAGTTTTCATAGTTATCCTTAGATAACTTTGGAATCTGCGGCTGGATCGAGGACGCCATGACTAGTTCACACTACGGATCAACAACACTTTTTTTTTATATATAGCAGTGGCAACAACTTGATCACACGATCTGAACCTTCAAACTATACCTGGTCCCACGAGATCGTCTCGCTCTGATACCAATTTGTTGACTTTACAAACCAAATTTATCAGCTTTACAAAGCCTTAGAACAGTACACACCACAAGTTTGTTGGCTTTACAAAGCCTTGAGAGATAATTCAAAACACCTCACAAGAAGGGAAGAAAAAATAATAATAATTTTACTTGCTTTTTACTTGTTGTACTGATGCTGCACACACGTTTTGTGATCGGATACATAGTGTCCTTTTATAGGCTTTTACACCTAGTGTGAAATACCTAATACACCCTCATTCTATAACATTAAATCTAGCAGTTTCAAACGCTTGGAAATTCCACTAGCCACAGCACGTGGAAGTCATGGAAATAGCCATAACGTGTGACTGTTTCAAACACGTGAAAATTGCAGAGGTTTGCTGGAATATCTCAACCGTCCATTTGGTTTGGACGTTACAACATGGCCCACCTCTTATAGAACTCTAACATACTCCCACTTGGGCCACACAGATCAACGGCTAGTTAAAAAACATGGAGAGAGTTGTATTCAGGGTGGACACCAGGAGAGAGAAGTTGAGATCATTACAAAAGTTGGGGGTTACTGGCATACAAGGTAGATCTGATGGCCAGATTGATCTGATCAATGGTGGGTGTTGATTGGTGATGGTACACCTCTTATAGAACTCTAACACTGAATTGCTGTTTGGTGGCTAACACCTCATTACAAAACGGATTTGGAATAGCCCCACTTAGGCCATCTCCACCTCCCAGGATGGAGTTTTTAGCAATTCAATTGAATGTTTGGCAGGAAAGAAACGTGAATTGGTCCAAATTAGTGCATTGTTAGCCGCACACTGTCATGCTTAATCTTACCTTGGAGTGCAGATTGAATTGAGGATGGTGATCACAGACGGAATGTAAATTGCAATGTATTTTGGAAGCTGGACTTCTTGAATTAACACGCATGCGGGAATAATTATGCAGTAGAAGAAGAATGTGACCCAATGCGCGACTATCTTCCTAACAAAGAAGAATGCATACAAGACGTGGAACTTCTTCCAGAAGGATACTTTCTGCATAACCCACAATGAAATTTTCAGGTTGGGAATCATAGCAGTACCTGTTTGAAATTAATAAAAATTCAAATGTGGCATATGTGTATGACGATTCAGACCCCTCATACATTGGGGACAACCATGAATTCATAATCTACGGAAAAATTAGAGTGATTGGGAATATAAACCATTTTAAAAAGGAAAACTCTTGCATACCTCGCGTAGGTACCTACAGGGTTCACTTTCTCTAATGCAGGGGAAATGACTTTTGGGGAAATAGCTACAAAATTTTTCTCATTTTCAGGCCATGTTTTGATGCAATTCAGATCGAATTGGAATTGAACAAAGAAGAAATGAAGCGAAAGGAATCACAATCTGTTTGTTTCCTTTTCCTTTTCTTCGAAACCTTCTGTTTGGGTTTCAATTCACTTGTGTTTCCATATTCGACCTACCATTGCATGATTGTTCCATGAATAGAGACACGATGAATAAAGCATGGAGTACCATTTCTAGTGACGATCTAATGTTGCACCAAATGCGATGTTGTGTGTTTGGATGTACCCGAAATCAACATCCAAACAGATGTTCTCCTGGAACAGACTACCATCTACTCTGTTGTGCATTTGGGGTGCCAAAATCAAGAACCACATCCAGGCTTCCATCTTCCCCCATTTTATTCTCTATATGATATTGGCCCGAGATGTTCCCAGTCTCAATAAGAACAAAAAAGAATCCTACTGGCCGAGAAAAGTTGGGACTTCCAAACACAGCTTTAGTAGTTTTGTAGTAGATGTTATTGGACTAGGCCATTCTTTAGAACAATTCCAAAGCTTACGTACCTCACAACATAGAATTTCCTTGGACATTTTTCGAAACAAGTTAGCCGGGCCACATGACCAGCGATGCTGTTGATATCAATAGGCTTTGTAAGTGCTCGGCAGTTCGTTTTTCACCTACATAGTATTTTCTATCAAATGGATAGAAAGAAATAAGAGGAAAAGATACAAATAATTTGAAGGAAAAACACACCGATAAATCTCCGACAAAGACAAACTTCCAACCCTTAAGGCTGGCCCTAACTGCAAGATCCATGTCTTCTACTGTAGTCCTGTCTTTCCATCCTCCAGCATCCATGAGGGCTTGGATTCTCCATACTCCAGCAGTCCCTATAAATGCAACTTGTTCTTGTCCATGCATATCATAGAGACTAATAAGTATATAATATGAATCTTTGTATTGCAAACATTATCGTTGAATCCAAAGAACGAATAGGTGGAAGAGCCCACTTCTTGCTCCACACTGAAATGATTGTCCAGTGACATTTCTTGGAGGCGTGTCATCAGACATTCATTTGCATTTACTACACCGGAAAGAAAAAAATAAAATAAAATCAAATGATTTAGAACTAACATCAAATGGGCACATGAATATGGATGTAAAAGGGATGGTCTAACAAATCGGGCAATGTGAATTTTTTATGGATTGAAAATAAAAAAAAATCAGATCAGGACGGGACGTCGATCGGCGTTTAAACCATGAGGAGAGAAGTGCCATGAGAATGGGAATTGGGTTGGTGGTAAGCTCTTCCCGACCATATTGTCTTGGAGTTTTCTTGTATTTTCTCCAGTGTTTTGCAATGGGGTTGCTAATCCCCTTTCATAGACTGATCTGTCCAAATCTCTAATGGTTGGATCTTCAATACCCCAAAGAAAAATGTCCCCCGCATGGTTTGGAAATGCTAATCCAAATGAACCCTTGATTTGAACTATCGAAAATGGATTTTGCAAAATAAATACCATTTATAATACTACAAGGATCTGGATTAGCAGACCATTGTGGGGATTACCTGGGTCTTCACCAGGCATGGTCATGATCAAGAGAGCCTCATTGCCATTGATCCAACATGAATGTATGCTTCTAGACACATTTTCATAGTTAGGAGCAAGCAAGAGAAATATAAATTCATTCATGCATGTTACACTTAAGGTGTATAAAATTGTGCTGAGCCCATGGTCGTCACTGATCAAAGCCATTGAAAGTGCAGCCCCTGCATGGATGGCCCACGAACAAAAAAGAAATACAGCAACAGACCACATTCAGCCAATCTGAGTCAATGTCTGCAATTCTCAAACTTGGGTTATTTTTGGTGCATGACCCAACCATGGCTAGGCTCATCAATTATCATTAATTTGGTTCCCTGAACGGTGGGACACCTGTAGAAAATGAAGACAGTACAAACACACAAGTATTGTAGAGTGGCCTCATTGCTCTTACCAAATTTCCATCGAGCTTGGACCAAGGCAAGGTCTGGATTGTGGAGAAGGAAGGGGATGGTCCTCCATAAGTAGTCTGGTTCAGGCTGGAAGTCAGCGTCGAAAATGGCAACGAATTCGCAATCTTTAACATACTGTTTCTCAAGACCTTCACGGAGTGCTCCTGCCTTGTACCCATTCCTATTTTCCCTTCTCTCATACTTGATATTGACACCCTTCTCCAACCATTTTTCGCACTCAAATTCCACCATGTCCTACACCATCACCATCACCATCATCATCATTATATTTAAGTGGGCCGCATCTTTTCACAGTATTGAGGGTTTAAATTATGGTGAATGGGGCCATGGTCAGTAGTCTTGACCATTGGTCTGTTGATCCCACCATGAATGGACTATATAGCCCAAAAATCTCCTGGACAGGACATCCTTACCATTTGATTTGTGGCCTTCAGATAAGATCGTTGAGAAGAGAAATACAACAAGAGGCCACATTCAGCTGAGAAAGGTTCCATGATTGTTCTCAGTGATCTTTGGGCATTGTCCATTTACAAAGGGATGCACAGATCTACCCCATTAGTTGGAAGTGAAAAGCGGGAACTCGCAATGATGCGGGTCACAGATATCATATGATTCCTTGTAGTAAAATCAATCTTTTCAAACCCAGACCACACCAATCGGTTCAACCGGTTTAGACTGGAACCCTCAACATATCCTGGCTGCTTCTATATTCGACCATATTTTAGATTTGGACCACCGGGTCACACATGGATTTTCCAATCCAAACGTACAGCCTTCATATTATTTCTGATTTTCAAGAGAAATGCTCCAGTGCTCTGAAAGCCCTATAAGTAATAGTGCTCCTAGTCGCGTCGGCTTTCTTGGAAAGTCCAATCAATCTGAACTGTCCATTGAGTCCAAAACACATTTCATAGGCTTTCATGCAAAACTGCATTTATGATCCAATCCATACTTGATTTGGCTCTTTTTCGTAGCCATCCTTTTTCCAATACATGGGTGGGATGGTTACAATTGCCTAACCAATCATGATTATTGATGGGCCCTACCAAAGAGATGGATTAAATTGTTGATTGGACGTATTTTATCTAAATAGTCTTCGCCATTCATACTGAAGGCCATTGATCAGATGGTTAATATTCGTCGGAACAGCATGATATTTGCATGTAGGGCTATCAACTGGCCAGGCATGGGGTTGGCTTTGGCCTGGATTTCAACAATTCAGACCAGGCCTGAGGGACTGGCCTATTCAAAATTTTGATTTTTCCTAGCTCAATCCTACCCATTGAAAGCCCTATTTGCATGCTAGTCCATGAAATGTGCTCTGGAGCTAATGAGCAGTCTAGTTCAATATTGGATGGGACTGTGTCCCTATGCAACTAGGAGCACTAGAGCAAGTCTCTTTAAGTTAACATGACCCAGGTGACCCAGTTGGCTGCAGGTCAGACCAGTTTGGACCACACAGCCAACAGTGGGCGTCTGGTCTAGGCTTTAAATTGAGGGTGTTTTTTTTTTTTTTTTTTTTTTTCTGGTTAATTGGTTTGGAAGTATCACCCCGATTTCTGCGTTTGTGGAATCGTCAAGCACTTGAATTATGAGTTTATCAGATGGCCATGACATCTCCCCCGCGGCTCCAATCGAAAGTTTATAAACCTGCAAAAATAAATAAATAACTTCGAATATTTTCAACTGGACGAGAGCCAGAGAGAGAGAGAGAGAGAGAGAGAGAGAGAGAGAGAGAGAGAGAGAGAGAGAGAGAGAGAGAGAGAGAGAGAGAGAGAGAGAGAGAGGAGAGAGGGTAGCATGGTGCACATTGAGAATTTGGTGTGCACATCCCCCATCATCTAAAGACGATTGGTGGGAAGCTAGCAAGCATTTTCAATAGTAAAAAGTCCATTTCAAAATGCATGTTAAGATTCCCGCCCACCAATTAGCAGATAGTGGAAGATATGTGATCACCAACCCTTGCATTAGAGACTCTAGTTCAATGATCCAAACCTTGATGTCACGGCCCCCACTATGAATGTCCTGTGCACGAAGAATCGCCGACGTAAAAATTTCTATGTCATAAATAGGCAGTGGGCAATTAAGAAGAAAAAATATACAAATGGTTCACATCTGACCAACGAAATGCAGAATGTTTTGTAATTGTATTCTTTCATTCTAGAGATCGTTTTAGGGCACTGGCCATCCACACTCAAGCTCGTCATATCAATGGTTCCGATCATCAAATACTAAACATCTCATTTTGGTGTGGAAGCCATCCCTACCATAGAATACTGTTGGGGATTTGTGCTACGGAATCACATAGATCTAGATCTAGGATAACAATTCAATAGTAACAAGCAATCACAGAAACACATAGTTTTTACGTGGAAAACCCTTGTGGGAAAAAAACCACAGCACAAAGCGACAGAAATCCACTATGAAAAGAAATTACAAGAGAGAGGACTTACCCGATTCGAACAACCTCAAATCTCACCCTTGCTACACCCTTTGATAACCCTAGAATCCCTTTAGAAAGCTTTAGAATTATTTTTCATCTCTTTAGAAAAGCCCAAGGGATACCTATTTATAGTTTAGGCAACTTCCCTTTCGCACCCTTGCGAAAGGCAACTGAAGTTTCCGCAGTACGCATCAGATTCGAAAACGAATCTGCGAAACTACGATTGGTTGAGCCGAGGCTACGACTGGTCATGAGACTCCCTCGACCAATCGAGTCATCCCCACGACTGGTCGAGCAGCTCGGACACCAAAAGATGAGCTCGCTGGACTTTGAGTCGAGCGAGCCACGACCAGTCGTGAGGACCCCTACGACCGGTTGAGCAATCCCTACGGCCGGTCGAAGGCGGTGAAGACTTTTCTGATAATAATCTCCACCAAGTCTTCAACCTTCAACCGTGTAGCTCCTTGATCTCTTCTCTTATCTCTTCATCGCATCATAACTTCAATCGACGCTTCTCGTGCACACTCCGTCCTTCTTTTACGCCATTGTCAAGTCCAGAGAAGTTGCACAGAACTTGAACTTCTCTGTAGGAACGACCTTGGTGAGCATGTCTGTTGGATTCACGCTGGTGTGAATCTTTTCCAGTGTGACGCCTCCTTCCTCAAGCACCTGTCGGATAAAGTGGTGACGAACATTAATGTGTTTAGTACGTGAGTGATAAACAAAATTTTTAGCCATATTGATAGCGCTCTCGCTGTCACAGTTATCCGGCACGGCTTCCTGCTGAAGTCCCAACTGATTTATCATCCCCCTGAGCCAAACACCTTCTTTAAACACTTTCATCACTGCCATATATTCTGCTTCGGTCGTGGAAAGAGCCACCACTGACTGAAGATTCGACATCCAACTAATTACTCCACCCGCTAGTACAAACGAGTATCCTGAAGTAGACTTCCTGGAATCTATATATACTGCCTGTGTAGTCAGAATCCACATACCCTACCAACTTTGTCCTTATTTTCTCAAAAGTTAAGACGTAGTCTTTCGTACCTCGAATGTATCGAAGTAGCCATTTCACCGCTTCCCAATGTTGCTTACCAAGTTTTGACATGTATCTACTCACAACACCGACTGCCTGTGAAATATCTGGTCTTGTACAGACCATAGCATACATTAAACTGTCAACCGCATTTGAATAAGGCACATGAGACATAACATGTTTTTCCTCATTGGAATTAGGACATTGTTTTAAGGAAAGCTTGAAATGAGCCGCGTGGGGAACGCTCACCGATTTTGCCTGATCCATCCCATACTTGATCAATACCTTTTAAAGGTATTTTTCTTGTGATAACCAAAGCCTGCTCCTCTTCCTGTCTCTATGAATATCTATATCGAGAACCCTCTTTGCAGCCCCCAGATCTTTCATCTCGAATGTCCCTGATAATTGAGTCTTTAGTATGTTGATTTCAGACATATCATGACAGGCGATCAACATATCATCAACATACAGTACTAGGATGATGAATTTTTCATCACTTAGTGTCTTGTAATAGACACAGTGATCGTATTTACTATGAGTAAATTTCTAACTCACCATGAAAGAATCAAATTTTTTATACCACTGCCTAGGCGACTGTTTCAGGCCGTACAACGACATCATTAACCTACAAACCTTTTTCTCTCCTCCTTTAACTTCGTGGCCCTCTAGTTGCTTTATATAGATCTGCTTTTCCAATTCCCCGTGCAGTAATGCAGTCTTCACATCCATTTGTTCCAACTCGAGATCGTATTAGGCAACCAGCGCCAACATAAATCTAATAGATACTTATTTTACCACCAGCGCGAATATCTCTGTAAAGTCGATCCCTTCTTTCTGAGCATAACCCTTCGTTACCAACCTTGTTTTGTATCTATCCTGTTTCCTTTTGAATAACTACTTGCATCTGATCGCTTTTTGGCACACAGGAAGCTCCACCAGCCCCCATGTGTGATTTTTGTGCATCGAGTCCATCTCATCGTCCGTAGCGCCTTTCACTTTTTTGCATCAGGCTCATCAAGAGCTTCCTGAATAGTAGATGGATCCCCCTCATCTGTAATGAGGGCATATGCAATATTAGAGTCGTCCCAGTATCTCGCCGGTAACTTGTGATCACGTGGTGGGTTCCTTCTCACAGGTGGTTATCCCACCTGATCCTGTACCTCTGTCTTTACATTTGTCTCTGCCTGAGTATCATCTGTGTCAATCTAGACGTCTACGATCACCCTTTCTGGTTCCTCTTGCTCATTTTGATCATTTTTGTGAAATAGGGAGCTTTCATCGAATCTGACGTCGCGGCTAGTGATGACCTTGCGTGTGACCTTGTTAAATAACCTGTAACCTTTTACACCAATGTCATAACCAACAAAGATATACTTTTTAGCTCTATGATCTGGCTTATCTCTCCTAACTGACGGTACATGAGAGTAAGCCTCACAACCAAATATGCGTAGACCTGAGTAGTCGATTTTCTGACCACTCCATACTTCCTCTGGGATTTTACAGTCAATTGCCGTTGAAGGAGACTGGTTCACCAAATAATAAGGCGTGTTAATGGCCTCGATCCATAGGTCCTTGCCCAACGTAGCATTACTTAATATGCATCTGCCCCTTTCCAGTAGAGTCCAATTCATTCGCTCAGCCACACCATTTTGCTCAAGCGTGTGGCGCACTATGTTGTGCCTGATGATCCCTTCATCCTTGCAATAATCATTAAACTCAGTGGAAGTAAATTTTCCACCATTATCAGTCCTTAAAACCTTTATTTTCAGCCCTAACTATTTTTCCACCATTGCCTTCCATTGTTTGAATATGGTGAAAACTTTGGATTTACGTTTCATGAAGTAAACTCAAACTTTCCTGGAGTAGCCGTCAATGAATGAAACAAACAATGACGATCCCCCAATGAAAACTTTTAGCTATGGCCCCCATACGTCAGAGTGCACATAATCAAGTACTCCCTTACAAACATGTTTTTCAGATTTAAAAGATAGTCTAGATTGTTTACCATATATACAATGTTCGCATATATCTAAATCAAAACTTTTAAAAACTAAAATCAAACATATATCAGAAAGTATCTTCATGCCTTGTTCGCTCATGTGACTCAGACGAGCATACTACATACGTAGAGACATGGAGTCTGCAATAGTTTCTACCGCTCCACCTACCAAAGTGCTCCCAATCAACATGCAAAGGTTTCCGTGCCTCTGCTCTCTCATAACCACGAGTGCTCCTTTTGAAACTTTAAGGACACCATCAATACCGGTGAACTTGCACCTTATAGTCTCGAGTGCACCGAGAGAAATCAGACTTTTCGTCATATCAGGAACATACCAGATGTCAGTCAAGGTATGCTCCATCCCATCAAACATCTTGATTCTAACCGTACCAATAGTCATAACATTACAGGCATTGTCATTGCCCATAAAAACCTGTCCACCATCGCATTCCTTGTAACTGATAAACCAACTTCGATGAGGAGTCATGTGATAAGATGCTCCTGTGTCAAGTATCCATTCGTCTTTATGATTGTCGTGCAAGTGACCAATCATAGAAACAGACAGAACATCACCATCACTTGATTCTTCATCAGATGTGACCACATTAGCCTCCTTGGAAGAAGCTGCTGAATTTTCTTTCTTCGTTTTAAGATTTCTACAATCCTTCTTCATGTGTCCAGACAACCCACAATTCCAACATTTTAATTTTCTTTTGCCCTTGCCCTTTAATTTGGATCTAGGTCTTGAAGATCCTGTACCTCGATCAGAATCTCTGCCCCTCGTAATCAGTGTATCGGAAGATGCCCCCATGTCGCCGTTTAACTTTCTCATAGCCTTCCCTTAAAGGGCTGAGATAACGGTGTCAACACTTAGGATTTTATTTGCGGTAAATATCGTGTCCCTGAAAGACTCATATGATGCAGGAAGAGAATTCAACAATATACATGTCTGTTCCTCATCTTTGACCACTTCCTCCATATCCAGCAATTTGCACATCAATTTATTAAAGTTGCTGATATGGGCTTCTAGATCTCCACCCTCTGCCATCTTGAAGGTATAACACTGTAGCTTCAAGTGTAGACGATTTTCAGAGGACTTCTTTGTATAGATGTTCTCTAACTTCGCCCACAAACTAGCCGCAATTTTCTCCCTTAAAACATTATAGAGAATCTCATCCGTGAGACATAAACGGATAGAGGCTAAAGCATTACAATCAAGGTTTTTCCATTCATCATCTTTCATGGTAGATTTCGGCTCCTCAAGAGCCTTAATCTCGCCTTACATGGTTAACAGACTAATCATCTTAATCTTCCATAACTCAAAATTATTTTTGCCTGAGTACTTCTCAATATAAAACTTGTCGTTTCCCATTATTACTAATCCTGCAGATTTAGATCTGTGCCCCAACGATTGCTTTGATACCACTTGTTGGGGATTTGTGCTGCGAAATCACACAGATCTAGATCTAGGATAGCAATTCAATAGTAACAAGCAATCACAAAAGAACACAAAGTTTTTACGTGGAAAACTCTTGCGGGAAAAAAACCACGGCACAAAGCGACAAAAATCCACTATGAAAAGAAATTACAAGAGAGAAGACTTACCCGATTCGAACAACTTCGAATCTCACCCTTGCTACACCCTTTGATAACCCTAGAATCCCTTTAGAAAGCTTTAGAATTATTTTCCATCTCTTTAGAAAAGCCCTAGGGACACCTATTTATAGTTTATACAACTTCCCTTTCGCACCCTTACGAAAGGTGACTCAAATTTCTGTAGTACGCATCGGATTCGAAAACGAATCTGTGAAACTACGACTGGTCGAGCCTAGACTACGACTGGTCATGGGACTCTTCGACTAGTCGAGTCATCCCCACGACCGGTTGAGCGGCCTGGACACCAAAAGATAAGCTCGCTGGACTTTGAGTCGAGCGAGCCACGACCGGTCGAGAGGACCCCTACGACCGGTCGAGCAATCCCTACGACCGGTCGAAGGCGATGAAAACTTTTCTGACAACAAATACTAAATAGCTCATCTTGGTGCTCTATCCATCCATGGTGAGTTTCATCAGCAAACAAAGAAACAACGAAGGCCCTGTTGTATTTGATGTCTTAATCAAGTCAGATACAGGGCTTATCGATGCCATCGACAGATTGTTCGATGACATCGAACAGTACTTGATCGCATCGAGAATTTTCATTTTTCTCTTGTTGGTCGCTGGACTAATTGGACACTTTCTTGATGCTATCGATGAGTGTTCGATGACATCGAAGATCAGTTTGATGCAATCAAAGATGGCTCGATGCAATCGGAGAAAATTAGATTTTCATGTTTTATCTCTAGACAGTTTAGGTGTTAGTTCAATGTCATCGACATGGATTTGATGCCATCGAAGGATAAGTTCCGATGACATCGATCGGATTGCACAGATTTACGCAGAGTTGCAATTTTGTGGAATTTGTTTCCGATTTTGCTTGGGATCCTTCTATAGGTTATATATGTGTGTAAGCAAGATTGGGAGATTATACTAGGGTTTCTAATTCGTCCAAGGGTTTCATAGGGTGTAGCAAGGGTGAGATTTGAGATTGTTTGAATAGGGTAAGCTCTATCTCTTTGTAATTTCTACTTTTATAGTGATCATCTATCTCTTTGTGCTATGATTTTTTCCGATAAGAGTTTTTCCACATTAAATCGATGTGTTATCTTTGTGTTTGCTTGGTGCGATTGGATTACACTCTTAGATTCATCTCTGTGTGCTTCTGCGATCCCTCAACAAGTGGTATCAGAGATAATGTTGGGGCGTAGGCTTGAATCTGTAAGGAGAAGTATCAATGGTAGGAAATCCAAAGTATGACATTGAGAAGTACTCAGGCAAAAATAACTTTGAGTTATGGAAGAATAAGATGATTAGTCTGTTAACTAAGCAAAGGCTAGATAAGGCTCTTGAGGAGCGGCGTGCGTTTATGGATGATGACGAATGGAGGATATTGGTTACAAAAGCTAAATCCACAATCTGATTGTGTCGAACGGATGAGGTTCTCTACAACTTCATGGGGGAGAAAACCATAGCGGAGTTGTGGGCGAAATTAGAGGATGTTTATGTAAAACGGTCCCTAGAAAATCGCATACACTTGAAGTTACAGTTGTTCAACTTCAGGATGAAAAACGGTGGAGATGTGGAGGCCCACATCAGTAATTTTAACAAGTTGATTTGCAAGTTACTAGACATGGAGGAAGTGGTCAAAGATGAAAATCAGGTATGTATTTTGTTGAATTCATTACCAGCATTGTATGAGTCTTTAAGGGATTCTTTATTCATACACTAGTAATTCATCCCTGAGTGTGGACACCGTTATCTCAGCCCTTCAAGGAAAGGCCACGAGAAAAAAAAAAACGGTATCATAGGGGCCTCTACTGATGCACTGCTGACGAGGGGCAAGAATACTGAGCAAGATACAGGATATTCTCGGTCAAGATCCAAATCCAAAGGCAAGGGCAAGTTAAAGTGCTAGAATTGTGGGATGGCAGGACACATGAAGAAATATTGTACAAATCCTAAGTCGAAGAAAGAAAACTCAGAGGCTTCTTCCAAGTAGGCCAAACTGCCATGTCAGATGAAGAGACAAGCGAAGGTGATGTGTTGTCAGTGTTCATGATCGGACACTTGTACGATGATCGTAGAGACGAGTGGATCATTAACACAAGGGCTTTATATTACATGACTCCTCATCGAAGTTGGTTCGCCAGTTATAGGGAGTGCGATGGTGGATGAGTATTTATGTGTAATGACAATACCTGTAACGTTGTGGGTGTTGGTACCGTCCGTATCAAGATGTTTGATGGGATGGAACGTACCTTAGCTGAGGTCAGGCATGTTCATAATATGAAGAAGAGTTTGATTTATCTCGGTGCACTCGAAGCAATAGGGTGCAAGTTCACCAATTTTAATGGTATCCTTAAAGTTTCAAATGAGGCACTCGTAGTCATGAAAGCACAAAGGAGTGGGAACCTTAACAAGTTGATCGGAAGCACTTCAACAGGTGGAGCTGCAGCAGCTGTAGCGGATTCCACGTCTACACATATGTGACATGCTCGTCTGGGCCACATGAGTGAGTTGGGCATGAAGGTACTCTTTAATTGTTGTTTAATTTCAATTTTTAAGAATTCTAATTTAAATATATGCGAGCATTGTATATATGATAAATAATCTAGGTTATGTTTTAAATCTACAAAACATATATGTAAGGGTATGCTTGACTATGTGCATTATGATGTATGGGGGTCGTCGCTTGTAGTTTCTGCTGGAAGGTCATCGTGGTTTGTCACATTCATTGACGACTACTCCCAGAAAGTTTGGATTTATTTCATGAAACACAAATTCAAGGTTTTTACCAATTTCAAACAATGGAAGGTCATAGTGGAAAAGTACTCAGGACGGAAGTTAAAGGTATTAAGGACAGATAATGGCGGTGCGTTTACTTCAGGTGAATTTAATCAATTTTGTAAGGATGAAGAGATCATTAGGCACAATATAGTGCGTCACACACCTGAGCAAAACGGCGTGGAAGAGCAGATAAATCTGACTCTCCTAGAGAGGGCTTGATGCATGATTAGTAATGCTGGGTTGAGCGAGGACCTATGGACTTAGGCCGTTAACACGTCCTGCTATTTAGTGAATCGGTCTCCTTTTACGACAATTGAATGTAAAATTCCAAAGGAAGTATGGAGTTGTCAGAAAGTAGACTACTTAAGATTGTGTATATTTAGATGTGAGGCTTACTCTCATGTACCGTTCGTTGAGAGAGATAAGCTAGACCAAAAAGCTAAAAAGTATATATTTGTTGGCTAGTGTGAAAGGCTATAGGCTGTATGACTGGGTCACACGAAATATCATCATTAGCAGGGACGTTAAATTCAACGAAGGGTCCTTATTCTACAAGAATGAGCAAGAAGAACTGGAAAAGTTGATTGTAGATGTTTAGGTTGACACAGATGTTACTCAGGCTGAGACAGATGTGCAAACAGAGGTAAAGGAATAGGTGGAGCAACCACCTGTGAGAAGAAATCCGCCGCAAGATTGCATGTTACTGGCAAGATATATGGATGACTCTAATATCTCATATGCCCTCATTACATATGAGGGGGACCTGTTTACTATTCAGGAAGCTCTTGATGAGCCTGGAAGGCAGCAATGGACAATGAGATGAACTCTTTATATAAGAACAACACATGGGAGCTGGTGGAGCTTCCAGCGGGCCGAAAAGCGATTGGATGCAAGTGACTATTCAAAAGAAAATAAGATAGATACAAAGCAAGGCTGGTAGCAAAGAGTTATGCTCAGAGAGAAGAGATTGACTTCATAGAGATATTCGTGCCAGTTGTAAAGCAAGTGTCTATCAGATTCATGTTGGTACTGATTGCCCAATACGATCTCGAGCTGGAACAAATGGACATGAAGATTGCATTCCTGCACGGGGAATTGGAAGAGCAGATCTACATGAAGTAACAAGAGGGATACAAAATTAAATGGGGGGGGGGGGGAGAACAATGTTTATAGGTTAACGAGGTCGTTATACAATCTAAAACAGTCGCTCAAGCATCGATATAAAAAGTTTGATTCGTTCATGTTGAGTCAGAAATTTACTAGGAGTGAATACGATCACTGTGCCTATTACAAGATGCTGAGTGATAGCAAGATCATCATCCTAGTATTGTATGTTGATAACATGTTGATCGCCAATCATAACATGTCTGAAATCGATGTAATGAAGACTCAGTTATCAGGGACATTCGAGATGAAAGATTTGAAGGCTGCAAAGAGGGTTCTCGGCATAGATATTCACAGAGATAGGAAGAGGAGCAGGCTTTGGTTATCTTAGGCATAATACACTGAGAATGTATTGATTAAATATGAAATGGACAAGGTAAAGCCAGTGAGAGTTCCCCACGCGGCCCACTTTAAGTTTTCTTCAGAACAATGTCCTAAATTAAATAAGAAAAAACAGGATATGTCTCGTGTACCTTATTCAAATGCCGTTGGCAGTTTAATGTATGTCATGGTCTATACAAGACTAGATATTTCACTAGCAGTCGGTGTTGTGAGCAGATACATGTCAAACCCTAGCAAACAACATTGGGAAGCTGTGAAATGGCTACTTCGATACATTCGAGGTACAAAAGACTATGTCTTAACTTTTGAAAAGACAAAGGCAAAGTTAATAGGGTATGTGGATGCAAACTATGCAGGCCGTGTTGATTCCAAAAAGTTGATAGGTGGAGTAATCAATTGGATGTTTAAGCTTCGATTTGTGGTGGCTCTTTCCACAACCGAAGATGAGTATATGACAGTAACAGAAGTTTTCAAAGAAGGTGTTTGGTTAAAAGGCATGATAAATCAATTGGGGCTTCGACAGGAAGCCGTGCCAGTTATTTGTAATAGTGAGAGCACTATCAATTTGGATAAAATTTTTATTTATCATTCCTGTACTAAACACATTGATGTTCGCCACCATTTTATCCGACAGGTGCTTGAGGAAGGAAGCGTAATTCTGGAGAAGATTCACACCAGCGTGAATCCAGTAGACATGCTCATCAAGGTTATCCCTGTAGAGAAGTTTAAGTTCTGTGCAACTTCTCTAGGCTTGGCAATGACATAAAAGCAAGACAGAATGTGCATGAGAAGCATTAATGGAGCTATGATGTAAGGCAGGGAGATAAAAGAAGAGGATAAGAAGCTATACGTTTGATGATTGAAGACATGGTGGAGATTATTGTATTTGATGTCTTAAATTAAGTCAGATATAGGGTTTGTCGATGCCATTAACAAACTGTTCAATGTTACCTTCGATGGCATCGAACAGTGCTTGATCCCATCGTGATTTTTCGTTTTTCTCCTGTTGGTCATTGAACTAACTGGGCACTTTCTCGATGCTATTGATGAGTGTTTGATGCCATTGATGAGTGTTTGATGCCATCGAAGATGGCTCAATGCAATTGGAGAAAATCGGATTTTCATGTTTTGTCTCTGGATAGTTTAGGTGTTAGTTCGATGTCATCAACATGGCTTTGATCCCATCGAAGGATAAGTTTCGATGACATCGATTGGATCGCACAGATTTACACAGTGTTGTGATTTTGCGGAATTTGTTTCCGATTTTGCTTGGGATCCTTTTATAGGCTATATATATGGGTGTAAGTAGGATTGGGAAAGTGTACTAGGGTTTTGAATTCATCCAAGGGTTTCAGAGGGTGTAGCAATGGTGAGATTCGAGGTTGCTCAAATTGGGTAGGCTCTTTCTCTTTGTAATTTCTGCTTTCATAGTGATCATCTGTCACTTTATGCTGTGGTTTTTTTCCTTAAGGGTTTTTCCGATTTCCACGTTAAATCGCTGTGTTATCTTTGTGTTTACTTTGTGTGATTGGATTACACTCCTATATTCATCTCTATGTGCTTCCACGGTCCCCCAACAGGCCCATCCATGGTGAGGCTCACATCATATCAATGGTTGAGATCAGTGAACTAGAGCTCCATCTCTAATACTAAATACCTAAACCATAGTTCTAAAACTCGGTGACTCAACTCAAAACTCGGCTAGTCAACTTGATTCAGCAAGAGTCGATTCCTGTGTCGCTAGTCAGTCACCACGGAACTCGATCATGAGGCTAGCATTTCTGGACTCGATGCAACTTGTCAAGTCAACTCACTGACATGAAAATTTCTACAGCACTCAAATCTGAGTAGAGATCTGAGCTATACAGATTAATAGATTAAATGGCATATAAACACTAGCCCCACAACATAACTAATGGTGGGTGTCCCCATCCCAACTGTTCCCGATGATGTGGCCCACCAAAATTTTGGATCAACTTGATTTTTGGTGCCAAATCAAATATGGCCGAGCATACCTGATGGACAATGTGAAGAATCTCACACATGCTCTCATACATAGGCAAGTCATGATCCCATGGTAGGCTGTGGAGGGGACTACATCTGTCCAAGACCAGCCCACATAGCAAATTCTTAGGCCGGAGCCCATCTCACGCCCATGACAGGCCAAAATACACAGGCCTAAGTACAGCCCATGATGGTTACACATGGCCCAAGCCCAACCCTGGCTACCCACTTTTCTGCAAGATCTAAGCGGTTCATCAGGTGCATGCATGGTTTATGATAAAATGCCTTGAAACCCTAAACCGGACGGCTGGGTCCTTCTGGGCTTGAGGTGATGACCGGCTCAATGAGGTAGCCCAAGCCCAGACCAATTAATAGGCCTGGGCCAAGTACGGGGTCTAGTATCTCAGCCCAAGCCTAGAGGTAAGCAAGCCAGGTCTGAAGGCCCGACGAGTTATCGAGGCCCATTAACAGCCCTCAAGTCGCAAGAATCATCGTACGACGCATGCCAGCAGATCTCAGTCAAGACAGGTGCTCTGTGAGGCCCACTGTGATCTACCGATCTAAAAATGGATGAACGGTGTGGATCGAGTCCGTACAAGCGGGGTGCAACGTGGCTGCGACCCCTGAACCAACGATGTGGGTGATACCGACTAACAGGGGCCATCTCTATCTATGCATTGTATATCCACGCCGTTCATCTGTTTTTTCAGATTATTTTAGCCTATGATCCAAAAATATAAGAAGATGCAACTTTCAAGTGTACCACACCACAGGAAACATTGGTTATTGTCCATTAAAAACCTTTTGTGGGGTACAAAAGTTTTAGATCAAGTTGATATTTGGTTTTTCCTGTTAGCCAGGTTTGTGTGACGTGTTTCCTGTGGTGTGGTCCAACTGAAATTTTAATCTGATTCATTTTTGGGACCGTATTCTAAATAATCTGGAAAAACAGGTGTACTGCGTGGATATAGAATGAATATCATTGAGGTGTACACTACGGTTAGGTTCCCACCCACATTTCTGGTTCCGGGATCGCAGCTAAGTCGCGTTTGGACGGAATCCGCAAGAGCGTCGATGAATACATTCAAACTTCATTCAATTGACCTGTTAGTTAAGAGAGTCCTTGACAAACTCAATGAAGAGTCACTTTCAAGGTGGGGCCCATCAGACAGATGATCCAGATCCTTGATCAATCTTGACTACACGTGGCATGTGCAAGTGAGATGGTTAATTAGTCTTTATTGCAAAAGGATAGTGAAGGCAGACACCCACAACCGTTGCATTCTGTCCAACGTACGCGACTTCACGTAGGGGTGTACATCGGCTGAACCGAGTTGAATTGGGCTCAACCCGGCCCAGCCCGGTCACCTGTCAAACCCAGCCCGAACTCGGCCCGATTGAGTCATCGGGCCAACATGTCCAGCTCGAACTCGGCCCGATCAGCAATCAGGCGAGTTCGGGCCGAGTTCAGGCCAGTTTTGGACCTGCTCCATATACAAAAGGACGGGTGGCGTTCTTACTTCTCTGTCTCAAATTATTAGGGTAAGGATTTAGGATATATATATATATATATATATATATATATATATATATATATATATATATATATATATATATATATATATATATATATATATAAACAGCTGAATTAGGTCGGGTCGGGCCGAGTCGGGCAAGGTCAAGTTGGGTTTCGGACCGAGTTGGGCTAAACTAGGACACGTTCGAACTCGGCCTGAACTCAGTTTCGGGTTGAAGAAAATGGCTCGTCTCGGACCGAACTCAGTTCCAGGTCGGGCCGAGTCGAGCTTTTTCAGGCCGAGTCGGGCGAGTTAACCGGGATAGTCCGGTTCGTGTACAGCCCTAACTTCATTAGATGTAACCCGAGTTATGGAGATCCCCAATAACGTAAGCCCTGTGGGGTCCACCGTGCTGTTGTGTTATATCCACACTGTACATAAGTTGCGCCAGCCCATTTTAGGATATGAAAGGCATATCCAAGACTTAAAGCAGGGCACATGACGGTAAACAGTGGGAATGGAACCGCCCACCGTTGAAACTTTCCTAGGACCCACTGTCATGTTTATATGTCATCCAAGCTGTTCATGAAGTGATACCCACCGAGATATTCCGGTGCCCGGGGCTGTGTTGGGCCCATCAAGATGTCCGTGATAAATCCACTTCGTCCATCTGTTTTGAAAGACCACAGTAGGACATGATTCTAAAATTCAGTCAGCTCTAGGGGTGTACACGGGCCGGGCCGAGTCGAACTGGCCTCAGCTCATACAGGCCCGTTCAACAGCCACACCAGGTCTAGCGCTAAGTCCCCATGCGCTAAGTCCCCATGCGCTGACGCTCTAATTCATGTGGACCATACCACACAAAAAAGTGGGGACTTAGCGCATGGGGGTGACAAAAGTTTTGTATCATGATGATATTTATTCCTACAGGTCATCTGAGTGTTAATAACCCTATGAACGATTTGGATGGAATATAAACATCATAGTCATCTCCTGGACGGTTTTTGTTCCTGTAGTTTCAATGATATGGCCCTCCTGAGTTTTGTATCTGATTTTTAGAAATCTGTCCTATCGTGTGACGGAGGGACGCGGATTAGATACTGATAGGTTGAGTAGCGAGTCGGCTACTGAAGTGATGTCACAAAGTTCTATAGCCCCACTATGATGTATGTATTTTCTATCCATTTTTAAATATCATTTTAGTGTAAGAACCAGAGAATGAGGCAAATAAAAATCTGTAATGGACTCCACCGAAGAAAACAGCGGGGAGAGTGATTCCCGCCATTGAAACTATCCTAAGGTCTATTATCATGTTTATTTGAAATCCAACCTATTCAGAAGTTAAAAAAGACATGAAATAAGGGAAAACACAAATATCAGGTTGATGTAAAACTTTTGTAGCCTTTAGAAGTTTTAATGATGGGCGTCACTGTCCCACTGTTTTTTGTGTTGGGTCCATTGGAGGATTTACGTGCAGACATCGAAACTGGGGCATTCATTAGGTGGGGCTCACTGCAAACATACCGTGGCCTACAATCAGGCGATTATCACACGATGGGGTTTGTATGTTTGCATGTGAGACTCACAGAGCTTTGACACCAGCTAGCTGACTGGTGTTGGGTCAAAAGCGGAAACGGATTGCCTCTGACACGGCACAGAGATATTCCATTTGTTTCGAAAGGCCACAGTATGATACGATTCCATAAATCAGGCAGCTCCAAAACTCACGTGGGCCGTACCGCACGAAAAAGTAAGGATCGAGCGCATGAAACATAAGCAATCTGCTTCCTCAACAAACAATGCCTATTCGCGGGGGAAATTTTAGCAAATTGCGAGGTTTTAAAAGATCTCGTGACGTCAGCGCTAGAACATATCCTAACCTGTTTGATTTTTGAGTGCAAGTGCAAATGCCTGGTAAATGAACAGTTTCACCCGTTTGAAAATTCCCGGTAATTCTTGCCTTGAAACTGGTTTAAAGTGTTAGTTAAAATTTTTAAACCTCACCCTGATGTATATGATATATCTATTCCGTCCATCCGTTTTAACACAACTTTTGAGATGTTAGTTAAAAAATCAAGTAAATCCAATACTCCAGTGGCCCACACCAAAAGAAACAGTAGCCCTTAGAAGTTTTTAACGGTAAGTGTATGATTTACTTTTTTCTTTGGCGTGGTTCACTAGAGCTTTGGATATGCCTCATTTTTTTGGCTCATGCCATAAATTCATCTGGCATAATGGACGAACGGTGTGGATAAGTGAAATATATCACAGTGGAACCCACAAATATTTTGCAAGATTTTCAATTTCTGTGTTAAAAAGTAGGTAGTCAAAACAAGTATGGGTGAAATGGGTAAATGTGATGGGAAATAATTATTACACCATTTTGCTGGGTATTTTTTAATTCCCTCGAAATCAAACAGGCCTAAATGATTTTTCCATAACATCGAGATAATTCAGAACATATCCTGAATGATTTTTCCAAAATATCGTCACTACTATGTCATGGATGGCAGCGGATTTCATCCGCCCCCGCCCGTACTAGCAAAGAACGGGCAGATCTGTGTAGAGCCCACCGTGGAAAAAAAAAAACGTGGTTGGATGTATCAAAGGAAAATATTGAGGCAATTCAAAATTTCAAAGCTGATGGGCCGATTGGGTATGACTCACGACGGATTCGTTGTATGATTCATGTCTAGTAAGCCGATTTCCTTACCCACCAAGCCTCCTATGAATGTTCATCAAGGCTATATGGGGAATAGTCGACTGTCCAATCATCATGATTTTGACTTTTTTGGAGCTGAGTGTAAACTGTTCAAAGTCTCCTTAACAATAGTTTCCATTCAACGGTGCGAATCAATCAAAAAAAAAAAAAAAAAAAAAAAAACAAACAAACAAACAAACGATGGTAAGATGTATCAAAGGAAAATATTGAGGTATTTCAAAATTTCATAGCCGATGGGCCGATTGGTATGACTCATGACGGATTTATTATTCGATTCATGTCTAGTAAGCCGATTTCCTTACCCACCAAGTCTCTTTTCGTAGGCCACACATGCAAAGATGGTGGGGACACCCTACGAATGTTCATCGAGGCTATATCGGGAATAGTCGACCGTCCAATCATCATGATTTTGACTTTTTTGGAGCTGAGTGTAAACTGTTCAAAGTCTCCTTAACAATAGTTTCTATTCAACCGTATGAATCAACCATTAAAAAAAAAAAAAAAAAACATCTTGGATGTATCAAAGGAAAATATTGAGGTATTTCAAAATTTCAAAGCCGATGGGCCGATTGGTATGACTCACGACGGATTCGTTGTTCGATTCATGTCTAGTAAGCCGATTTCCTTACCCACCAAGCCTCCTTTTGTAGGCCACACATGCAAAGATGGTGGGGACACCCTACGAATGTTAATCAAGGCTTTATCGAGAATAGTCGACCGTCCAATCATCATGATTTTGACTTTTTGGAGCTGAGTGTAAACTGTTCAAAGTCTCCTTAACAATAGTTTCCATTCAACCGTACGAATCAACCATAGAAAAAAATCAAGATTTGGACAATGGCCCATCAATGGTAGCACCCAACATATGGATGCGTGGTTCTGATCATCCAACCGTCTATGCTTAGGGCCTTCTAATTTTTTGAGGAGGATGACAAAAACACTAATCTCTAAGTGATGAGGACTTGTGAGAGTCCTTCCCGAACTCATCTCACGTGATGGCTATACACAATCTGAATGATTTATTAGACGAGTTGTCAAGTGAAATCCAAAGGGCTCAAAAATTAGCTTGATCTAAAGATCAAGCGAGCCATGATAAAATAGGAAGGAATTCTCACCCTTGATTTTCACTAGAGCCTACCTGAGTTGTAAGATAATATGATTTTTTTATTTTTTATTTTTTGCATAACCTTTCATTTAAGGTAGGAATCCAGATCGTCATCTACCACACTGATTTTTTTATTTTTTATTTATATGTTTTTTTTTTCTTGTTTTTCTTGGTTGTGATTGGTTTACATTATCACCGTCGCTTTCAGCAATGCGCGGCATTAAATGTTTTGTGTTATGAGGCAGTCTAATCACATTGCAACATTGAGTAACTTAGTGTTAATAATCCTATGTCCGTGGGCTAAGATTGTACGAACACATGGCATAAAATGACTCCCAAGTGGTGTAGATTAGACTAACCGTGCAGCTTAGTGGGTGTTACCCTTACTATAGGGCCACCTTGATAATACGTTGTATATGTGCTCCGTACATCTGTTTTTTCAGCTCAATTTAGGACACGGTCCCAAACATTAAGCATTTCCAAATATCAGGTGGACTCACTGCAAGAAGCAGATGATTGAACGCTCACAATTAAAAACTTCCCTAGGCCTAATATAAGAAGATTAGTAATGTTTATTTTCCATCTAACCCCTTGATAAGGTCAAATAGAGCTGGATGAAGGAAAATACAAAGATTAGCTTGATCCAAAACTTTTTTGGCCTGTAAAAGCTTTTAGTGGTCATTTGCCATTTTTTTCCAGTGGTGTGGTCCACCATAGATTTGTATCTGCTTAATATTTGGGATGGCGTACTTAAATGAACTGAAAAAATGGATCAATGGCATGGATATAAAACACATTCATCAACGTGGACCCCACACGGTAAAGGTAATACCCACTAAGCTGCCCGGGTAACAGCTAATCCTCTCCCCTCCTGGGGTTCTCATGGATTCTCGCGAGAACCTGTTCTCGGTAGAAAATTTCTACTGGTATGAGATCAGGCTATTCATGTGGGTCTACCAAGCATGACCATTTCTGGTTATCAGGTGGCCAATCTGAACAATGCATGGGCCTGCTTTTCAATCCAAATCATATTATTGCTGCTCCACTTGATGAATGGTCTAGATCACACCCCAAGCAAAACAAAACAAAACAAAATAAAAAATTACCTCCTTCTCATTATACATGGGTATCTGAACAAGCACCTTAGGATGGCTCCGGCTCCGCTCCAAGTCTTCTCTCATGATCTCTCTCCTGTATTTTGTATACCCCTTCTTCCCCAATATCTTCACACACACAATTACCACAGCCATATACACTCTCTCCACGAACAGCATCACTGACATCACCGCACACACGAACACTGCCACCCGCAGCAGTGGCATCACCACCGGACCCTTTACCAGCTTCCATGCCAACCTCAAGTGCTCCACCACATCGTCCCTCCCTCCTATCCCCATCAGCTTGTCCCCGCCCACCAATCCACTCATCCTTACCGTTAAACACTACTTAAAGAAGGTTGTGTAGAATTGAAATCAAGGAAAAGAGAGAGGGAAGAAACAATGGGAGAAGGAGTGATGATGGATGGCTTGGTAGATGAGGAAACTCACTTGGGGTAGGCTTAAATAGTGAGAAGAGGTGAGAGAACGTACAAAAGGAGGGAGACACCCGGTTTGCATGCAGGGTGTGGGACCATTGCATCAAACATATGTCTTTGAGTGGTCTTGATTGCTTCTTTTTTCCTAATTACCGACCCATGGTCATCTTTTACTGATCCATGTTTGCAGTTTTTTTTTTTTTTTTTTTATTATTACACACGCACACCCCCACACACTCACGCCACACGCACGCACACACCACACACGCACATCGTGGGATTTCACCACCGTGGGTACTCGAACCCGTGACCCGGTGTTGAAACTCCATGGAGTCTACCACCCGGGTAAGAGTAAGGACCCAGTCCATGTTTGCAGTTTATACAAGGGGTGTGCTCCTGTGGTACTGTGGGTAGAAATGGGACCCACTTCATTTATTAACAACATCTGACACGTCCACTAGATGAGTAGCCTTAATTTACACCTGTGAGTAAAAATTCAGCCGGAATGGAAACTCAAGTGGGCCACATAACAGGGGATAAATTGAGAGGCGTCAATCAACCTTGATTTAGTTTGCAGTTTATACAAGGGGTGTGCTCCTGTGGTACTGCGGGTAGAAATGGGACCCACGTAATTTATTAACAACATCCGATGCGTAGCCTCAAGTTACGTACCTTCGTTGGAAAAAATTCAGCCATAACGGAAAATCAGGTGGGGCACATAACAGAGGATAAGTTGAGAGGTGTCGATCAACCTTCATTTAGCTTGCTCGCAGAATCCATGCCATACAGAGCATTCATTCACCATGGATGAAGGTTCACGAGAAAACATCATGCTGTTCTGCAAGTCAGGTGCTCTCGTTGAGAATCAAGGGTGGGTGTCCCCTTACACCTTGTTTCATCAGAGTTTTAGATCAAGCTAAGGTTTTGGATTTAGATATAAACTGATGGTACGCGTCTGATCAATCACACTCATCTAACTCTTACAAGAGGGAAAAAAAATTATTTGATACACATGTTGTAAGTATGACTTCTCATTTATATGCATTCGCAATATTCAAATTGCTGGTCGACCCAAACTTAGACCCTGATATCTTCCATCCGTTTAGCCATCAGATTTTTAGAGAGAAGCCTAAATATGAGATAGATCCAAAACTCAAGTGGGCCACATCAGAGAAACAGGGGAGACGGAAACGTGAAATAATTAGCAAAGTAAACAGTATCTTTTAGGGTAATTAGTTTTTTCGCTGGTGGGAAACTTCGACGACGGAAGGCTATTTTTAGGGTACGGACGGACCAAAATACCCTAGGGTTAAGGTAAGAAGTAGGTGAAAAAGGAGGGTTATTTTCGTCCGAAATAGGTTCTCCGTACAGTCGGTGGTCTATTTTGGTTATCTAAGTTTGTGGTCGGTTTCGTTGGGTCGAATAGGTGAAAAGTCGTGCCTATAGTAAAAAATTACCAAAACGTGGTTGAAATCTTCCGGCTGCACCACATTTATCCCATTTGGTGATTCTTACAAGGGTGAAGGGAAAATACAAATATCAGCCTCAAACAATACGTCTTCAGAACCAAGGAAGTTTCAACACGGTATTCAGTCTTCTTTTTTTTTTTTTTTTCTTTTCTTCTTGGCTTCTATGAATTAATTTCTAACGTGAATGGAAGTGCAATGCCTGCAGCCCCTGCCTACCACCTACCGGATATTCTAGTAGGTGGTAACTATATGGGCCCGCCATGATGCACATGTGACATCCACTCCATCCATGGATTTTTCTGTAGGACTGTTTCCCATTGTGTGGCCCACTTGAGTTTTGGATTTGCGTTATGGTTGAGCTTATATGTCCTAATGTGATCTGGCAAAATTGATCACGGAGTGGAATTTCATGGACATTGTTGGTTCCACAGGGCTACTGCCTATGCGGCTCCCTGTATGCTGGGGCTCAGGAAAGTGGAATCTTATACCAATTGCCTATAATTGGGGTTTACATGAATCTACACTAAATGTAAGCTCTATTCGTGTTTCCCTTCATCCATGTGGGGATTTACTTATGAACAGGTTGGAGGTTTGGGCCCAAGTTTTTCTTTTTAGAGTGTCCTTTTATTTTTTGGGTGCTGCCAAATTCCAAAAAAGGAGTGGGCCTATGATTGGATGTGGAGACAAATATTTTATTAATTTGTTTAGGTTTGTCTACTAAATTCTAATAGATTCTACTATTGCAGTCAAGTCTCATTTTCATTTTCATTTTCATTTTCTTTCTTTTTTACTCTTTTTTTTTAAAATTATTATTTAATTTTAATTTTATTTTATTGGGTGTTGTTGGATTCCTTGGAGTTGAGCATCAGATTGGATGGCGTTATGCCAAAATTTTATATTTAGGGACAAGTCTTATTTTTATTGGGTGCTGCAATATTCAAGGAAGTGGACCCAGGACTGAATAGTTTAATCTCAAATTCTACTATGAATTTTACTATTTTGTCAGGAGCATGAGATTCCAATAAGTGGGGCCTAGGAATGGATGGGTTTAGGCCTAGATTCTACTTTTCAAGTTATGGCTCTTTTATTCCACCAAGTTACACTAGTTCCACCGTTTGCCACTCTACTTAAACTGTGGATTTGTACTTTGAGCATGCATGGTGTTTAATTTGCACAACAAGAGGTTGTAGAGATGATTCTCGACATATGTAATCAGGAAGGCCAGTATGAAGATCCATTGGCACAAAAAATGACCATTAACTCATGCAGTGGGCTATAGACATGGGAAAAATAAATTGTTATAATAACATGACCAGGGACCTATATTCGAAGCAACCTGCTTCATGAGTGGAGCAGTGTCAAAACTCTTGAGGGAGGGCATGCTAACAGCGGGCACAGCTCATGAACAAACCAGAACTTGTTTGCACAGCCCCTGAATGCATGTCTTGTCAATCACCTCTTCAATGTATGGGGAAGATTGCTTTGGCAGTGTTCATTTAGAGTAGCATCCTTTACAAGCAATAGTACTGATCTACACAGTTCATCAGTAGGGAGATACTGAATTGATGGATTCACAAAGAACTGATGCATTGGATGAATATAACTGTACAATATGGCCTCCATGTTGTAGATAACATGAAAATACAGTTAATTGTTCAATGAGAAATAGTCCACCAGTCAGGTAATTGAGATGGTTAGATGGTGTAGATTTGGTCTCTACATGGCCCATCCATGCTTGGAAGGATATAAATGACTTAATAAGGATAGGTCATAGAATTGCTAATATTATGTTCTCAATTAGAGAAAATTTAAGGACAGTCACTCCTTGAGATAGACATGGGCTTCACATGGCACACGTAATAGATCATGGCAATTAATCATGGGATAGGTATTTGATCAGTTTTCAAGATGAGTCGGACCCTGTCCCAACCAATCTAAGGCTTGGGCTTGTGCTAGGGTCATAATAGGCTCAGGCTTTGCGCTTACCCCATTGCTACCCTAAGTCACATCACACATTCAATACCATATATAAAACATCCAAATGCACCATTGAACCTATTAATTATCCAATTCATTTTCTACTACTTTTGGTGACATACCATCTTTTCCACTAGCATGACGCTTCCATGGGGCATCCATCCCATTAAAACAATTGATCCCACCATGAAGATCACATTTCTCGAAAATCAATTTAATGGTGTAAATAGGTGCACCACATCTACATATTGAGCCAAATCATGAGATGTCCCATGTTACCAATATGGTGTGACTCAGCTGATTAACTGCCGACTGAATATTGGGCTAGGTGGTCTTCATGGTGGGGCCTTGTGTTTCCATAGTTTAAATTGACTACACAAGTAGCATGTTGGTAGGAGAAGAAGATATGGTTCCACAAGTTGTTATGCCACCCTGGCAAGTAGAAATGATCCCAAAATCATCAATGTAGGCAGCCAACTCAGTTGAAAAAGCAGCTTCAATTTCATCTTCTTATTTTTTGGCCGTGCTCTAAGGGAGCATTTGTTTTTTCATTGACATATCTATTTACTGGTAAAGGAACAATGACTATTTACCAATGTAATTATGGCATTGATTTTGAAGTTGATGCTGACAATGAGCTTATTTGAAAAGCTTTCCATTTGTGGCCCACTTGAGTAGATTGTAGCTATATGGGCCTACCATGATTCACGTGTGACATCCACTCTGTTTATTAATTAGTTTTGCTAGCTCATGTTATGACTTTTTCTATTTCACTACAAGAAAAGGGGGCTTTAGCCTCAGTTCAAAACTGTGGCTAAAAAGGTTTTAAAATGAGGCTAAAGCCTTTTGCCTCATTTTTGCCTCAGTTATCCAAACCGGGGTTGAAACCCCCGTGGCTAAAGGCTTTAGCCTCAGTTTTAGCAACCGAGGCTAAAATGACTTTTCGCCTCGGTTCTTCAAGTGAAGCTAAAAACCTTTTTAGCTTCAGTTTTCTCGAAATGAGGCTAAATCAAAATTTTAGCCGCCTTTGTTTCTAACTGAGACTAAATTCAAATTTTAGCCCCAATTGCCTCCAATTGAAGCTAAATCTATTTTTAACCTTGGCTCTCAACAACCGAGGCTAAAGCCTTTAGCCACAGGAGTTGTAGTGTCAATTTAGGTAACTGATTTAAGACTAAAAATGGATTTAGCCTGCCAAACTAACATCTTTAATCATTAGCTCCCATGATTTGATTAATTAAAAAACCAAGCACTACAATTGTCATTAACAATGCTCAATTCTCCAAAAAATGAAAGTAGTCGATAGCAATCGAGTAAAAATCATCAAACAAAGATCCAAAATTGAGTTTCATAAAACGTTCGGTACATTGACTTAATATCACCAAAAAAAAAAAAAAATCTATTGCAATGTATTATATCTTGTCATTAAAGGAATTGTCGCAGGCTAGAAAAGAGACATCTACTGGTGATTACGAAATGGGCCATATTTAGAACATCACCACCAGCACAAAACGCACTTCCTTTCCCCTGCAACCATTTGAAACACAACAATTAAAAACATGTCAGACAATTTTAGCAAAGAAAAAAAAGGATTTCTAGTCATTTTCCTGACTTAACATTATGATATTAATGGTATGTGATGAAGAAATTAACTATCAAAAATGAAAAAACAATCAAAACTATTCATCAACATGCCCCAATAACAACAAGAACAACAACAACTATAAAAAATATTAACAATTGTTTTGTTGAATTGATGGTTCTTTGCCATCCAAATAACAGAAAAGCTCACATCATGATTCATGACCAATCATAGGTTTGAGTAACTCTGTTTTTGGTTGGCAGCCCAAGCATGGAAACATGAAATCCTCCATACATGGGTTATACCCTAATGACTTGAGCAATATTAAACACAACTTCCAAGTATAAAGAACAATGGAAAATGAAATCCACACTCTTCTTCTTCACTCTATCAAAGAGAAAACTCAACAAGCGGGAATTCATTACAAATTACAGTTCATGTACTTAAACTATGACATGACAAAAACTAAGAAAGGGACATACCTTAATATGTTGCTATTTTGAACTCCATTTGAGGGGATTCTGATAATCAAACCAATTAAAAAGATCAGGCTGATGACTTCAACTAAAAAAAAAAAAAAAAAAAAATTCTTTCATAAAAACAAAGATTCTAAGTTCATATGAACTGCCTAGCTTTTTAAGAAAGGATTTGTAACCAAGTCTTTAGCAGAAGAAGCAATATTTCTACCCCAAATTCTCACCTAGGAATTCATAAAAAAGGTCATGAAGGTTGACATTGCTCTCCGTTACAACTTTATAAAGATAGCTTCCGACATCTTCCAAGTTCAAAATTGCACCATTTTTTTTACAAGGAGAGTTGCAACTTTATCATGCCTGGCCTTGACAACCTCCAACAAAGGAGGATTCCCAAACTTGTCTGCATTTTAAAACAATAAACTGCTTATTTATGAAGCATGTGTTGCAATTAAAGACAATTTAAATACATTGCAATTAGAGACAAAAAAAAAAAAAAAAAACTATATTCATGAACCATTGGAAAAAAAAAAAAAAACACGAGTGATATGTCGTTAGTAGTATCTTGATGCATTTTAGACTAGATTGTATAGTATTTCATCAGCCTATTTGCTATAAGCTATTTCAGAGCTCAGATTGTATAGTAGTAGTCTTCTGCACGGTTTTGAATTTACATGGTTTCTGTTTCTTCAAACGTAGATTTAAGTAAATGAGTTTTGTTAAGCACACAAATATTTAATTGGTATAAATAAGCAGTGGAGCCAACATATCTGAATATGGGGTCCAATGTCCTACCTATTTAAATCCATCGACATGTGGCTGCTTATTGGCCACGTGCTTAATTATGGATACTAGAAGTAAGAAAACAAGGAAGGACAGACGAACATACTACTGGATCTGCAATCTTCGAATTGAGGAACTCAACATCGATGATGAATTTCCCTGCAAGTGGAGTCTCGATTGCCCAGACAAAATCGTCGTTGTTCTTGAGGGGCTTGTCTATTACTCTTGCAAATATAAGAGATGTGGAACTAGTTCAAAAGGAAAATTCAGAGAGAATTGGTTGTCATTGGAAGATAGATTTTGAAAATTAAGAAAACAACGACAAAATTATGATTAAGATCAGAAAACTATAAGTATAGGGCATATGCTACAAATATTTCATTGCCATTTTTTCATGATGATCAGATGATCGAGTGTGGCTGCCATCTACTAGAGAAGTTGTGGATGATTCTGCCAGGATGGCCCTCACATCTGATCAGGCCATGCTGATGAGCTTATGCGAGAGGATCATGTCCCACAAGGATCCACTAGCAAGAATACCAAAATCCAATCTTTGACAGGTGAGCATCAACTTAGAATATTCCATAATGGAAATGATGGCATAAGAAGTACTAATAGCAACAAAGCTTTGTTGTAGGTGAATCTTACTGCCATAAGGACAAAAATCTAAGAGTGATGAGAAATGGGTCCCATTTGATCCCCAGATGCTTTTAAGAAGTAGAAACAAATGGGACACACCCTCACCAACCAATCAAAAGAAAAAAATGGAGAATATTCACTTACAACAAGTATTTGCTATGGGTGTTCTCACACAAATCATTCCCTACTAAAACATGTACTAGGGAATTCAGAAAAATGCAAAAAATCAATAGAAAAAAAGAAAAAAAAAAAAGGTTTGCCGTGTGCAAAGCACAAACATCTGGGGCTGAATAGAATTCTGTTAAATTATAGTGGTTGTTACCATTACCGTTCCATGCATGTATGATCATATCTCTTAAGGGAGGGGCTGAAAAGATGTTTCTGAAGATGGATCTTCTGGCCTTAATTTTTGTTTAAAGAAAGAAAGAAAAAGAAAAGAAAAAAAAAAAAAAATACACATACACATGGACAGAAGAGGAAGGGATATATCTGTTTTTGGTTGGCGGACTTTACTGTTTTTTGGGTTTCTACAGGTTTGGGGCAGCAGAGTCTATCTTCTGTACTAGTTGGCTGGGTGATGTTGGTATTAGGAGTTGCGGTCCCCAATTTCATCACATAGAGATAAGAAGAGAGGAAGACCGTCAGATGAGATGAGATGAACGACTTACCTATGTGATTTTTGTAACTATAGCATGTCCCTAGTGATGCTGTTTCTATCATATGCTTTTAATGAAAGTTTGAAATTTTCATTATGTAAGTTCACAATGCAATTCTTGAGATTCCAGAAAAGGCCATCTTGGAAGAAGCAATACACCATTTCCATTTCTTGCAATTCTCCCTCCATATGCCCCACAAAGTTGCCAACAAAGCAATACACCATTTCCATTTTTATATCAGTTCATGTTTAGTAGTTACACATAATACAAGGATTTGGGTTTTATAACCTGGTTGACCATTAGAATAGTAGTTCTCCTTTTTTTCCTAGTTTATGTTTAGTAGGTACCACATATAATACAAGGTTGGGCATATCTGGATTCTTTCACTGGAAAAGCATGCAAGTGAACAAAATACCAGCAATAATTAAGTGTTTCAAAGTGATGGAAATGATCTTTCAAAAGTTGGGCCATAAGAACTAGTTACCATATGTTCACCCTTTTCCCCAAACAAATGAATTCAAAAGTTAACAATACATTTTAGCACGCTGAAGACATCATAGATTCCATATAAATAATTCCAATTAACATTCAAATGGTTTCAATCACCTTTCCTGTAAACATTCATTAGACACCTTTGAGATGTTATGTTTTGCTTCAGCATGTCTCCACAAAAGTGGCTCCAAAAATATCTGCAACTACATGCATTAATGACAAGATGCATGTTACACAGGGAATATATTAAGAAACTCTAGCACTACCAAAATCTTACTGAAACTTTGAGGGCATATTTGGATGCACCATCAAATTGCATTTTAATCAGGTGAAGCAGAAAACATTCAATATGATTAGAGTTGTAGGCATGCATATTGAGGGAATGGACTCCAAATACGCTCAAGTTGGATTCCAATGGCACGAAACTACATTTTAAGGACTACTTTCTCATTATGAATACTAGCAAACATCAATGATTTTTGTTCTTTTCTTTTGATTAGATTGGATGTTTGCAGTTCAAAATTGTGTAGAGCTGTCAATAGCTTCAGCTCTTGCTGCAAGGCGCACCCAAGCCTGGTTGACAATACAAATTCCAGGCCAAAGCCTATGACAGGCCTAAATAGAAAAGCTCGAGCCCAACCCATGCTGATATGAATAGGTCCACTCCAAAAAACATATCCAGAGTTAGTTCTTGCTTGAGAAATGATGTGGGTCTACGGCTTGGTGATCCAAACCACTGACCTAATAGGACATGGTATGGATAAGGAATCATTGGAAAATCTTCTAGATTGAAGACCATAACCTTCCCATCAATGGAGTTCTACAAATAGACTTTTTAAAGATACTCCAACAATTAATCTTCTAGATTGAAGACCATAACCTTCCCATCAATGAATCAGGTCTGGTCTAATAGCTGAGAAAAGAATTGGTTAAGACCCACCTGATGGACAGCTTCGATATTGTACCTGTTTGCCACACTGGAATATGTGGTAGCATGTAGATGGTATGCTTAGAAATCACAGAAACTGAAACAAATTATCTGTTTTTTTAGGATTCTTTTCCACTATTTCCTCATCCACATTTTCCTTAGATGTTGTGTTTTCCTTTCCAAATATACTTCTTGCACCGAGTGGATTTTTAATAGACTTTGCGGTTAGATTACATGCTCCTCTATGCTTCTGCCCAGGCATTGTATATTTCCTGTCCTAAGGAATCTCGATTCCTACAGAACTTCTACCTACGGTCTCCCTATATGCTGGGGGCGCAGGAAACCCCTGTCCAATACGAATTGCTTGTAATCTCATGTTACATGATTCTCTTACCCTGAGGTTTATGAAGCCCTCAGTAATGTATCATTTATATCCACACCGTTTATCCATTGTGCTTTGCCATTTTAAGACATGATTTAAAAAATCAGGCAGACTCAAATCTAAAATCGGCCACACCAAAAGAAACAGTGGTGATTAAACAACCACCACCAAAACTTTAGGGTCCACAAAAGCTTTGGATCAGGCTGATATTAGTGTTTACCTTTATCGATGTGGGAATCAACATACAAATGGGTTGGCATATAAACATTGGGTGGGCCTCAGGAAAGTTTTCGTTTCAACTCACTATTTTGTGTGGTGTGGCTTAATTGAGTATTTGATTATCCTTATTTTTTACATCACACTTTAACATGGGCTGGCATAGTGAATGGAGTGGATATAACACAGGCATCACATAGGCCCCCACAAAGCTTAAGATTAGAGGGGACTCCTATAATAAGGGCTTACTTGCAAGTGTCATTTGCAATATTCCGAGTAAGGCCTATAGGGAATGGTTTTGGATTTGATTCTACTACTATAGTCAAGTCTCTTTAAGGCTTGAAGTGAATAGTTTTGGACTTGGATTTTAATATTAGGGTCAAGTCTCTATCTCTCTCTTTCCCTCTCTCTCATTTGGGTGTAGCTGGCTTTCAAGAAGTTGAGCAGATTAGATGGCTTTGTACCAAAATTCTACCTTTAGAGTCAGTCTGATTTTGGGTACTCCAATTTTCCAAGGAGTGGGCCTAAGATTGGATGTTATGATACCACATGGATCAAATTCTACAGTCAAGCCTACTCTTTTGTTAGGTGTATTGAGACTCCAACCAGTGGGCCTGAAAATGAATGTGTGCGCTAAATTCTAAGGAATGGGCGCAGGACTAGATGTGGAAAAATATTTTATTGATTCGTTTGGGCTCATCAAGTGAAAATCTATTCAAAGTTTTTATTTTGAACAGTGGAAGTTTAAATGAAACTCTAAATTGGGTTCAGATGCATTTATTGGGTTGTGCTTTGATTTCAGCATGAAAACAAGGCCTTTAAAAGTAAGAGATATAGCAGACTCATTTCCATCTCAAACTATTTCTAGGATGTATGCTAGTACTGAGTATTAACAAAAAGGTTTCAATTCCCAGATCTTATAAAAACTAACGTCTATGTAATAAAACCCATTAAGTAAATGGTATGGAGTGGTGCTTGGGCCCAATGATTTGTTGACAGGTGGGACCATCTATTAGACAATTCTAAACCCAATTAGTAAAAGGGTAGGGATTGGGCTGCGACTCGGATTGGGGTTTGAATTCTCATCATGTTTTGTAGCAGCCCACTGCCCCCAAATTATCTCCATCATCTGCCACTCTTCTCAGACGTAGGACGTGGCACAGATACATTCCTAGCATAGTTGGACCAAAAGAAGGTGGACCATAAATTGATCATAACTTTTGATCCGGGTATCATTAACGGGGACGCGCAACCCATCAATCTTTACTGAAACACGCCATCTATGGTGAACCAACCCACATAGTGGGTTTCATCTGTCCCTTTCGCCAGAAAATGCGCACTTTTAGCTTAAAAATATATATTAGATAATTACTATTTTTAGTAATTCAGTTTTTTTTAATATATATTTTTTATTTTAGTGTTTTAAATTTTCTTGTTTTTTAGAAATAACTTATAATCATGATAGGACTCTTCTAGCAAAAGCTTAATTGAAATTTTTATTTTTAGAAATTAGGCTTTAGAAGAGTTTTATTAGAATTAGGATTTTTATTAGAGTAAAAATTTTGCTATTTTTGTTAATCGCGATTTTTGTTTTTTTCTATATTAATGGTATAACAGGGACACATACATGAGACAATTAATCAATTTATTTCGAATTTCTAGAAAATTATTTCTATTTTATTATTTTCCTCAAGGATTCGTGGTATCTCCATGAGGAGTCCAAGGAAGCTCCACGGATTTTGAGTAGTTATTCACCTGAGGAAGACGATGCTCAACCTCAACAAGTCCTTCCGTGTGTTAGTTTGGCATCAAAGTGAGGCTTTCTCTTCGGATTTATGGCTTTTAACGACGGGTCGGGTAACATTCCCATGGACGGTGCTTCATCGAATTTACCTTTAACTGCGATGACTTTCAAAACAGCGCAGTAAGAGAATCGGCAAGTCATACAAGGGTTGTAGGATGCCATCGATTGCATGATAGGCGCCCTAGGGTAACTCCATGTTCATGGTGGTGATCGGCCCCCAGCAGGTTCTGGAACTCGTAATCGCATTGATCGTAGGATGGTGCCAGTAGTGAACCACAGGATCACTCCAGAGAATGTGGGATCCAATGACATGTTTCCATAATATCCCAGACGAGGCATTGATCGGATAGATCGAAAGGATCGACAATTCAAGATGAAAGTCAATCTTCTTAGTTTCAACGGTCAACTCCACTTCAAGGACATCCTCGATTGGTTACTTGAAGTTGAACATTTCTTCATAGACATCGTTTAATAGAAGAAAGTTAAACTTGTGGCTTACAAGTTGAAGGGTGGAACTTCAACTTGGTGGGAACAACTTCAA
Organism: Magnolia officinalis; assembly: GCA_021015155.1. Taxonomy (NCBI): domain Eukaryota; kingdom Viridiplantae; phylum Streptophyta; class Magnoliopsida; order Magnoliales; family Magnoliaceae; genus Magnolia; species Magnolia officinalis. The sequence goes on along the minus strand of JAJHSJ010000018.1, from coordinate 39,079,702 downwards.
CTCGAGCGGATGAGACAAATGAAAGCGTCAATTTGCACGTGGTTACGTATGAAGAAGTTATTATGCATGCGATTCCTGCCTCAAGATCATGATGAAGTATTATTCAGACAAAACTAAAATTCTTGTCAGGATAGCTGATCAGCAAGGGTTTATGTAAAGAAATCTCATTATTTATCGGCGAGACACGACCTCGTCGAAACAGAGTCACAAAAGGCCATAAGATTCATCACTGGCAGACATGTGGCCCCTATGGGAATGGAGAACCAACCCAAGACTTCTAAAGTGGATGGACAATCTCTCATAATCGGACATGATTTAGTTAAACAATCTGAGGAGATAGGAGATGTAGATGCATAAGTTGAAAAGAAAAATATATATGGAGGCTGTGAACATCTTAGAGGATTTGAAACTAGTGTTGCAGGAGTTTAAGGTGAGTGTGCTCAATGAACTTCCTAATAAATTACCTCCCATACGAGATATACAAAACCACATTGATCTTGCCTAAGGGCAAGTCTGCCTAATTGCCCACATTATCAGGAAGAATGTGAGATCTTGTAGACACAAGTGAAGGAACTGATCCATAATGGTCAAGTCAAGGAGAGTATGAGTACATGTATTGTGTCACCTCAAGAGCCTAATGCAAAGTACAAGGAAAATACTGACAAACATCCACATTAGAAATTATTTGAGTACAATGAATGAAATCCCTTGAGCAATGTTGTCATATAGCATATGCCTGTGCGCATATATATATATATATATATATATATATATATATATATATATATATATATATATATTTATAGTTTTTTTTTTTCAAAATAAAAAAATCAAATGGGTGAAATAAGAAAAAAATGAAAAAAAAAATATAAGAAAGTAGGGTGAACTTTCCTAAGTTAATAGATAAATAATTTTATATGCCATTGCAATATATTTGAGTAAAATAAAACCAATTAAACAATGAATTAAATATTAAGTCATCAACATTCGATAATATTTTTAACAAATATCAATCAACATTACAGTCAACAATATCAACACACTTAGTAAGTAAATAAAATGAAGAAGCTATTTATTTATTATTAATATATTATAATTTATAATTTATATGAAAAATATAAAATAATAGTAAATGGTAAATGGCTATGCTACTATATACATTAATCTATTTGGCATTATGGCATTTGATTACCACCACCATCGTCATCATCACCATCGTCATCTAAGTCATATCCTTCTTTCACATACGCTTCTTCTTCTTTTATTTCTTCATCATCTGCATGTTCTAATAATTCATCAACATTTAATGGTGGATATTAAGCTTGATCATTATCATTTTCTCATTTTATCTCCTCAATTTCTTCAATGAGTTGACTGTTACTACTCTCCTCCCAGCTCACCCTTATCCTTTGCCTTCGAGTGGAAGTTAAAGTACCTTCTACATATGTCGATTCATATGAGACATCTTCAACTTGCGGCCATGTCAGGTTCTCTCTAACAAATATCAAGTCCTCCATCTCTATGAGCCACTCATTATCTACATCTCATCTAAGCAGATAAGGTCAACGAAATCAGAATTTTCTTTTCTAGTCCGAAAACGTTCTCATAATTTTTATTATATTGAATAAAGACCAAGTCATTGAGTTTCTTTTGCTATAAGCGATTCCTTTTCTTGGTGTGAATCTGCATTAAAGAATGCACATTTAGCATTTGTTATTGGTTTATTAGCTTACACTTATAACTTATAAATTGAAGTTAGTACAATTATTAAACTTACTGCCTTGAACGTGCTCCAGTTGCACTCATAACCGCTGACAGAACACGTGAGTCCAAGAATCCTCATAGGCAGCTTCTCTAGAGCTGGATTCTTCCTGTTCGGGTCCACGCCATAGGCAGACCACCAGCCAGCTAAGAAAAATAATTTAAGTAGGTTAGACTTCGTAGATTACATTGTAAGAGAAAAACTATTTATAAGAATGCTGAAACATTCATACTACTTAGCAATTTCATTGTTTGATGCTTGATGATGATATCCCTTGAGAATATGCCCTCACTCTTTATATAGAAGTCTAGTAAAGCTGAGATTCTTTTGTGTTCTTCTCTATGTGGAATCATTCTTTCCAACACATTAATAAATCCAACTATATGCATGATAATTGCTTCTGCTGGATTAGGAGAAGCAAATAAACATTTTTTATTAAGGATGTAAGAAGCTGAATACAATGGAGATGATATTTAGCTATCTCATCTTCTATCTATAATATCTATAATTGGCTTGTAATCACGCTCTTTATAGTTAAAATGGTCCATGATATTATTTCTCACCCTCTCCATCGCATCATATATATAACCCATTACAGGCTTCACGTCCTCGTCCACCAATCACAACACGTTGACTAAGGGCTCGGATGCTTTTAGCGCCTTTACCACTTGTGTCGAAAAACTTTGCGAAATAATTATTTATTGAACTTGTTTCCCTTCAGACTTCTTTGACCAAGGCCCACTTGTAAAATCGGCCAACACTACAAATCTTATAATTAAATTCTAATTGTTTTGCATGTTATCTTTGTAGTGTTGATGTAGAGGGAACTTTTAGATGGCTTTGTTGTTGTTTCCACTGATGGCGCCAAATTATTGTTGCTCAAATCATGTTGATCCTACCTCACCTCCTGTGATCCTCTGGGTACCTGCAATTCAATGGAAAGCAAGGAGACACTGGGGGCACCGGTTATGACCAGAGACTCTCCGATGCCTAAGTCAAGTGGATGGACTCACAATAGGTATAGAAGAATTAGGATAGTTGTGCATACTTTTTGCCTAGATAGGGGGTGTATTTATAAACTTTCTTGATGGCTGAGTAGATTTTGCTGGATATGCTGGAGGGGCCCGTATTGGAATCAGAATCTAATTTCGAAAATGTCTACGATTTAGCCTCGATCGGCGTGATTCCCGACTATAATTTCGTCGAATCGATCTTACTTTCTATGTCACAAGATTCTCTACAGATATTCTTATTCTGATGTCGAGATTAGTATCTGAGGTCGAGGTTGGTATCGGAGGTTGAGGTTGGTATCGGAGGTCAGGTTCGGGATCTGAGGTCAAGGTCGGTATCTGACCTTGAGGTCACCATATATGGTCGAGATTGGTGCTTGTAGTCAAGATTTGTACGTCTGTTGATAGGCCTTATCTTCAAACCAAGTCAAGTGTTTCCGCTCAATTAGAGTTGTACACGAGTCGAACTTGGCACAACTCGACTCGGCTCGGCCACTAGCTGACCCCAGCTCGAACACAGCTCGACTTGGTCCTCGAGCCTGACTGGCCAACTCGTCTTGGTTTGTCAGCAGCTCGGGCCAGTTCAAGTCAAGTTTGAGTTAAGATCGAGCATCTGCGTCATTTTCTCAAACACATGGAGTGCATCTTCAATTTCTCATAGAATGTTTTTATTTTTATTTTATTTTATTTTATTTATTATTATTATTTTTAAAAGAAAAACTTTCCATTGATGACATGAACAGGGGATTTACAGCTCTGGATTTTAGGTGGACACCAACAAAAAAACATCTGGCCACACCTATCATATAGACTAACTATAAAGTGCCAAAACAAAAAAAGAAACACAAAAACCGGCCTAGGACTCTGAAGGGAGAGATTTGAGGGACCCCACGCCGACTTTGTCCAGAAACAACATCCGCCTAACCTCCCTAGGGAGGTCCTTAATGTTATCAAAATAGGAGGGTGTTTGGCGATCACTCCCAATCCAGGCCATACCATCAGCCAGGCCATTTCCTTCTCTCTTAATATGAGAGAAGACAAATGTTCCCCTGCTTTGCAATTTCGAGATCCTACGGACCCAAGGTTTCCAGCGCCATTGAGTGGAGGATTTCCCTAGCAAGAGATCAATCACCACCTTAGAATCAAATTCTATCTTAACTGTCTATAGCCCCAACTCCAGACACTTTAAGATACCATCGTGGATAGCTTGGAGTTCAGCACAGTTATTAGATCCCACTCCATAGCCAGTTGCGAACGCGAAGATTAGGTTCATGTTGTCCCTTCTACACACCCCGCCTCATCCAAATAGGCACGGGTTCTCTCTAGCCGAACCATCCCTACTGAGCTTGGCCCGACCCGCGAGAGGTTTAGACCACCTGATGATCTCCACATGGTTCCTTCGTGGGGGAGGAGATGAGCTGCCCAAGCCATCCTAGAAGTGAAGGCGAGGGGGAAGTGACAGGGATTAGATGACGGGCAGCAAATTGAGGGTCCCCTTGATGCGAGATATGGAGTTTAACACCATAGGCTTGTGGTCGAACCTTGCATCATTTCTGGATCTTCATATTTCCCATAGGATCAGCAAGGGGAGAAGCTTGCGGAGGCAAGAAAGAGCGTTTCTAGGGGCATCTACGTAATTCCATTGGGCCAGTCTTACTTCAACAGTCTGAAGATGAATGATGGGAATCTCGAAGAAGGAGCTGAAATGGCGCCAAACTATGGCGGCATGCTGCTCATAGAGGAAGAGATGCGAAATGGACTCGACCATGGGGCGATCAGGCTGCTCGCCTTCACAACAGTTACATCTGGGAGCAATGTGGACCCCTTTTGCTTGGACCCTGCAATCCATTGGAATAACACCTTGCAGTAATTTCTATATAAAGTTGGAGATCTTTGCGGGGAGTGACATGTGCCAAATCCAATTGGACCATGCTGAGATGGGGCGACGATGTCTGAGCACATTCCACGCTGATTTAATAGAGAAAAAACCTAAAGGATGGAGCGGCCAGAAGGCGACTGAATCTTCATCCGATGTGGCAAATCCGCCCTTGAAGATGAGGTTCACCATTGAATGGGAGAGGAAAGACCAAACAGAGGATGGGGGAAGAGGGCTAGCTAGTCCCAAGCAGTCGTTAATCTTGGTGGACAACATAGCAGTCGGGATAGGGGAGGTAGGTAGGCGTAGGAGGGGGCCAAGACCAGTCTAGTTGGTCTGCCAGAAGGATAGGTCCCCCTTTCCCACATTCCATTGAGCTTGCTCCGACAGAGCAGGGAGGAGTAGTCTAATCTTCTTCCAAAGCTGAGAGGCATTAGTGGACAAGTGATTCCCATTAAGCTCGTTTAGATCTGATTAGTGTTTGAATCGCACAGGCTTACCCACTGACCTACATTCTTTCCAAAGGTAACCGCCCACGCCATCTTCATGCGAAGGGCCGACATAACTTCTGACAGTCTTCTAATGCCTAGACCTCCTTTGTCCACAAGGTCTAAGCTACCCAATGGAATTTCCTTCTGCCATCGGCTCTTCCCCAAAAGAAAAGAGCAAAACTCCTCTCCAGATTTTGAAGAACTTGACACGGGATGTGAGTAGCAGCTAAGATGTGGAGAGGAATGCTGCCAAGTATGTGTTTGATCAGCGTTGACCTACCTGCCTGAGATATGAATCTTGCATTCCAGCCACTAATCCTTCTTTCAACTTTGTCTATAAGGAATTGAAAATTTGCCTATTTGGTTCTCCCCTTAAGTAAAGGTAGCCCCAGATATTGGACTCCTGCTCTGGCTTTGGCAATGCCCAGAACGCGCTCAATGGACCTGGATCTCACAACTCACAACTATCAATTTATCTGAACAGAGGAAACTACCCTTGCTGTAGTTAATTTTTTGGCCCGACATATCTTGAAAGGAATCAAGGAACTTCTTGATGGTGATCAACAAACTCCGATTACCATTGAGAAATAACAATGTATCATCTGCGAAAAGGACGTGCAAGATCAGGGGCTGCCACATTGGAGTTTGAAAGGCTGACACCAACCACGCTAGAGCAGTTGCTTGAAAGATCTGGAGAATGCTTCTGCCGCTAAGATGAACGAAGTTGGGGATAACGGATCGCCTTGGCGAATGCGTCGCAAAGACCGGAAGAAACCTGAAGCCTCTCCATTGATGAGAATAAAAAACCAATTGTTTCCCGAACATGTTTCCATGAGCTCAATCCATTTCTAATTAAAGCTGAATCCGGATAATACTTGCTTGAGAAAGTACCAGCTAATCCTATCATACGCTTTTTCTAAATCTAGCTTCAAGATAATATTGCCGCCACGGGACTTTCTATCGAGCTCTCTCATTGCCTCCTGGGCCATGGCAATGTTCTTGGTAATGGCTCTCCCTTTCACGAACGCACCTTGCTCTGGCGATATCAGCTTGGAGAGGAGAGAGCTCAGCGTGGAAGCTAGAATTTTGGAGAAGATCTTGTAGATAACGTTGCACAAGCTGATTGGGCGGTAGTCTAAAAATTTTGAGGCCATAGGAGATTTTGGGATTAGGTAGATGAGGGTGGACGAAAATGCTCTAGGGAGGGTCTCACCCTTAAACAGGGAGACCGCTATTGCATAGATATCAACACCTACAATGGGCTAGCAGATAGTGAAGAAAGCACCAGTGAAGCCGTCAGGCCCGGGGGCCTCATTTTTGGGGATAGCAAAGGCTACCGCCTTGACTTCCTCAGGCGAAGGGGGGGGGGGGGGGGTGAGGGCTGTGTTATCTTGAAGGGAGATTAATCGTGGGATCTCTGATAACAAATCATCTACCGAGGCTGTGGGAACCTCTTGGAAGAGCTTTTCTAAGAAGAAAATGGCTACTAATTTAATGTCCTCCTGGTCTCCTGGTTTGATAGAGTGTTCCCTGTCTCGTTCTTAATGGAAACAATAATTGAGCATCTGGCCCTCTCGCTGGCTGAAGAGTGGAAAATTTTCATATTTCTATTATCTGCTTCCTCCAGCCAGGAGATCCTTGCTTTCTGTTTCCAAAACACTTCTTCCATGAGTTCCAATTGAGCTAGTTGTTTTTTGGCATTGGAGCTTTCTATGAGGGAAACGTCAACTGGTGATAGCTTTATTTTCTGTTCTATGGCTACCAGTTCTTCCTTAGCCTTCTTAAGTTGCTGGAAGACGTGCCCACAAACTTCCTTGTTGCACAATTTCAGGATCTGCTTTGTTTTCTTCAGTTTCAGGTGGACATTGGTCATGGGCTGATTAGAACATCTACCTTCCCACGCCTTCTTGACCACTTGAAGAAAGGTCTCATGCAAGGACCACATTCTTTGGAAGTGAAATGGTTTAGGCTTGGAGTGGCACTGGATAGGGAAAGATAAAAGGAGCGGAGAATGGTCAGAGTTGACGCATGGCAGATGCTCAACTCTGAAGGTTGGAAAAGTAGTGATCCATTAGTGATTGATGAGGGCTCTATCAAGCCTTACCCACACTCTAGCCTGACTTATGCAGTTGTTACTCCAGGTGAACTGATTGCCAACAAATCCTGCATCCAATAAGTTACAATTTTGCACCGCATCTGAGAATTATGTGCTGCTCGTTTTGTCAGGATGTCTACTGCTAAGTCTTTCATCAGCTGAGATGATCACGTTGAAATCACAGCCAACAATCCAAGGGCCTTGGGTACTTCTGCTGACTGCTTCCATCTCACACCAGAGAGATCTTCTGAGGATTTTGCTACAACGGGCATACATAATGGATATAAGGATAGGATCTATAATAGACTGCATGGACATAGATAAAGTAATCATTTGGTTAGATGAGGATAAAATAGTGATGTTGAGATGATTAAGGAAAAAGACCCAGATTTTTCCCCCAGCCTCCCCATTTGAGACCGATGAATGGAAGTCGAGTTTCAATCATATAGCCACTCTTCTCTCTTCTTTCATCATGGGTTCCATGATCGCGAAAAAACATGGTTGGAATTGCTTGATGAGTCTTTTCATAGATCTGATAGTAGGTATGTTTCCTACTCCGTGGGCATTCCAAATAAGGGCTTTATCCATCAGTCACACATCCTGAATTCATGGCCCTTCTTTTTAGTTTTCTCAGTCTGCAGTACCATTCCCCTTCTTCACAAAGCTGTGAAATTTTCTTGCATTGGAGTTTTCTCCTCCTACCTTTGGTAGTTGTCTGCGCTGGGACTTCTGGCCTCTTAGGACTTTCGGGCTCAAGCCTGCCGCCTATAATATGGATCGCTATTTCTATATCTTGGAGAGGTTTACAACTTCCGCATCCTTCAGGAAATCAGGCTGGTCCTGAACAACAACATTAGTTTACAGGTATTTCATCAAACACTCAACATGCAACATGAAAATCAAGATACAAGGGTATTTGTTTCATACCCATACCTTCTTTGCCACCAGTCGACACTTCGCTAAGTCATTTCATCAAACACTTGCTGAGCAACATCAATATCAAAATAACCGAGTCACCGGACTGGTTCAATTCGAGTTGGGGTTCGATTCGAGTCAAGTCGAGCTTGGGCAAGCTCAAACTCGACTCAAAATTTTTTCGAGCTAAAAAAAATCAGCTCGACTTAGCTCAAACTCAGTTTCAAACTGAGTCGAATCGAGCTTTTTCAAGTCGAGTCGAGCTAGCTAACCTAGATAACTCGATTCGTGTACAGCTCTAAGCTCAGTCATCGAGTCTTCTCGCTCAGCTCATCTTCTCTAACTCTTAGTTTTTTTGGAGAATTTGTTTGGATGCACTTATGGCCACGTGCATCATACATTAGGCTAGCTTGATTTTACCCATAACAACACTCATCTAACTCTTACATGAGAGAAAATTTTTATTTGATACACATGTTGTAAATATGATTCATCGTATACATGCATTTACACTATTTAAATTGCCGAATTCGTGGACCCAAACTTGGACCCTGTTGCCTTGATGTTTGATTTAAATGTGCTCTATCCATCCAATTTGCCATCTGATTTTTAGCCAGTAGCCTAAACATGAGAGATACAAAACTCAAGTGGGCCACATCAGAACAGGGGAGACCGAAACGTGGTTGAAATCTTCCTACGCCACAACCACATGCTTTTATCCCCATCTGATGATTCTTAGAAGAATGAAGGTAAAATACAAATATTCAACCTCAGACAAAACTTATGTGTCCCCAGGGAAGTTTCAACGATGGTAGTCAAGTCTTTTTTCTTTTTTTCTTTTTTCCATCTCTGAATTAATCTCAAACTTGAATGGAAATGCAATGCCTGTGTCCCCTACCCACCGGATGTTCCAATACGTGGTAAATTTATGGGCCCGGCGAAATTGATCCAGGTAGTGGAATTTCATGGACATTGCGGTGGCTCCACAGGGCGACTGCCTACGGGGCTCCCTGTATGCTGGGTGGGGCTCAGGAAACTCGTATCCTATGCCAATTGCCTGTAATTAGGGTTTACATGAAATCTACTCTAAACCTAAGCTCTATTAGGCCCACTGTGACATATGAGTGCATCTACTCCGTTTATCTACTGTGCTTGCCCATTTTGGATGAGGCTGATATTCCTGTTTCTCTTCATCCATGTGGGGATCAACTTATGAACAGGTTGTATGGCATATTTACATCAGGTAGGCCTTAGTAGAGTTTCTATCTCCACTAGTTCCTGTGGTGAGGCTTACTTTGGGTTTTGGAATTTTGCTAATTTTAAACATCACATCCTAACGTGGGTTGGCAAAATGAATGGAGTGGATATAACCTCAGGTCATATGCAATGTTTCGAGGGCGGGCCTTAGACCAGATGGTTTTGAACCAAGATTCTTCTTTTAGTCCAGTCTATTTTATTTATTATTATTTTTTTCTATTGGTGTTATGGAATTTTCTAGAGTTGAGTATGGGACCGGATGTCTTTATGCCAAAATTTTATCTCCGTAGTCCAAGTCTTTTTTTTGGTTGGATGGTGCAGTATTCCAAGGAGTGGACCCCAGACTAGATGGGTTCAATACCAAATTCTACAGTTAAGTCTCCTCCTTTGCTGGTAGCATCAAGATTCCAAGGATCAGGCCTGGCAATGTATAAGTTTGGACCCAAGTTTTGTTTTTTAGAGTCAAGTCCTTTTCTTTGTTGTATACAGCCAAATTCCAAAAAGGAGTGGGCCTGTGATTGGATGTGGAGACAAATATTTTTATTAATTTGTTTAGGTTTGTCTGGCTAAAATATAATTGAAATTTTAAGATAGCACAGCATATGCTTAAGTGGAGCAATAAATAGAGCTAGCAATGGCCGAGGTTTTAGTTGTAGAGATGATTCTTGACTGTCACATAATGAATGTGATTGGGAAGGCCTAGTATGAAGATCTATTCCCCCAAAATAGGACTATATATTAACTCATGAGGTAGGCCATAGACATGAAAAAAATAGATTGTTAAACTAATAGTGGACAAGGCTCAGGCTTTGAACCTGGTCCAATCCTGACTCATTGTCACCCCATGTCACAGCACAGGTGTGCAAGATCTAATCATAAGGTGTGACCTGCAATGAGGAATACGTCAACCCCATTAATCAGTTGGGTGCATTTTCAGTTCCAAAAAACATCCCAATGCACCGGTGAACTTATCATCCAATTCACTTTTCACACAAGAACAGATCCATCTTTCCCACTAGCGTAACACTTGTGGAATATTGGTAGGAAAATAATAATAATATGGTGACACAATTTGCTGTACAATTTTATTTCATCTAAGACGAGTAGGGAGGTCGCTACCCACAGTTCTTTATTGACGTCGTCCATCTATTTTTCTAGATCATTTTAGGAAATGAACTTAAAAAGAGATCCAAATCTCAAATGAACCACATCATGCAGTAACAGTGGTGATTGAACAGCAATTAAAAAAAAAAAAAAAACTTTATCAGCCTAGTGTAATGGTTATTTGCCTTCCAATTTGTTGATTAAGTCACACAGACCTTGATGATCAAGGGTAACAACAAATATCAACAACATCTAAAGCCTTCTTGGCCTCATGAAGATTTCTAATGATGGGCATTTAATCACCACTACTTCGGGTGGAGTGGTTCACATGAGTTTTGGACCTACCTCATTTTTGAGCTCATGACTTCAAATGACATGGAAAAATGAATAGACAGCATCGATGAAACAAATACATTATAATGGGCCCATAGAGCATCGTTCAGTAGTTACTGGTTACCAACAGCCTCTGTAGACAATTTAAGTCCCTATGCTTACGCTGCCAATGGCAAGGTGGCTATTGGACAGTGCTCTATGGACTCGGGATGATCATATATTTGTTTTATCCACGCCCTCTTCCATATCATTTTAGGACAGTGCTATATGGGCTCCATGATATGTATTTATGTCACTTTAGAATAAATATTATATCCCATAAATATATATTAATTCAATCCTAGGTTAGGCAATCCATCTATCTTGAATATAGACCGTTGGCTTAATTCCTCTGCAATGTCTATTTCTTTGTGAATTTGTGTGCTACATGATTGAGGGATATAATAGGAAATTTGGAATGGGAAATAGGGATTTTACTAATTTTAGGATCAGGCTTAGTTTTGAGCCTGTTATGTATAGGCTCATGTTGGGCTTGGGCCAGGGTAGAGCTGGCATAATGGACCCAATCCTACCCGATCCGACCCGATTCGAACAGAACCAACGGCCTATCGGGCAGGTTCGAGTAGGATCAGGCAGATCCGATTGTTAATCGGATCGGGTTCGGGTCAATAGCAAATCCGACTGGACCGATCCAAAATCCGATCCGTTTGGAACCGATCCGATCAGATTCGAACAGACTCGGATTTATTTTTTGCTAAAATTGAATGTTTTGATTAGCCAATTCATGTAGACGGTTAAAATCCGATCATAGGAAAAATCCCAACTTCTCTTGGTGAGTTCCCTATTCTAATATACATCGATCTCTTTGATAATAATCTCACTGGCGAAATCCCGCTTGGGCTTCAGAACTTAAAGCTTGCCCTGTTCAATGTTTCCTTCAACCAGCTCTCCGGTAGAGTTTCGTCTTCTTTAATCTCTATTCTCTGGTCTTCCAGCTTCGTTTCTCCAAGGAAATCCTAATCTCTGTGGACCTAATTACCCAATTCATGCACAGATGATAGGCCAAAAAGACAGTCGGTGCGGCCCACTGCACTCATATGTTTGTTGATTTCGATTGCTTTTGCGGCTGGGATCATGGTCGTTGGTGCCAGATTCTTTGTGATGTATCGGTCTTCCTAGCGGAAGTTTCATTTGAGCCATTAGAAGTCAGTATTCTTTTATCCTCTTAGAGCTACAGAACAGGAAAACAATAGTGATGGGATATCCACCATTAAAATCCTCCTAAGGCCCACTGTACTGTTTATTTGACATTCGATCAGTTGATTAGGTCATACGGACCCAGATGAAGGCAAAAAACAAAGATCGGTGGTGTGTGGTAAATAAGTATCATATTTACTTCCATCACTAGAAACAAGACAAAATAAGCAGTGACGTGTCTCATCACTCATACGTCAACCAGGGTGGTTGAAGTTGCCAGTTCACTTCTAGATATTTTCTTACGACATGATAAAAAGTAGAAACCCCACTCCTCTCTTTAATTCTCAAAAAGGTTATAAAAGAAGCTATTAATCACTGATTTATGCCTTCATTCATCTGTTTGTGTGTTTCTACCACACATGTAAGATCCGCATCATAGTCCGTATCATTCTGTAGGTTCCCGCAATCCTCCCTGTTGAATTCCAGCAATCCTCGACCTGTATCGAACGTTTACGCGTGATCCTAAGACGAGTCCTGCAAACTAGAGTCAGCTCAACCCACGACTTGTACCCTAGCGACCGCACCGTCACCGCGGTTCCGATGCCGCGTCTCGCACACCGAGGCGATACCCAGGCCAAGAGATGTGGGCCCACGTTCAGTTCGAGAAAATGTTGCGCATTGCTAAACCCAAGAGAATCTCTACCCAATGTCACATCTATCAATCAATCAATCCCATCAAAGTCAAGTATATGTTAAGTACACCATCACCTCACACCCATCCCCAAGCAACCCCATAAGTCAACAATTTCTTACACACCCCATACCCTTCTTACACCATCTACCCCTAAAGTCAACAAAGTTCTTACACACCCGTCACTCACCACATCCATCACTCCATCACCCATCTCTCTCTCTCTCTCTCTCTCTCTCTCTCTCTCTCTCTACAACCCTCTCTCTCATTTTCACTTTCCCAAGCAAGAAAAAAAATCCCATGTCCAAGCATTTTCTAGCCTCCAAGAGAGCTTTGTGTGTGGCCCACTTCCTACCCCCTCATCCCCCATCTCCACCATCAAAGCTTCATCATCTTCCGTTGAAATCAAAGCCTAAGCGACTACCTTTCCATCGGACTAAGAAGAAGTGGACGGTGGGTGATCTTGGACCCACATCCTTCCTTTTTGTATTTTCCTTTTTGTGATTTAAGGGCCCACACATGATGGGACCCACTTTGATATATGTTTGTATGCAAGAGGGGGGCCCATAGTGGCGGGGCCCCTCCGTCATCGCTGATCTCTCTCCTCTCTTTCTCTCTCTCTCTCTCTATGATGAACGGCCCACCTATGATGTGTGAATTTTATCCATGTCGACCAACTAGTGGGCCACCTTGATCCCGATTCAGGGTCCGCATGACCGGACGGTCACACAGGCCCAGATGAAAGGGAAAAATAAATATCAGCTGGATCCAAATTTAGTGGCCCACTACGTGGGACCATCTTGATGCATGTACATCATCCAGCACCGTCCAGCTTGCTGAACGGTGGCTGGACGCTGGACAGATATTATATAAATATATGTATATATATAGTGTGTATATATTACAATATTATATTATATTATGATTATATAATATGATATAATATAATATTATATATATAAGATATATATGTATATATGCTGGACGTGTGGGCCCCATGTGGGACCCACCTGTTTTGGAAATGGACGGCTGTTGTACGTGTACAGCAGCTGTAGAGCTGCTGTACTGACGTTGCCCAGCAACGTGGGACCCACCTTAATATATATACGTTGTATATTCCCACCGTCCATGGCCTGGGACAGTGGGTCAGATCATGGGGTGTGTGTTATATACACACCATCCATCAGTTTAGATCCAGGCCATTCATCTGCCAGGTGGTGGGACCCACCTGCTGATTAACGTCAGCAAGTTCTAGGGTCCCACGTGTGGAGGTGCCCCATCCAACCACCATGATGCTTGTGTTGTATCCATACCCGGTGGGGTGTGGCTGCCAGTGAAGTGTGATCTGACGGTGGGACCCAGATCCATAGCTCAAGAGGTCTGGGTGAAAGATACCTCGTTTCAACGCTGAGGTCTTGGCATTGATTCCCTAGTACGGGTGGCTAACAGTGAAGTGTGAACGTCAGTGGGGTCCATGGGACCCATCTACGCCATCCATCCATTGGGGTGGGCCACACCATCATGATGTGTTGTGTCCACCATCCTTGGATGGTGGGACCCACCCCACGTGTGGGGCCCTCCTTGATGTATGTGACTATCCAGGCCGTCCAAGGGCCTGGACGTTAACATATATATATATATATATATAATATATATATATATATATATATATATATATATATATATATATATGGTGGGCCCTACGTGGGACCCACCCCTGCCCTTTTTAAAGCAGTAGAGCTGCATGTGCTGCAGCCATATAGCTGCCCTTTTTACGCTAGAGAACCGCAGGCCCGCATTGATGTGTGTATTTTGGCTACACTGTCCACTATCTAGACGGTGGGGCCCACTATGATGCACGCATTGTATCCATACCATCCAAACGTTTTGAAATATCATTTTATGGCATGAGTGCAAGGATGAGTTAGATCTAAAGTTCAAAGTGGACCCCACCATTTGAACAATGGACAGTGACATCCACCGTTCAATCTTCTAAGGGCCACAGTAGTTTCCAATTAATTCTGATATTTGTTTTCACTTCATCTATCTCTAAGTTAACTTATGTATAGGTCGGATCTTAAAAATACATAAGGGTGGGCCCGATTTGATATACATGAGGCCCACTGGTACGGCCCGATTTGATATACATGAGGTCCATTGGTATGGCCCGATTTGATATACATGAGGCCCATTGGTGCGGCCTATTTTGATATACATGAAGCCCATTTGATTCAGCCCATTTGAATCGGCCCATTTGATTCAGCCCATTTGATGCAGCCCATATGATATAGCCCAGTTGATGTATATGAGGCCCAATGAGACGTATTTGAAGCCTTTGTGTGGGTCGAATATGATGTATATAAGGCCCATTGCAATGTGAGATCCCACCATGATGTATGTGATGATGCTTTTGGCGATCATGCCTTGGGAGCAATGATGGTTTGACGTCCATATTGTAAGAGCAATGATGGTTAAATGTCTGCATTGTAACTCTCCCTAGGGCCCATTGTCAGGCCATACTTGTAGTGTGTAGGCCGTCTAGGCCCGTCTTCGTTACGAACAGAATCCATCGCCATATAATATGTTTAGTATAGTTCCATGATTCATGTTCATATGCATCATATGTATGCTTGATATGAGAAGTGACTGATCATAGCATATGTCTTCAGACAGATTGTTTATGGGCTCTCAGAGAGGCAGTGGTTCCCTACATAAGCGCATGATACGCGCAGGATTGCTGCATGACTTGATAGTGTGATTCATGTATTTCGCATTGTGTGATATGGTTATTGTACGCCCTAGTAACATCAGGGTCGTAGCGTCCACAGGCGTTTGTGGTTGGCAGGATTGGACACCGAAAATCTTGTTCTACATGGGGTGCTATAGATGTCCCTGGATAAAAGTCCCTAAACCCTTATGGTACCAGGAGGTTGCTCCAACGTCTAAACCGAGTAGGTGCATGAGCACCGAGTGTCGATTACCAGATGGTCGCGCTTTCCACTGTGACGTGGTCAGTTGGAAGGGATTGCGGCCTTACTCTCCCGAGTGGAGGGGGCAAAGCTAAGCTGAGTTTGGCCAGCTCGAGGAATGGGTCTGCTATTGACGTGTCGGGCCTGATATTGGCAAGTGGATAGTGAGGTCTCTTCCACTGACCTTATTATGCGCGATGGGGCGGCAAGCTGTTTGGAGTGTACTAGACCCCGGTTATATTCCAGAGTTTTCTGTATTGATATGTGGACGTAGATGAGGATTGGTATGCTTGGACTTAGATAAGGATTGGTATGCTTGAGTTACATCTCGCATTGTATGGCCTTAGTATGGTCGACATTATTCATGCCTTGCATCTCGTGGCCTTGGTATGGCCAATAGTATTCATGGATTCATCAGCATATTCCGCATTACTCTGATACTGCATAATTATAATACTACATTGCGCACACACTTTCACCATCCTCTAAGCTTTTCATAAGCTTATGCACGACCGTTGCGTGCAGGTGACGTAGGATCGTAGCAGCGTTAAGGCTTGAGCACGCGGTAGATTATCTTGGAGCTTTTGTCTATCATCATTGTATTCCCCTTTTACGCACTGTACTTATAAGTTTTTTATCATAGTGGAAATGTGATGGAGTTTTTGGTTGTTGTTTGTGAGTTTTGCCTTTGGATATGGTCATATTGAAATAAATTAATGCTGAAAATCCTCCTCGTAGCATCCCAGGATCGGAACCTAGCGGATGGGCGTCGGGATCCGAGAATGGGGTTCTACGGAGGCTGTTGGTGCCGGATTCTGCAATCGGGAATTTTGTGAGCCTGGTTTCCGAGTTTGGGACGTGACAACACATGTGGCAAGGCAAAAAAAAAAAACTCTAAGTAATAATCATATAGTAAACATATATGATAGTTCACCACCATTTTCAAAACTATAATCCCTCGTCCACTATTCACATGCAATACATGTGTAGGAAATCCAACAATGCAAATCACATGGCCTGCTAACATTATGGCTGGTATCACAAACACAACCTGCCAAATCCTAATCATAGCCATAATACAAGCACGATAGGACCCACGATATGAACGGTCCTGGCCACATAAGCGTCACATGATTGGTGGATACATACTCTTAAAAGTGGTGGTGAACCTTCACCGTTTCCAAACAAGATAAGAAAACCTTTTTTTCTGGTTAATGGTCGAGAGGACCAAGAACCTGCGTCCAATTCCGTTCAGATTATACATGGCACCATCCTCGTCGTTCAGCATATGTTTCGTATAGGACCCACCTCCACCGGTGCCGTATATACCCTCGCACAGATCGACAATCTGTATGGGAAAGCTAGGGTCCTAGCCGAGTGGATGAGAAAAATGTTGTTGGCAGTGGAGCATTCAACAAAGTTCATGTAATCCATCTACCGAGTGGTGACTTTGTCGCAGTCAAGAAGCTAATGAATGTAGGGATCACAACCGATCCGAACCTGGCTAAATCTGATCCGACTCAGTTTTTCCGACCGAGTCGGACTCGAATCGGTTCAATGCAGCATGGGTTAGGATCGGGTCAAGTCAGATGACTCAAACTCGGTCCCAGATCAGACCGAGTTCGGTCCCAGCCATCCACTACCAAAAATCGAGCAAAGGCTACGGACTTTGGAAGTTTTTAGCTATAGATATAAACCGTAGCTAATATGCTACGGATTTAATTCGTAGCTAAAACTTACTTAATCTGTAGCTAAAACCTAGCTTCTCTTATTAGAGATGGATGGTGCTTAAGGGGCTCCGTGGGGCCCACTGGAATATATGTGTTTTATCTAAGCCGCTCATAAATTCTGATATATAATTTCAATGGATGAGCCAAAAAATTAGGTAGATTGAAGGTCTAATTAGACCACACCATAAGAAATAAAAAGAAAAAATTTTATCGTTAATATTTTATGTGATCCGCTTACAGCTTCAATATAACTCATTTTTTTGGATCAACCCTTAAAATGATTTTTTAAAATGAATGGACGGATTAGATAAATAACATACATCACGGTGTGCCCCACAAGACCTAAAACTAAGCCCTTAAAAGTGTCGTCCGTCACCCCCCCCCCCCCCCCCCCCACCAAAACACATTCCCGCGTGCTACCCAAATCCCTCAAATCTCTCTCGCGCGCCCACCCCTCTCCCAAAAACCCAAACCCTCTCTCTCTCGCGCCCGCGCCTCTCCCAAAATCCAAACCCAAACCCTCTCTCCCGTGCACCCGCCCCTCTGTTTCCCAACCTCTCTCTCTCTCTCTCTCTCCCCTCTCTCTCTCTCTCTCTCTCTCTCGATCTCGATCTCGTAGACGGTGTCGCCATTAGGGTTTTTTAGTCATCCCTTTGTATGTGTCTCTCGCCGGAATACGCATATGGGCGCCAAATTTTTCCATCCCTCTCGGCGTTGATCTTTGATGCATCAACCACTACAGAGGTTGTTCCGGCCAATACACGAGGAGTTTCCCCATCCCTCCTCCTTTCCTATTACGTATTCATCTCCACTGCAGAAACGAGGTATCATCTCCACTTTCAACCTTTAAAAAAAAAATAAAAAAAATTCAGTTGAGATCATGATGGCAAGTGGGTTAGTGATTTAATTTTGCTGCTTGAATGCATGATTCATGTTTTTAGTTGAATTTTTGTCTTTGACAGTGTGAGTTTTATTCAGTTTCCTTCATGCTTGAAAATATTGGATTGCCCATCGTTGTTTCCCATTTTGCCCCTTTTTTTTATTATATATGATTAGTGCGTTTACTGGGGTTTTGTTATTGCTAGTTATGAACTATACCATTTGGTTTTTGAGTTATCTCTTCTTTAAAAAAAAAAAAAAAAAAAAAAAAAAAAAAAAAAAAAAAACTAGTGTTTGTGGTCACAGGGGCTTTTTTATTATTTTATATTTTGAGTTCTGTTTGCTTTTTTATGAATTTTTGTTTCCCTCTGTTTGTTTAGTAAGGAAGGTTACATTTATATATGATTTTTTTTTTTTTTGAATTTTATGGAATTTTATCTACCACATTAAAAGATCACTTGGGGATTACACATTTTTGGTTTTTTTTTTTTTTATATATAAAAAATGGGATTTTTCATTTCTTTGAGAAATAAACAAAAATACCCATTTTCCTGCTTGACACATTCAGTACTGTATTTTGTTGTTGTTTTTTCATGAAATGGCGTCTTAATGTAGGACACATTTGGGTTATTTTCCTCTTCAAAGACTGAACTAAAATATCCATTTGCATGCATCCATTGCATGTATGTATGTATGCATGAATCTGTGGATTGGACGCGGATTGCGTCCTACCCTCGCCCGGACGGTAATCCGTCCGGGCAGAGCTCTATGGGGCCCACCATGATGTAAGTGTTTTATCCACGCCGTTCGACGCTTTTTTCAGATAATTTTAATATGTGAACCAAAAAATGATGTAGGTCAAAGGCTTAAGTGGACCACACCAAAGGAACCTACACTGATAATGACACCCATCGTTAAAACCTTTCTAAGGGCCAATGTGATGTTTTTTTAACCATACAACCTATTCATAAGGTCATGTAGACTTGGATGAAGTGAAAACACAAGTATCAGCTTCATCCGAAACTTCTCCAGCTCCCAAGAAGTTTTTAATGGTGGACGTTCAATTCCCACTTTGTGGTCCACTTAAGCTTTGGACCTACTTCATTTTTTAGTTCAAATATTAAAATTATCTGAAAAAAGAGTTGAACGGTGTGGATAAAACACTTACATTACGGTGGGCTCCACAGTGCCCTGCCCGGACGGATTACTGTCCAGGTGGGGGTAGGACGCAATTCGCGTCCCTGTGGATTTGGCACTTTAGGTGTGTTGGACACATTTGGGTTATTTCTCCCTTCAAAGACTCAACAAATCCCTTTTTGTTGAATGCATGCATGTGTCATGTATGCATGTATAGTTGTGGCATTGTATTCTTTTTCCTTTTCATACAATGATGTGTTAATGTAGGATATTTTGGGTTATTTCTCCCTTGAATGACTGAAGTAAATGCATTTAGCTAGCCTGCATGTATGTATGTATGTATGTTTGTATTGGTATCTTTTGCTTTTTCATACAATGGTGTTCTAATCTAGAATATTTTTGGGTTATTTCTACCTTGGGAAAGGCATTTGTATGCTCTTTCACATAGGGTTGCCCTTAATTTAGATCAGTCTGAAGAATCATGGACCTTCTTTTGGTGGGGCCTCTTTTTTAAACACCAATTTCATCTTCTTATATTTCACAAGATTTATAGATGTATGAAATTGTTATAGTTCTCTGATTTCAGATGAAAATGATGATCTATACGCTGAGCTTTGGCATGCATCACGGCAGGGCCCAACCTAATGTGTATATTAAAAATTTTCAATTACGGGAGGCAGAAGAATTGACAAATATCCATTATGTGGCATCTGAAGTGTGTGAAAATTCCTTTTTTAAGGCTCTTCTATTTTGTTTGGTTCTCTTGTCACTTGATTGCTAAATTGCATGTGGTATGGACATGCAACACTTTTTTTTTTCTTTTCTTTTTTTTTTTTTTTTTATCATGGAGATGTGGTCTTGGAAGATGCTTCCTTTTATTGTATTTTGGTGAATCTGGAATGAAAGATGTTATAGAATCTTTGCACGCAAGTCTTGGCAGATTGACATGCTGTGTTGGATCGAATCCTTTTCATGGCTACAGGATGGGCAATGTCTTCCCTTTTAGGATGTCTCTTTCCTTGAATCCGTTCCACCTGGGAGTCCTTTTATGCAGGTTGATATTCCCCCCCCCCCCCCCCCCCCCCTTCCTTTTTGCTTGGCTTTTTGGTCATGTTTTGGGTTTTTTCTTATACTTGCAATGGAGGCTGATGAGGGTCGAATATTGCATATTAGACCCCGACTATTACCTGATTTTACATACATGATAAAGCTTAATGCCATATTTTAATTGTGTTTTTATTACAGGATGAAATCAGGAGCGTGTATTGAAAAAAGAGGATTAAAAGCATAGGATTTGATGATCAAAAGCCACCTGAGCACGGGATGGACCCCAGAGAACCAATAATGAAGAGTTTGCACGCCTGGGATCTGAGGAAAGCAAGCCAAAGGGGCCCGAAAGGGGTCCAAAATGCAAGATCACATGTTTCCCACCATCCGTTCAAATCGAAACTTCATACATGGCCTGGGGGCCATAAATTAACCGTACATACCAAAGTTCAGCCCTCGGATCACTATGGAAGTGCCCCAACGGTCATATCAGCCCCTTGATTCATTAAGTGGGGCCCACCTGATATCTGGAAGTGCTTCAAGTTTAATATCAACCCCTTAAATGAGGTTCTAAAACAGATGGACGGTGACGATTTCCTACACGGATCATAAGTGGACCCCACTGGCAGTGCCAGTGCACAGTGCACAAGTGCACTTGATGTGCACTGGACCGAACCAAAAGTCAAAGTCGGCTTTGACCGACTTCTTCCGCAAACGTGTTGCAACGCTGTTTGGAAACAGCGTTCGCACAGCGTTTGATTTCGGACGAGTTGTGGGGCCCCACCTATTGTCCAAACGGACCAATCCAATCCATCCATTCTCTCTCTAAGGCCCATGTTACCAAGGTGTAGGTGGCCGTTTTTCGAATAGAAACAGAGATCAGATCTAAACCGTCCAAACGTAAGATGGACGGTGGAGCAGAAATTCAGGTGGACGTCATCAACGGAAGGTGGAAACTACACTTCCCTGACCAAAATTTTCCTCTCCATCCAATGGACAGAGTGGATTTTTCAAAACATCATCACAGTGGGCCCCACCATCTTCGCAGCGGACGCCAACCGCGTCCCTGTTTCCGCGTCAGCGGCGAACGGCGCTGGCCGTTTTTGCGAAAGGCTGTGGGCCCCACACGTTGCCTGTCTGGACGATCCGATCCGTCCATCTTGTAGAGGGCCATGAATAGTACAAAACCATGCTGATAGTTCACTCCCATGCGTACACACGTGCGTGACAGAGGCCACAAAGGGCTACCCGGCGACGTTCAAAACTGATCTTTTTGTATTTTCTTCTCTGGGCCGCGTAATGGACATTCAAAATCACCCATTCCTGACTGAAATTTCATCCTGAATCCAATGGAAGGGGTGGATTTTCCAGAAAATGCCTCTGTGGGGCCCACCGATCACGGCTGCGAAATTTGTACTCCAAGTCCTTCTACGACTCTGCCACCGATTCCACAGCCATCCAGCAGCTATAAAAGGGGAGTTTTTGACGTGGGAAAGTATTCAGAATCCAGAACCAGGAAGGAGCTCCAGATCTACAGCAAGGGAGAGAAGAAAGAGAAGAGAGAGAAGAAAGAAGAGAGAGAAATTGGTTTGAATTTTCCTTTATGATTTTTTATCTTTATTTTTCCATTTATTTAATGGAGTTTATGGGTAACTAATCTCTCAGCTAGGGCTGAGATGAACCCCTAATTGATACCCTTTGTTCCATGTTGATTTTACTTTAATTAAGATTGATTTGTTTCTTTCCCTAGTGTGCTTGATTGTCTTAAATTTTATACTTCTCCATCTATGAACTTTTGAGTCTATGGATGGATGTGGTTTGGATGCTTATTCTAGGTGCTTGTATCTGATCATGAACAGTTTCCTGTAGAGGAGAAACAGGGTGCTTTACTGAACTGCATATTCCATATGCCCGATTTGGACGGGATATGTTATTCATGCATTGCTTGAAGGAATTAGACAATCTGTATGCCCGATTAAGGACACAGATTGTGCTTTTTCTAGATAAGTGGATCAATCTAATTTAAGGTGAATTAACGACAAAACAATGGTTAGGATAATTAGGGGTGGATTCGAAAGTCCTAGTGCTCTCTCTGATTGAATTTTCTTCCTTATTCTCGATAGTTATTTTTCATAGATTTGTGTTAGCAATTTGATCCTTTATTTGTTGAATTAGTTAAGGAGAATCGTGAATTTTGAATTGTGACGACCAGTCCCTATGGATTCGACCTCGGTCTTACCGAGTTTATTACTACATCACAACCCTATACTTGGGGAGTGAACAAGTTTTGGGGCGCCGTTGCCGGGGAATGTTTCGATCCAAATTGGATTTAAGATTCTCTCTTATCATAATTCATAGTCTTAGGATTTTACTAATTTTAGATTAGAGTTTTTGTTTAGAAACTAACCTGTTTCCTATTTTGTAGGTCCTGAAATAAACTTCTAATTTGGTAATCCCTTTCTAAATTCTTTATTTTTCTAATTCTAATTTCTATTTTTAGAATTAGGATTTTACTTTTTAGGAATTTTCTAATTCTAGAATTTCTTTTTTTGAATTTTTGAATTTTCTATTTTTAGATTTAGATTCTTCTTTTAAGTAACTTTCTATTTTTAGAAATTTCTTTTTAGAAACCTACTTAGCTTTTTATTTTTAGTAACTTTCTAATTCTAGGATTTCTTTCCTTTTTAGAAACTAACTCTTCTTTTTTGTTCTTTAGGAAGTTTCTAATTTTAGATTTTCTGTTTAGAAACTAACTTGTTTTGTTTTCTTTTGCAGGATTCTAACATAGATCTCCAAATTGGAATTGAGGAAGGAAGCTACTAAGTGAAGGAGGAGCTTCTGAAATCTTCTGACATCAATCATCTCCTTTCCTGGGTTCTTTCTTCCCATTCTTGTTGACATAGTTTTAACTTGTTTTAGAATCTCATAGTTTCTAGTTCTAGTTTTATTTTCTCTAGGTTGCTTTTGAGTTTAGTTTCCTTCTTACATTGCAATAACATAGTTTATGCTAGGACGTAGATCTCTGAATATAGAACTAGCACCTTTTAATCCTGAAATAGAAAGAACTTTTCGTAAAAGATTTAGAAACATCCTATTTGAAATGGCAGAAGAGAATGGAACTAAAGCTCTTAGAGATTATTCAGCCCCTGTCCAATCAATGCGCCTTCATGCATAGTGTTGCCCACCACCACGGCAGCACACTTTGAACTGAAGACTGGGGTCATACAGTTGTTGCCTTCCTTTTATGGGTTAGACAAGGAGGACCCATATCATCATGTGAAAGAATTCCTAGACATTTGCTCTACCTTTAGGTTTCAAAACTTTTCAGACGATTCGATCCGTTTGCGCCTTTTTCCTTTTTCTTTGAAGGATAAGGCGAAAGCATGGTTTAATTCTCTAGGAGTTGGGTCTATCACTACATGGGACCAATTGTCTAGAAGTTCTTAACATTTCTTCCCTGTTCACAAAACAAATGCTCTCCGTAGAGAAATCACTAATTTCACACAAAAAGAGGGAGTGCACTTTCATGAATGTTGGAAAGATGGAAGGACTTACTTCTTAAATGTTCACACCATGGTTTTGAAAAGTGGCAACAGGTTCAATACTTTTATGACGGTTTGATGACACCCCAAAACCGTCGCATGGTTGATGCCACCAGTGGAGAGTCATTCATGACCAAAGTGATGTTGAAGCATGGAACTTCTTTGAAACCTTGTGTGAAAATCCCAGCAATGGGACTATTCAAATAGAGATGACAGAAGTCCCCACACAAAGAGAGGTGGTATATATGAGATAGGAGTCACGCCAGATCTCCATGCCAAGATTGATGGCCTGACAAAGAAGTTGATGCTCTGATGTTGCATAATGGACCTCCATAAACAAGTCAAGCCGAGGCTTGTGACATATGCTCTAGTCCTTGCCCATCCTATGCAGTCTTGTCCATCTGGTGCAGCATCCCCAGAACTTCTCTCTGAACAAGTACATGCTATGCATCTTTTCAAAAACCTGGGAATGATCCTTACTCAAACACATACAACCTAGGGTGGGCTAGACATCCAATTTTTCTTGGGCAAAGGGACCACAACAAGGAGGCCCACCTGGAAATCCTCCTATGCAACCTCAGCAGTTCCACAATATCAACACATGCCTGCACAATCAAGGAAACCATCTCTTGAGGATACACTCCATCTTTTTTATGCAGAGTTTCTCTCCAATTCCAAAAAGACACCAACAAACCTTACTAGCCAACCAGCAAAGCTTACATGCAAATGCGCAATCCATTGCCAAGCTGGAAGTACAAATGGGTCAACTAGCTGCCACATTGAGTGAGAGAGAGAAGGGTAAGTTCCCTAGCCAACCTGTGGCTAATCCAAAGGGACAGTATGAGATTGGCTCTAATTCCAACCAAGGGCAATATCATGAGCAAGCCAAATCGATCATTACCCTTAGGTCAGGCAAACAGATTGACAACAAAATAGAGATACCTAGGGATGAATCAAATCAAGGTGAAGCGAGAGACACACCAATGATCCAAAGTCCAAAAACTCTCTCTGACTCTCCAAGAGCCGCTGACGTGCCCAAAGCACCCTTTCCTCAACGTCTGGCACCAATGAAGAAAAGAACAACTTTGATGGAATCTTGAATGTGTTAAAAAAAATGCAAGTCAACATCCCGTTGCTTGACGCTATCAAGCAAGTCCCTCCTAACGCTAAGTTTCTTAAAGATTTATATGCACTCAAAAGCGTAAGCAGAATGTTCATAAGAAAGTCTTCCTTGCAGAAGCAGCTTAGCTCCATGATTCAACATAACACTCCTCCTAAATTTAGGGTCCAGGAGCTCCCACCATTTCTTGCGGCATCGGAGATCATAAGATAGGGAAGGCATTGCTTGATTTAGGGCGAGCGTCAATTTGTTACCATATTCGGTTTGAGCAGCTAGGACTTGGCGAGTTAAAACCGACTAAAATACATTACAAACTAGCTGATAGATCTGTCAAGTGCCCCGTGGTGTTATTGAAGATGTGCTAATCCAGGTTGACAAATTTTATTTCCCCGTAGATTTCATAGTTATAGATACTCAGCCTGTTCAGAATCCTCATAGTCAGATCCCAGTCATTTTGGGTCGTCCATTTTTTGCCACATCTAATGCTATTATAAATTGCCGAAATGGAGTTATGAAGTTGTCCTTTGGTAACATGAATATTAAACTTAATGTTTTTAATGCAGGACAACAATCCGCAGATTTGGATGACATATTTGAAGTGGACATGATCGAGAGCCTTGTGCAGGACTCCTTCCGTACATCTTTTGAAGATCCTCTTGAGACCCGCTTAGCATAATCGGGCATGGATTTTGACATCGATAGTTCCCATCCACGAAGTCAATGCACGCTCGACTCACTCCTATATTGGAGACTGAAAATGGAGAGCGAAAGTGGAACTCTTCATCCCTCTGAGACTCTTCCTGACAGCACAGTTTCTAACTCTGAGAAGGCAAAAGAGAACAGGTTGCTTAATGTTCTTCGAACATATAAGGCAGCAATTGAACGGAAGATAGCAAAATACAAGGAGTGTGCCCCACTGTATGTAAGGATCATGTTTGTGGAAATGTCACGTAAAATGCAATGGAAGCATGATCCTAACATGAAAGAAGTTGTTCGAGCAGAAGTCCTTAACTTATTTGACGACAGTGTCAGTTACCTCATTGCAGATAGCCAAGCTCATGGGAACTCACATCACTTGTCTGGGATTGGTTAACCATAGTGTTGAGGTAAGTTCTTTGGCGGACCCTGGTCATAAAGAATATAAATTCATGGTCCGTTCTTGTCTGGCTGAAGACGTTAGAACTTAGCGCTCCTGGGAGGCAACCCAGCGTTTCATTTTATTTCTTTTTCCTTGTTAGTTAGTTCAATGTTTGTGGGTAACATTACTGCAAACCCTCACGAGACTACAACTCGTCCACTAGGGGTAACCTAGGGGTTTTAAGGCTTGTTGCATACGCTAATGCAATTGAGAGCACCTGCGAAAGTGGTATAGGTAGGATCTTTCTTTTGTTTTTCCTTTTGTTATTTTTGCTTCTGTTAATTTCTCTCTTGTGCTAACTCTCCTCTTACATTGATAATTTTGGGAAAGCCTCTTGATTCTTCGTCCAGGTACCATCTTTCCATCACTCTTTTATTTTCGTTGTC
>JAJHSJ010000018.1:39002905-39052923 GCA_021015155.1 Magnolia officinalis | reverse complement strand
TCCTCGAGCCTGACTGGACAACTTGGCTTGGTTCGGTCAGCAGCTCGGGCCAGTTCGAGCCAAGTTCGAGCTAAGATTGAGCATCTACGTCATTTTCTCAAACACATGGAGTGCGTCTTCAATTTCTCATGGAATGTAAAACAGCAACATCAGTTTACAGGTATTTCATCAAACACTCAATAGGCAACATAAAAATCAAGATACAAGGGTATTTGTTTCATACCCATACCTTCTTTACCACCAGCCGACACTTTGTAAAGTCATTTCATCAAACACTAGCTGAGCAACATCATTATCAAAATAATCGAGTCACCGAACTGATTCAATTCGAGTTGAGGTTCGATCTGAGTCGAGTTGAGCTTGGGCAAGCTCAAACTCGACTCGAAATTTTTTCGAGCTCAAAATATGAGCTCGACTCTGCTCAAACTCAGTTTCGAACCGAGTCGAATCGAGCTTTTTCGAGTCGAGTCGAGCAAGCTAACCTAGCTAACTTGATTCATGTACAACTCTAAGCTCAGTCATTGAGTCTTCTCGCTCAGCTCATCTTCTCTAACTCTTAGTTTTTTCAGAGAATTTGTTTGGATGCACTTATGGCCACGTGCATCATACATTAGGCTAGCTTGATTTTACCCATAACAATACTCATCTAACTCTTACATGAGAGAAATTTTTATTTGATACACATGTTGTAAGTATGACTCATCGTATACATGCATTTACACTATTTAAATTGCCAAATTCATGGACCCAAACTTGGACCCTGTTGCCTTGATGTTTGATTTAAATGTGCTCTATCCATCCATTTTGCCATCTGATTTTTAGAGAGAAGCCTAAACATGAGAGATCCAAAACTCAAGTGGGCCACATCAGAACAGGGAAGATCGAAACGTGGTTGAAATCTTTCTACGCCACAACCACATGCTTTTATCGCCATCTGGTGATTCTTAGAAGAATGAAGGGAAAATACAGATATAAGCCTCAGACAAAACTTATGCGTCCCCAGGGAAGTTTCAACGATGGTAGTCAAGTCTTTTTCTTTTTTTTTTTCCATCTCTGAATTAATCTCAAACGTGAATGGAAATGCAATGCCTACGGCCCCTACTTATGGGCCCGGTGAAATTGATCCATGTAGTGGAATTTCATGGACATTGAGGTGGCTCCACAAGCGACTGCCTACCGGGCTCCCTGTATGCTGGGTGGGGCTCAGGAAACTCGTATCCTATGCCAATTGCCTGTAATTGGGGTTTACATGAAATCTACTCTAAACCTAAGCTCTATTAAGCCCACTGTGATGTATGAGTTATATCCACTCCGTTTATCTACTGTGCTTGCCCATTTTGGATGAGGCTGATATTCCTGTTTCCCTTCATCCACGTGGGGATCAACTTATGAACAGGTTGTATGGCATATTTACATCAGGTAGGCCTTAGAGTTTCTATCTCCACTAGTTCGATCCTGTGGTGAGGCTTACTTTGGGTTTTCGAATTTTCCTAATTTTAAACATCACATCCTAACGGGGGCTGGCAAAATGAATGGAGTGGATATAACCCCAGGTCATATGCAATATTTCAGGGGCGGGCCTTAGACAAGATGGTTTTGAACCAAGATTCTTCTTTTAGTCAAGTCTATTTTATTATTTATTATTTTTTTCTATTGGTGTTGTGGAATTTTCTAGAGTTGAGTATGGGACCGGATGTCTTTATGCCAAAATTTTATCTCCGGAGCCCAAGTCTTTTTTTTTTGTTGGATGGTGCAGTATTCCAAGGAGTGGACCCCAGACTAGATGGGTTCAATACCAAATTCTACAGTTAAGTCTCCTCCTTTGTTGGGAGCGTCAAGATTCCAAGGATCAGGCCTGGCAATGTATAAGTTTGGACCCAAGTTTTGTTTTTTAGAGTCAAGTCCTTTTCTTTGTTGGATACTGCCAAATTCCAAAAAAGGAGTGGGCCTGTGATTAGATGTGGAGACATATTTTTATTCATTAGTTTAGGTTTGTCTGGCCAAAATATATTTGAATTTTTAAGTTAGCACAGCACATGCTTAAGTGGAGCAATAAATTAGAGCTAGCAATGGCCTAGGTTTTAGTTGTAGAGATGATTCTTGACCGTCACATAATGTATATGATTGGGAAGGCCTAGTATGGAGATGTATTCCTCCCAAAATAGGACTATTAACTCATGAGGTAGGCCATAGACAAGAAAGAAAATAGATTGTTAAATTAACACGATCAGTGATCAATATTGGACTGGACACACTTCACAAGTGTACGCAGCAGCCTCAAACTCTTGAGAGAGGACATGCTAATAGTGGACACGGCTCATAAACAGCACAGATCTTGCTTGCATTGCCCATGGACACATGTCCTGCCAATCACCTCTTCAATCTCTGGTGCAAATTGCTTCGATGGTGTTCTTTGAGTGGTCAAGAGAATTCATCTGTTGGGACACACTGCATAGATGGAGCCACAAGGATCTGGGCCTGGACTAAGTTAACCATCCAATATGGCCTCTAAGTTTCAGATAACATGAAAATACAACTAATTGTTCAATAAGAAGGAATCCACTAATCAGATAATTGAGATGGCTATAGATGAAAGAGACTGTGGTCCATACATATGTCCCATCCATGGTGGGGCACTATAAATGACTTCTTAAACATAGGTCATAGAGGTGCTAATTATAGTATTTTGTTCTCAATTTAAAGGATGTTTAGGATAGTCAATCCCTTCAGTAGGCATGGGCCTTCATGAGACTCATGCCCTCATGGCACACATGTAACAGATAACAGCCATTCATCATGGAATAGGTATATTTGATTATTTTCAGGCTCAGTCGGGTCCAGTCCCAACAAATCTTTTAGGCTTGAGCTTGGGCTTGGGCTAGGCTCATGCTGGGCTCAGGCTTTGAACCTGATCCAATCCCGACTCATTGTCACCCCAAGTCACAGCACAGGTGTGCAAGATCTAATCAAAAGGTGTGACCTGGAATGAGGAATGGGTTCAGTTGGGCGCATGCACTTTCACTTTCAAAAGGTAAACTTATCATCCAATTCACTTTTCACAAGAACAGATCCATCTTTCCCACTAACGTAACACTTGTGGGGGCCGGGCTTATTGTTTCCATGGTTTGAATTGACCGTACAGGTGGAATATTGGTAGGAAAAAAATAATACTATGGTGACACAATTTGCTGTGCAATTTTATTTCTAGATCATTTTAGGAAATGAACCTAAAAAGATATCCAAATCTCAAATGGACCACATCATGCAGTAACAGTAGTGATTAAACGGCAATAAATAAATAAAAACTTTCTCAGCCTAGTGTAATGGTTATTTGCCATCCAACCTGTTGATTAAGTCACACAGACCTTGATGAAGGGTAACAACAAACATCAACTACATCTAAATCCTTCTTGGCCTCATGAAGGTTTCTAATTAATGATGGGCATTTAATCCCCACTATTTCGGGTAGAGTGGTTCACATGAGTTTTGGACTTAATTACCTCAATTTTCAGCTCATGACTTCAAATGACATGGAAAAATGAATAGACAGCATCGATGAAACAAATACATCATAATGGGCCCATAGAGCATCGTCCAGTAGTCACTGGTAATTACCAACAGCCTCTGTGGACAATTTAAGTTCCTGTGCTTACGCTGCTAATGGCAAGGTGGCTATTGGACAGTGCTCTATGGACTCCACGATGACATATTTGTTTATCCACGCCCTCTCCCATATCATTTTAGGACGGTGCTATATGGGCTGCATGATGATGTATTTATGTCACTTTAGAATAAATATTATATCCCATAAATATATATTAATTCAATCCTAGGTCAGGCAATCCATCTATCTTGAATATAGACCGTTGCCTTAATTCCTCTGCAATGTCTATTTCTTTGTGAATTTGTGTGCTACATGATTGAGGGATATATTAGGAAATTTCGAATGGGAAATAGGGATTTTACTAATTTTTAGATCAGGCTAAGTTTTTGGCCTGTTATGTGTAGGCTCATGTTGGGCTTGGGCCAGGGCTAGGCCTTAAGCCTGACTCATTGAAATAGCCCTCACCAACAAGTGGACAGAACAAACAAAGACGAGCATTTTCTTTTTTACTCTATACAGAATGCATCAAAGGCTTGCACAGCTGACACTAGGAAGGACGTGATGAGGTCGATCACCATCTTCCTCAAGGATAACTACTCTGAATCCATGGAGCTCTCTGAAATTCTCATAGAGTTTCTTCGAATCCGCGAGGTATAAAATAGAAATAATTTCTAATAAATTGATTGATAATAAAAATGAAATTAATAACGAGTTCAACTTAGGACAAAGTTTTATACTCAAACTCCCTAAAAACGTGACTTATTATAAATAATAACTTTACTATTTGTAGACTGTCATCATTCCTGCTAGACTTCATGATTTTTGGGCAAAAATATTTAGTGTCCAATTTGGCCTAACCACGTTCTTCTACTAATTTTTAAAGTCATTTTCATGTTGGGCGCGACTCTTAAAACTCAAAGGATCAAAAGTTATGATTGAACTAAAACTTACTATTTTATAGTAAAAATGAAATAAAATGGACTTTTGACCGTCGATACGATGGAATCTCACAAATCCAGCATGGGCCCGACATAGTGGGGTTGGTTGCCTAAAGTAGCTTCTCCAACCCCAAATCATATAGATACATCGAAAAATTCATTCTAGTTTACGAGATACGATTGTTTTAAGGTTTTCATGGTCTAGATCATTTTCGCCTCCGATCGGGCCTTCTCCCATCCATATTTGCTGTGAAAATGTCCACGACCCACTCTACATCAGTCCCCCTCTACTTTAAAAGAACTCGACCTCAAGTTCTCATTCAGCTTTGGTTCATGATACTCGGTGAGGTCCGCAACGTTGAAAGTACGTGAGATCTCTATCATCCGGAAGATCAGCAATGTAAGCATTATCATTGATCTTTTGGGGGATCGGTACTGGTCCAATCTTCTAATTCTTCAACTTGT
Organism: Magnolia officinalis; assembly: GCA_021015155.1. Lineage (NCBI taxonomy): Eukaryota > Viridiplantae > Streptophyta > Magnoliopsida > Magnoliales > Magnoliaceae > Magnolia > Magnolia officinalis. The sequence goes on along the minus strand of JAJHSJ010000018.1, from coordinate 39,047,916 downwards.
TGTGTAGGTTCCGGTCGAAAATCTCTCCTTGCGTCAATAAAACACCTCGAACACCTTTTGCCGCCGATACTTGTCGGCTTGTTCCTTGTATTTATCGTTCGAGGCATGCAAATTGGCTTGCACGTACATCCACATGAATGCCCACAATTCGGTCCGTTATATGTTCTGCTACAATACTTATGCCTGGAGCTTAGGAAAAGGGATCAAGTTAAATGTGTGGTGGGGCACTCGATCATAAACAATTTAGAACGGGAACAAACTATCCGTTGAAAAATTAAACTTCTTCAAGTTAAGGTATAACTTGTTAACAGCCAGGACTTGTAACACCTGCATGAGATATTCCACATGCTTCATCTCACCATGGCTATATATCAGGATGTCATTAAAATATACTACCACAAACTAGCCAATGGACGACTTCATTACTTGATTCGTGCTCGAAGCGTTTGATAAACCGAAGGGCGTGACCAGCCACTTATACAACCCTTGCTTAGTCTTGAATATAATTTTCCATTCATCACTAGGCTGGATATGAATCTAATGGTACCCGCTCCTCATATCGTGTTTAGAGAACACCTTTACACCTTCTATCATATCAAGCATGTGGTCCAACCTCAGTATTGAAAACTGATATTTATTGTAATCTTATTAATTATCCGACTGTCGACACATATGCTTCAGCTCCAATCTTTCTTTGGCATTAATAAAACTGGCATGACACATAGGCTCATGCTCTCTCTTAAAAGACCATTATAGATCAATTCCTCCACCTGCCCGTGAAATATCTCACACTCTTTCGGACTCATCTGATAATGAGGGCCGTTGGATAAGCTAGCCCTAAGGACGGAGTCTATATGATATTGGATGTCTCGCATGGGGGCAATCCATTGGGTAACTCTTCAAGTCATATTTCTTTGAATTCATTCAGCAACAACCTTAAACTTGGAGGATTGTTTAAGTGCTCGTCTATATAATGTTGGATGTCTCGCATGGGGGCAATCCATTGGGTAACTCTTCAAGTCATATTTCTTTGAATTCATTCAGCAACAACCTTAAACTTGGAGGATTGTTTAAGTGCTCTGATTTCTTACCCTTTACTACCACGACATGCACCTCACCGGTTTCCTTGGATTCCTCCATGAAATCCCGAATGGTCAGGAAGGAACTCTGATGCAGGGATGAACATGATGAGGTCAATCACCATCTTCCTCAGGGGGGATAACTACTGCGAATCCATGAAGCTTCTCTAGACTCCTCACAAAGACTTCTCGAATCCAAGAGGAAAAATAGAAACTAGAAATAATTCTGAAAAGTCGAAATAAATTTGTTGAATATTGATAGATGAATAAATGAGTCTACAACCCTTTAAATAGGGATACCAAGACTTGGAATAAGTTTAGGAATTAAACTATAACTAAAACTCCTAGAATTCGCAACTTGCTATAAATAGTAAATTTACTATTTACGTTAAGGGTCTTATGTGGCTTAACCACATTATTCTCTTAATTTTTCTAAGCACTTTTCATGTTGGACACAATTCCTGAAGCCCAACGGATGAAGAGTTATATTCAAACTAAAACTTACCAAAAATAGTAAAAATGGAAATAAACATGGAATTCGACTGTCGATATGATGGAATCTCGAAAATTCGGCATGGGCAACCTGGCATTGCCAGTTTGGTTGGCTAAAGTAGCTTGTCCTACCCCAAAATCATATACGGTACGTCGAGTAACTCAGATTTGTGAGATATGCCTATTTTAAGGTTCCGATGGTCTTGATGACTTCTGCCTCCAATCGGGCCTTCTCTGATCCATCTTGGACATGAAAGTGTCCGCGACTCGCTCTACATCAATCCCCTCCACTTCAAAAAACTCGTCCTTGAGTTCTCGTGCTACTTCAGTTCTTGATACTCGGTCAGGTGTGTCGTAACAATTCCCGTATCAAAAGTTATGATCAACTTACGATCCACCTTCTTTTGGTCCAACCATGCTAGGAATGTATCTGTGACATGTTTTGCATCAGACCCCTCAACTTGAAAAAAAAAAAAAACTCGTCCTCGAGTTACTCAAGGAACTTAGCTCATGATTCTGAGATAACTTTTGACGCCAATATTTATTAACCAATTTTTTATACTTGGCATTAGGTTCTTGATCTGACACAATACATGTACTCATGCTTTCCTTAACTTGACTAGTATCGATCGATTCCTTCACTCCTGCCTTCAAGATCTGACATTCTTTCTGACTCATCTGACAATGAAGGCAGATGGGTAAGCCAGCCCCGGGGACAAGGCATACGTGATGTTGGATGTCCCTCATGGGGAGCAATCCATTGAGGAAATCTTTGGGCTAGACTTCTTTAAATTCGTTCTGGAAAGGCCTTAAACTTGGAGGAATGTCTAAGGGTTTCGATTCCTCACCATTTACCACTATGACGTACGTATACCTCACTGGCTTCCTTGGATTCCTCCACGAAACCTCGAATGGTCAAGAGGGAGTTTCCCTCCACTTTAGAAACTTCGGGTGTTTCTCTGGTGCCATAGGGGCAAGGATTATCTTTCGACCGCCTTAACAAAGACGCAAATATTGTCTTGTCCTCGGTGGGTCGCATCACGGTCTAACTGCCATGGTCGACCGAGTAACATATGGCATGCTTCTATGTCTACTATGTCACAAAGTATCCAATCTTTATAAGTTTTACCAATTGAAAATGAGACAGTGCATTGTTCAGTTACCTTAGTCTTGTTCACCCTTTTAATCAAGCCAATTTAATAAGGGGAAGGATGTTTTGTCGTAGGTAGCTGCAACTTGTCCACCATTACTTTCGAGATAATGTTCTCGCTACTACCACTGTCTATGATCACATCACAGACCTTGTCGTTGATGATGCACCATGTACAAAATATATTATGTCACTGTAGTGTAAATTAATCGCCTCACGACTAGAGATTCGCCACGATCCTTTCCCATCCATTCTTCACCATGTGTTCCTTCCTCAGTGGCTTGTTCATTTTCATCAAAGCTAGGGTCTTCTTCTACGACCTCACCTTCAGTGCCCCCTTTGTTAATGGTCAAGTGGGTTGCGGGGTGCTAAAGCCTAGATGGGCCTCACCCACTAGTTGCAGAAGGTTAAGGATGTACTGTTATTAGTTCTTTTCATCGTGTTAGTTCTGAATCCTAAGTGAGACTTGTCATGGGGGTCGAGTTGAAGGGTAAGGCTGAATAGAAAATCTTACAACTTGTGTTTCTGCCCTACCTGCCAACTGAACTTACTTCATCCACGATTCTGACTGGGTGTATCTGAACTCAATCCTGAATCACCGATCGTAACCCACTTATAAATCATGCTACCTTCTGTGATTCTGTTTCTGACAGACTATTTCATGTTGCCAACCGCTGGAATTCTTCAGTGTAATCTGTGACAGTTCGATTCCCCTGTCAGCAATTTTAGTATCGTTGGAACAATACCTGCAAATCATGATCGAAGAAGGCATCTCATCCGTGACCATGATGAGATGGGTGCCTTATTCTGTCGAGAACGTGAGAGTTGTAATTGCTCCCATAATGCAAAAGCACCGAATTTTAATTTGAAGGCCATCAACTTCACCTTTTTATGCTCTGGCACATCCATGTAATCGAAGTATCGTTCTACTTCAGCAAGCCAATAGAGGAATCTTCTATATATAATATCCATTTAAACTAAGAAGTTCAGCCTTACCTCGATCTAGACGATCTCCTCCATGGACTAGTCGTTGGGCAAAGTTGTCATCGAGGTCCTTGTTGTTAGAACTCGCATTATCTGGTTTAGCCCTATGATTCACCACTGATAGTACTCTACAAAAATCGGGGTTGTGTCGTACAGCAACCACGGGCGGAATTAGCGAATCCGCAAGACGGTCGAGGGTTGCCTGCAGCCCTTGCATGGTCAACTGACTCTCCCGGTGGAAAGCTTTCCTTCTTTCTTTCCGAAAGATAATAAATCTCAAGATCACCGTCAATAGGATTTTGGTCCATACCTTCGTTGTTTGCCATCAGCTTGAGGGGAGTCCTCGCTCTGATACCAATTGACGTAGGGATGAACGTGATGAGGTCGATCACCATCTTCCTCAGGGGGGATAACTACTTCGAATCCGCAAAGCTTCTCTGGACTCCTCACAGAGACTTCTAGAATCCACGAGGAAAAATAAAAACTAGAAATAATTCTAGAATGTTGAGATAAATTTGTTGAATGTTGATAGATGAATAAATGAGTCTAAAACCCTTTAAATAGGGATACCGAGACTTGGAATAAGTTTAGGAATTAAACTATAACTAAAACCCCTAGAATTCGCAACTTACTATAAATAATAAATTTACTATTTATGGTAAGGGTCTATGTGGCTTAACCACGTTATTCTCCTAATTTTTCTAAGCACTTTTTATGTTGGACACAACTCCTAAAGCCCAATGGATGAAGAGTTATAATCAAACCAAAACTTACTAAAATAGTAAAAATGGAAATAAACATGGAATTCGACCGTCGATATGATGGAATCTCGAAATTCGGCGTGGACAACGCGACAGTAGCTTATCCTACCCCAAAATCATATATGGTACATCGAGTAACTCATTCCAGTTTGCGAGATATGCCTGTTTTAAGGTTCTGACGGTCTTGATGACTTCTGCCTCTGATCGGGCCTTCTCTGATCACCCGCTTTATATCAAACTCTCATCCACTTTAGAAGCTTTGGGGTGGTTCTTTGGTGTCATAGGGGCAAGGATCATCTTTCGACCATCCTTGATGAAGACGTAAACATTGTCTCATCCTTGGTGTGTTGCATCACGATCCGATTGCCATAGTTGACTGAGTAATATATGACATGCTTTTATGTCGACCACGTCATAAAGTACTTGATCTTTATAATTTCTACCAATTGAAAATGAGATAATGCATTGTTCAGTTACCTTGGTCTCGTTCGCCTTTTTTATCTAGGTAATCGAGTAAGTGAAAGGATGCCTTGTCGTGGGTAGATGCAACTTGTCTGCCATCACATTCGAGACGATGTTCTCGCTACTACTAGTGTCTATGATTACATCACAGACCTTGTTGTTGACGATACACCGCGTATGGAATATATTGTGCCGCTACAGGTGCACCTCCTTCATTGGAGTGTACAATAATCGCCTCACGACTAAGGATTCGCCATGATCCTCGGCCAACCATTCTTCGTCACTAGCTCTTTCCTCAATGGCTTGTTCCCTCACCTTTAGTGCCCCCTTCATTAATGGACAAGTGGGTTGCGGGTCGTTGAGGGCAGATGTTTGATAAGTGGCCTAGTTGCTTACAACAGTAATAATTGTTTAGCCTTGGTCGACCATAAGCATTTAGAATTCTACTCAAACTCACTATTGTGATTGCTACACGTTGAGGCCTAGGTAGACCGCTCATTGTGTTACGATTTGCGGTTGAGGATGACCTCCTACTGGTTCCTTTCCTTTGGTTAGCACTAAATCTTGTGTGGGTCCCGTAATAGGGGGTCGAGTCAAAGCATACGGTCGAGTAGGGACTCTTACAAGATGTGTTTCCTCCCTACCGGCCAACTGAACCTCTTTATCCATGGTCCTGACCAGATGCATCTGAACTCGGTCCTGAATTGTCGGTCGTAAGCGGCCTATGAACCATGCTACCTTCTATAATTCGGTCTTTGACAAATCATTCCGTGTTGCCAACTGTTGGAATTCTTCGGTGTAATCTATGACAGTTCGATTCCCCTACCAGTTATTTTGGTATTGCTGGAACAATACCTGCTTCTAATCACTGGGAGGATCGTGATCAACAAAGGCGTCTCATCCGCGGCCATGATCGGATGGGCATCTTGTTCTACAGGGCACGTAAAGGTTGTAATTGCTCCTACCATGCAGAAGCACTGGATTTTAATTAAAACGCTACCAATTTCACTTTCTTATGTTCTAGTATGTCCATGTAATCAAAATACCGTTAAACTCCGGCTAACCAATCGAGGAAGTCTTCTATACGTAATAAGCCTTTAAAACTGGGGAGTTTGGCCTTACCTCAATATTCTCTTTTAGCACGGTTTAATTGATCGTCTCCATGGACCGGTCGTCGAGCAATGACATCACCGATGTCCTCGTTGCTGGAACTCAACTCATCTGGGTTACCCTTTGATTCACCTTGGGAAGTGCTCCACAAAAATCGGGGTTGTGCCATACAGCGATCACAGGCGACTGATTATGGCCTTTGGCTTGGGGTGGAATTAGCGCATCCGCAATATGATCGAGCGTTGTCTACAACCCTTGCATGGTCAACCGACTCCCCGATGGAAAGCTTTCATTCTTCCCAATAGATAACGAATCCATGTATCACCATCCAAAGGATTTTGGTCTATATTTTGTCGTTAGTTGCGATCAGTTCGAGGAGAGTCCTCGCTCTGATACCAATTGACGTAGGGAAGGACGTGATGAGGTCGATCACCGTCTTCCTCAGGGATAACTACTCTGAATCCATAAAGATCTCTGGATTTCTCATAGAGTTTCCTTGAATCCATAAGGGATAAAATAGAAATAAGTTCTAATAAATTCGAAAATAAATTGATTGATGATATAAAAAAATAACATTACAATCCTTTAAATAATGAGTTCAAACCTAAGACGGAGTTTTAGACTCAAACTCCCTAAAAACGTGACTTATTATAAATAGTAAACTTACTATTTATAGATGATCATCATTCCTACTAGACTTTATGGTTTTTAGCCAAAAATGGTTAAGTGTCCAATTTGGCCTAACCACATTATTCTCCTAATTTTATAAGCCCTTTTAATGTTGGGAACGACTCCTAAAACTAAAAGGATCAAAATTTATGATCGAACTAAAACTTACTATTTATAGTAAAACGAAAATAAAATAGACTTTTGACTCCCAAAATCATATATGATACGTCGAAAAACTTATTCCAGTATGCGAGATACTACTATATTAAGGTTTTGACGGTCCGGATCATTTTCCCCTCCAAGCGGCCTTCTCTGTCCATCTTTGCTATGAAAGTGTCCTCAACCTGCTATACATCAACATCACTATAGTGGACTAGAATTTATAAGTAATTGTATGTCAATGCTTCTGGTATTGTCACCATCATCATCTAAGACAGTAGCAAGTAGGAAGCAATGCCTACTAAATGTATTGGATACACATGTTGGATACATTTTGAAATTTTCTATTGTTGGAAATAATGGGTTACAAGTGACAATGACTAGAAGGACAGAAGAGTGAACGGTTTGGATCATGTTAACGAGCTTCAGGTGGGACCGACAATTGTGTGGTTTGTACAGCCTCCCCATACCCTAGTGTATTAGACTAAAAAATGAAAATTTGTGTTTGGCTCTGGTCCTCACTCTCCTTGATTCTCCTCCCAATTTTAGATCACGTTTTAATTGCAGAGAGGGAGGTAAAGAAAGAAGATTGAGGGCATTGGGCACTTCTCGTCCGTTAGGTCAGGTAGGTAAGGATCGAAACCTCTATTAGCCTGTTGATTTGACGCGTAGCATCATTATAAACATTTGGTATCAGAGCAAGGTATCTGCTTGTGCGTCGATGATATTTTCCCGCCATTAAAACCCTGAAGGTTTTTTACCAATGACCGTGGCTGCCACCGCCAATGGTGGTAAGAGATCATTCCCCCCCCCCCCCCCCCCCCCTTTAATGGGCTTTCTTTGTGCATTTTATTACATCCCCCAATCAGACAATGACTGATGAATCGATGGCCCTCATATGGTGGAGATGGTGATGAACAATACAATCCGTTATCACAGTGTCACTGTTGAATCGGTGGCCCTTTTGCCAAATCAAGCCTCCATCTCAGTCACTACTACCGAGTGGGGTCCATCTGAATTCCTCTTTTGTGTTTTCTTATTCATGTCTTTGCAGTTTTAGCTGTAATTCTTTATGAAATAGTTTATAGTCCATGCATATGGTGGGTTAGACTCATATTGGGCTTGGGCCAAGGTCAGTCTCGCCTTATGACGCAGGGAAGGACGTGAGGTCGAGCACCATCAACCTCAAGGGGATAACTGTTCCAAATCCACGAAACTTCTCTAGACTCCTCACAGAGACTTCTCGAATCCATGAGGAAAAGAACAAGAAAAATAGAAAATAAATTCTATAAATTTTGAAATTGATTAATGAATGTTCCCTATCTATGTACCTGTTACACCATTAATATAGGAAAAAAAAAAAACATAAAATTCGTAATTACCAAAAAATGAAAATTTCTAATTCTAATAAAAATTATAATTCTACTAAAACTCTTCTAAAGCCTAATTTCTAAAAATAAAAATTTCAAATAAACTTTTGCTAGAAGAGTTCTAGCATAATTAGAAGTTATTTTTAAAAAGGAAGAAAATCTAAAACTCTAAAAATAGGAAAAAATTAAAAATTTCAGAATTACTAAAAATAGTAAAAAAAAAAATCTTCTAAAAATTCGTTTTTGAGCTGAAAGTGTGTGTTTTCTGACGAAACGGACAGATGTTATCCAATTTGTGGTTTGGTTCACCTCGGATGGCCCGTTTCAGTAAAGATAGGTTGCATGCTCCGTAACGATACCCGGATCAAAAGTTACAGTCAATTTACGGTCCACCTTCTTTTGACCTAACCATGCTAGGAATGTATCTATGACACGTTGTACATCAGACCCCTCCACTTGAAAAAAAAAAAAAAATTGTCCTCAAGTTACTCAAGGGACTTGGCTCATGATTCTGAGATAACTTCTAACATCATTGTTTATTAGACATTTTCTTGTACTTGGCATTAGGCTCTTGAGCTAACATAATACATGTACACATGCTTTCCTCGACTCGATTAGTACTGATCAGTTTCTTCACTTCTGCCTTTGAGATCTCACATTCTTTCTAATAATGTGGGCAATTAGGCAAACTTGCCCATGAGATGTGATTAATGTGGTTTTGTATATCTCGTATGGGAAGCAATTTATTATGGAGTTCATTGAGCACAACCGCCTTGAACTCCTACGACACTGGTACCAAATCCTTCGGGATGTTCACAAGCCGCACATATTTTTTATTTTTAATTAATGCATATATATCTCATGTTTCCTCACATTCCTTAACAAAGGTCTGTTCAGTTATGATAGATTGTCCCTCCAGTTTAAAGTCTTGGGTCCATTCCCATAGGGGTCATATGTTTGCCTCCGATGGGCCTACTGCAACTCTGTTTCGACACGGTCATCCCTCGCTAACAAATAATGGGTTTTCTCTTCATATCCCCTAACTGATCGGTTACCCTGCTAGTAATTTTGGTTTTGTCAAAATAATACATGATCGTAATCTCTAGGTAGGAATCGGATGCGCAACAACTGTTGCATCCGCGACCACGTGCGGATTGGCACCTTCATATGTCTCATCCGCTCGAGTTGAAGTTGTTCCCACCAAGTTGAAGCTCTGCCCATCAATTTGTAGGCCATAAGTTTAACTTTCTTCTCTTTCACGATGTCCATGTAGTCGAAGAAACGTTCGACTTTAAGCAACCAATCAAGGAAGTCCTTGAAGTAGAGTTGGCCATTGAAACTAGGAAGATTGACTTTCATCTTGAACTCTTGATCCGTTCGATCTATCTGATCAATGCCTCGTCTAGGATCTTATGGAATCATGTCACTGGATCCCACATTCTCAGGAGTGATTTTGTGGTTCACTGCCGGCACCATCCTGCGATCAGTGTGATTACGAGTTCCAGTGCCTACTGGAGACTTATTATTGACATGAACATAAAAATGTTCTATGGCCTCCATCAAGTAATCGATGGAAGCTTGCACCCCTTGCATGACTTGTCGATCCTCTCGCTGAGAAGCTTCCATTTTTTCTGAAACATAACGAATTCCTGGATTACCGTCCACATGATTTTGGTCCATATCTTTGTTGTTTGTCATCGGCCCAAGGGGAGTCCTCGCTCTGATACCAAACTAACGTAGGAAAGGACATGATGTCGAGCACCGTCTTCCTCAAGGGGATAACTGTTCCGAATCCACGGAACTTCTCTGGACTCCTCATAAAGACTTCTCAAATCCATGAGAAAAAGAACAAGAAAAAATAGAAAATAAATTCTATAAAATTCGAAATTGATTGATGCATGTCTCCTATCTATGTGCCTGTTACACCATTAATATAGAAGGAAAAACCCAAAATTCATAATTACTAAAAATAGCAAATTTCTAACTCTAATAAAAATCCTAATTCTACTAAAACTCTTTTAAAGCCGAATTTCTAAAAATAAAAATTTCAAATAAACTTTTACTAGAAGCTTGTTGATCATTGATAAACGAGTCTACAACCCTTTAAATAGCAATACCAAGACTTGGAAGAAATTTAGGAATTAAATTATAACTAAAACTCCCTAAAATTAGTAACTTACTATAAATAGTAAATTTCTATTTATAGTAAGTCTCCTATGTGGCTTAACCATGTTATTCTCCTAATTTTTCTAAACACTTTTCATGTTGGACACAACTCCTAAAGCCCAACGGATGAAGAGTTATAATTAAACTAAAACTTACTAAAAATAGAAAAAATAAAAATAAACATGGAATTCAACCGTCCGTCTGATGGAATCTCACAAATGCGGTGTGGGAAACCCAACCATGCCGGGTTGATTGGCTAAAGTAGCTCGTCCTACCCCAAAATCATATGGTACGTCGAGCAACTCATTCCGGTTTGCGAGATACGCATGTTTTAAGGTTCTGACGGTCTTAATGACTTCCACCTCCGATCGGGTCTTCTATGGTTCATCTTGGATATGAAAGTGTTCGCGACCTGCTCTACATCACCAACCAACCATCATACCAAGTAAGCCCACCAACACCATCAGCTACCAAACAAAATCAACAACTACACCTACAGCTTGCATCCCAACCACTGCATATAGCATAATGATCAAAACAAAGGACATCCAGCCACCCCACCCCAAGCAATGATATGACCAGCTCACTACCCACTACTACCGCAAGTATACAATGAGATGAAGCTGCTAATGTAAGCTGAAGATGAGCTGCAAGGGGCTGAGATCCTCATCAAAGTTATTGTTGTAGCTGAAACTTGGGCTGATTTGTTGCATTTGGAGATGGAAAAGTTATTGCTTCTTCAGACAAAACACCCCGTCAACACTGGGGACTAGCAGCATTGAAGCCAATTCATTTCTCTGAAAAGCTTCTGAACAACCTCAGAGCAGAGATGCGACACCATCAGAGATGTCGGTGAACCTGGCAAGATGGAAGCGGAGAGGTGCATAACAGATACAAGGAACATTGGCTAGGCTGGGGGCTATTCACCTCAGAGGGCCGCTTAAGAACCTTATCTTTAAACACATCTTTCGGGAAGGGAACTCAGTTGCAGATGCATTGGCTAGGTTGGCTAGTGAGGGTCGACTAGATCTCTTTTACAGCAACCGCGTAGATTTGTCGAGGGCTGTTAGGGGTCCGCTGGTGCTAGATAACGTCGGCTTAGGAGCGCTTAGGTTGTAGTGGGTCTAGCTGCAATTCTTATACATACAACGCATGTTGGGGAAGCCTCTATTAGAGTGTTGTGTTTCGCTCTTCTGCGTGTTGGGTAGCTGTTTGTGCCGGGGCGCTGGTGGGAGTTTGACCAGCTTGGATTGGCGCCAGGTCGGGTTGCTGTGGTTGCATCTAGTCGGGGCTACGTGGATTTTGCTCCCCCATGTATTTAGCCCTATTTTGTCATGTGCAGGTTGGGACGGCTGATAGGGCCTGTCTGATTTCTCAGCCTCCCGTGGAGTCCTCCCGGCAATGCTGGCTGCCTCCTCTCTCACCGCTGCCGCGCTTCAAGGGCCCTTAAGATTTTGTTTCTATTTTCTTTCCCTGTAATGCCTCATGAAGGTGTCCTATATGATAGGCGGGGTCCGAAACCTTTTTATTGGGGCCTGCCCGAATGGTTGTATATTCAAGTTCTTCATTAATAAAGATCAGGTGGATCGATTTCCACCTTTTATTTATTAAAATAATAAATAATTTTAAAAAATAAATAAATAAATAAATAAAAGAAGATACAAGGAGTATTCCATTCTGCACACCATACAAACAAACATGCCCCCGTCTAAAATACCATCCAATCAACTGGGCCTTCTTCTTACCACCCCCCATTCCCGCGTAATCTAGATTAACCAAGCCCCTGATCTCCCAAGAGAGTTCTTCTGTTTGTTTGTTTTTTTTTTTTTTTTGCTGGAGAGCTTCTTGGAGATGTTTTCTCCCTAATTCACAAGATCTTAGAGGTACTTCTCATTTGAATATATGGTATATAAGAAAGGTTGGCAACAAACCCACTCTTGCGAATTTTTTTCCAAGCTTCTTTGAAGCCTCGCTCAGTTTAACACCTGAAACAATAGGCCATGCATCATGTGGAGTTATAAAACAAAATTAGAAACTTCTAGCAAACAAAGGGATTCCATCAAACTTTTGAACTAAAAATGAAAAAAGAATTGCAGTTGACAATGGACATTGCTCACCAAAGAGTTCAAGGCCTTTCACAATTGTGACACATTTGCGTTTATTTCGAACAACCTTTTCGATTACAACTTCTTGTTTCTCCTACAACAAACATTGGCATTTCAATGAAGAACAGAAACTGATGGAACATTACTAATTCAAATATGAATGACTGGAGTATTAGTCTCAATATAAAATGATGAAAACTCAACAATTACGAAGTTGGCAATGGCAAAAGAAAGATTGATAGCATGAAGTCATCATATCGAATCATAACCCCGACAAGTTCATGTTGCTATCTGGTTTGGAATAGTATTTTTATTCTGCAATAAAAAGCCATTCCTAAACAAGAATAAACAAATGCACATCACAAATCAATTAATCGTTAAAACTATAAATCCAGAATGTTCAGATGAGTTAATCATAGAACAAAACTACTCAAACAACCATGAAGCTATATAATCAATTAACCGTTGAGTAGCAGCAGAACAAAAATCAGCTACCAATAATGCTCTGAAACTGACTGTGATTAACACTGAAATCATATAACAAAACTACTCAAACACACCCATTTTTATTTTTATTTTGTATTTATACACCTCATTTAGCAGCGCCCTGTTTTGCTCAGTGCCGGTACAATGTGACTCCGAAAGTGCCGACTAATCCCCTTTTTGTTGTAGTGATATGAATGAACAGTCATTTTTATACTTGTTAAAGACTATTTCAGAGCAAATGAAGAGAACTTGAGAGAACCCATCTACTAACTTCATCTTTTTTATTACACAAAGACTGTTTTATTGGCAAATGATAAAAAATTCCATTTCACATTACCATGGAGAGGAAAAGGAAATGACCCCTTACCGAGGAAGTCGTAGGAAAAGAAAACTGATTTTCGGAAACCACTGGAACCATCACATCAGGTGACAGTATTCTTTCCTCTGTTGTTGTATCCCATTTTCCAACAATCCAAACAGATCCTATTCCAAATTTGGCCCATGGATAACAAAATAGACAGGCTATTCCAAGAGATGACTTCTTGTCAGCAATGGAGTTAGCTTCACTCAGAAGCTTACACCCTTAAAGCAGAACATCTTTTCAAAATCTCTTGTTTTCCTAACTCATACAATAGAAGCTCTCTTTAACTGATTCTGAAAATATCAAAATTACAAACCTGAGAAAAGAAGATACATAAATCACATCAACCATCCAATTGATAGGCTAGCTCTTTGGAGGCCCATGGTCTAAAAATTGCATGATTGCATGTTCCTAACCGTCGTATCAATAGGACCACACTCTTCACCAAAAGAAAAGATCCAAACAATGATGATTGTGAAGATGACATATTGAAAGGAGATGATCCTATTAATGAGGTTTGCCACTTTACCAAATAGTCCAATGACCCGACCCACTTAAAATTCATTTGGCCCACCCCATTAATTACTATACCGGGGTCGAGTTGGGTAGGGTTCAACCTGAGCCTCGCCCATTTTCTAACCCAAAGTTTAGCCCATTTAGCTTGGCCCAATCCTCCTTAATATATATATATATATATATATATATATATATAGATATATATATATATATATATATATATATATATATATATATATATATATATATATAAAAAACCAAAACAAAACTCTTAAATGGAATATTTCGACGTGTTTGCCTCTTTTCCTTTGAATATGGACCAACAATCAAATGGTACATTTTAATTGGATTTTTCTTTTTATTTTTTGCCATCTCCTTTCCACAGAGAGGACCATCATATAAAACGGTTTGAGACATCAAAAGGGCCCAATTCAATGGCTATATGGCAATAAGTCGGGATGTATTCCAGCAAACCTCAACAAGAAACAGTGACATTAGATTTTTTTTATTTTTTATTTTTTAAAAGAAATTCAAGGTTTCTAACTGTTCCACTAACCCAATTTTATTAAATGAATAATAAGAGCAATTTCCAAACAAGAAGAGTGGCACCTACATTTAAAACAAGAATCCTTCGGTCCTGATTTTCTTACTTGGAATTGTTATGTAAGTTCATCTGTCCCATGAGTAAGGACCAGAGATAGAGCTATTTTGATCAACCTCAATGGACGAAAAGGTTGCTATCCGTTTAGTTGCCCATGGCCAACCTATCATGCGTGTATGCCATCTTGGCCGTTGAAAAGGTTGGCCTCAAGTTGAAGATCGTTGTGAGAAAAAAGCATAAAAATTGTTAAAACAGAGACATTTCATCAAACACATGTTGTGCACACCTTAAACATTCACAACAAATGATGAATGGCAAGACTATTCTATATCTGCATCCATTGTATAAATGGCATACATCTATAAAAACCCAAACCATCTAGATCATTGGTCCCATTGTTTACCAGAAATGGCCGGGGACGAGGTGAAGGGTGGGGGCTGCTGGCCTCACTTAGAGTGGTGAAGATGACGCTGGAGAGGATGCGTCGTTGCTGGAGACGATGCGTCGTTGCCGTAGAGGGAGAGATAGATCGAGAGAGAGATAGAGATCGAGAGAGACAGGTGATCGAGAGGGAGACGGAGATGCAGATCGAGAGAGACAGGGAGATCGAGAGAGATAGAGGGAGATGAGGGTTTTGGGGCGCACTTGGAGGGAGAGGAGATCGAGAGAGACGGAAGGAGAGGGAGATGTGAAGAGGGAGAGGAGAAAAGGGTTTTTGGGGATTATCGGGCGGGAGCTGCTAGGGGGAGAGAGAGAGAGAGAGAGAGAGAGAGAGAGAGAGAGAGAGAGAGAGTCGGGGTGGGGAGAGTGAGAGAGTCGGGCGGGGAGCTGCTGGGGTTTTTTATTTATTTATTTTATATATATATAGCACAGGCTTGCCAGCGCCCGTCACTACCTAGCGCCGGTAGAGGATAATCTCCACCGTCGGTTTTGCCCTTTATTCGTGTAGTGTGGAAGCAAAGAAACAACCAATAAACATATATGCTCCACCAAAGAGTTTCTATGATATTCCTATGAGGTTATAAGTCTGTAATGGTGGGACTCATAGTTCTAAGATCCAAACTACTGATAGGCCCCAATTTGGATGGCTCATGCATTAATTATTCTCCTAATTAGATATACTAACCTTTTTGGTGGCTAGCCGATAGACGATCAGAGGAAAAAAGGAAGCGAACCAATTGTGCATATTCGACAAAGAAAGCCGGTAAATTCAATGGCTAGGATTTTCCAATCTTATGTGGGGCATTTAGTGGGTAAGACATCACATTGATGGCTTGAATTGTAAAGCTGTGAAACCCTTCCAAACAAACGCCTATCTTTTGCACCATAGTCATATTACCGTTGATCGTTTGATACAATTACGTATTAGATACTCCTTTTAAAATGTTTGTTGTTTTTTGGGGGAAACTGTTTATCAACTGATGCCCCGTGCCACTATCACACTGACTCCTCGTGAGTCTTGCTGCAGATGGTTTTCATGATGTTTGAGAGAATCCACCCCATTCACAAGTTTGACATGTTGTGCGACCCACATGTGGGTTCGATCAGACTCGATTTTTGAGCCTGTACCTTAATATTAGATGGCCAAACTAGTGAATGAGTTGGATTTGTCACAAACATCATAAAAGTGGGCCTCACCAAGATTTGATAACAATTAATGCCCTTTCACATCTCTCACTCCACGTTAGATTCATTGGGAGATGATCCTTGTGATTATAAGGTCCACTATGTTCTTTGATATATATCCTAGCTATCCACCATTTCCCTCATAAATTTAAGGCAAGGCTAAAAAATTATCCAGTTATGAAGCTCAAGTGGGCCACATGGCATGTAAAAGTGCATATTGAATGCAAACCTTTCAAATTGTCAATTGCCATAGAAATTTTAGATTATGGACAAAATCAAGTGGTTACATTCAACCCATTTTGAATTACCTTCTCAACAGTTGGAAATACTATTTTAACAATTTGGATGGACTAAAAGCATTAAAAAAAATAACTATATATTGATAGTTTCAATGGTTGTAAGCTAGTGACCACTTTTTTCTAGGGACTCACCTGTGCATTCAGTCTTCTTAGATTTTTGATTTACGCCCTAAAATAAGATGATGAAATGGTGGACGGTTTGGATATGCGACAAGCATCACAAAAGTGGGCCCCACTAAGATTTAAAAGATCATGATGCCACTCTTTGGTGTAACATTTCATTGGACTTAAATTGCACAATGTAAAACACAGCACCTTAGTTATGAACGTGTTTGTATGATGGGATATGGTTGCCGTGATTAAGGGTCACACCATGTTCTTTACAAGAAATCTGAGCCACCCACCATTTCCCTCATATGATTTTAGGGCTTGGGCTCTGAAATGATTTAGATGCAAAGCTCAGGTGGAAAATATGACAAATAAAAGTATATATTGAACATATTTCATGGGGCTAAAGAAATTTAATTTAGATCAGGTATAAAAATTTAGTGGTTACATTCAGCCCATTGGGAATGACTTTCTGAACAGCTGGAAATATCATTTCAACGGTTTAGATGGCTTATAAAAATGAACCATTAATAAATTCAATGTTAATAAACTACCAACCTACCTTTTCCTGTCATAGGACCTAATTGTGCATTAGAACTACTTGATTTTGGGTCATGGACTAAAATAAGATGCGAAAATAGTGGACTTTTTCCTATCGTGCGACTTACCTCTGCTTCGAATTTGAGACAAGCATCATTGTAGGTCCACAGCAATCGTGCAGTTCCAAAGTCAGAGACACTAGCCTCAAGTTCTGAATTCAACAGAACATTGTTGCTTGATAGGTCTTGATGGACAATTGGCAGGGTAGGACAATTGGCAGGGTACATGTAAGATAAAGCATGGGCCACACCTTTGATAACATTCACCCTCAGAGTCCAATCCAACTGTGCAGCTCCATCGTTGCTTAGGATGCTTGCCAATCTTCCCCTTTCCATGTACTCGTAGACTAGAAATGAGAATCGATCATGGGAACAGAAGCTATAAAGTTTCATAATGTTGTGATGGCAGATTTCCATTAATGCTTTTATCTCATTCCTAAAACTTCTTTGATCAGATTGATACCCGCCTCCGAGTGGGTGAAGTTTCTTCACAGCTACTATTTGGCCTCCTGGTATATTTGCTTTGTAAACTTTCCTGTACGCTCCAGTTCCAATGCAGTATTTGTCATCAAAACCATCTATTGCCTCCGCATGCAATGTCTTCAAACGTGGCAATCTCATCATAATTCCATGTTGAAAATGTATTTCCTCTACCCATTTCAAGAACCCCTTTCTATATTCTTCTTCTTCTTCCTCTTTGATAATAAATGGAAGAAATTATGCAAATGATTAGAAATAAAAGAAACAATACTGAGAAGAGAAGAACAATGAGGATCACAACTTTGTCGCCTTTCCTTGCATCACCATGACTTATTAAAGAGGCATTGCAAGGTTGCAAACCTTGCACTTCACCACATAAGCCTTTGTTTTGTATGAATGCCTCTGCTGAAGCCTTCTGAAAGGCTTTGCTGCTAGGAAGAGGACCTTCCAAAGCATTGTATGAAAAATCAATGGATTGTAAGCTGACCATCCCTTCCAAAAGAAGGCGGAATGGAACCTCACAACATGTTGTGAGAGAGGTTTAAATTTTCCAGACTAACCAATTTCGCGAGTTGTGGAGGTATCTTTCCATTGAGGGAGTTATGACTTAGATCTAGTAAGCCCTGTAGGTATACTAGCACTACACCAAAAAGGCCATTTAGGAACAGGTATGTCTTTGCTTCTGACCCTCACTCCCAACCTTAAGACCCTCTCTCCCTGTCTCCCGCACCCCATTCCCAACCCTCCCTCTTGATCTCTCTCCCTCTCTCCCTCTTTCCCGCTCCCCATTCCCAACCCTCCCTCTCGAGGGCAGAAGCTTCTTTCTCTCCCTTCTCTCTTGCTCGCTGGCAATAGAAATTAGGGTTTGGGAAAATGGCAGCAAACAAGGGCAAGAAATCCAAGGTTACAAAAAGAGGAGATGAAGATGATTCAGATCACATCGATGGAGAGCTCGTTCTCTCCATCGAGAAGCTTCGAGAAATCGAAGACGAGCTTGAAAAGATCAATGAGGAAGCAAGTGATAAAGTGCTGGTAGTGGAGTAGAAGTACAGTGAGATAAGTAGGCCCATCTATACCAGACGGAATGATATCATTCATTCCATTCCTGATATTTGGTTAACTGCGTTTTTGAGCCACCCTGCACTCTGTGATCTTCTGAATGAGGATGACCTGAAGGTTTTCGAGTACTTACTTTTTTTAGATGTTGAGGATTTCAAAGACGTTAAATCAGGATTTCAAAGACGCTTAACTTCTCTCCTAACCCTTATTTTAAAGATACAAAGCTTACAAAGACGTTTTCCTTCTCTAATGATAGAATTACAAAGATAACTGGTACTGCAATCAAGTGGAAGGAGGGTATGGATATTGTTAATGGTGTTGCTCATGCGAAAAAAGGGAGCAAGCGACCCTTTCTGATCGGATTTTTTGTCCCGTGCTCGACCAGTCGTGAGCCTCGCTCGACAGGTCGAGGGCTGGTGCACGACCAGTCGTGGAGTCGAGTCATGGCACGACTCAAAGTCCAACGACTGTGGACTATTTTTCTCCTGGGTACTCGACCAGTCGAAGGAGGATCTCGACCAGTCGTGGGTGACGCTCGACCGGTTGTGGACTCGGTACGACCAGTCGAGGTTACGCAGATTCGTTCCGCAATTTTGCGGGAATTTCATGTCGCAAGTCCTTTCGCAACTGGGATGCGGAAAGGAGTTTCCTAAAACTTTAAATAGGAGGTACCTAGGGCTTTCTAGGTATGACAAGAGGGTTTCTTAAAGCTATACAGGGGATGTACTAAAGGGTTTAGGGCTATGAAAGGTGAGAGAGAGAGGAAAAGAGAGAGAGGAAGCTTATAGAAGGGAGATTATGCTCGTGGAGGTTATCTACTTCACAATCTATATCTCAGTGCTTTTATGTCCTCGTAATCGGTGAGATCTCTATGTTTTCTTTATTTTTCTCATTGTTTATCCACTCTTGCGTGAGTGAAGAAGGTTGTAACGTTCTACTTCATAATGGATTGTTGATCTGGACGAGGTCCCGTGGTTTTTACCTCTTTGAGGGTTTTTCACATAAAAATCTCTTGTGTGGTGTGTGGTTTATGCTTTGATTTATTTCATTGCTTTATTATTCCATAATTCTGGTTTGTTTCGGGAGGCTAGATCCTAAGGTTTTGTGCACGGTCCCCAATAAAGTGGTATCAGAGCTTAGTTCATTGAACGGGTAGGATTAGTTTTAAATTATGGAAGGTGGCTCATCAAGGATGATTAGCCTCAATGGTTCTAACTGGACCATATGGAAGGCTAAGATGGAGGACTTGCTTTATTGCAAGGACTTATATTCTCCAATTTTATGCATATCAGCAAAATCTAAGGATATGTCTGATGATGATTGGAAGAAGATAGACCGAAAGGCGGTGGGGTTTATTAGACAATGGTTGGATGATTCTGTGTTCCACCATGTGTCTACAGAGACCTCAGCCGCTAGCCTATAACTGAAATTAGAAGGGCTGTATGAGAGGAAGATAGCTAGTAATAAAAATTTTCTGATAAGGCGACTTGTGAATCTCAAGTTCAAGGATTGTGGTTCTATGATCGAGCACATGAATGAGGTCAGAAATATAGTGAACCAACTCTCCTCTATGAAGATAGTCCTGGATGATGAATTGTAGGCTTTGCTATTGCTTAGTTCATTGCCTGACAGTTGGGAGACATTGGTGGTGTCTCTAAGTAACTCTGCGCTAGACGGAAAGATATCCATGGAATAGGTAACCAATTGTCTCTTCAATGAGGAGACAAGGAGGAAGTCTCAGGGGTCTACTCAGCAAGAGGCCCTTGTGACACAGGAACGGGGGAGAGGAAAGAACAGGAAGGGCGGGAAGGCCCGAGATAAATCAAGGGGCAAGTCGAGTAACAGAAAAGATGTTGAATGTTGGAATTGTGGCTAGAAGGGCCACTATACGCATGAATGTCATAAGGCTAAAAACGACAAGAAAAGAAAAGGGAAGGAAGATGAATCAGATTCCACTGCGGTCGCTTCAGATGGCGACGTTGTAGTTATTCTTTCAGTAGATCATGATATATGTCTCACGGCTATGAGTCAGGACATCGACTGGGTGATAGACTCAGGAGCTTCTTTTCATGCGACTCCACGTAGAGACTTCTTCACAAGCTACAAGTCAAGTGACTATGGAACTGTAAAGATGAGAAATTCTGGCTTATCGAAGATCGTAGGGGTCGGTGATATTTGTGTGAAGAGCGATGTGGGCTACACATTGGTTCTCAGGGATGTGAGGCATATCCCAGACCTTCGCCTCAACTTGATGTCGACGGGAAGGTTAGATGATGATGGCTATGAAAGCCAGTTTGCTGGTGGGCGCTGGAAGCTCATCAAGGGTTCATTTATCGCAGTCAGAGGAAAGAAGTATTGCACCCTTTACAAGGAAAGTGTCAGTGTGTGCAAGGGTGGGTTAAACGCAGCTGAAGATTCAACTATTGACATGTGGCACAGGCGTCTAGGCAAGATGAGTGAAGAAGGGCTTCAGGTACTAGCAAAGAAGCGGCTCCTTCCAGACATGACAGGTACACATCTCAAAACTTGTCTTGATTTTTTATCAGGGAAACAACATAGAGTTTCATTTATTAAATTTCTCATGTTAATAAAGTGCATGGATTAGATTTGGTTTATTCTGATGTTTGTGGTCCCATAAGGAAAAAAACCTTGGGTGGGGCATTGTATTTTGTCACTTTATAGATGATGCATCTAGGAGGGTTTGGGTTTATGCTTTGAAATCCAAGGACGAGGTCTTTGGTGTCTTTAAATTATTTCATGTTATGGTCGAGAGAGAGATAGGTAGATCATTGAAGTGCATCCGCACTAACAATGGTGGTGAATACATTGGCGACTTTCATGAGTACTGCAAGTCCCTGGGTATACGGCATGAACAGACTGTTCCCAAGACCCCTCATCATAATGGTGTAGCTGATCGAATGAATCGCACCATTGTTGAGAGAATTAGATGCATGTTATCTCATGCGAAATTGCCCAAGACGTTCTCGGGAGAAGCAATGCACACGACGGTGTATTTGATAAACAGGTCTCCATCAGCCCTATTGAATGGAGAAGTACCTGAGAAGGTGTGGACTGGACAAGATTTATCGTACAGTCATCTCAGAGTGTTTGGATGCAGGGCATCCGTTCACGTACCAAAGGACGAGAGGTCCAAGCTCGATTTGAAGATCAGGCAGTGTGTGTTCTTAGGGTACGGTGATAAAAAGTTCGGTTACAGATTGTGGGATCCGACTGAGAAGAAGCTCGTCAGGAGCAGAGATGTGGTTTTCTTTGAAGATCAGTGTATAGAAGACATTGGTAAGCCAAAGAAGAACCAACCTAATTCAGGTGAGCTAGAAGATATGGATCCAGTTATTCCTCCTATGGTTCCTGATGACGGAGGAGTACAACAAGGTGCAGAGGATGAGGGAGTTCCTTCAGAAGATGGACCAAGGGAGCAGCCCCACTTGATCCACCTATTGAGCCACAGGTGAGGAGGTCATCTAGGGACAGACAGTCGTCCAAGAGGTACTCGCCACATGAGTACATTATGCTGACTGATGGGGGAGAGCCAGAAGATTATTCTGAGGCCCTAGCCGACGAGCATAAGGGGGAGTGGTTGAAAGCTATGCAAGAGGAGATGGAATCCTTACATAAGAACCACACCTATGATATGGTGAAATTGCCTAAGGGCAAGAAAGCTTTGAGAAACAAGTGGGTGTTCATAAAAGAAGGTTGAACAGAAAAATTCACAGACGAGGTTCAAGGCCAGACTTGTAGTAAAAGGGTTCGGTCAGAGGAAAGGCATAGACTTCGAGGAGATATTCTCACCAATGGTGAAGATGACATTCATACGGGTGTTGCTTGGGTTGGTGGCTAGCATGGATCTGGAGATAGAGCAGTTAGATGTTAAAACTGTCTTCCTCCATGGTGACCTGGAAGAAGAGATCTACATGCACCAATCAGAGGGGTTCGAAGTCAATGGCAAAGAGCATATGGTGTGTAGGCTGAGGAAGAGCTTATATGGACTGAAACAAGCTCCACGACAATGGTACAAGAAGTTTGACTCGTTTATGTTAAAACATGGGTATGACAGAATAGAGTCGGACCACTGTGTGTTCACGCGCAAGTTCTCAAATAGTGATTTCTTAGTTCTGCTGTTATACGTTGATGACATGCTCATAATGGGAAAAGACATCAAGAAGATCGACAGGCTGAAACAGAATTTGGGCAAGTCTTTTACGATGAAAGACTTGGGCCCGGCTAAACAGATCATAGGAATGGATATAGCCCGTAACAGAAGCAGCAGGAAGCTTTGCCTGTCACAAGAGCGATATACTGAGAAAGTCCTAGAGTGGTACAGTACTCCACTGGTTGGTCTCTTCAAATTGAACGACAAGTAATGTCTTAAGACGAAGGCAGAGGTGGAAGAGATGCAGAAGATACCCTACGCGTCAGCTGTAGGAAGTTTGATGTATGTTATGGTGTGTACACGCCCAGACATAGCATATGCGGTTGGTGTTGTTAGCCGGTATCTTGTCAATCCTGACAAAGAGCATTGGGCAGCGGTGAAATGGATACTGCGGTATCT
Source organism: Magnolia officinalis (assembly GCA_021015155.1). Classification (NCBI taxonomy): domain Eukaryota; kingdom Viridiplantae; phylum Streptophyta; class Magnoliopsida; order Magnoliales; family Magnoliaceae; genus Magnolia; species Magnolia officinalis. The sequence continues at coordinate 39,024,704 of JAJHSJ010000018.1, read as the reverse complement.
AAGAGACTCATCCAGGTTGAGCCTATGCTACGGTGACGGTATACCTGTATTAGAGGACTACACAGATGCAGATATGACAGGTGACATAGACTTCAGGAAGTCTACATTGGGGTTCATGTTCCCATTTGCAGGGGATAGATTTCTTGACAGAGCAAGCTACAAAAGTTCATAGCATTGTCGACGACAGAGACCGAGTACATTGCAGTCATAGAGGCATGTAAAGAGATGCTTTGGATGAAGAGGTTCCTACAGAAACTTAGCCTGAAGTAGGAAGAGCACGTGGTCTATTGCGATAGTCAAAGTGTTATACACTTGAGCAAGAATCCAAGTCAGCATTCCAAGTCGAAGCACATAGAGATTCGGTATCACTGGATCAGGGATACTTTGGAACAGAAGGTGTTACAGCTTGAGAAGGCCACACGGACGATAATGGGTCAGACATGAGACCAAAGCTTTGCTCAAGGGCAAGATTGAGGTTTGTAGAAACCTGACTGGCTTGAAGAAGGTAAATCCCCCGTGGGACAAAAAGGGAGAGATTTTATGGGATTTTTTGTCTCATGCTCGACCGGTCGTGAGCCTCGCTCGACCGGTCTAGGGCTGGTGCACAACCAGTCGTGGAGTCGAGTTATGGCACAACTCAAAGTCCAGCGACTGCGGACTATTTTTCTCCGGGGTGCTCGACCAGTCGAAGGAGGATCTCGACCGATCGTGGACTCGGTACGACCAGTCGAGGTTACGTAGATTCGTTCCACGATTTTGCGCGGATTTCGTGTCACAAGTCCTTTCGCAACTGGGACGCGTAAAGGAGTTTCCAAAAACTTTAAATAGGAGGTACCTAGGGCTTTCTAGGTATGACGAGAGGGTTTTATAAAGCTTTACAAGGGATTTGCTAAAGGGTTTAGGGCTATCAAAGGTGAGAGAGAGAGGAAAAGAGAGAGAGGAAGCTTATAGAAGGAAGATTATGCTCGTGGAGGTTATCTACTGTGCAATCTATATCTCAGCACTTCTATGTCCTCGTAATCGGTGAGATCTCTCCGTTTTCTTTGTTTCTCTCATTGTTTATCCACTCCTGCATGAGTGAAGAAGGTAGTAACATTCTACTTCATAGTGGATTGTTGATCTAGACGAGGTCCCGTAGTTTTTACCTCTTTGAGGGTTTTTTCATGTAAAAATCTCTTGTGTGGTGTGTGGTTTATGCTTTGATTTATTTCATTGCTTTATTATTCTATAATTCTGGTTTATTTCGGGAGGCTAGATCCTAAGGTTTTGTTGCGCAGCACGCCAACAACGCAGTGAGCCTAGATCCAATCTAAGGCCTCACCCACAAACGATAGACAGGAAGAAATATAAACTAGAAATAGATCAAAGCAATCCAAAACAAACCACAAGACAAGATATACGTGGAAAAATACCAAACTAGGGTAAAAAACCACGGATGCAAAATTTCACTATGAAGAGAAATGAAGATTACAAGGCAATATACTAACCTCTCTCTTGGAAGTACAGAGAAAATCCCTTGCCCACACCTTAGAATAATTTCCTAGAATTCACCTTAACCTAGAATAGCCCTGGGGACCCCAATTTATAGTTTTGGCAACTTCCCTTTCCCTATCCCAGTTGCGAAAGGACTTGCGACACGAAATCCGCGAAACTCCTTTCGCATCCCAGTTGCGAAAGGACTTACGACACGAAATCCGCGAAACTCCTTTCGCATCCCAGTTGCGAAAGGACTTGCGACACGAAATCCGCGCAACCTCGACTGGTCGTGGGCGGCCCCAGATGTGGCTCCACTTCTCAACAATCTCCCACTTGGAAACACATCTCCATAAACCTTTGTCTTCTTCATCCGGAGTGCACCACCTCCCCGTCTTCAAGCCTGAAGACCAATCAAAGCTGAACAGAGCTTCAGCTTCTCCCTTGTGACCGCCTTGGTCAGCATATCCACAGGATTCTCACTTGTATGAATCTTCTCCAGAGCAATCGATCCATCTTCCAGTAACGAACGTATGAAGTGATATCTGATGGCAATATGCTTGGTCCTTGAATGAAAGGCTGAATTCTTAGCCAAGTGTATTGCACTCTGACTGTCACTATATAGCTTGCAATCTGCTTGCTTCTTACCCAACTCTTCCATAAACCTTGCATCCACACCATCTCTTTGCATGCTTCTGTAACCGCAACATATTCTGCTTTTGTCGTACTGATAGATACTATCTTTTGTAACTGAGAGACCCAACTGACTGCAACACTACCCAGAGTAAAAACATAACCCGTAGTGCTTCTTCTGCTGACGATATCTCCTGCCAAATCTGAATCCACGTAGCCTTGTAACTTGATTTTCGATCCACCATAACACAGCCCTACGTCCTTAGTACCTACCAAGTACCTAAGGATCCACTTCACAACTTCCCAATGTTCCTTCCCGGGGTTGTTCATGAACCTGCTAACAACTCCCACTGCTTGAGCAATGGTGAGCACGGGTCGGGCGTCGTGCTCACCATAACATACATGAGACTCCCAATAGCTGACACGTATGGGACTTTAGCCATGTAATCTTGTTCCTCCTGCGTCTTTGCACCTTGCTCCTTAGATAGCTTGAAGTGGTTGGCTAATGGAGTGCTAACCGGCTTAGCACCTCCCATATTGAATCGATCAAGTACCTTGGCTATATACTCTGCCTGTGACAAAACTAATTTCTTATTTTCCCTGTCACGCTTTATTCTCATGCCTAGGATTTGTTTTGCAGCTCCTAAATCCTTCATGGCAAATTCTCTAGACAATTGTCTTTTGAGATCTGAGATGTCCTTCATGCTTGAGCCAGCCACAAGCATATCATCAACGTACAGAAGAAGGATGATGTATAACGTATCAAACTTCTTCAAGTAACAATAATGGTCTGCATGACATCTCCTAAAACCGTTTCCCGACATGAAACTATCGAACTTCTTGTACCACTGCCTCGGGGCCTGCTTCAGGCCATATAGACTCTTCTTCAATCTGCACACCTTGTTCTCACTACCTGGTGCCACGTATCTTGTCGGCTGATGCATATATATCTCTTCTTCAAGGTCCCCATGAAGAAAGGCTGTCTTAACATCTAGCTGTTCTAGATGTAAGTCCTCTGAAGCCACTATACTCAAGACCATACGAATCGTAGACATTTTTACTACCGGTGAAAATATTTCAGTGAAATCGATACCTGCCTTTTGTTGAAACCCTTTCATAACCAATCTGGCCTTGTACCGTTTCGAACCATCGTGCTCCTCCTTCAGTCTGTAAACATACTTGTTATGAAGAGCTTTCTTACCCTTGGGTAGAGTGACTAGCTCCCATGTACGATTAGACTCAAGAGAGTCCATCTCATCATCCATGGCCTGCTCCCACTTAACCCGTATATCTGACTGTAACGCCTCTTCAAAACACTCTGGCTCACCATTATCTGTTAGTACTAGATAATGTAAGGAGGGTGAGTATCGGACCGTGGGTCTCCTCTCCCGAGTAGACCTCCTCACAACTGGTGTATGCGGTTCTGCCTCATCATGTGGCACTGTAACACCCATGTCCGGTAACTCTTCCAACTCTACGAATTCCTTTTTCTCGGCCTTATTTTCCTACAAACTGTCCTTATGCATCACTTTTTCATTAAAGACTACATCCTTGCTTCTGATGATTTTTCTATTTTCTGCATCCCAAAACCTATAGCCAAAATCATGTTGCCCATAGCCTATAAACGTGCACCTCCTGGACTTCGCATCCAGCTTGTTTCTGTGCTCTGCATCAGTGTGAACATATGAAGTGCAACCGAACACTCTGAGATGTGCAAGGTTCAGTTCTTTCCCAGTCCACGCTTCTTCTGGTAGCCCACCATCCAATGGTGCTGAGGGACTTCTATTGATGAGATATGCGGCAGTATTCACAGCATCTGCCCAAAAGGTCTTGGGCAACCCTGCATGTAACCTCATGCTCCGGCGCGCTCAAGGATGGTCCTGTTAATGCGCTCAGCCACACCATTCTGCTGTGGTGTCCCTGGAATCGTTTTCTGATGTTTGATTCCATTTGTTGCACAATACTCCTCAAACCTCTTATCACAATACTCTCCCCTATTGTCAGATCTGAGACACGTTACTGTTTTACATGTCTCATTTTCTACCATAACTTTCCACTTCTTAAATACATCAAATATATCAGATTTATGTTTTAAGAAGTAGACCCACAGTTTTCTACTAGCATCATCAATAAAGGTAACAAAATAACGTGAGCCACCAAGAGATAATACCTGTGCCGGTCCCCACACATTAGTGTGTACAAGCTCCAACAGATGTGTCTTTGGAGCGCGTCCCGTCTTCTTGAAGCTTACCCTCTTTTGCTTGCCATATACGCAGTCCTCGCAGAATTCCAAGTCAATAGACTTCAGCCCTGGTAGCTTCCCTTTTGCAATAGCACTTTTATCCATTTCTCACTCATATGTCCCAGCCTTTGATGCCATAACTGCCCATTCACTCCAGTTGATGCGACTGCGAGTGAACTATACGATCCTGAAGTCACGTACAAAGTACCTTCCTTTTTGCCTCGAGATATTACCAAGACACCTTTTGTCGTCACATAACCGGTATCAGCCAACTGTCCCACTGAGATCAGATTACGTTTCAAACCTGGTATATGTCTGACATCCTTCAATTTCAAGACCGTTCCGTCTTTCTGATTTACATGAACATCTCCTTTTCCAACAATATTGCATGGCTCATCATCACCCAGGTAGACTCTCCCAAAGTCACTTGACACATAATCACGCAGAACTTCCTTACACGAAGTAGCATGAAACGAAGCACCCGAGTCTATAACCGAAGACTCATTCCTCGCATCAAGAGACAAGATCAACGCCTCTGTGTCGCTCTCCTCAGACAGATTCACTGAATCTTTCCCACCTTGAGAGCTTCCTTCTTGTTTCTTGAGAGCCCTGCAATCACGTTTCATGTGCCCCTTCTTGCCGCAATGCCAACACCCGTCTTTGTCTTTCGGTCCCTTGGACTTATTCCTTGACTTAGTGTTTATTGCCTCCTTTGTTCAGCGATCTTCCTCTTCCTTCAATGTTTAGAGCATTCCCTGAATCCCCTGAAACTCCTGATGCCTTCCTTCTAGATTCTTCGCTGAAAATTAGACCGGCCACATCATCAAATTTCAGCTTTGTCGATCCTGAAGAATTGCTCAGAACAATCACCAAACCATCCCAACTGTCTGGCAAACTGGATAAGATCAATAATGCCCTGACCTCATCCTCAAAAGCAATGCCAACGGATTCCAACTGGCTCGTGACTGTATTGAACTCGTTTAGATGTTCAGCCACGCTCCCACCATCTGACATCTTCATGTTGAATAGCTGTTTCATAAGATGAACGTTGTTGGATGCTGAGGGCTTTTCATACATGGTGGCTAGGGCTTCCATTAATTCTTTTGTTGTTTTTACCTTGGATATATTGAAGGCGACACTCTTAGACAAAGAGAGTCGGATCGTTCCTAAAGCCTTCCTATCCAGTAAAAACCATTCATCATCTGTCAACTTTTCTGGTTTCTTCTCTTTTCCTCCTAGAGGTATATAGAGGTCCTTCTGATACAGATAATCCTCCATCTGCATCTTCCAGAAGGCAAAGTTTGAACCATCAAACTTCTCAATTCTAGTTTTCCCATCTTCTGCCATCGCTCCCAATAAAACTAAACCAATAGTTTTGATACCAGTTGTTGCGCAGCACGCCAACAACGCAGTGAGCCTAGATCCAATCTAAGGCCTCACCCACAAACGATAGACAAGAAGAAATATAAACTAGAAATAGATCAAAGCAATCCAAAACAAACCACTAGACAAGATATACGTGGAAAAACCCCAAACTAGGGTAAAAAACCACGGATGCAAAATTCCACTATGAAGAGAAACGAAGATTACAAGGCAATATACTAACCTCTCTCTTGGAAGTACAGAGAAAATCCTTGCCCACACCTTAGAATAATTTCCTAGAATTCACCTTAACCTAGAATAGCCCTAGGGACCCCAATTTATAGTTTTGGCAACTTCCCTTTCTCCATCCCAGTTGCGAAAGGACTTGTGACACGAAATCCGCGAAACTCCTTTCCATCCCAGTTGCGAAAGGACTTACGACACGAAATCCGCGAAACTCCTTTCACATCCCAGTTGCGAAATGACTTGCGACACGAAATCCGCGCAACCTCGACTGGTCATGGGCCGCCCCAGATGTAGCTCCACTTCTCAACAGGTTTTGTGCAAGGCCCCCAACACTTTCATGATGAAAGTTTCTTTAGCTGGTTTAGTGAAGTTCAGTAGCAAGATCTTTCAAAAGGGTTTCATGATGAGGTAGCTTGATAATTAAGAAAGATCTTCACTTTTCCCTCCTTTTCTACTGGAAATCTGTTGATTTTATGATTTTTTATAGCATTTTTATGGTTGCAGATTTTTTTCTTTTTTAATTCGATTCGATGTTGATTTCATCAGATTTAAAGGTTTACTTCTGAAATTCTTTGTTGTCGGGTTGTGTTCAAAGTCCGGTAGTGATTTGAGAGGAATGGATGACAGGATGGTCTCCTCTCTTAATAACCTGCAGAATCTGGACAACATCTCTTACCTCTCGCATAGAGAGGCTTCCGAGACTAACAAGATACTCATGGGCCTTCTCAACTTCAGTGTTGATCAGCAAATGGTTGGTTGTCCAGTTGCTTTGTGGTTCTGTATTGTCTTTGGTATTTTTCAATGGCTCTGACTTACTTATGAGTTTGTGATTGCAGGAGCTAATAGGCTTGAATGTCGCAATGTCAATAGTAGAGGTCGATTCTATTTACATATTATCTGATTAATTACTTGCCGTGATATTTCTGAGCACTTATTTATTACTTTTCATTCTTCTTGAAGCTAACAATTTAGTGTAAAACAAAAAAGAAGAAAGAAAAAGAAAGAACAAAAAGCTATGGCTTGTGAAATCTACTGATGTATGCATTTCTGTTTTGGCTTCATGAGTAATAAAATTTAATTTTCAGGGTGGTAACTATAAAGGGATAGATAAGGCCTTGTCTAGTCGACAGCTTTATGAAAATTTCATTTTGTGGGCATGCAGTTTTCGAAGACTCGTTTCATCTAAAACGTTGTTTTGATGACAGTATATATTTCTTATTTTTTCTTACAGCACTGTTTGGATGTCCAGAACGTGCCTGGCTATGAGGAAAGTGGATGTGAGGAAGAGACCATCCATATAAATCTCTTAGTATAGGGGATGGCCTGTCTGACGAGTGGACTGGCCTGATTTTTTGATCAATTTTCTATACTGAATGGTTTATCTGTTTTCGTTGAAGGGTGGTCTCCCTTATGAGTGGACTCTCTGATAGTCTAGTCGCCTTCATGGTTGAGCATACTTTTTTCATGTGTGCTATGTATAAATTGCAGGGAGAGGGTGTGTGATCTAGCAAAATTTCACCCATCTTTCTAGCAAGCTTTTACCGCCATTTTGAAAATGGTGGTGTCCCACCATACACATGCTTAATTTATGTTAATCTAGACCTTCCAAATTGCTGGCTCATTTGTGGATGGATCATACACAAAAAAATTACCCTGAATTTTCTCTATGATTTGAGCTACTTACCATTTCAAGTTATGCGCTTTATCCAAAATGTGCACTACAATTTGTATGGTCTGAATAGCCATACATGAATACTGCATGGAGGAGAGTCGATACCATTTTTTAAAATGGTGCCGACTCTTCCATTGGGACACTGGCTGATTATCTTAGCCATTCATTTGATGGACCACCATTTGTAAGGTTAGGAGCCCCATCAGTATTAAGCATTAAGGTATTCTACATCATTGGAACCCCAATTAGTATGATTTGGATGTTTGTATGTGCATGCCATGTGTGGTAGATGCAGATAGTGGTGAAACCAAAGCTTAGTTAAATTGTTAACCCTAAAACAGACATGTCACTGACAGTTACGAGTTAACTACCACATTGCTGTTGAAAACACTATAAAAAGTTATTTCAAGGATCTTCATGTAAAATCATTTCATTGAAATAGTCCTGTGGATGACATGTTTATCAATTCAAAATCATGTTTGTTTGAGACTATGGATGACCATTGATTGAGTTGAATGGTGGAATGGGATTCATGTAGCGACCCTATAGTTCTTGTTAGTTTAGTTTGTCTGTTCTAATATATATGTTCTTTGGCCCTTAATTGAGCTGTTCATTCTATTTCTTTATTGACTAGATCTTTTGGATCTTTTCGGTTCCGATTGTTCATGAACAGGGGGCAAAAATTCCCCATTTTGAAATGTTGAACTAGAATATTATATTATATTATTGATATTTAACTGGACGATATGCATGTTATACTCACCTCTTCAGTTTGTAAAGGTGGGAACAATGATTCTCTTGTCTAGGCTATTGGTTTGTTTGAGCCTGTTTCCAGCAAAATTCTTATAAAAACGGCTTGTAGGTGAAACTACAAGAAAAGGGGGCTTTTGCCTCATTTCAAAATCGTGGCTGAAAGGGTTAAAAACTGAGGCTTAGCCTCAGTTTTGCCTCAGTTATCCGAACCGAGGTTGGAAACGTTGTGGCTAAAGGCTTTAGCCTCAATTTTATCAAGCGAGGCAAAAAAGACTTCTATAGCCTCGGTTCTTCAAGTGAAGCTAAAAGAATATTTTAGCTTCGGTTGCCTTGAAATGAGGCTAAATCAAAATTTTAGCCTCCGTTGTTTCCAACCAAGACTAAATCTAAATTTTAGCCTCGATTCCCTACCACCGAAACTAAATCTATTTTTAACCTCAATACTCAAGAACCGAGACTAAAACCTTTAGTCATGGGAATTGTAGTCTCAATTTGGGTAACTGAGGCTAAAGATGAATTTAGCCTCTGTTAGCATCACCTAAGGCTAAATTCAATTTTTAACCTCAATTCAAAACAACAGAGGCTAAATTATCCATTTTAATTTATTTATAAACATGTGCATAATCATTCATTCATTCAATCAAATATAATCATTCAATTTAATCCATTCATAAAAGCACAATACCAATAATAAAAAAAAAAAAGTTATCCGTCTATTTAAAGTTTTCAAAACAAACTACAAATGCACCTAAGGAAACACACTCGAAAAACCAAAGTTTGGTATAATTGGGCTCATAACAGCTGACACGATTAGCTCTAATTGGCTAGGCCTCTCCTATCTATCCAGCTCATGTTGAAAAGCAGGTGTTGAAGTACACAAGGATGCAAACATCCAGAAGCCAAAGAAATCTCCTGCTGCAAAACAAATAATGGATGTTCATCACAACCAAGAGATACGTTGCAAGTCAAAATTGGCATCTAGTAAGAAGGCATGCTCTAGATTTTTACAAAAAGACTAATATATGCACATCTTTTGGAATCAGAAATTTAAAAATGTTACAAAAAATGAAATAACAACTAATATTGAAATTTGCTTTAACCATCCAAACAGGAATGTCGACTGATTTACATACTTGTTTCTACAATCAGCACACACCCTATTTTCTGGCAACCTCACAAGACCCTCCAATATCTGCACACAACAACAGTTAAAACCATGAGACATGATCTGGATTGCCAAACTACACTTACCCAGAAATGAAAAAATAAAAAGCTGCAACTAAGTTAAATTGAGGACCAAAGAGAGCTTAACAATCAGAGCTAGTGAAAAGGTGAGGTAAAAGCATGAAGAGCGGAAATTTTAAAGCTATGTTGTACAGAGTACGAGCATTTATACAAGATTTAAGGTACAACCAGATCAGTCAGACCTGTCCATTATATGTTCTAGTATCTCATATATACAAGCCAAAGTGGTGAGTTCCGATCACTGAGTCGGGATAGGAAACCAGTCAGTGGATTATATATTCAAAGAAGCTGTGTTTGTTTATAAACCGGACTCTGGGGGTTCTGCTGCAGCAATCCAACGAATGTTACAAGCACAATGAAGAAATCAAATTCAATAAGTGCGGAAATGAAGCTTTGAAATTAAAATTGCAAAATGCAAGCCAACATTGAGAGATCTAGCTAGAAACTCATCAGCGTAGGATGTTGAATCCTATTCTTGCTAATGTGTACGAGATCCACTCTGTTCATCAGGTGGGCCCCACCATTTATGCTCCATTGCTCAAAACCCAGGCCAGTCCAACGATCACGTCGATGACATATGTACATTGGATGTGGACCACTGTCATTTTCTCTAACCTTCCAATTTTTCGTTACTACATATTGGACCCGATTTGGACTTTTTCATCGGATGGGCCCCACCATTTATGGTGCAAAAACCAGGCTGGTCCACTCAGGTGGGTGACATCTATATATTGGATGTTGACCGGGGTCGTTTTCTCTAACCTTCCTAATTTTCTTTCCTACAGATTGGACCTGATCTCAACTGTTCATCGGGTAGGCCCACTGCATGCTTATGTTCTATGGCGCAGAAACCACGCAGGTCCACTCATCAGGTGGGTGACACTGTACATCGCAGTGGACCATGGTCATTTTCTCTAACCTTCCCATTTTCATCCGTACACATTGAACCCAATCCAGGTTGTTCATCAGGTGGACCCGACCATTAATGTGCCATGTTCCAAAAACCAGGCCAATCCAGACATCAGGTGGCTAACACATGTACATCAGATGTGGACCGCAATCATTTCACTAACCTTCCATGTTTCCTTCCGTACAAGGTGTACCCACCTGATTACTTTTGGGCCATGGCAAAGGCACAATGGGGCCCACCTGATGAACAACCAGGATCTTGTCAGAAATTCCACATTGTAAAATCGAAACAAAGAAAATATAGTTTCAAATTTTAAATTCACCCATCCATCCATTTCATATTCTAGGAGTATATAATCCATTATTGGTCTCCTTAAAGTAGACCCGAATGGGTGTGGGTTGCCCGGTCTACCCTCCACTACCGATCTTGGTGGTGTGTCAACGTCACCAAGTTTATGGTCCCCACTATGATACGTGTGTTATATCCACACCTTCCATCCATTTTTTCGAAATCATTAGAGGGCATGGGCCCAAAAATGATGAAGATCCAAGGCTCAAGTGGACCACACCACATAATAGAATGGAAACAATGTCGACACCCACCGTTGAAACCATACTACGGCCCACAAAAATGTTTATTTGCCATTCAACCTGTTTATGAGGTCACATATATGTAGATGAAAGGAAAAATACAAATATCAACTTCATCCAAGCTTTCAGGGCTCCTAAGTTCTCTCAGGAAGATGTTTCAGCTTGATCCGGCTGCCGATCCAGAAAAACCATAAAAAAAAAAAAAAAAAAAAAAAAAAAAAAACAATAAAAACAAGGGTTTCGATCTGCTCTCGCAAAGGCATCGAAGGCGATGGCCCCCAAGAGAGGTGGAAAAGCCCCAGTACCAGCCAAGAAGAAGCGTGAGAAGGTTGTGAATCCACTGTTTGAAAAGCGTCCAGAGCAGTTTGGAATTGGTGGTACATTACCACCGAAAAGGGATTTGCATAGATTTGTTAAATGGCCAAAGGTCATTCGTATTCAAAGACAGCGGAGGATTCTGAAACAACGATTGAAGGTCCCCCCCCCCCCCCCCCCCCCCCCCCCCCATGCAACAAATCTTTTCAAGATGCTACTCAAATATAGACCTGAAGACGAGGCTGCTAAGACGGAAAGACTTCTGAAACGAGCACAAGCTGAAGCTGAAGGGAAGACCGTGGAGGCAAAGAAGCCCATTGTTATCAAATACGGCCTCAATCACATCACCTACTTTATCGAGCAGAACAAGGCTCAGTTGGTGGTGATTGCTCATGACGTGGACCCAATTGTGCTTGTTGTCTGGCTTCCCGCTTTGTGCCGGAAAATGGAAATTCCTTATGCAATCATGAAAGGAAAAGCTCGTCTGGGAGCGATTGTCCACAAGAAAACGGCCACTGCCCTGTGTCTGACATCAGTGAAGAATGAAGATAAAATGGAATTCAGCAAGATTGTGGAGGCAATCAAGGCTAACTTCAATGACAAATTCGACGAGCACCGCAAGAAGTGGGGCGGCGACATCATGGGTTCATAGTCTCAGGCCAAGACCAAGGCAAAGGAGAGGCTCTTAGCCAAAGAAGCAGCACAAAGGATGACCTGATCAGCCACAGAACATGAAGGGGAGGAGGATAGAGCTTCTAGTAAGATTTGTTAGTGTTCATTTTATATTTTATACTTCCATTTTCAATCTTGTCAGCTTTGCATTATTGGAATTTTGTTTCAGTTTCACTTGATATACCAATTGAAACGAGTGAAAGGGGACACCACCCTTGATATTTTACTAGGAAAATGGTAATATCATATTATATACCATTGAAAGGGGACACCACCCTTGATATTTTATACCAATTGAAAGGGGACACCACCCTTGATTTCATATTATATCATATTTTACTAGGAAAACGGTAATATCATATTATACCAATTGAAACGAGTGAAAGGGGACACCACCCTTGATATTTTACTCGGAAAAATATGTGCATGAAATCCACATGGACCATTATATTTCTTATCCCACTTTAGGCCTAGGCCGAAAATATCATATTATTCTTTGATTCAAATGTACCACCCAAAGAAGCAGTTGGGACAGAGATATCCAATGATGATTAATTTCTTGTAGGGCCTATCGTTGATGATTATATAAAATCCACTCAACCCTTAGACGCAGCCCTAAACCAGGGATGGATCTTTTTCTATTGCCCTAGTTCTAAAATTAGGTCACTCACCTGGTGGACAGCGGATATGGGAAATCCATTTGTGTGGGGTTCGTCCAATACGGCCAGCCTCCTGCTGTCATGAGAAGCCGGTTATGGTGGGGAGCAGATTACGTATCACCTTACCATGTGGAGCCCACCTTGATGAATGTGTTGTATATCCACCACGCCCATCCATTTCCTCAGCTCATTTCAGTACGTTATCCCAAAACTTAATTAGATCCAAATCTCCGGTTGACCACACCATGGAAAATTAGTGAATAAACATTAAAAACTTTTTCTATGCTGCAACGGTTTTGGATAAAACTGATCCTTATATTTTCTTTCTATCCTTAGAGTGCGTTTGGCGCATGGTATTAGATGGGATTAGGTGGGATGGAATTGCATTTGGTCCCGTGTCAATTCCACTCAATGTTTGGGAAGAATGGAAAAGCTTGGAATTAGATTAGATGGAATTGTATTGGGTCCGTGTCAATTCCACTCATCATTAGCAAGTTGTGTAGGTCCCACCATGATGTGTGGGCTATATCCACACCGTCCACCCATTTTTCAAGATCATTTTAGAGCATGGGCCAAAAAATCAAGTAGATCTAAAGCTCAAGTGGACCCCACCATATAAAGTAGCGGGGATTGAATACCTACCGTTGAAAACTTCTTTGCGGCCACATAAGTTTTGGATCTGCCTCATTTTTAGGCCCATGCCATAAAATGAGGTTACAAAACAGATGAACGTTTTGAATATAACACGTGTTATTCTCAATAGTTTCAAATGATGGTGGGTATATCCATTCAATGTACCACCATATTACAAACATAGCATGGAATTAAGCTTATCCCATGGTGATAGGGGACAATCCCTGCCATATGTAATAATTACAATCCCATCCCACCGAATCCTTTCCAATACCATGCGCCAAACACCCCCTTAGGGTAACATGCACCCAAGGCGTGTTTGGATTCACGGTTTCGAGGGTATAGTATCGTATTAGTGGGGTTGATGGGACATGTCCCTCGTTTGGAAATGAACGGCGGACGACACATTCGACGCTTGTGAATACGCCCGAGAACCATTTGCATCATCGATGGGATTATACCGCGCAACCGGCCGGACGTTCAGTCAGACGTAAACAGGAAGAAAACATTTTCTTCTTTCACTATGTTGTTGGTAATGCCCAATATGGCCGTCTTTTGACAAATCCACACCGTCCATCATCTTCCTCTCGAGATTTAAACCATGAATAGTGAGCTTTGATCATCTGATGTTGTGGCCCACTGAGGCAATCAAGCTGAAACAACAACGAACATTCTTCTTTTTGATTATTGTAGCGAGCATGAGGAAGTACATGGCCAAGAAAGGTCAACATGTTTTTTTTGGGTTTTCTCCCTCTACCTGATGAACGGTTCAGATCCACCTTCACTGCATGATGGTGGCCCACAACGACAAGATGGAACCTCTGTTTCGCAATAGAGTCGACGTACGTCGACTCTGTGATGTTTGGTAGCCCACTTATTGAAGCTTCTTGGAAAATCCACTCCGTCCATTGGATTTAGGACGAAAAACCATATGGAAGGGAGTGCTTTTGGAGTGAAATCAGCGTGGCCCATGAGGGTGTTTACTCCGCCGTCCATTTCATATTTAATGGTTGAGATTCTGCAATAGTTTCAATAGAAATGAAAGGACACCTAGGCAAGTGTAATGCCCACCCTCTGAAGTGAATGAACGGCTCATATCATTCAATGGAACAGTGAGTGAGCCTCACTACGCGCACGTATATACATCGTGTGGCCCTTATCCGATCGTTTCCAAACATTGATCTAACATGAAACTGTGCATGGCAAAGTAATACATCCTATCCAAACATTGGTTAGTGACACGTCTCCGCTGGATGTATTTTGAATATCGCCCAACGTATACGTGAACAGTACCGGATATAATACAATACAACCAAAACGTGAATCCAAACACGCCCTAAGGTTTTACCTCAGTAATACCTAATCCGCTCCCCATGTAAGACGTCTCCAAAGAGAAGGTCTAAAGATTGACAATTAAGATCTTCCAATCTTACAAATTAAATTGGCGTCAGAAGGTGGGAAAATGAGAGAACAATTCCAAAGCATGGCCCCATTTATCAGGATTTGTAGGGAGCAAGTGCGACAAAAACTATTGTGGGGCCGACCATGATGTGCTTGTGATATCCAATCCATCCATGATTTGAGCTAACTTAAGGTCGTTGGAAAGTGATGTAGAGTGGGTCGCGGACACATTCATGGCCAAGATGGACCAGAGAAGGCCCGATGGGAGGCGGAAGTGATCAAGACCATTACAACCTTAAAACATTCGTATCTCGTGAACCAGAATGAGGTTTTTGACTTATCATATATGATTTTGGGATAGGAGAAGCTACTTTAGCCGACCAACCCCGCTATACTGGGTTACACACATTAATGACTTTTCTTTTACCAGGCTTTATATTTTTCAATAGAACAATGATGGATATAAAATATTAAAATTAAAGGCCAAAAATGTCAATTTAATTGATATGCGTTTGAAGCTTAATATAATCAACAAATAAACAACTAAGTAAAGAATTTTTTTTATTTTTTTTAAAGAGATAAATACTTGCGATTTGTAATATGGACAAACAATTGAGGTGGATTGGTCAACAAGATGTGACCAGGGTGTGGTCTTCAAAGTAAGGACTCGATTGATAGATTATACTACTCATAAGCGTAATGCAGCGATGGCACTGAATAGTAGTGATCTAAGCTAACCTAAACTCCAGACATTCTGCAGCATAGCTGGATAAAAGTGGAGGAATTAGAAACTAAGATAAACAACATTATGCTGTGTAGGTTGATTGTATTTGGCGTGGCCTAGAGCTCCTCATCGCATGCTCCTTATATATATAGCTTTGGGAGCCAATAAAACTCTCGTTGGGTTTCCTTGTTAGTCTAGGATCCCTGACAGTTACAGTGCACAATTATTCTTATATCATCCCAACCTCGTCAAAGAGATCCTTGCAGGTCAGAAACTTTTTCAGATCTCCTTACCAGTGTGATTAAAGAGATCTATGGATCTTACGAGATCATTTTTACTGGACCTAAATTCCTTAAGGTGTCTTTGGTTTCCATCTGCTCTGAGAGAAATATGCTTTTTGAAACTTCGTAATCACTACAAGAGAGCACCGATCATCTTTGGGAAGATCTCCCATTTTGGCAAGATTATGTGAGACAACCTTGCCAAGCATATCTAGATATGTAATAAGATCCCTATCTCAGCAAGTCTTTATAAACTTGTCGAGCATGCTACCTCGATTACATGTGTCGCTCATGATAGGGCTATGTATCACTCATCACAATGTCTTTCTACATACAGTTGTACCTGTGTCGTTCTTCTTTTGGTAACTACATGCCATTGAAAGAAGTGGAGTAAAAGATATCTTCAGGATGTGCATAAGATTTCATCCATCGTTCAGTGCATATATCTTCATGTGGTGGCATCTCATTGGTATGCGCCAAAATAAATGTAAAAAATAGGCAATAATAATGATTGAACACCCTCCATTAAAACATCATAGGGCTCACTTTAATATTTATTTGCCATCCAACCTGTTGATTAGTTCACGGTGAAACACATGTATCAGCTTAATCCAAACTTTTGCACCCCAAGAAGTTTTAATGGTGGGCGTTCAATCACCACTATCTCGTGTCATATTGTGCACCGAAATTAGGATCTGCCTCATTTTTGGGCTCATGCCGGCATAATGGACGGACTATGTGGATAAAATGGATAGATCGTGGTGAAGCCTATGGAGCTTCTCTAGTAGTACACACAGTACCAACCTCGATACTGTTCCACACTACAAGTACGAGTTCCCAACCATTTCTTTAGTGCTCACACGTGCAACCATAGCACACTTGTAGGAGATCCAAGTAGCTCATCAGGTAGCCCCCGCTATTTAGATTCCTTGTCCAAAATCAGGCATGTGTTCTCATTAGTTGGGCCACACATGTACATCATAGTCAAAATCTTTTGTTCCTTGTAGATGAGACTTGTAGGGAACCTTCCTGGGGCCTACCAGAATGTTTTTATTCAATCATAATTCAAGTCCTAACATAATTGGCACAATTGATGGTCGGATTGGATCCATCACGGTGGGCCACCATAAAGGTTTCAATGCATGTGTGCAATTCAAACCATTCATTGATTGTGTTACCACATTAACATATATATTAGCTAAAATATCAAGCCCTTCTATTATTGAGGTGGCCACGATAAAATCATTTACTGAAAAGTTGGTTAACTTTCTCAAAGGCCCATTTGAATTTGTAAAAAGTGTAGGAAATGAAGCTGTGTTTCTTATGAACCTTCTTTCAAAGAAAGGTGAGAGAGGAAACCTAGTTTTCCTTATTTGTTTTTCTCATAAGATTTTTTGAAAAAAAAAAAAAATATTGGACCTAGTTTCAAATTTATTGTTTCACAAGGGAAAAAGTTTTCTTAAAAAATTTAGGGATTTCTACTAGAAAATTCTTCCGAGATTATGATGTTACCGGAAGATGTTTTCACATTAGATCTTTATCAAAACGTTCCCCTCACTGTACGAACAAAGGGTAAAAAGTTTGTTATTAAATTTAGGAAATCCCGCACCCCCCTTTCTAATTTATATTAATAGACTAATAAGATATGGTAGTCCACAAGAACATCTGAAATATAATTTTCTATTTTAACACTCCCCCTCAAGTTGGAGCATAAATATCTGTCATAATTAGCTTAAAACATAGTAAAGAAAATTATACACATGGTAAAGCCTTAGTGAAGATATCTACAACCTGTGATTTGTACTGAATATAGGATATGGTAATATCTTTGGAAGTGATCTTCTCACGGATGAAATGACAATCGATATCTATATGTTTAGTCCTCTCATTGAGAACTGAAATATTTACGATATGGGTTGTTACTTGATTCTCACAATAAATCACAATAAGATCTCCTGAAAATAATGTGAGCTCTTATAATAAGCAATCGTGTTGGATATGCTTCGCACAGACACTGTGTTCATTACTACCATCTTGCCTCATTCATTGTCAATTTCTATTACAATTTTGCCTCTATAAACAATCTTCTATAGTATGTTCTTGTAGTATAGTAATTTTAAGTCTGATGGCCAAGCATACGATGATAACAACAGTAATTCTTTTCTTTTGTTTTCCCCACCTCTTCGGGACATTTTGGCCGGGGTAACTCAATCATCCTGCAACCATGAACTTGTTCATCATAGGGATCATGTCTTGTGAATGCATACATCTCATGATCTTCATATCGTTTAGGCCGTTTATTTGTCGTCCTACCCACATAACTGCTTTTTTCTTTTCCTTCTACCATCTATTTGTTTATTTTAAGGGTCTTCTTCCCTTTATCGGTGATGTTTCCTAATGTTCTATTGGAACTTCGACGTGTCGACTCCATCCGAAAGGCTGCATTTTCTTGGCCGTGAATTTAAGGGCTTGGGATTTGGTAGCGAGATTACGAAAAGTTTGTATATCAGTGCTTGTTAGACCTAACATACTTCTGACTCCATAGAGCCCAAGCATGTTTTAACTTGTTCTGATTCTCCCAGAAGTTATCGGCATGACATCGTTAGAGTCTTCCATCGGTCGACAAACTTCTCCATTGGTTTGCCTTCTCTTCATTAGATAGAAGCCAATTCGATCAGGATAACGTCATTATCAGACAAGAAAAAGTTTTCCATAAAGGTATTTTACATTTAATCCCATGTATGTATAGATTTTGAGGCTAAGGTTGTGTACTATCTAAAAGCCTTTCCTGTCAAGGGATGACTCCAGCAATCCTAAACAATATTGCATTGGTACATTGTAGAGAAATTTTCCATGGTTGTAACGAATTGCATTAAATGTTGTTCTGGTGAGCCATCTCCATTAAACTTCTAAAAGTCTGAATATTAAAAACTAGCTGGAAATGATATCTCATCAATTTCGTGAGGATACAATGTTTGAAACTAAAATCTTTCATTCTGCCCCAGTTCCCTTTCTAGACAAACAATTTCGGCGACAACTTGTCGAATTTCTTCTTGAGTTATAATGTGAGCGATGGTGGGCATTATTTAAACCAAGTTTTTTTTTTTCAACTGAATAGATCTGTCATAGAACCAAGCATTTTGTGTCATGCTTGTGTTGGCGTAGTGACACGAGGCTAGAATTAAAAGTAAATGGGTCAAATTCTAAACCGAATTAGTAAATTAGTGAGGATTGGGTCACAGGTCCATAAGTTGTGACTTAGTTCGGGATTTAAATGGTTTTTTCTGTATTGTATCAGGCCACTGACCTAGACTAGTCGCACCCTCTACCACTTTGCCTAAATTGGTTTTTTTAAAAATTTTTATAACTTTACAGTTGTGATGGATCCAAACTTTCAAGAGGTTACGGAGAAGGTTCTTGACACTTGTGTAATATACATGATTAGGAAGGCCTAATGATGCAGGGATGAACGTGATGAGGATAAATACTCCGAATCCACGGAGCTTCTCTGGACTCCTCACAGAGACTTCTCGAATCCACGAGAAAAGAAAGCAGAAAATAGAAATAAATTCTCATAAATTCGAAACTGATTAATTGCTAAATAAAAACGAGTTCACAACCCTTTAAATAGGGATACCAAGCGATAGGAAAGAAATCAGAATCAACCTACAACTAAAACTCCTAGAATTCGCGACTTACTATAAATAGTAAACTTACTATTTATAGACGGTCATGATGTCTACTAGTGCGCAAGGTTTTCGGCCAAAAATAGTAAGTGTCCTATTTGGCTTCACCAAACTGTTCTCCTAATATTCTAAGCTCTTTTCACGTTGGGCGCAACTCCTAAAGCCCGACAGATGAAGAGTTATAATAAAACTAAAACTTACTATTTATAGTAAAAATAAAATTAAAGCAGGGAAACGACCGTCGATCCAAGGGTTTTTCACAATTTCGGGCGTCACAACCTGGCGTAGCAGGTTGGTTGGCTAAAGCAGCTCGTTCTACTAACTCAAAATCATATATTTTTACGTCAGATAACTCATTCCGGATTGCGAGATACGCCCGAATCTAAGGTCCGATGGTCTAGATCACTTCTGTCGTCGACCAGGCCTTTTCTGATCCATCTTGGCCATGAAACTATCCGTGACCCACTCTACATCACCCAATATGAAATTCCATTGTCCAAAATATAAATCCCTTCTAATGAGGTGGGTCAATGATACAAGATAACATGACGGGTGACCTAAATTTAATGTAGCACAATTTATGTCCAAAACTCTTTAGAGAGAACATGCTGATAGTGGAACACAACTCATGACAGCACAGATATTGCATGCATGGCCTGTAGACGTGTGTCCTGTTAACCACCTCTTCAATCTCTGGCATAAATACTTTACCAATGATCACTTAAAGAGTAGCATCACATACAACAAAGCTAATCTTTAGGTAATCCAGACAGATCACAACCTTAGGTAATCCAGATAGTTCATTTGTTTGAGACTGAATAGGCATTTTAGGTTGGGGTTGGACGAGGTCCCAAGTAATCTTTTTAGCCTCAGGCTTGTTTGCTAGGCTCGTTTACGGGCTCATGTTTCAGTACAGTCCAAACTTGACCCATTGCCACCTCAAATCACAGCACACATTTGAAAGATCCAGTCATTAAATACGGCAAGAAGCATGGAATAAGCCAATCCATTAATTACGTGGGTGCACTTTTGATTCCATAAAGTATCAAAATGCACCATTGAACTTATCACCCAATTCATCTTTCACGTCAGATCTTGACCCACTACATGGTCCACAACTACATGTTGAGCCAGATGTAGTTTCGGGTTTTGGGGTCTTTAAACTATGGGCTCAATTACAACTTTCAAATATCAATTAGACATCATGGAAGCAATTTGATGAGTGGATTGGATGTTGCCTACATTAGCAACATGTTCACATGTGATCCACAATGACCAGGGAAATATGATGGAAATGGATTTCGATTCTTTCTGATGATATTCTGCATGTTGTCACTAGCAAGGTGGCTATGGGACAGTGCTCTGTCCGATCCACAATGATGTATTTATTTTATCCATGCTATCTTCTAGATTATTTTAGGTCACAAGCTCAAAAATAGACTGAGCCAAATCTCAGGTGGACCACGCCACAAAAAATAATGGTGATTGAAAGCCCATCATTAAAAAAGTTTCTAAGGCCTAATGTAATGGTTTTTTTTTTTATTTTTTTTCTAATTTTTTATTTTTATTTTTTATTTTTGAAAAAACTATTCATCGTATACCATTGTAAAAAGTCTACACAGCTTAAGATTCGGGAGGGACCCGGTATGTGGGCCCTCCTATCGCAAGAGCAACAAGGAAATTGAAGAAGCGGACTCGGGTGGGCGATACGAATGTTGCCCAGCCCGTCTAAGAAGAGATGGCCACAAATCTTGGCAGGGAGGGCATCCTGAATGAAGGGAAATAACATATATCAGCTGCATCTAAAACTTTTGTAGCCCTTAGAAGTTTTTAATGGTGGGGCATTCAATCACCACATGAGAGTTGGATGTGCCTATTTTTGGAATCATACCTTCAAATGACTTAGAAAAATGGATGGATGACATCAATAAAATAAATAAATGAATAGGGGTTGTCAATAGGTCAGCCTGGCCTGTGGGCTTCCGAGCTTGGCCTGCCTTTGGCTGGGCTTGGGCTAGGTTGTTAGGCTAGGTTTCGAGCTCAAAGATAAATCCGGTTTTTCAATTAGGCTGAGCTTGGATATAGTTATCTAAGGCTCGTTAGCCTGCCCAGCATGTAACAATCTTTTAAAGTTAAAAATTTAAACTTTTCTCCCTCAAACTTTTCCTTTCTTTAAAACTATTTTTCATACCTTCTCCTTCTCCAAGGCCGTTGTTAACGCTTCCCTCTTAAACTGGAAGCTGATGCTTCCCTCTAAACTGGAAGCGGATTGCATCGTGTGCTCCATGCTGTGTTAACATCA
>JAJHSJ010000018.1:38922421-39002805 GCA_021015155.1 Magnolia officinalis | reverse complement strand
TCACCGGGAATGACCGTGAAATACATAGAAATGGCCATGAAGTAAAGTGAATTGACCGCGAAGGACGTTGAATTGACCGTGAATGAACACAGAATCGCCGGGAATGGCCGTGAAATGCATGGAAATGACCGTGAAGTGAAGTGAATTGACCGCGAAGTGCATGGAAATGGTCGTGAAGTGAAGTAAATTGACTGTGAAGTGCGTCGAATTGACCGTGAATGAACACGGAATCGTCGGGAATAACCGTGAAATGCATGGAAATGACGGTGAAGTAAAGTGAATTGACCGCGAAGTACGTGGAAATGGCCGTGAAGTGAAGTGAATTGACAGTGAAGTGCGTCGTATTGATTGTGAATGAACACGGAATCGCCGAGACCATGAAATGCATGGAAATGATGGTGGAGTGAAGTGAATTGACCGCAAAGTGCGTGAAAATGGCCGTGAAGTGAAGTGAAGTGAATTGACCGTGAAGTGCGTCGAATTAACCGTGAATGAACACGGAATCGCCGGGAATGACCGTGAAATGCATGGAAATGATGGTGAAGTGAAGTGAATTGACCGCGAAGTGCATGGAAATGGCCGTGAAGTGAAGTCAATTGACCGTGAAGTGCGTCGAATGGACCGTGAATGAACACGAAATCGCCGGGAATGACCATGAGATGCATGGAAATGACGGTGAAGTGAAGTGAATTGACCGCGAAGTGCGTGGAAATGGCCGTGAAGTGAAGTGAATTGACCGTGAAGTGCGTCGTATTGACCGTGAATGAACACGGAATCGTTGGAATGATCGTGAAATGCATGGAAATGACGGTGAAGTGAAGTGAATTGACCGCGAAGTGCATGGAAATGGCCGTGAAGTGAAGTGAATTGACCGCGAAGTGCGTGGAAATGGCCGTGAAGTGAAGTGAATTGACCGTGAAGTGCATCGAATTGACCATGAATGAACACAAAATCACTGGGAATGACCGTGAAATGCATGGAAATGATGGTGAAGTGAAGGGAATTGACCGCGAAGTGCGTGGAAATGGCCGTGAAGTGAAGTGAATTGACCGTGAAGTGCGTCGAATTGACCGTGAATGAACATGGAATTGCCAGGAATGACCATGAAATGCATGGAAATGATGGTGAAGTGAAGTGAATTGACCGCGAAGTGCATGGAAATGGCCGTGAAGTGAAGTGAATTGACCATGAATGAACACGGAATCACCGGGAATGTTCGTGAAATGCATGGAAATGACGGTGAAGTGAAGGGAATTGACCATGAAGTGTGTGGAAATGGCCATGAAGTGAAGTGAATTGACCATGAAGTGCGTCGAATTGACCGTGAATGAACACGGAATCGCCGGGAATGACCATGAAATGCATGGAAATGATGGTGAAGTGAAGTGAATTGACCGCGAAGTGCATGGAAATGATCGTGAAGTGAATTGACTATGAAGTGCATCGAATTGACCATGAATGAACACGGAATTGTCGGGAATGACCGTGAAATGCATGGAAATGACCGTGAGGTGAAGGGAATTGACCGTGAAGTGCATGGAAATGACCGTGAAGTGAAGAGAATTGACTGTGAAGTGCATGGAAATGACCGTGAATCAACACGGAATTGCCGTGAATGACCGTGAAATGCATGAAAATGACCGTGAAGTGAAGCGAATTGACCGTGAAGTGCATAGAAATGACCGCAAACTGATTGAAATTGTCTGCGAGGTGAATGAAATGGATTTTCGACCATCGACCTGATGGAATCTTGGAAAATAATATGGTTAGTTGGCTAAAGTAGCTTCTCCTACCCCGAAATCATATATGGTACGTCAAGTAAC
Source organism: Magnolia officinalis (assembly GCA_021015155.1). Taxonomy (NCBI): domain Eukaryota; kingdom Viridiplantae; phylum Streptophyta; class Magnoliopsida; order Magnoliales; family Magnoliaceae; genus Magnolia; species Magnolia officinalis. The sequence goes on along the minus strand of JAJHSJ010000018.1, from coordinate 39,000,982 downwards.
TCATTTTGGTTTAGAAGATATTCTTATTAAATGAATAAAGAAAGAAATGAAAGAAAGAGGGAAAAAAAAATTTATATGCTTATATATACATATTTATATAAATATGTATTAGAGAAAATTGTAGGTAGAGTAAAGTTATCCATGTAAAAAGTAAAAATTAAAAATTAAAAAAAAATTAAAAAAATTGCATAGACTTTTACGGACTACAGTTATGGCTACGGCTATAATCCGTAGCTGTAGCTTCAATACATATGCAATACACTTCGATATGTATCAAAAATTGCTGGATTTTTATGCAAACTCACTGGACAATTCTAGACCTTTTTCGATCATATCGAAGTACATATCGAAAGGCCTTCGATACATAGCAAAGGATATATCGAAAAAGTATGGGCTACGGTTATGGCTACGGTTAAAATTCGTAGCAATAGGTTCCAGGCTCTTTTTCTTTTTTTTTTCCTGTTGTAATCCCCACCGCCTTTGTGGGTCCTTTTACGAGGTATGTGTTATATCCACACCGTCCATCTATTTGGCAAACTCGTATTAAGTCTTCAGACGAAAAATAAGACAGATTTAGCTATCAAGTGGACCACACTGTAAAAGGCAGTGGAGGATTGAACGTCTACCGTTGAAACCCTTTTAGGGGTCGCAGAAGTTTTGGATCATTATGAAATTTGTTTTTCCTTTCATACAGGTCTTTGTGACCTTATGAATAGATTGGATGGAAATAAATGTTATGGTGGGCCCTACAAAAGTTTGAACGATGAAAATCAATTTTCTTCTGCTCTTTGTGGTGTGGTCCAATTGATCTTTGGGTATTTTTTTTTTTTCGATAATGCTCCGAAATGATCTCAAAATATGGATGAACGTTGGATATAATAAATACATAACTGTGGGGCCCATGTAACTTTGATATCTTTTGAACCGTTTGATATCTTTTGAACCATTCGTGCAACTCGGAGTACGAGGAGCGTCAGCGGCCGATCCTCTTGCAGAAGGAAAGAGGGGCATTTTTGACCTTTGGGAAAGCGTCCGTACAGCTGGGGCTTATTCTTGGAAGGTAAAACGAGGTGGGCTTCATCACGGGAATGGGCCATAAATGGGTCGTACAGTCGGACTTTCACCACCAATGGGTACTCAAACACTTGATCGGGAGTTGAAACTCTTGAGAGTCTACCACCCGAGCAAGAGTAAGGAGCCAACCGTGGGGCTCACCTTGATGTTTGTAATGTATATCCACACTGTCTATCCGTTTTTTCAGATCACTTCAGGGCATGGGAACAAAAATTAATAAGATAAAATCTCATGTGTAATATACACTAAGAAATAGTGGTAATTGAACGCCCAAAAACTTCTTAAGGCCCTCTGTAATGTTTCCATATTATTTATTTTCAACCTAATCAGTTGATAAGGTAAAAATAATTCATCAACTGGACAGCACCACAAGAGAACAATAGTGATTGGACATCCACCATTAAAATCGTTCTCCCACTGTACTACTTATTTGACATCTGATCTGTTTATTACGTCATACCATATACCATACGTAGATGAAGGAAAAAACCAAAAATCTGCTTAATCCAAAACTTGTATAGGCTCCAAAAAAGTTTTTAATGGTGACGTTCATTCAACCCTATTTCGTGCAATGTATCCTACTTGAGACTGGGATGTAACTCATTTTTTGTATCATTTCATAAAATGATATAGAAAAATAGATGGACAGCATAGATGAAACATATACATCACGGTGAGGCCACCAAGCACCAACCATTAGCGATTGGCTGGTCGAAGGGGAGTAGCAGTACGTTTATCTGAAGGACACGGAACAGATCGGGTAGCGAGGTTCGCTTCTGAAGTGACGTCACCAAGTTTTGCGAGCCTTCGTAATGTATGTGTTGTATGTGTCCATCATTTTGGAGAGAAATCATTGCAGGGCATGAGCTGAAGAATGAGGCAGAGCCAAATCTCGAGGACCCCACCACAGAAAACAGTGGAAACAATGATGCTATGTCATCTATAAAAACTTATTAAAATATTCAAAAAAATTAAAATTTATCAATTCTTTCAATATTCTCTTTACAAATTTTATTTTTTTTTTTTATCAATTTTCTTTTAAAATTCTCAATTTTTTAAAATTCACTTATTATTTTTTCAAATTTTTTAAATTTTCCAAATTTATCATTTTTTCAGAAATTATTAATTATTTTCAAAATTATAAATTTTATGAATTTTTTTTTTTAATTTCAAGATTCTTAAAATTTTAAATTCCAAAATTTTTCAAGATTCACAATTAGTTGAGATTTATCAATTTTTTTAAAAAAATTCTTAGTTTTTTTCAAAATTATCAAAAAAATAATAATTCTTAATAAATTTTAAAATTCTTAATTTTTTTTTTCAAAATTTTCAATTTTTTGAAAATTCTTATTTTTTTTTTTAATTTCTCAATTTTTAAAATTTTCCAATTTTTTTCAAGATTCTCAAATTCAAAATTCTTAATTATTTTTAAAAGTATCAATTTTTTGCAAAATTCTTAACTTTTTTAAATTCTCAATTAAAAAAATCATAAAATTTCGGAATTATGATTTTTTTATTCTTAATTTTTCAAAAAAAAAAAATCTTAATTTTTTTTAAAATTCTCAAAAATTTTAAAAATTCTTAGTTCTTTGAAAATTCAAAATTCGATTCGTTTTTTTCAAAAATCTCAATTTTTCCTTTCAAATTTGTCAAAATTTTAAAAATTATCAATTGTTTCGATATTCTCAATTTCTTTTAAAATTCTCATTTGTTTTAAGATGCTTAGTTTTTCAAAATTCATCAATTTTATTTAGAATTCTCAACTTTAGCTTCGGTTTTTTATCAGGCGAAATATTGTACTTTTAACTTCGTTTCTTTTGTAATTGAGTTTCGGTTCATTTACAACCAAGGCAAAAAAGTGAACTTTTAACATCGGTTTTTAATGACTAAGACAAAAAAGTTGACTTTTAGCCTCAGTTGCTTACTAACTGATGCAAAATGATGAACTTTTAGCTTCAGTTTCTTATTAACCAAGGCAAAATAGTAGACTTTTAGCCTCGATTTCTCACCAACCAAGGTAAAATATTGGACTTTTAGCCTTGGTTCCCCTATAACCGAGACAAAAGAGTAAACTTTTAGCCTTGATTTCCAACAATTGAGGATAAAAAGTGAACTTTTAACCTCAGTTTCTTACTAAGGCAAAATTGTGCACTTTTAGCTTCACTTTCCCACAAACTAAGGTAAAATGATAGATTTTTAGCCTCGATTTCTCACCAATTGAAGCGAAATAGTGGACTTTTAGCCTCAGTTCCTTAGCAACGAGGTAAAATAGTTAACTTTTAACCTCAGTTTCTCACCAACCGAGACAAAATGGTAAACTTTTAGCCTCAAATTCTCACCAACCGAGGCGAAAAAAATGAACTTTTAGTCTCAATTCCTTAGTAACTAAGGCAAACAAGCGACCTTTTAGCCTCGGTTCCTTTACAGTTGAGGCTAAAAAGTAAACTTTTAACTTTGGTTTCTTACTGATTGAGGCAAAATATGATATTTTTAACCTCAGTTTCTTACCAACTGAGGCGAAATGATAGACTTTTAGTCTCAGTTTTTCACCACCAGAGGCGAAATATCGGACTTTTAGCCTCAGTTCCTTAGCAATCGAGACGAAATAGTGAATTTTTGCCTCGATTTCTTACCAACTGAGGCAAAATGGTAGACTTTTAGCCTCGATTTTTTACCAACTGTGGTGAAATGATACACTTTTAGCATCGATTTCTCACCAATCGAGGCAAAATAATGGACTTTTAGCCTCAGTTTTTCACCAACTGAGGCAAAATGATAGACTTTTAACCTCAATTTCTCACCAACTGAGGCGAAATAGTAGACTTTTAGCCTCGATTTCTCACCAACCAAGGTAAGAAAATGGACTTTTAGCCTCAATTTTTCAACAACTGAGGCGAAATATCGGATTTTTAGCCTCAATTCCTTTAGAACAGAGGCAAAAGAGAACTTTTAGCCTCGTTCCTTTACAATCGAGGCTAAAAAGCACATTTAGCCTTCGTTTTTTGAACCGAGGCTAAAAAAGTGTAGCTAAAAGCCTATTTTCTTGTAGTGTGTCTAGAAAATGGTCACATATTAGAAGCATTGATATGCAATTACCTGTATATTGGAGTCCGTAACAGTGATTTGCACGCATTTGATGCCTTGTCTGCATAGAGTGAAAAGGAACCTGTTATTGTCTTTGCTTTGTCCAAGCTATTGAGTTTCATGAGCTAGTCTCGCAAGGGATCTTGCTTCTTCAAGGCAAACGAAAGTTTCGTATGTAGAAAGAAAGTTTACATCATCATCACAAAGTTCAGCTTTAACTGCAATACAGAGTTGACATCATTTTTTATCTAAGTTTCTTAATTGAAACTGTAAGGGGTCGTTTGGATGGTGGTAAATGGTTTTGAGTTGTAAATCAGTAAATCATTTACTGGCTATTTTACAGGCTAGAAATTATTTACAGTCTGCTATTTGGCTTTAAGTTGTAAATGATTTACAATGTTTGGATAACTTGTAAATTGTTTATATCCTGTAATTGTGTATTCACACCTGAGATAGTTTAGAGAAGCAATTCATTAAAAACATTAAAATGGCATATAAGAGTGGATTTTAAAGTGAATCATTGGGTTATGCCCATCTCACTAAAGCTTGGGGTTGATCCTCACATAAAACCAAGCAGTAGGTGAGTCATAGAAGTGGGCCCAGAAATTCAAGTGCTCTTTTATAAGGTCAGTAGCAAGATATGTTGCCGTTGGTGGAGAGAGAGAGAGAGAGAGAGAGAGAGAGAGAGAGAGAGAGAGAGAGAGAGAGAGAGAGAGAGAGAGGTGGTGAGAGAGAGAGAGAGAGAGAGAGAGAGAGAGAGAGAGAGAGAGAGAGAGAGAGAGAGAGAGAGAGAGAGAGAGAGAGAGAGAGAGAGTTGTTGGAGTTCTTAGACACAATGGAGAGAGGGAGGTGTGTATCTCCCAGCCTTCGAAAAAAGAGCCGTATGTTGTAGGCTTCTTGCTAGTAAATCATTTACTAGCAAATGAAATCTCAAAATTTTGCTAGCGAATAAAAAGGGGAAAAAAGTTGGTAAATCATTTACAACTAGTAAATGATTTATAAGCATTTTAGGGCATCCAAATGCAAGTTGTAAATCATTTACAACTTAACTCATTTACCACCGTTCAAATGACCAAAAGGAGGCATAGTTTGTTATATTTACCAATGTCCTGAAATGCAATCATACTACTTTAAAGCTTAAAATGAACGAAATACTACTGCATACAAAGGGTTGCTTCAATTATGAATAGTGAGGAAGATGGTTACATTTTGGTCATTTCCAAGGTTGGCAATGTGCCGGACTCAAGCTAGACTTGACCCTGGCCCAAGCCCAACCCAATGTATGAATGGACTGACTGATTTGCATAAAGAATTATAGTTAAAACTGCAAAGACATGAATCATAAAACATAAAAGAGTAATACAGACGGACCCCGAAAACATGACTGATTTGGTCCTAGTTACTCTTTGGGACGGAGTGGAAGAAGGGAGGAGATTCTCGAACAAGGATTTGGTAGTAGTGATTGAGATGGAGGCCCGATTCAACAATGGCACTGTGATGACAAATTAAAGTGTTCATCACCATCTCCACCATTTGAGGGCCAGGTCTGATAGGGGGCTATGAAAAAATTCCCCAAGCAGGCCCATTAAAAGGGAGGCTTATGTTCTCCAACCAGTGGCAGCAACAGCCATGGTCGATGATGGAAAACCTTCAAGGGTTTTAATGCTGGAAAAATATCACTGCCGCAAAAGCAGAGACCTTGCTTTGATACCAAATGTTTATAATGCTGCTGAGCGTCGAATCAATGGGCTGACAGAGGTTTTAATCCTTACCAACTTAATCACCAAACGTTTGAGAAGACGCTCACTGGAGAAGTGTCAAACGCTTGCAATCTTCCTTCTTTACCTCCCTCTCTGCAATGGTAAAATGGGATCTGAACTTGGGAAGAGAATTGGAGAGAGTGAGGACCAGTAGAGTGATGTGCATGCCTTTGATGCACTGTCTGTATAGTGTAAAAAAGAACATCGTATTGTCTTTGTTTGTTCTATCCAAGCTATTTGAGGGTTAATTCAATTTAATTATAAACAATAAGGTTTTTAGGGCAGGCAATGGGTGGGGCCTAAGTCCTAGCCTTAGCCTAAGCCCAAAATGAACCTAATGCAAAAGGCCCAAGCTTAAGCTTGACCTAAAAATTGGTAAAATCCCTATTTCCTATTTGAATTTTCCTAATATATCCATTGATCATGTGGGGCACCAATGCACAAAGAAGTAGACATTGTAGAGGAATTAAACGGGTCGTCTACATTCATGATGAATGGATTGCCTAACCTAGTATATATTTGTGGGATATAATACATGCACATATTTAGCATAAACCAACATGAGTCCTAGCCTGACTTAAAAAATAATCAGGTTGTTCATAGAAGGTCCAAGCCTGGCCCATAGGCTTAGTTAGTTGGTCCAAGCTTGACCAAAAGCTAGGTTGGTAGACAACTCTTCCCATCGATAGAGTTGTATATGAGCTGAGCTTAACTGAGTTTGACCCAAGTTTGGTTTGGCTTGTTTACGTGACACCCCTTGTTTGAGATTTACACGAGCTAAGCTTTGAGCCTATCCCTACTGTTTGATCATGGTTTGGTTTGGTCCAAATATCCAAGCCGAATCGAGCCAAGTTAGAACATGGGTCAACTCATTTTAGTTTTTTTGTTAAATAACAATATACATAAAATTGAATCATATGTATTGATCTGAACCTTCTGTCCCCCAATAAGTTTGGATCTTGTGTTGTGGTCTACCAGAGATTAGGATCTTCCTTATTTTTAGTCTCATACCGTAAAATGAGTTGAAAATTTTAATGGACAGCTGGATAAAACACATATATCTTGGAGGGCCCCATAGAGCTTTGGCACTAGCTAAGGGTGTTGAGGTCACTAGCCAATTCAAATCCCATTTTAGCATATTGAGTAAACTTTGTGGGCCCACCATCATGTATATGTATTATCCACGCCGTCCATCTGTTTTTACATATCCTTTTAGGAGATGATCAAAAATTGAATCATATCCAAAGCTCTAGTGGACCAAACCATAAGAAATAGTGTGCATTCATGTATATGTATATGTATTATGTATTATCCACGTCATCATGTATATGTATTATCCGTGCTGTCCATCCGTTATTACATATCATTTTAGGATATGATCCTAAAATTGAATCATATCCAAAGCTCAAGTAGATCACACCACAAGAAACAATGTGCATACAATCTACAACCTGAATTAAACCGAGTTGAATGAAGCCGAGATTCAAGCTAAGCCGAGCCGGTACTGCCCTGGTTTGAGCTTGGTTTGTTTTTTTAAATGAGCTTGACTCCATCACTTAGTTTGATTTGAACTTCTATTCTAACCAATTCAAGCCGAGCTTTTTCAAACCAAACCAAACCGAGTCGAACTTTCGAGCCGGCCTACCCATTGCTACCCTTGGTCTCATTTCCTATCTATTAAAGGTGGTGCAACTATCACATTACAATTAAACGCAACCTTATTTCTATGAGCAACAACATATATTAGAGAAACTATGTATAGAATGAAACTCAATTTTTACTTCCCATCCACACGCATAGAGATTCCGCCTTCAACAAGCCTCATATTTTCTATATGACAAAGAGAAATTTCCGTAGATGCATCGCAATAAATTTCAAAAAGGCTGAACAAAGAAATATCCGATACTTCCACAAGGAAGACAACCAAACAATAATTCCAAAGATGTGTACCTCTAACATGGTTTGGCGAGCGATGTTGCCTGTATCCACCTCAATGCTCTGGGGCCCACCATGATGTATGTCACTCAAATCTATGTGGAATATATGTATTTTAACCTCGCTATCCATCCATTTTTTTTTCCAGATCATTTTATGGCTTGACTAAAAAAATGAGGTAGATCTAAATTTCAGGTGGACCACACCACAAGGAAACAATAGTAATTGAATGTACACCATTAAAAACCTCCTAGGGCCACTGTAATGTTTACTTAAAATCCAACCTGTTGCTTAGGTCATAGAGACCTAGATAAAGGGAAAAAAGCAAATATCACCTTGATCCAAAACTTTTGTGGCCCCTAAGAAGTTTGTAATGATAGGCATTCAATCAATATTGTTTCTTATGATGTGGTCCACATGAAATTTGGATCTACCTCATATTTGGGCTGGTGCCGTAAATTAATCTTAAAAAAAATTGGATGGTTGGCATGGGTACATACATCATGGTGGGGCCCGCAAAAGCTAATGGCATCATCTGTAGCTAAACCTCATGCGTCCCTTACCAACCGTAAGGAATAGTAGAGGAAGCCATTACGGGTGTCAATGGGCCAGGCTAGGACTGGGGCAAATTGTCCAAGCCTGGCCTGAATTGCAGCCCAAACCGGGTTGGGCCCGTAATATGCCAAAACAATCCAACCTAGCTAAGTCTGGCCCGATTTTTTATTACAGAGATCAACCCAAATCCGGCCTAAGCCCGAGCCCGAAGTGACAAAAACTCTTTAACAATCGAAAAGAGATGATGAAATTTTTGTGATATTTACATATTTAACAACGAGAAGATGAAACTCTATTTCCTACATTCATCAGAGCTTCTTATTCTTCTCCGTCTCCCCTCTTGAAATTAATCTAAACCTTAAAATATAAACCAAACAAAAATTATAGAATATGAAGAAAACTCAATGAATCGGCAGAGATACGAATGGAGGTTGGTGCGGATGATCCGACACACATATGAATGGAGGGTGGTGCGTCTGCAGAGAGGGGGCAATTAAAAGAGGAAGCAAATTAGGTGTATATCAACACCATTCATCCGTTATTTCACACCATTTTTTACGTATTCCCAAAAATTAAGCAGATCCCAAAGCTTGTGTGGACCACACCAAAGGAAACAGTGGTTATTGTACACCCACCATTAAAAACTTCCTGTGGTCACAATAATGCTCACCATAATTTTTTGTTTCCATCCAACCTGTCCTTCTATTTGGTAAGATTATTTTAGTGCTTTATCCCAAAAAATTGAGACAGATCTAAAGCTCAAGTGGACCACACCAAAGAAAGCAATGGGCATTGAACGTCTCTCATTGAAAACTCATGGAGGGTCACGAAAGTTTTGAATCAATCTGGTATTTGTATTTTCCCATCATCCAGGTCCATGTAACCTTATGAACAGGTTAGATAGCAAATAAACATCATGGTTGGCCCTAAGAAAGTTTCAACTGTGGGAATCATTGTCCCACTGTTGTATCTAATGTGGTCCACTTGAGCTTTGGATCTACTCATTTTTAGGTTAATGCATTGAAATGATCTCTCAAAATGAATGGACGATATGGATATAACACATACATTATGGTGGGGCCCACAGAACTTGTTGATGTTAACACAGCATGGAGCACACGATGCAATCCGCTTCCAGTTTAGAGGGAAGCATCAGCTTCCAGTTTAAAGAGGGAAGCGTTAACAACGGCCTTGGAGAAGGAGAAGGTATGAAAAATAGTTTTAAAGAAAGGAAAGTTTGAGGGAGAAAAGTTTAAATTTTTAACTTTAAAAGATTGTTACATGCTGGGCAGGCTAACGAGCCTTAGATAACTATATCCAAGCTCAGCCTAATTGAAAAACCGGATTTATCTTTGAGCTCGAACCTAGCCTAACAACCTAGCCCAAGCCCAGCCAAAGGCAGGCCAAGCTCGGAAGCCCACAGGCCAGGCTGACCTATTGACAACCCTATTCATTTATTTATTTTATTGATGTCATCCATCCATTTTTCTAAGTCATTTGAAGGTATGATTCCAAAAATAGGCACATCCAACTCTCATGTGGTGATTGAATGCCCACCATTAAAAACTTCTAAGGGCTACAAAAGTTTTAGATGCAGCTGATATATGTTATTTCCCTTCATTCAGGATGCCCTCCCTGCCAAGATTTGCGGCCATCTCTTCTTAGACGGCTGGGCAACATTCGTATCGCCTCACCCGAGTCCGCTTCTTCAATTTCCTTGTTGCTCTTGCGATAGGAGGGCCCACATACCGGGTCCCTCCTGAATCTCAAGCTGTGTAGACTTTTTACAATGGTATACGATGAATGGTTTTTTCAAAAATAAAAAATAAAAATAAAAAACTAGAAAAAAAATAAAAAATAATAACCATTACATTAGGCCTTAGAAACTTTTTTAATGATGGGCTTTCAATCACCATTATTTTCTTGTGGCGCGGTCCACCTGAGATTTGGCTCTGTCTAATTTTTGAGCTTGTGACCTAAAATAATCTAGAAGATAGCATGGATAAAATAAATACATCATTGTGGATCGGACAGAGCACTGTCCCATAGCCACCTTGCTAGTGACAACATGCAGAATATCATCAGAAAGATATCGAAATCCATTTCCATCATATTTCCCTGGTCATTGTGGATCACATGTGAACATGTTGCTAATGTAGGCAACATCCAATCCACTCATCAAATTGCTTCCATGATGTCTATTGATATTTGAAAGTTGTAATTGAGCCCATAGTTTAAAGACCCCAAAACCCGAAACTACATCTGGCTCAACATGTAGTTGTGGACCATGTAGTGGGTCAAGATCTGACGTGAAAGATGAATTGGGTGATAAGTTCAATGGTGCATTTTGATACTTTATGGAATCAAAAGTGCACCCACGTAATTAATGGATTGGCTTATTCCATGCTTCTTGCCGTATTTAATGACTGGATCTTTCACATGTGTGCTGTGATTTGAGGTGGCAATGGGTCAAGTTTGGACTGTACTGAAACATGAGCCCGTAACGAGCCTAGCAAAACAAGCCTGAGGCTAAAAAGATTAGTTGGGACCTGGTCCAACCCCAACCTAAAATGCCTATTCAGTCTCAACAAATGAACTGTCTGGATTACCTAAAGGTTGTGATCTGTCTGGATTACCTAAAGATTAGCTTTGGTTGTATGTGATGCTACTCTTTAAGTGATCATTGGTAAAGTATTTTGTGCCAGAGATTGAAGAGGTGGTTAACAGGACACACGTCTACAGGCCATGCATGCAATATCTGTGCTGTTCATGAGTTGTGTCCACTATCAGCATGTTCTCTCTAAAGAGTTTTGGACATAAATTGTGTTACATTAAATTTAGGTCACCCGTCATGTTATCTTGTATCATTGACCCACCTCATTAGCTAAGGGATTTATATTTTGGACAATGGAATTTCATATTGGGTGATGTAGAGTGGGTCACGGATAGTTTCATGGCCAAGATGGATCAGAAAAGGCCTGGTCGACGACAGAAGTGATCTGGACCATCGGACCTTAGATCTGGGCGTATCTCGCAATCCGGAATGAGTTATCTGACGTAAAATATATGATTTTGAGTAGAACGAGCTGCTTTAGCCAACCAACCTTGCTACGCCAGGTTGTGACGCCCGAAATTGTGAAAAACCCTTGGATCGACGGTCGTTTCCCTGCTTTAATTTCGTTTTTACTATAAATAGTAAGTTTTAGTTTTATTATAACTCTTCATCTGTCGGGCTTTAGGAGTTGCGCCCAACGTGAAAAGAGCTTAGAATAATTAGGAGAACAGTTTGGTGAAGCCAAATAGGACACTTACTATTTTTGGCCGAAAACCTTGCGCACTAGTAGACATCATGACCGTCTATAAATAGTAAGTTACTTTTATAGTAAGTCGCGAATTCTAGGAGTTTTAGTTGTAGTGATTTGATTTCTGATTCTTGATTTTTTTTTTTATACTTGGTATCCCTATTTAAAGGTTGTGAATCGTTTTATTAGCATTAATCAGTTTCGAATTTATGAGAATTTATTTCTATTTTCTGCTTTCTTTTCTCTGGATTCGAGAAGTCTCTGTGAGGAGTCCAGAGAAGCTCCGTGGATTCGGAGTATTTATCCTCATCACGTTCATCCCTGCATCATGAGGCCTTCCTAATCATGTATATTACACAAGTGTCAAGAACCTCTCCGTAACCTCTTGAAAGTTTGGATCCATCACAACTGTAAAGTTATAAATTTTTTAAAAAAAACCAATTTAGGCAAAGAGTGGTAGAGGGTGCGACTAGTCTAGGTCAGTGGCCTGATACAATACAGAAAAACCATTTAAATCCCGAACTAAGTCACAACTTATGGACCTGTGACCCAATCCTCACTAATTTACTAATTCAGTTTAGAATTTTGACCCATTTACTTTTAATTCTAGCCTCTGTGTCACTACGCCAACACAGCATGACACAAAAATGCTTGGTTCTATGACAGATCTATTCAGTTGAGTTGAAAAAAAAAACTTGGTTTAAATAATGCCCACCATCGCTCACATTATAACTCAAGAAGAAATTCGATAAGTTGTCGCCGAAATTGTTTGTCTAGAAAGGGAACTGGGGCAGAATGAAAGATTTTAGTTTCAAACATTGTATCCTCACGAAATTGATAAGATATCATTTCCAGCTAGTTTTTAATATTAAGACTTTTAGAAGTTTAATGGAGATGGCTCACCAGAACAGCATTTAATGCAATTCGTTACAACCATGGAAAATTTCTCTACAATGTACCAATGCAATATTGTTTAGGATTGCTGGAGTCATCCCTTGACAGGAAAGGCTTTTAGATAGTACACAACCTTAGCCTCAAATCTATACAACATATACATGGGATTAAATGTAAAATACCTTTATGGAAAACTTTTTCTTGTCTGATAACGACATTATCCTGATCGAATTGGCTTCTATCTAACAAAGAGAAGGCAAACCAATGGAGAAGTTTGTCGACCGATGGAAGACTCTAACGATGTCATGCCGATAACTTCTGGGAGAATCAGAACAAGTTAAAACATGCTTGGGCTCTATGGAGTCAGAAGTAATGTTAGGTCTAACAAGCACTGATATACAAACTTTTCGTAATCTCGCTACCAAATCCCAAGCCCTTAAATTCACGGCCAAGAAAATGCTAGCCTTTCGGATGGAGTCGACACGTCGAAGTTCCAATAGAACATTAGGAAACATCACCGATAAAGGGAAGAAGACCCTTAAAATAAACAAATAGATGGTAGAAGGAAAAGAAAAAAGCAGTTATGTAGGTAGGACGACAAATAAACGGCCTAAACGATATGAAGATCATGAGATGTATGCATTCACAAGACATGATCCTATGATGAACAAGTTCATGGTTGCAGGATGATTGAGTTACCCCGGCCAAAATGTCCCGAAGAGGTGGGGAAAACAAAAGAAAAGAATTACTTGTTATCATCGTATGCTTGGCCATCAGACTTAAAATTACTTTACTACAAGAACATACTATAGAAGATTGTTTATAGAGGCAAAATCGTAATAGAAATTGACAATGAATGAGGTAAGAAGGTAGTAACGAACACAGTGTCTGTGCGAAGCATATCCAACATGATTGCTTATTATAAGACCTCACATTATTTTCAGGAGATCTTATTGTGATTTATTGTGAGAATCAAGTAACAACCCATATCGTAAATATTTCAGTTCTCAATGAGAGGACTAAACATATAGATATCGATTGTCATTTCATCCGTGAGAAGATCACTTCCAAAGATATTACCATATCCTATATTCAGTACAAATCACAGGTTGTAGATATCTTCACTAAGGCTTTACCATGTGTATAATTTTCTTTACTATGTTTTAAGCTAATTATGACAGATATTTATGCTCCAACTTGAGGGGGAGTGTTAAAATAGAAATATTATATTTCAGATGTTCTTGTGGACTACCATATCTTATTAGTCTATTAATATAAATTAGAAAGGGGGGTGCGGGATTTCCTAAATTTAATAACAAACTTTTTACCCTTTGTTCGTATAGTGAGGGGAACGTTTTGATAAAGATCTAATGTGAAAACATCTTCCGGTAACATCATAATCTCGGAAGAATTTTCTAGTAGAAATCCCTAAATTTTTTAAGAAAACTTTTTCCCTTGTGAAACAATAAATTTGAAACTAGGTCCAATATTTTTTTTTTTCAAAAAATCTTATGAGAAAAACAAATAAGGAAAACTAGGTTTCCTCTCTCACCTTTCTTTGAAAGAAGGTTCATAAGAAACACAGCTTCATTTCCTACACTTTTTACAAATTCAAATGGGCCTTTGAGAAAGTTAACCAACTTTTCAGTAAATGATTTTATCGTGGCCACCTCAATAATAGAAGGGCTTGATATTTTAGCTAATATATATGTTAGTGTGGTGACACAATCAATGAATGGTTTGAATTGCACACATGCATTGAAACCTTTATGGTGGCCCACCGTGATGGATCCAATCCGACCATCAATTGTGCCAATTATGTTAGGACTTGAATTATGATTGAATAAAAACATTCTGGTAGGCCCCAGGAAGGTTCCCTACAAGTCTCATCTACAAGGAACAAAAGATTTTGACTATGATGTACATGTGTGGCCCAACTAATGAGAACACATGCCTGATATTTTGGACAAGGAATCTAAATAGAGGGGGCTACCTGATGAGCTACTTGGATCTCCTACAAGTGTGCTATGGTTGCACGTGTGAGCACTAAAGAAATGGTTGGGGAACTCGTACTGTGTAGTGTGGAACAGTATCGAGGTTGGTACTGTGTGCTACTAGAGAAGCTCCATAGGCTTCACCACGATCTATCCATTTTATCCACATAGTCCGTCCATTATGCCGGCATGAGCCCAAAAATGAGGCAGATCCTAATTTCGGTGCACAATATGACACGAGATAGTGGTGATTGAACGCCCACCATTAAAACTTCTTTGGGGTGCAAAAGTTTTGGATTAAGCTGATACATGTGTTTCACCGTGAACTAATCAACAGGTTGGATGGCAAATAAATATTAAAGTGAGCCCTACGATGTTTTTAATGGAGGGTGTTCAATCATTATTATTGCCTATTTTTTACATTTATTTTGGCGCATACCAATGAGATGCCACCACATGAAGATATTATGCACTGAACGATGGATGAAATCTTATGCACATCCTGAAGATATCTTTTACTCCACTTCTTTCAATGGCATGTAGTTACCAAAAGAAGAACGACACAGGTACAAATGTATGTAGAAAGACATTGTGATGAGTGACACATAGCCCTATCATGAGCGGCACATGTAATCGAGGTAGCATGCTCGACAAGTTTATAAAGACTTGCTGAGATAGGGATCTTATTACATATCTAGATATGCTTGGCAAGGTTGTCTCACATAATCTTGCCAAAATGGGAGATCTTCCCAAAGATGATCGGTGCTCTCTTGTAGTGATTACGAAGTTTCAAAAAGCATATATTTCTCTCAGAGCAGATGGAAACCAAAGACACCTTAAGGAATTTAGGTCCAGTAAAAATGATCTCGTAAGATCCATAGATCTCTTTAATCACACTGGTAAGGAGATCTGAAAAAGTTTCTGACCTGCAAGGATCTCTTTGACGAGGTTGGGATGATATAAGAATAATTGTGCACTGTAACTGTCAGGGATCCTAGACTAACAAGGAAACCCAACGAGAGTTTTATTGGCTCCAAAGCTATATATATAAGGAGCATGCGATGAGGAGCTCTAGGCCACGCCAAATACAATCAACCTACACAGCATAATGTTGTTTATCTTAGTTTCTAATTCCTCCACTTTTATCCAGCTATGCTGCAGAATGTCTGGAGTTTAGGTTAGCTTAGATCACTACTATTCAGTGCCATCGCTGCATTACGCTTATGAGTAGTATTAATCTATCAATCGAGTCCTTACTTTGAAGACCACACCCTGGTCACATCTTGTTGACCAATCCACCTCAATTGTTTGTCCATATTACAAATCGCAAGTATTTATCTCTTTAAAAAAAATAAAAAAAATTCTTTACTTAGTTGTTTATTTGTTGATTATATTAAGCTTCAAACACATATCAATTAAATTGACATTTTTGGCCTTTAATTTTAATATTTTATATCCATCATTGTTCTATTGAAAAATATAAAGCCTGGTAAAAGAAAAGTCATTAATGCATGTAACCCAGTATAGCGGGGTTGGTCGGCTAAAGTAGCTTCTCCTATCCCAAAATCATATATGATATGTCAAAAAACTCATTCTGGTTCACGAGATACGAATGTTTTAAGGTTGTAATGGTCTTGATCACTTCCGCCTCCGATCGGGCCTTCTCTGGTCCATCTTGGCCATGAACGTGTCCGCGACCCACTCTACATCACTTTCCAACGACCTTAAGTTAGCTCAAATCATGGATGGATTGGATATCACAAGCACATCATGGTGGGCCCCACAATAGTTTTTGTCGCACTTGCTCCCTACAAATCCTGATAAATGGGGCCATGCTTTGGAATTGTTCTCTCATTTTCCCACCTTCTGACGCCAATTTAATTTGTAAGATTGGAAGATCTTAATTGTCAGTCTTTAGACCTTCTCTTTGGAGACGTCTTACATGGGGAGCGGATTAGGTATTACTGAGGTAAAACCTTAGGGCGTGTTTGGATTCACGTTTTGGTTGTATTGTATTTATATCGGTACTGTTCACGTATACGTTGGGCGATATTCAGAATACATCCAGCGGAGACGTGCACTAACCAATGTTTGGATAGGATGTATTACTTGCCATGCACAGTTTCATGTTAGATCAATGTTTGGAAACGATCGGATAAGGGCCACACGATGTATATACGTGCGGTAGTGAGGCTCACTCACTGTTCCATTGAATGATATGAGCCGTTCATTCACTTCAGAGGGTGGGCATTACACTTGCCTAGGTGTCCTTTCATTTCTATTGAAACTATTGCAGAATCTAACCATTAAACATGAAATGGACGGCGGAGTAAACACCCTCATGGGCCACGCTGATTTCACTCCAAAAGCACTCCCTTCCATATGGTTTTTCGTCCTAAATCCAATGGACGGAGTGAATTTTCCAGGAAGCTTCAATAAGTGGGCTACCAAACATCACAGAGTTGACGTACGTCGACTCTATTGCGAAACAAAGGTTCCATCTTGTCGTTGTGGGCCACCATCATGTAGTAAAGTGAAGGTGGATTTGAACCGTTCATCAGGTATAGGGAGAAAAACCCATCAAAAACATGTTGACCTTTCATGGCCATGTACTTCCTCATGCTCGCTACAATAATCAAAAGAAGAATGTTCGATTGCTGTTTCAGCTTGATTGTCTCAGTGGGCCACAACATCAGATGATCAAAGCTCACCATTCATGGTTTAAATCTTGAGAGGAAGATGATGGACGGTGTGGATTTGTCAAGACGGCCATATTGGGCATTACCAGCAACACAGTGAAAGAAGAAAATGTTTTATTCCTGTTTACGTCTGACTGAACGTCGGCCGGCTGCGGTTGCCGGTGAGCGTATAATCATCGATGATGCAAATGTTCTCGGGTATTCACAAGCGTCGATGTGTCGTCCGCCTTCATTTCAAACGAGGGACATGTCCCATCACCCCACTAATACGATACTATACCCTCGAAATCGTGAATCCAAACACGCCTTGGGTGCATGTTACCCTAAGGGGGGTTTGGCGCATGGTATTGGAAAGGATTCGGTGGGATGGGATTGTAATTATTACATATGGCAGGGATTGTCCCCTATCACCATGGGATAAGCTTAATTCCATGCTATGTTTGTAATATGGTGGTACATTGAATGGATATACCCACCATCATTGAAACTATTGAGAATAACACGTGTTATATTCAAAACGTTCATCTGTTTTGTAACCTCATTTTATGGCATGGGCCTAAAAATGAGGCAGATCCAAAACTTAAATGTGGCCGCAAAGAAGTTTTCAACGGTAGGTATTCAATCCCCGCTACTTTATATGGTGGGGTCCACTTGAGCTTTAGATCTACTTGATTTTTTGGCCCATGCTCTAAAATGATCTTGAAAAATGGGTGGACGGTGTGGATATAGCCCACACATCATGGTGGGACCTACACAACTTGCTAATGATGAGTGGAATTGACACGGACCCAATACAATTCCATCTAATCTAATTCCAAGCTTTTCCATTCTTCCCAAACATTGAGTGGAATTGGCACGGGACCAAATGCAATTCCATCCCACCTAATCCCATCTAATACCATGCGCCAAACGCACTCTAAGGATAGAAAGAAAATATAAGGATCAGTTTTATCCAAAACCGTTGCAGCATAGAAAAGTTTTTAATGTTTATTCACTAATTTTCCATGTGGTGGTCAACCGAAGATTTGGATCTAATTAAGTTTTGGGATAACGTACTGAAATGAGCTGAGGAAATGGATGGGCGTGGTGGATATACAACACATTCATCAAGGTGGGCTCCACATGGTAAGGTGATACCTAATCTGCTCCCCACCATAACCGGCTTCTCATGACAGCAGGAGGCTGGCCGTATTGGACGAACCCCACACAAATGGATTTCCCATATCCGCTGTCCACCAGGTGAGTGACCTAATTTTAGAACTAGGGCTGCGTCTGAGGGTTGAGTGGATTTTATATAATCATCAATGATAGGCCCTACAAGAAATCATCATTGGATATCTCTGTCCCAACTGCTTTCTTTGGGTGGTACATTTGAATCAAAGAATAATATGATATTTTGGGCCTAGGCCTAAAGTGGGATAAGAAATATAATGGTCCAAGTGGATTTCATGCACATATTACCGTTTTCCTAGTAAAATATCAAGGGTGGTGTCCCCTTTTACTCGTTTCAATTGGTATATCAAGTGAAAATGAAACAAAATTCCAATAATGCAAAGCTGACAAGATTGAAAATGGAAGTATAAAATATAAAATGAACACTAAAAAATCTTACTAGAAGCTCTGTCCTCCTCCCCTTCATGCTCTGTGGCTGATCAGGTCATCCTTTGTGCTGCTTCTTTGGCTAAGAGCCTGTCCTTTGCCTTGGTCTTGGCCTGAGACTTCGAACCCATGATGCCGCCGCCCCACTTCTTGTGATGCTCGTCGAATTTGTCATTGAAGTTAGCCTTGATTGCCTCCACAATCTTGCTGAATTCCATTTTATCTTCATTCTTCACTGATGTCAGACACAGGGCAGTGGACGTTTTCTTGTGGACAATCGCTCCCAGACGAGCTTTTCCTTTCACGATTGCATAAGGAATATCCATTTTCCAGCACAAAGCGAGAAGCCAGACAACAAGCTCAATTGGGTCCACGTCATGAGCAATCACCACTAACTGAGCCTTGTTCTGCCCGATAAAGTAGGTGATGTGATTGAGGCTGTATTTGATAACAATGGGCTTCTTTGCCTCCACGGTCTTCCCTTCAGCTTCAGGTTCAGCTTGTGCTTGTTTCAGAAGTCTTCCCTTCTTGGCAGCCTTGTCTTCAGGTCTATATTTGAGTAGCATCTTGAAAAGATTTGTTGCAAGATTCCGTCAAGGGTTTTCGTAAATTGGTTCAAAGCTGGGGGGACCTTTAATCGTTGTTTCAGAATCCTTCGCTGTCTTTGAATACGAACGACCTTTGGCCATTTAACAAATCTATGCAAATCCCTTTTCGGTGGTAATGCGCCACCAATTCCAAACTGCTTTGGACGCTTTGCAAATAGTGGATTCATAACCTTCTCAGGCTTCTTCTTGGCTGGTACTGGGGCTTTTCCACCTCTCTTGGGGGCCATCGCCTTCGATGCCTATGCGAGAGCAGATCGAAACCCTCGTTTTTTTTTTTTTTTTTTTTTTTTGATGGTTTTTCTGGAGCGGCAGCCGGATCAAGCTGAAACATCTTCCTGAGAGAACTTAGGAGCCCTGAAAGCTCGGATGAAGTTGATATTTGTATTTTTCCTTTCATCTACATATATGTGACCTTATAAACAGGTTGGATGGCAAATAAACATTTTTGTGGGCCCTAGTATGGTTTCAACGGTGGGTGTCATTGTTTCCATTCTATTATGTGGTACAGTCCACTTGAGCCTTGGATCTTCATCATTTTTGGGCCCATGCCCTCAAATGATTTCGAAAAATGGATGGAAGGTGTGGATATAACACATGTATTATAGTGGGGACTATAAAACTTGGTGACGTTGACACACCACAAAGATCGGTAGTGGAGGGTAGACCAGGCAACCCACACCCGTTCGGGTCTACTTTATGGGTTTTATACTTCTTAGAATATGAAATGGATGGATGGGGTGCATTTAGAATTTGAAACTATGTTTTCTCTGTTTCGATTTTACAATGTGGAACTTCTGACAAGATCCTGGTTGTTCATCAGGTGGGCCCCATTGTGCCTTTGCCATGGCCCAAAAGTCATCAGGTGGGTACACCTTGTACGGAAGGAAACATGGATGGTTAGTGAAATGACTGCGGTCCACATCTGATGTACATGTGTTAGCCACCTGACGACTGGATTGGCCTGGTTTTTGGAACATGGCACATTAATGGTGGGGTCCACCTGATGAACAACCTGGATTGGGTTCAATGTGTACGGATGAAAATGGGAAGGTTAGAGAAAATGACCATGGTCCACTGCGATGTACAGTGTCACCCACCTGATGAGTGGACCGGCGTGGTTTCTGGGCCATAGAACATAAACAGTGGGGCCTACCTGATGAACAGTTGAGATCGGGTCCAATCTGTAGGAACGAAAAATTGGAAGGTTAGAGAAAATGACAGTGGTCCACATCCAATGTACATATCTCATCCACGTGATGGTTGGACTGGCCTGGTTTTTGGGCAATGGAGCATAAATGGTGGGGCCCACCTGATGAACAGAGTGGATCTCGGACACATTAGCAAGAATAGGATTCAACATCCTACGCTGATGAGTTTCTATCTAGATCTCTCAATGTTGGCTTGCATTTTGCAATTTTAATTTCAAAGCTTCATTTCCGCACTTATTGAATTTGATTTCTTCATTGTGCTTGTAACATTCGTTGGATTGCTGCAGCAGAACCCCTAGAGTCTGGTTTATAAACAAACACAGCTACTTTGAATATATAATCCACTGACTGGTTTCCTGTCCCGACTTAGTGATCGGAAATGGAAGAGTTGATTTAACAGCTCGGAAACGAGGAGCTAACTTGTTAACATTAATAATTCGAAAGGTAGCACCTAAGGGAGCCCTAGACAATCTTAAAATAAGAGTTTTCTAGCATTTTCTAATAATCCAAGGTGATAGATATAAGAGTGCACCAACTAATAGGCGCATTGTCTATGAAGATAAGCTTGGAGTAGAGATCTCACACCTCCTTGTTATAAATTTCAATAAGAGTATCTAAATTATATAGATGATAATTAATTTGGAGATGCGAACAAAAAGGATTTTTATGCTTTTATCTCCGAGCCCATGCATGTCAACCTCTGAGATATCTCCTTAGATTGCTCTTGAGGAGAGAGGAAAGAACATGAGCACAATTCTTGTATAATTTATTTTAACATAAGATATTGTTCACCAGGGGTTGGGATATCTTTGATCATGGTTTTGGAGCACAAGAAGACTCGATTTATCATAAGATGGAGGGATATCCCAGGCAGCATTACTAAAAAAACAGGACAACGCCGATGACTAAAAGCCGTCAGAAGGGCCACCAACAGTTTAAAGCCATTGGTAATGCCAACAGCCATAACCAACAATAATTCTGATGGTTTATGCTGCATTTCCATATTTGCCAACGGCCGGTTAAAAGTCATTGGCGTTTCTCATTTAAAAAAAAAAAAAAAAGAAGAAGAAGAAGAAAATTTTACAAATTATTGGAAGCATATTGCCTACCCCCGTCCGCCTCTAGCTCGGAACAGGCAAATCTTTGTGGGGGTGAGTAAATTCTAAATACATTGAATTGGATCAACCCTAGATTGAACTCAACAAATTGGAACAATCTGGCCGCAGAAAATTTCCAAGTATGAACTTTTCAGCCTGTCTCTATCCTTAAATGAAGAAACTTTTTTAAGTACCCATGATTAGTAGAAAATTGTGTATTTTTATTCAATGCCCATGGTAAGTAAAAAAAATGTAATACAAAAATAGGTTCATGAATAAAAATAAATTAAAGAAAAAATCTAACCAGAGCTATTTTTAAATTTTGTTAGGATACATTGCAATGCATCCCCAATACTTCAATATTTTATCTGACTTTGTAACAAGCATACCTAAAGTTGCCTTGCATGTCAGTAGCATTACTAATAAAACTTCTGTGAATGAACTGCAGAGGATGGAATCTAAGCAAAAATAGCCTCATAGCGTTGTTCTTAATCTCAACAAGGTCCTGAAATTGAACGGTTAACGAGATTAATATAAATTAATGAGTTCCTAAAATTAAACTGAAATTGGAAAATTTTACGCGAGAGAAAATTGTCTGTAGCAATAGTTTTATTAAAGAAAACCAGTTAAACTTGGTGTCACATAGGAGCACCCAAACCAATAGACAGATCAAGGGCCCAGCCTAATATTAAATAATGAAAATTAAGCCCAATACATCAACATAAACAGTTGTAAGAACTTTGATTACCTGTGAATGAACTTCAGTTGATACAGACACAACCATGATTCTTGCTTCCAATAGTAGATTCATACAATCTTTTACATTCACTTGCTTGTGACAGTATGCATGAGAACCAGAAGTCTCAAACATTCACTAGAAATAACAACTGATTCCCTAATCACGGTTTTTTTTTTTTTTTTTTTTTTTTTTTTTTTTTTTTTTTTTTTTTTCAAATCAAGGATAAGACGGTTCTTTTAGAAGCACATGATGAAAACTAGCTTGCTTATATACCATAAATTCAGATGAGAAGTACCTCTAAGATCTTGTGAATTAGGGAGAAAACATCTCCAAGGAGCACTCTAGCCAAAAAACAGAAGAACTCCCTTGGGCGATCAGGGGCTTGGTAAATCTAAAATATGTGGGAATGGGGGGAGTAAGAAGAAGGCCCAGTTGATTGGATGGAATTTTAGACGGGGGCATGTCTGTTTGTATGGTGTGCAAAATGGAATGCTCCTTGTATCTTTTATATATGCACCTCTCCACTTCCAGTTTGCTAGGTTCACCAACATCTCTGATGGTGGCGCATCTCTGCTCCAAAGTTGTTCAGAAGCTTTTCAGATAAATGAATTGGCTCCAATGCTGCTAGTCCTCGTGGTGACTGGGTGTTTTGTCTGAAGAAGCAATAACTTTTCCATCTCCAAATGCAACAGATCAGCCTAAGTTCCATTTACAACAGTAGCTTTGATGAGGATCTCAGTCCCTTGTAGCTTCATCTTTAGTAGTAGCAACATTAGCATCTTCATCCTGTTGTATACTTGCGGTAGCAGTGGGTAGTGAGCTGGTCATATCGTTGCTTGGGTGGTGGCTGGATCTCCTCTGTTTTGATTATGCTATATGGAGTGGTTGGGATGCAGGCTATAGATGGAGTTGTTGATTTCGTTTGGTAGCTGATGGTGTTGGTGAGCTTACTTGTTATGATGGTTGGTTAGGGATGGCAGTAGTGTTAATGTTAGTAGTTGGTCTTTTGTTTGTCTTTCGTTTATTGAATATGGTTTGTTCGTGCATTTCTTAAAACCATGTATTTGCATGCAAACAAGGAGAAGGTTAAAGTTGATCAATCGACAGGATATTCTGGTATAGCTCTATTCATGATGTGAGCTGTCACACCAATGTATAGGATATACCAACTATATATGGCCCCAAATATACAAACTAAGTTCTAAATGGGGAAGTTCCCTATTTTGAAATGATAAGGAATCCATATATATCTCAATATTTATAGTTTCATACATTCGTGAACTTAGCTTCAAGAAACACTTGACGCTCTGGCGTAGTGGTGGATGATGCTAAATTAAGCTGGCCGAATTATGGGTTCCTGTTTAAATGTATCATGAACCAAAAAATCAAGATTATTTGTTATACGTGAATATTAGATTGGTGGATACTAATTGGGTGGTTAAAAATAAAAATAAAATTGTTCAATGGAACTGTTTCAACAAGCAAGTATCCAAAAACTAGAGGTTAGGATTGTTCAAGAAATCTGACTGTTGGATTGAATTAGTGATGGTTTGGCAGTTTAGTTGGTTTAGTTTGAGTTAAATGTATGTTGCATGTGGGTGTGACGTAGGGAAGGACGTGATGAGGTCGATCATCGTTTTCCTGAATCGATAACTAAATTAAATCCACAAGGCTCTCTTGAATCCACAAGAAAAAATCTATAATCCATGAGTAGAAAGAATAAAATTTCTAAGGAATTGATTTATTAAATGAATAAAAATGAGTTTAACATCCTTTAAATAACCCTAAACAAATCCTAAAAATGTAATCAAAGAGTTTTAATCAAACTAGAAAATAAATTCAGAAAATCGGACAAATTTTCCAGGCCCATCGACCTATCATCAACTGGTCTAGTCGACAGGTCGAAACAGCCAAAAAGTGTCAAGATATTTAAACTAGAAATTATGTGATTTTTGACCTGTCAACCTAATCTAGAATTTCTGACGGAATTTCCACCTGTCGACTTTTTATTTATTTATGTTAGCTTGTTAGTACATAACACTGTTGGTTCACACATCACTATTAGCCACCCCACTAGGGAATCAATACGAAGACCTCAGTGTTGAAACGAGGTATCTTTCACCTGTTGACTAGATTGGTCGACCGGTCGAACTATGCTGAGTGTGTTTGATCCTTCTTGGCTTCTTTTCTTTGGTATATCTTAGCCATGAATGAGTTCGCTACCCGTTCTACATTAGTTCCATCTACTTCAAAAGAATTGGTTCTCGAGTTATTCATCGGATTTGATTCATTGAACGTGTGTGAGATCTCTATATCTTCAGGAAGATCAACAACATAAGCATTGTCATTGATCTTACGGAAGATGAGTACCGATCCGATCTTTTTGTTGTTTAATTTATTGTATGCCCCCGTTTGAAATCTCTTTTTGTGCAGATAAAACTTCATGTCATCGCCTATTTTAAATACCTTCAAACATTGACGCGTGTCAGCCTTTTCCTTGTACTTGTATTTGGATGCCTTCAACTGGGCCTAGACATTAGAGTGTACTCTTATGATTCGGTCCACCATATGTTCTATGACAATGCTCATGCCTAGGAGTTTGGGCAAGGGAACCAAATTAAGGATGTCTCGAGGTACTCGTCCGTACACAATTTTAAATGGGGACTTTCTGGTGGAATAGTTCAACATGTTATTGAAAGCGAACCCTACCTAAGCCAAGGCCAAGTTCCATTGTTTAGGCTTATCATCCGAAACACATCTATAAAGTTTCCAAATGTACAATTCACTACCTCAGTTTGTCCATTAGTCTGTGGTTGATACGCACTACTGAATTGTAACTAGGTGTCAAATTGTCATCATAAAGTCCCCTGAAAATGATTGATGAACTTAGTGTCATGATCTGAGACGATGGATTTTAAGACCCCATATAGCTGAACAACTTTTCGAAAAAATAAATTTGCAACGTGTGTAGCGTCGAGAGTTTTCTTGTATGGTATGAAATGGGACATCTTGGAAAATCTATCGGCTACGACCAAGACAGAATCCACGCTATGTTGGGTCCATGAGAGTCTTAACACAAAGTCCATAAACAAATCCTCACAAGGGACGTCGGAGACAGGCAATTGAGCGCATAGTCCTGTGTTTTCTAACCACCCCTTGGATGCCTAACTCGTGTGACACCGCTGCACTCCTCTTCCAACATCCCATTTTACCCGTGGCTAATAATAATGCACTTCTAGCAGAGCTATTGTCTTGTCCCGCCCTAGATGACCGTTGAGGCTACTTCCATATAACTCTTGGATGATAGAATCTGCAATGAACTTTGGAGAATGTACAACTGATTTCCTTTGAAGAGGAATCCATCCTGAATATGGAGGTCATTGGGCTCACCTTCCTGACATCTGATTCATGCGACCTAAAAGTCGTCTTCGTCACCATATAGGTCTTTGAGGCATTCAAACCCGAGAACCTCATTGCTTATGGTGATTAACAAAGTTGCCAGTCGGCTAAGTGCAATGGAGGAGGGCCAATTCGACTCGATAAGGGTATACGTTCAACCAGCTCTTGGTGCCAGCATATATTTTTTGGGAATTATGGAAATCCAGGAATGAGGCGGTGTTTGATGGTAAAACTCTAGCGGCCCACTCTATGATCGCAAGGGTTTCCTGGTGGCTGGCCAGCAGTAGAAGCGACGTCATTAGTAGGAGGTCTGGGATGTTTTCTCAGAATTCCGGCAGCCAGTTGGTTGGAGGCTCTCATGGCTCAAAGCCTACGCACCAGTCGGTTATTTCATGGCAGAAACCCCTACTGGATAGGTAAAAGTGAATGTCGATGGGTCTTCTAGGGGTAACCCAGGCTTGGCAGGGGGTGGCGGTGTCTATAGAAACGACAAGGGAGATTTCATTATCGACTTCTCTTATGCTTATGGGGTGATGTCGAACATTGGTGCCAATGTTCGCGCGACACATGATGGGCTCTCTCTGTGTCTAGATAAAGGGTTTTCCAAAGTAGTGGTGGAATCCGATTCTGAGTTGGTGATTAAGGCATTTAATGAGGGAGCTAATATTGGTTGGAAATGGATAGGTTGGACGGCCATAACAGATAGGTTCCGCCTCCAAGGCCATGTGGAGTTTAAGCACGTATTCAGGGAAGGTAACGCCACGACCGATGCGCTTGCCCATGAGGGGAGCTTGTCCCAGTCTCGTTTTTGTACTTCTAGCAGGGCTAAGCTCCCTCTGCAGGTGAGAGGTTTTCTATTCTTAAACAAGGTTGGTTTAGGAGCGATCAGGGAGAGGCAGGCCTAAGTCCTTTTCTGGGGTTTTTTCGGGCCCAGTTGTTCCAGTTTTTATTATGATAGGTCTTCTGCAAGTCATTTTTTCCTCGGAAGACCCGAATGTAATTTTTGTCCAGAATGAAATATATGACATTCGAAAAAACAAAGTCGGCTAAGTGCATCAGACACTTTTTTTGTTGCCCAGACTTATGTTTTAGCACAAATGTGAATTCCTATAAGAATGAAATCCACATAGCATTCACACAATTCACGTTAGTTTGTCTACTAATGAATTTGAGAGCTTGATAGTCTGTGTAAAGAATGAAGTCCATCTGAATTAAGTAATGCCGTCAATATTGCAGTGCCTGAACTACTGTATACAATTCGATCTCATATGTCGATCACTTTTTGTGTGCATCACTAATCTTTTCACTTATAAGGCTATCAACTTGCTTCTTGTGATAAAACTCTCTTAATTCCGACATATGAAGTGTCGCATTTGATCTCAATCAGTTTATCAAAGCTGGGAAGTACAACAACTGGGGTTGTGGACAATTTATGCTTGATTTCAACAAAGATATTGTTAGCTTCTTTAGTCTGCTAAAATGGTCCATTCTTCATACAATCTATAATCGGTGACACAATGATGCTAAAGTTCTTTACAAGCCGAATATAGAATGTTTTACCCATGAAAACTCTATACTTCATGGATGTTTATTGGAATCGGCCATTCCCTAATGGCTCTCACCTTTTTTTCGTCCACCCAGATGCTCGTGGATGTTACAACAAAGCCCAAAAATAGCAGGTTATCTGTTAAAAATCTACATTTTTTAAGATTGAGACACAACTTATTTTTAGTTAACACTTCAAGGACTTGTTTGAGGTGTTCCATATGGCTTGCTTCATCCTGACTGTATATCAAAATGTCATCAAAGTAGACCACTACAAACCACCCATTGAATGGCTTAGGAGCTTAGTTCATTAACTTCATGAATGTACTAGGTACGTTCGAAAGACCGAAGGGAAAGACCAACCATTCATACAACACGTTCTTGGTCTAAAAAGTTATCTTCCACTTATCACCTAGCCATATTCGGATCTGATGGTAGCCGCTCCTTAAATTCAATTTAGAAAATAATTTTGCACCCTTAAGCATGTCTAACATATCATCCAACCATGGTATAAGAAACCTATATTTTATGATGATCTTGTTAATCGCCCAACCGTCGATGCACATGCACTTACTCTTATCTTTCTTATGAGTGAATAGGGCCGATACGACGGATAGACTCATGCTTTTTTATAATTAGACGCTTACGGATCAAGTCTTCCACTTGTCCTTACATAATATAGTACTTCTTCAGACTCATCTGATATTGAGGATGATTGGGTAAGATGGACAAGGGAAAGGTTGATATGGTGCTCAAGATTTCACATGGGAGGTAACCCATTGGGAAGATCGTCGGGCTAAATGTCTTTGAATTCATGTAGCAAGGGTTTTAGTTTCTCATGAATGATGGAGAGATTGAGTTCTTTCCCATTTACAATTAATGCATAAGCATGTTTCATTTCTTTAGATTCCTCCACAAAGTCACATATGGTTAAGAGCGAAAGTCCCTCTACTTTAGAAGTTTCGGGTGGCTCCTCTGGATCCATATGGGCTAGTATGGTTTTCGGACCATCCTTAACGAAAATATACACATTATTTCATCCTTTATGAGTGGCGTCACAATAGGATTGCCATGATCGACTGAGTAGAATGTCACAAACCTCTATGTCAACAATGTTGATACTACTTGGTCTTTATAATGCTTGCCAATTGAAAAAGATATAGTGCGTTATTCAATTATCTTCACTCGTTAACTTTAATAATTCGGCCGATCGTATATGAGGAGGGATGACACTCCTTTTTTAGTTGCAACTTCTCCACCATGACTTTGGAGACGATGTTCTCACTGCTCCCATTATTGATGATCACATCGTAGACTTTTCAATTCACCGTACACCTTATTCAAAAGACGTTGTGTCGTTGTGGATTTACTTCCTTCCTTAGTGCATACAGTAGTCACCTCACGACTATCGACTCACAATGATCTTGCGAAACCCAATCTACTTCATCAACTTCGACATCTGTGACGTATCCTAACTCGTAATCGTCTGGATTTTCTTCCGTGTTCTTAGCGCCACCATTATTAATGGTGAGGTTTGCCACTTGTCGCTGAGGGAAAGTATTTGAGAAGTGACCTGATTGGCCACATCGATAGCAGTGGTCAGGCTGTGGCCGATCGTAGGAGTTCGGGATCCTTCTTGGACTGACAGAAATGGTTGTTATTATTTAAGGTCTAGATGGATCGCTCCATGTGTCACGGTTTGTAGTTGTAGGATGTTGAGAATGCTCTCCTATTGGTTCCTTTTCTTAGAACAATGTTGTATCCTACGTGGGACCTGTCATGGGGGGTCAAGTCGAAGGATAAGGCTGAGTAGGGAATCTTGCAAACTGCGTTTCTGCCATACCCGCCAACTGAACTGCTTCATCCACGATCTCAACCGGCATATGAACTCGGTCCTGAATTTTCGATCGTAAATCGCCTACGAACCGTACTACCATCTATGATTCGATCTTCGACAAATTATTCCACGTTGTCAACCTTATGAATTCTTTGGTGTAATATGTGATAGTCCAATTTCTCTGTCGGCAATTATGGTATTGCTGGAACAACACCTGCTCATAATCATTATGGAGGAATTATGATTGAAGAAGACGTCTCATCCACGGTGATGATCAGATGGGCGCCTTATTCTATAGGGCACGTGAGAGTAGTAGTTGCTCCCACCATATAGAAGTATCGGATTTTAATCTAAACACAACCAACTTCACTTTTTTATGTTTCAGCACGTCCATGTAATCAATACACCGCTTTACTTTGGCTATCCAATTGGGGAATTTCTATACGTAATAAGACATTAATACTAAGAAGTTTAACCTTACTTCGATAGTCTCTTTCAGGGCAATTTATTCGATTGTCTCTATGGACCAGTTATCGAACAATGTTGACACCAACATCCTCATTGCTGGAGCTCAACTCATCTGGGGTAGCCCTACGATTCACCTCCGGAAGCGCTCTACGAAAATCGGAGTTTGTCGTATAGTGATCACGGGCGGCTGAGCATCGCCTTGAGCTCGGAGCGGAATTAGTGTATGGTTGGGGGTTGCCTATAACCCTTGCATGGTCAGCTGACTCTCCTGGTGGAAAGCTTCCATTCTTCCCAATGAATAACGAATCCCTGAATCGTCGTCCACATGATTTTGATATATTCCGGCATTAGTTGCCATCACCTTGAGGGGAGTGTGTTTAATCCTTCTTGGCTTCTTTTCTTTGGTCTATTTTAATCATGAATGAGTCTGTGACCCATTTTACATTAGGGTGCCTGCATATCAAAGCATCCTAAGCTGCTAGAGTAAAAATAAATAAATAAATAAATAAATAAAATAAAATAAAATAAAAATAAAAAAATAAAATTGTTGTTATCTGACTTTGTAACAAGTGTACTTGAAGTTGCTGTTTACGTGTCAGTGGCATTGTTAACAAAACTTCTCGTAGTCAAACAGGAAAGGATGGAATCTGAGCAAGGCTAGAAATCAACTTCAAAGCATTGCTCTTGATCTCATGAACTTCCTGAAATTAAACAGTTAATGAGAAAATATAATTTAATGAGTTCTTGAAAATAAACTGTAATTGAGAAAAATGTAATTAGCTAGAGAGAAATCCTCCTTAACCACTGTTTTGTTACCGACAACCACTTAAACTTGGTGTCCTACATTAGCACCCAAATTGATAGACACATCAGAGGCCCAGCCCAATAAACAATTAAAAGCAAAATTCATCAATATAAGACGGTTGTAAGAACTTTCACTACCTGTGAATGAACTTCATTTAATACAACATAACAATGACTATTGCTTTCAATGGTAGATTCATAACATCTTTCTGACATTCACTTGCTCTTGATAGTGTGTGTAGAAGAACTACAAGTCTCAAGCATTCACTAGCAATAACAATTGATTTCCTATTCACGGTTTTCCAAAATCAAGAGGATAAGATGAAATGTAGTCTCCTTGGTACATAGTTTGTGTCCCTTCCTACTTGCTACTATCTAGTCACATATTAGAAGCATTGATATGAAATTACCTGTATATTGGAGTCCATAAAAGTGATTTGCATGCATTTGATTCCTTGTCTATATAGAGTGAAAAGGAACATGTTATTGTCTTTCTTCTGTCTAAGCTATTGAGTTTCATGAGTTAGTCTAGCAAGGGATAATATTGCTCTTCTTCAAGGCAAAAGAAAGTTTTGTATGTAAAAAGAAAGTTTACAATAGCACTATCACAAAGTTCAACTTTATCTGCACTATAGAGTTCACATCATTTATTTTAACCTAAGCTCATTAATGTGATCTAAACTGTTCACCCCTCTGTCTTTCTGGTCAATGTCCGATATGGCACATTATTTTCGACAATAGAAAATTTCAAACTATATCCAACATGTGTATCTTGCGCATGTAGTTGTCATCCCCTCCTACTTGCTACAATCTTAGATGATGATGGTCACAATATCAGAAGCATTGACATACAATTACCTGTAAATTGTAGTCCAATAGAGTTATGTGCACACCTTTGATGCATCGTCTGTAAAAATAAAAAGGAACATGTTTTGTCTTCGTTTATTCTAAAAATTATTTAGATTTAGAACCTTTCATTTGTGAGACTGGACATTGAACATTTTCATCTACATCGGATTGGTTCTACCGGGCTTTTTCAAAAGGAGAATTTTCCAGAAAAGTATCAATTTATTCTTTGTATATCTTTTGGTTTGTGAGATTGTGCCGGAAAATGATCTCATTTTGGTTTTGTCTGAGGTAATCTAGAAAATCTTAGAGTGTGGGGTTTTTGTAATTGTGTAAGCCCATCTAAAGACACAATTGTTAAAGTTTTAAGGTGAACCTTGGAAAACCTTTTTCATAGTGAAAGCCAATATCCCGTGGGTGTGGATATTGGGAGTGGAGTAGTTGTGTGGCTATTTTTTAATAGTTAGTGTACACACAAACGAACCACTATAATTTCTAGAGTTGTGGTGGATGATTGAATTTGTTTATGTGTGTGAATGTTGTAATTTACTTTATGTATATGTGGTGAATGTTGTAATTTATTTTATGCACTTGTGGTGAATGTTATAATAACTTAGTTTATTTCCTTGCCTCTTTATTGGTTTGGGTTTTTGATACTTACAAACGTTCTAGTAAGGTTGTCCAGTAATAAGCCTTTGGTTTTTGGTGTTAGGTTGTCCTTAGAACTAAGTTTGTATCAACCTCTCAAGACTAGTACATTTAAGGTTGCTATTTACTTGTGTTATTTTATTATTTGATTGTATTATCTATATTTGTATTCTGCATTTATTTTTAATTTGGCATAGTCCTATTCACCCCCCTCTAGGACGTTTAGCTCGGCCTTTTCAAAGGACCTGTTTGAGGTGTTCCATATGGCTTACTTTATCCTGACTGTATATCAAAATGTCATCGAAGTAGACCATTACAAACCACTCAATGAATGACTTCAGAACTTAGTTCATCAACCTCATGAATGTACTAGGTGCGTTCGAAAGACTGAAGGGCAAGACCAACCATTCATATAGCACTTTCTTGGTTTTAAAAGTTGTCTTCCACTCATCACCTAACTGTATTCGGATCTGATGGTAGTCGTTCCTTAAATCCAATTTAAAAAACAATTTTGCACCATTTAACATGTCTAACATATCATCCAACCATGGCATAGGAAACCTATATTTTATAGGGATCTTGTTGATCGCCCAACTGTTGATACAGATGCGCTTACTCCCATCTTTCTTATAGGTGAATAGGGCCAGTACGATGAATGGACTCATGTTTTCTCTAATTAGAAACTTACGAATCAATTCTTCCACTTGTCCTTACAGAATATCGTACTTCTTCAGACACTCTGATATTGAGGATGATTGGGTAAGATAGATAAGGGGAAAAGGTCGACATGGTGCTGAATATTTTGCATGGGAGGTAATCCATCAAGAAGGTCGCTGGGCCAAATGTTTTTAAATTCATATAGCAAGGGTTTTAGTTTCTCATGAATGATGGTGAGTTCAAGTTCTTCCTCATTTACAATTAATGCATAAGCCTGTCCCATTTTTTTGAATTCCTCCACAAAGTCTCATATGGTTAAGTGCGAAAGCCCATCCACTTTAGAAGTTTCAGGTGGCTCCTCTGGATCCATAGGGGCTAGTATGGTTTTCTGACCGTCCTTAACGAAAATGTACACATTATTTCAACCTCTATGAGTGGCACCATGATAGGATTGCCATGGTCGACTAAGTAAAATGTGAAGGACCTCTATATCAACAATGTTGCATACTACTTGGTCTTTATAATATTTGCCAATTGAAAAAGATATAGTTCATTGTTCAATTACCTTCGCTCACTGACTTTAATAATCTAACTGATTGTATATGGGGAGGGATGACGCTCCTTTTTACTTGCAACTTATCCACCATAACCTTGGAGATGATGTTCTCGCTGCTCCCATTGTTGATGATCACGTCACAGACTCTTTGATTCACCATACACCTTATTTGAAAGATGCTGTGTCGCTGTGGATTTACTTCCTTCCTTGGTGCATATAGTAGTTGCCTCACGACTACTGACTCACAATGATCTGCGAAACCCAATCTGCTTCATTAACTTCGTCATCTGCGACATGCCCTAACTCATAATCTTCTTGGTCCTCTTTTATGTTCTTAGTGCCACCATCATTAATGGTGAGGTTTGCCACTTATCGCTGAGGGAAAGTATTTGATAAGTGACTCGGTTGGCCACATCGATAGCAGTGGTCAAGCCATGGTCGATCATAGGGGTTCGGGATCCTACTTGGACTGATAGAAGTGGTTGTTGTTATTTAGGGTTTAGATGGACCGCTTCCCGTGTCACGGTTTGTAGTTGTAGGATGTTGAGAATGCCCTCCTATTGGTTCCTTTTCTTAGGGCAATGTTGTATCCTGCATGGGACCCATCATGGGGGGTCAAGTCGAAGATAAGGCCGAGTAGGGAATCTTGCAAACTGTATTTCTGCCATACCTGCCAACTGAACCGCTTCATCCACGATCCCGACCAGGTGCATCTGAACTCGGTCCTGATTTTTTTTTTTTTAATCGTAAATCACTAACAAACTATACTACCATCTGTGATTCGGTCTTCGACAAATTATTCCATGTTGTTAACCTTATGAATTCTTTGGTGTAATCTGTGATGATCTGATTCCCCTGTCAGCAATTGTGGTACTGCTGGAATAACACCTACTCATAATCATTAGGGAGGAATTGTGATCGAAGAAAGGCATCTCATCCATGACGATGATCAAATGGGCGCCTTGTTCTATCGCGCACGTAAGAGTAGTAATTGCCACCACCATGTAGAAGCACCAAATTTCAATTTGAATGCAACCAACTTCACTTTCTTATTTTCCAACACGTCCATGTAATCAAAATATCGCTTTATTTTGACTATCCAATTGAGGAAGTCTTCTATACATAATAAGCCATTGATACTAGGAAGTTTGACCTTACTTCTATAGTCTCTTTCAGCGCAATTTATTTGATGGTCTCCATGGATCGGTTATCGGACAACAATGACACCAACGTCCTTATCACTGGAGCTCGACTCATCTGGAGTAGCCTTATGATTCACCTTCGTAAGAGCTCTACAGAAGTCGGGGTTTTGCTGTATAGGGTTCATAGGCGGCTGAGCATCTCTTTAGGCTTGGGGCGGAATTGGCGTATCCGCAATACGGTCGAGGGTTTCCTGCAACCCTTGCATGGTCAACTGACTATTCCGGTGGAAAGCTTCTACTCTTCCTAATAAATAGCGAATCCCTGAATCGTCGTCCACATGATATTTAATATATTCCGTTGCTAGTTGCTAACAACTCGAGGGGAGTGTGTTTGATCCTTCTTAATTGGCTTCTTTTCTTTGGTTCATTTTAGTCATAAACGAGTCGGTGACCCGTTCTACATCGGGGTGCAGCTTGCATATCAAAGCATCCTGAGCTGCAAGAGTGTGTGTGTGTGTGTGTGTGTGTGTGTGTGTGTGTGTGTGTGTGTGTGTGTGTGTGTGTGTAGGAAAAGGTACAATGCGCTCGAGCTGATTTTAACGTCCCATGAGGTCGAGCTGTGTGGGCCCCACCGTGATGCGTTTCGAACATCAACACCATGCATTTGATGCATCCCCTTTAAATTAGGGATATCCCAAAAATCAGCCGTATACGGAACTCACGTGGGCCATACCATCTAAAATCATGTGAAGACATGCCAAAAACATATAAAAGCACTTGGTGGGGCCCACCTGAGTTTTGAATGTTGCTGAAACTTGGTCTGAACCCTCATCCAAGTGGGACACACGTAATGGATGGGCTGGATTTGCAAACCACATCTCGGTGGGCCCACAAAAATGATTTTGAATGTTTAAATGGTGCACAACTCCTCTCAACTTTTGTATGTGGTGTGGCCCACAAAAGTCACGGATTGACTTGATTTTTGAGACCTAGGCCCATGATGGAATGGTGCATCTGACTAATGGGGTAGATGTTTGAAATGCATCACGGTGGGGCCCACACAGCTCGACCTCATGGGACGTTAAAATCAGCTGGAGCGCATTGTACCTTTTCCCTATATAGACACAAACACGGTAGTTTTCTCACTTTGTAACAAGTGTACTTGAAGTTGCTGTTTACGTGTCAGTGGCATTCTTAACAAAACTTCTTGAAATTGAACTGGATAGGATGGAATCTGAGCAAGGCTAGAAATCAGCTTCAACGCATTGCTCTTAATTAATCTCATGAACTTCTTGAAATTGAACAAGGAATGAGATAAATATAATTTAATGAGTTCTTGAAAACAAACCGAAATTGGGAAAATATGTAATTAGAGAGAAATCCTCCTTAACCACTGTTTTGTTACAGACAACCACTTAAGCTTGGTGTCCCACATTAGCACCCAAACTGATAGACACATCAGAGGCCAATAAACAATTAAAAGCAAAATACATCAACATAAGACGGTTGTAAGAACTTTCACTACCTGTGAATGAACTTCATTTGATACAGGCATAACAATGAATATTGCTTTCAATGGTAGATTTATAACATTTTTCTGACATTTCACTTGCTCTTGACAGTGTGTGTAGAAGAACTACGAGTCTCAAGCATTCCCCAGTAATAACAATTGATTCCCCAGTCATGGTTTTCCGAAATCAAGAGAATAAGATGAAATGTAGTCTCCTTGGTATGTAGTTTGCATCCCTTCCTATTTGCTACTGTCTAGTCGCATATTAGAAGCATTGATATGCAATTACCTATACATTGGAGTCGATTAGAGTGATTTGCATGCATTTGATGCCTTGTCTGTATAGAGTGAAAAGGAACATGTTATTATCTTTCTTCTGTCCAAGCTATTGATATTTTTGAGTTTCATGAGCTAGTCTAGCAAGGGACAATAATGCTTCTTCAAGGCAGAAGAAAGTTTTGTTTGTATAAAGAAAGTTTACAATATATAGCACCATCACAAAGTTCAGCTTTATCTGCAGAGTTCACATCATTTTTTTTTAAAATTTAAATATCAGAGCTCATTAACGTGATCTAAACCGTTCACTCCTCTATATTTCTAGTCAATGTCTCATCTGGCCCATTATTTCCAACAATAGAAAATTTAAAAATTATCCAACATGTGTATCCTATGCATGTAGTTGGCGTCTCTTCCTACTCGCTACTGTCTTAGATGATGATGGTCACAATATCAGAAGCATTGACATACAATTACCTGTAAATTGTAGTCCAATAGAGTTATGTGCACACCTTTGATGCATTGTCTGTACAGAGTAAAAAGGAACATATTTTGTCTTCATTTGTTCTGTCTAGGTGCTGTTGAGGACTACTTCAATGAGTCAGACCTGAGGCCTAGCCCTGGCCGAAGCCCAGCCCAACATGAGCATAACACAACAAGCCAAAGCCCAAGCCTGGTCTAAAATTTAGTAATATCCCTATTTCCCATTCGAATTTTCCTAATATATTCCTTAATCATGTAGCACACAAATGCTAAAGGAAAAAGTCATTGCAGAGGAATTAAGCAAAGAGTCTACATTCAAGGTAGATGGATCGCCTAACCTAGGATTGAATTAATATATATTTATGGAATATAACACATGCACATATTTAGTCTAAAGTGACATAATTACATCATCGTAGAGCCCATAGAGCACTGTCCTAAAATGATATGGGAGAGGGTGCAGATAAAACAAATACATCATAGTGGAGTCATCCACGGAGCACTGTCCAGTAGCCACCTCGCTATTGGCAGCATAAGCATAGGGAGGCAAATTGCCTACAGAAGCTGCTGGTAGCCTGTAACTACTGGACGGTGATTTATGGGCCCATCATGATTTATTTGTTTCATCGATGTTGCCTATCTACTTTTCCATGTCATTTTAAGCATTGAGCCTATAAAAATGAGACAGGTCCAAATCTCATGTGAACCACTCCACACGAAATAGTGATGATCAAATGCCTACCCTTAAAATTCTACTGTGGCTAGCTAGGAAGGCTTTAGATGTTGTTTATATTTGTTGTTATCCTTCATCAATGTCTGTGCAACCTAATCAAGAAGTTGGAAGGAAAATAACCATTACAGTAGGCTGAGAGGTTTTTTTTTTTTTTTTTTCTTATTGCTGTTCAATCACCAATGTTATCGCATGATTTGGTCCACTTGAGATTTGGACCTCTCTTTTAGGCTCATTCCGTAAAAATGATCTAGAAAAATAGATGAACTACGTGGATAAAGCAATGTTCGGTAGCAAACTCCCTACTGGCAAAGTTAGTAGGCAATCTTTATCAATCAGCATTCGGTATTACCTTGTAATGCTGTGTAGCTATTGGATGGTGCTTTGTGTAATGTCACAATGTATTTTTTGTTTTATTGATGCCATTCATCCATTTTTTTTCAGGTCTTTATTGGGCACAAGCTGAAAATTGAGGCTGATCTAAGTCTCATATGGACCACACTACATGAAACAGTGGTGATTGAACGACCATTATTAAAAACTTCTCGGGGCCACAAAAGTTATTAAAGCAGCTGATATTTGTGTTTTTGTTTTTCCTTCATTTAGGTACGGGTGACCTAAACAACAGGTTGGATGGCAAATCACCATTACAGTAGACTCTAAAAGGTTTTAATGTTAGTTACTCAATCACCCCTATTTTCTTGTGGCATGGGCCACTTGAAATTTGACTCTATATCGTTTCATGGCATAAAATCATAAAATGATCTTAAAAAAAAAATGGAATGACAGCGTGAATGAAACAAATACATCAGTGTTGAGAAGCACTAGTGTGGAATAGCCACCTAGCTGTTGGCAGCGTTCAATAGGCGCATAGCACTGTGGAGTAGACACCTAGCTGTTGACAGCGTCAATAGGCAATCTGCGGAAGCGGATTGGCTACTCCCCCTGACACCGGCCAATGGCTGGTGGTCGGTGCTCTGTGGGGCCCAACATGATGTATCTATTACATGCATGCCATCTATCTATTTTTCAGATTATTTTACAGTATGAGACCAAAAACGAGGTATATATCAATCTCAATTCAACCACATTATAGGAAACAATGTTGAATGAGCGTCGACCATTAAAAACATTTCGGGGGCATAAAAGTTTTAAATCAAGCTGATTTTTGTGTTTTCCCTTCATCTGGGCCTGTATGACCTAATCAACAGATTGGATGTCAAATAAACAGTACAGTGGGCCTTAGGAGTATTTTAATGGTGGATATCCAATCACTATTGCTTTCATGTGGTGTGGTACACCTAAGATTTATATACCTGCCAATTTTGGTATCAAGCCCTACAATGACCTTTAAAAACGAATGAACGGAATGGATGAAAAACATACATCATGGTGGGGCTGACAGAGCACCGACCATCAGCCCCGGGCTAGTGTCTGAAGGAGTAGCCAATCCGTTTCCACAAGAGAAATTTAGGACTGTGAACCCCACCTTTTATCCAGCTGTTTTTACGAAAGAATACAAACTTTTCTTTGCAACTTAGACCTTCTCGTATGGACAGGAAATTTGAGGACGAAAATACCCCTCCGTTCACCGAAACGGATTGGGTACTCCCCCTGCCACCAGCCAATGGCGGATGGTCGGTGGTCCATGGGCCCCACCATGATGTATGCTTTTCATCCATGCCGTCCAAATATTTTTCCACATCATTTTATGATATGAGACAAAAAATGAGGTATATCCAAATCTCAAGTGTACCACATTACAGGAAACAGTGTTGAATGAGCGTCAACCATTAGAAAACTTTAGGGGGCCCACTGTGACGTTTGTGAGAAATTCTCCCCGTCTAAGTTCATTCATAGGGTCACAAAGACCTGGAAGAAGAAGAAAAACAAATTTCATATGATCCAAAACTTCTGTAACCCCTAAAAGGTTTCCAATGGTAGACGTTCAATTCCCCACTGCCTTTTACAGTGTGGTCCACTTGATAGTTAGATCTATCTTATTTTTTTGTCTCAAGCCTTAATATGAGCTAGCCAAATATATGGACGGTTTGGATATAACACAGACCTCATGATGGGACCCACAAAACTAAGACAGCAAAAAAAAAAAAAAACAAAAAAAAAAAAAACAAAACACAAACGGCCGCGGTACTGATGCCCGCGTAGTTTGGCTACGGTTATAATCCGTAGCGATAGTGTATCCAAAATTGTAGAATTTTTTAGGCAAACTCGCTAGACGGTTTTGGACTTTTTCGATAATATCGAAAGGCTTTTGATATATCGAAGCTACGATTCTGGCTACGGTTATAATCCGTAGCTATAGGGTCTCATTGACCGTAGCAATAGGTCCACAGTCATTAGTCGATGTTAGTTATCGATACTATCTATCATATCTCGATACTATCGATGACTTATGCTCGATATTATCTATCATATGTCGATATTATTGACAATTAGGCTACGGTTATAATCCGTAGCCATAAGTCTACAGTTATTTTCTCATCTCCTTTACCCATAAGTACTATTACTTTATCAACTTTAAAAAAAAAATAAAAAATTATTACTTAATCAACTTACTTCTTCACACTTGATGCAAAAAAAAAATAATTAATTAATTAATTAAAAAAAAAAAAACAAAGCATTAGGACACATTAGAAAATGTAACCTGTAATATGAAAAGTTCCAAATTTATGTCATAGAGATTTCCAATTTGGAATTTGAAGCTTTAGTTGCCTGTACAAATGGAAGAACGCCAAAAAATTACCTTTATAACAACTTTTTTGCCATCATGCATGTAAGCAACATGAACCTTTGCGAGGGAAACACTTGTTAGTGGAATAAGATCAAACTCAACAAAAATCTGTTTCATAAAAAGATTGCTTCATTCAGTTAGCAAGTTTTGCGCTATTGAGCATTTAATCAATCTATAAAACTACTCTTCACAACGAAAAAGAAAGAAAAAATACTAACGATTCTCTGTGGAATTCCTCTTGATGAACTGTATTTGAAAGCTCACTTGTCAGTGCTAATGAGAGAAGAATTGAAAAGTCTCAAGGGAGAAAGGCTTCATGCACAAGTCTTTGGAAAATGTTGTTGAAAATTCTAAAATGCACAAGTCTTTTTCAATATCATTGATTTTGGCACTTGATTTTTTCATGTCATTCAATTGGTGGACATGAACATGTTATTTCATTAACAAGTACATGAGTTCCTTACTATATTAGTAAAATATTAAGTTTCCTCGTATGTCTTAACTAAAAAATGCTCAATTGTTTTTTCTCAAGTGTATTATTTAGGAATTTTTTTTCTTTGAAAGGATTTTGAGCAGGGCAAGCATGAAATTCAGCGGGGCAAGTATGAAATTCAGCTGGGCCAACACGGAAATGAGCGGGGCAAACATGAAATTGAGCGGGGCAAACATGAAATTGAGCGGGGGGGGAAACACGAAATCAGCGGGGCAAACTATAAAATCAGCGGGGGCAAACATGAAATTGAGCGGGGGAAACATGAAATCAGCGGGGCAAACTAGAAAATCATTATGCCCATTGTTTCTCGTGGTATGATTTACTTGATATTTGATATGCTTCAATTTGGGGCTCAACTAGATGGACGGCGTGGATATTACATACATTCAATGTGGGCCCATCTAAGTATAGGTATAGGTTTAAGTTATAAGTGTAGGTTATAAGTTTAGGTTTAAGTTAGTTTAATAGGTTAAGGGTTATGAAACTGAGAATAGGTTAAGGTTTAGGTTTAGGAAATCTGGTTTTGGACCGGGTTTAGGTTTGGGTTTTCAAGTTTAGGTTTAGGTTAGGGAGTTGGGATTAGGATTAGGTGTAAGTTTGGGTTTAGGGTTTTGAGAATACATTTAGGTTATAGGTTATAGGCTTAGGTTATAAGTGTCGGTTATAGGTTTAGGTTTAAGTTAGATTATAGGTTAAGATTTAGGGAATTGAGAATAAGTTAAGGTTTAGGTTTAGGGATTTCAAAATACATTTAGGTTTTAGGTTTAGGTTTTGAGTGGGGGCAAACATGAAACTGAGATGTCCTTTACTGTTTCTGACTGAAAGATGACCTTTGCATTATAATGTGCATGAACAGAAGAAACTGAGCTATTGAGATTGCAAAAAGGGGACATGCATCAAGCATGACTCTTAATAATTTTCAATGAGACTGTCAGATTCATTTTATACTTGTGTGAATAGATGTGAATGGAGCTGATTTCATATAGAAGTGGCATGTACGTATGAAGTATGGTATGGTACCACAAGTTGTGCTACAATTGCCCATGCGGAGTTCTTCACTCAATCGTTAGATGATTTATATAGATACATCAGTTCACTGTTCAATGATAAATCATGAAGTGGCCAGATATATATAGATTTTTTGAGCTTAATTTATCATTTCCTTTGTTTGAAACAAGCACTATCATCGCAACAGTCATAATGCCTAAGGATAAAGGAAAAAAGGCTATGGTTGGAGAGTCATCTAGGGGGGATCATATGAAACTCCGATCAAGACATAGATTGGAACGGGCAGAGGAACGGACTTCCCCGACCAGGGCAAACATGAAATTGAGTGGGGCAAACTGGAAATTGAGTGGGGTAAACATGAAATCCAGCGGGGCAAGCATGAAATTGAGCGGGACAAATTGAAAATTGAGTGGGGCAAATATGAAATTGAGCGGGGCAAACATGAAAATGAGCGGGGCAAACATGAATTTCAGCGGGGCAAGCATGAAAATGAGCGACACAAACTGGAAAATGAGCGGGGCAAACATGAAAATGAGCGGGGCAAACATGAAATTGAGCGGGGCAAGCATGAAATTGAGTGAGACAAACTGGAAATTGAGCGTGGCAAACATGAAATTGAGCGGGGCAAGCATGAAATTGAGCGGGGCAAACTGAAAATTGAGTGGGGCAAGCATGAAATTGAGCGGGGCAAACTGGAAATTAAGCGGGGTAAATATGAAATTCGGCGGGGTAAGCAAGAAATTGAGCAGGGCAAATTGAAATTGAGCGGGGTAAAAATGAAAATGAGCGGAGCAAACATGAAATTCAACGGGGCAAGCAGGAAATTGAGCGGGGCAAACCAAAAATTGATCGAGGCAAACATGAAATTAGCGGGGCAAGCATGAAAATGAGCGAAGCAAATATGAAATTCAGCGGGGCAAGCAGGAAATTGAGCGGGGCAAACCGAAAATTGAGCGAGGCAAACATGAAATTAGCGGGGTAAGCATGAAATTGAGCGGAGCAAACTGGAAATTGAGCGGGTCAAACATGAAAATGAGCGGGGCAAACATGAATTTCAGCGGGGTGGTAAGCATGAAATTGAGCGGGACAAACTGGAAATTGAGCGGGGCAAACATGAAATTCAACGGGGCAAGCATGAAATTGACCAAGGTAAACATTAAATTGACCTTATCTACCATGAAATTAAGCTGGGCAAATATTAAATTAAGCGTTCATAGCGTGATATTTATCGAGAAAAACATTAAATTGACCTTATCTACCATGAAATTAAGCTGGGTAAACATTAAATTGAGCAATCCTAGCATGAAATTGAGCAGGGTAAACATGGAATTCAGTGAGCCTAGCATGAGACCAAGTGAGCCCTAGCATGGAATTGAATGAGCTTCAAATTGAATTGAGCGAGTTTGACATAGATTTAATTGATCAACGCATAAAATTGACTAAGCCTAATGCATGAAATTGACTAAGCCTAACGCATGAAATTGATTGAACTTCGCATGCAATGTCATTGTACAACTGTAGCATTTTTTGTTTGCCCCGCTGAATTTCATGTTTGCCCCGCTCAATTTCATGCTTGCCCCGCTCAATTTCATAGTTGCCCCGCTCATTTCGTAGTTTGCCCCTCTCAATTTCGTGTTTGTCCCGCTCATTTCCTAGTTTGCCCGTCTCAATTTCATGCTTGCCCCGCTCATTTCCTAGTTTTTCCCGTTCAATTTCATGTTTGCCCCGCTCAATTTCATGCCTGCCCCACTCAATTTCATGTTTGCCCCGCTGATTTTATAGTTTGTCCCGCTGATTTCGTGTTTCCCCCGCTCAATTTCATGTTTGCTCTGCTAATTTTCCAGTTTGTCCCGCTCAATTTCATGTTTGTGTTTTCTCTAGGCCATGTTTGGAAATCATGGGTTCAGGCCAAACTGCAGCAGGGGAAAATGGGTGAGTATTATGTGGGGAATATTAAAATTGAAACCTGTATTATCATTGTACTCATTCTTCTAATGCACCCAAGTGGAATTGTATGATCCTTGTATCCATTTACTCTTAGTTGGATGCTTTTATTCACTTTTGAGATGGGACAAGGGGTTGTCATTCAATCCCATAGACACGTGACAAGGGTGAAGGGGATTAGGCCTCAGGCTATAGGCTATATCAGTTCCCTGAGTAACCCCTTGGAACTAGCCTATCGAGACCTTTATCAGGACCTGTGCAAATGATGCTCTCCCTAGAGGTATCCTCGGTAATATGATCCTTGCCAGATATTCATAGAAATTGATGGATTTCACATTTTTTCCATGGGCATTATTTTGTTTTAGATTTTTTTAATTTTTTATTTTTAAAAACTGATATGGTCCTTGATTTCTTGACGCCTAGTACATGTCCTCATCGCTTTCAACAACACATCTAATAGGTCTTAAGTACAAAACAACTTATTCAATGCAATGTGCTTATTGGAACGAACATTTCGAGCATCATTCAAAGCATTGCTCAGAAGATCCATCAAAATTTCTTTTGAGACACCTCCATAGTTTAGTAGTGAAATTAAAGTGATATTTAGGTACGTTTTCCTTGGCTGGTTGTTAAAAAATACAAGCAGTAAAAGCAAAAAAACTAACTCAAACATAAACAATGATAGAATTTATTCATGTTCGTATCGATCCCTAGTGGGGGTGGCTAACATGGGGGGTATGTTCAACAAACTAACCCAAACATAAACAAAAAAAAAAATACACCAATAAAAAGGTACATGAATAAATTTCAAAAAAAAAAAAAAATACACTAACAAAAAGGTAAATGAATAAATTTCCCCCAAAAAAAGAGAGCAAAATTTGTAAGCATCGATATGATCAACATATCATCGATTTAATCGACGTAAGTCGTAGATAATATCGACACATTGTTGATAATATCGAATATAGATGACA
Organism: Magnolia officinalis; assembly: GCA_021015155.1. Taxonomy (NCBI): domain Eukaryota; kingdom Viridiplantae; phylum Streptophyta; class Magnoliopsida; order Magnoliales; family Magnoliaceae; genus Magnolia; species Magnolia officinalis. The sequence goes on along the minus strand of JAJHSJ010000018.1, from coordinate 38,956,362 downwards.
ACAGTCCAGCAAGCTTTGCTGAAATTGCAGTGTTTATCGATATATCGACAACATGTCGATATATCGATAACAGATGACATGTCGATATTTCGACATCTTGTGGATAATATCGAATTATGTCCTCATTTGTCCAGCGACCAAACCCAAAAATTCCATATTTAATTGATATATCGACAACATGTCGATATATCAATAGCAGATGACATGTCGATATATCGACATCTTGTGGATAATATCGAATTATGTCCTCATTTGTCCAGTGACCAAACCCAAAAATTCCATATTTAATTGATATATCGACAATATGTCAATATATATATCGACATAAGTGACGATACATCGACGATATGTCGATGATATCTATGAATTAAACAACAAGAAATGTATGGTTGATGTTATCGACATATCGTCGATATGATCCACGTAATTTGTAGATATGATCGACATATCACAGATATAATCGACGTAAGTTGTCGATAATATTGACGAGGTATCGATAATATCGATTAAAGAACTGAACTCTCCAGTGCTCTGACCTTTAAAATTCCGATAGTGTCGATCTAGTGACAACCTGTCGATATATCGACGATGAGCGGTTTTGAAAAAAAAAAAAAAAAAAAAAAAAACCGCATTAACTGCTTTCACCAACATCCTTTATTTCTCTCAAATTCCATTTTTAGAATCTTTCTTCCAAAATGTTCCCTACACTTCATCTCAATTGGATTTCTCCACATTAGCAATGGGGCTCTTCGAGGGATTTCTTCTTTGACGATCTCGGTATGTTTGTCTTCATTGCAATCGATATGAAATGCTGTGTTTGTGTTCTACAAGTTCTTGATGCACTGATGGTGGATAAGTTCTTGATCTTCTTGTCATGGTTATGATTTGGGAAATGTGTCATACAATATATATGATGGTCGTGTCCCCACCATTTTTGAAATGGTGGTAAAGTGTCTATCTCATTCATCATTCCTATAGAGAGATGCCCCAATTACAAATCTATGAACCTATGATGATGGTCTTTGGTTTAAGAACAGAGGAATGTGGTCTAACCTGCCTTTGCTATTGTAAGTTATGTGAAGAAAACTTGGAAATAAAGGGAAAAAAAATCATTACTGCAGGTCATTTTTATGTCTACCAAACATAACCTAAGACTAGTGATTTAGTTATCCCAAAGAGGAGTTTCATTCCTTACCACTGCAGCGAAATCTGAACTAAAAGGCAAATATAGAAAGTAGAAAGGAGGGATAAGTGCAAGTGGGAACAGATACAAGCAATTCCTAAACTAATTAGATGGTTCCTGAGCTTGATCAGTTTGATTTTTTAGCATGGGGCTTGTTATCCAAGCAAAGCCTTGAGGGGTGCTTGCTCCAAAACAAGCAAAGCCTTGAGGGGTGCTTGCTTCAAAACAAGAGATAACTAAGGCATTGTAGATCCTTTCTAAAGGAAATAGAAATTTAGAAATCTTGAAGCATTGATCTCAACGAGGCCTAAGTAGAGAAAAAAGGGAGAGCCAATCTCAGCCCAAGAAGAAAAGCTCCAAATGGTTTTAGTTTCACAGGAGATACCCCAAAAGCTGGACTCTTCTCCAAATTGTTATATTAATCTATGACTAATAGGACTATTCTATTGTTATATTAATCTAACAAGCTACTTTCAACAAATTGGAAATCATTTATCAACAGAATTTTATCTTCCAATTGAACTTATTTATATAATTGTTTTAGTTGTTTAGATAGCTGAAATGATCATTTAGTTGTTTGCAATCTGATTTTGTTTTGTGAGTCTTTTTTGGAATTGGTATAATGTTGTTTGGTTTGTGCTTGGTGTTTTTATGCTAGGTTTGCGGGGATGGGATGGTTTGAGTGAGGGTCAATGTCAAAAGCCATTTGTTTTGGTTGTTGATTCTGAATCCGATTTCTTCGGTGGGCTGTTTTATAAATGTTGTTTCATATTGGGTTTGTTTGGTTTTTGATATGGGATAATTCTTTTGGTTGCTAGGGACAAGCAAATTGAGTCATGTTTTCCATTTCTAAATTCTGAATTTAAGGTCTTTTATCTTTCTAGTCTCTTTTTTTTTGGTTGTCTTTGGTTGCATTATCCAATTGGATTGCAACCATCTGTCAAATAAAGTGGAAATAACCAGATTGTAGTTTCCTTCCTTGGCATTCTTATTTAGGATAGGTTTTTGAATCCTTATATTACTTTCAAGTTAGACATGATAGGGAAAACTACAATTTGAGGGTCATTTCCCCATATGAATACCATGAGTAACAATTAACTTTCCCATTCATCTTGATTAAATTGAAGGCTCGCAATTCAATTCTATTAGGGCCCGTTTGGCCGGTAGGATTGGAAGGGATTGGATGGTATTGGAAGGGATTGGAAGTTAAATCCCGGGATTGGCGGGGAAACTGGAAATTGAGCGGGGCAAGCATGAAATTGAGTGGAACAAATTGGAAATTGAGTGGGGCAAGCATGAAATTGAGCGGGGCAAACTGGAAATTGAGCGGGTCAAACATAAAAATGAGTGGGGCAAACATGAATTTCAGCGGGGCAAGCATAAAATTGAGCGAGACAAATTGGAAATTAAGCGGGGCAAATATGAAATTGAGCGGGGCAAGCATGAAATTCAGCGGGGCAAGCATAAAATTGAGCGGGGCAAACTGGAAATTGAGCAGGGCAAGCATGAAATTGAGCGAGGCAAATTGGAAATTGAGCAGGGCGAACATGAAAACAAGCGGGGTAAACATGAAATTGAGTGGGGCAAGCATGAAATTGAGCGGGGCAAACTGGAAATTGAGCGGGGCAGGCAACATGAAATTCAGCGGGGCAAGCATGAATGAAATTGAGCGAGGCAAATTGGAGTTGAGATTAGGATTAGGTGTAGGTTTAGGTTTAGAGATTTGAGAATACATCTAGCTTTTAGGTTTAGGTTATAGTTATAAGTGTCGGTTATAAGTTAAGGTTTAGGGAACTGAGAATAGGTTAAGGTTTAGGTTTAGGAAATCAGGTTTGGGACCGGGTTTAGGTTTGGGTTTTCAAGTTTAGGTTTAAGTTAAGGAGTTGAGATTAGGATTAGGTGTAGGTTTAGGTTTAGGAATTTGAGAATACATTTAGCTTTTAGGTTTAGGCTATAGTTATAAGTGTCGGTTATAGGTTTAAGTTAGGTTATAGGTGAAGGTTTAGGGAACTGAGAATAGGTTAAGGTTTAGATTTAGGAAATCGGGTTTGGGACCGGGTTTAGGTTTGGGTTTTCAAGTTTAGGTTTAGGTTAAGGATTTGATATTGGGATTAGGTGTAGGTTTAAGTTTAGGGATTTGAGAATACATTTAGGTTTTAGGTTATAAGTGTAGGTTATAGGTTTAGGTTTAAGTTAGGTTATAGGTTAAGGTTTAGGGAATTGAGAATATGTTAAGGTTTAGGTTTAGGGATTTGAGAATACATTTAGGTTTTAGGTTACAAGTGTACGATATAGGTTTAGGTTTAAGTTAGATTATAGGTTAAGGTTTAGGGAATTGAGAATATATAAGTTAAGGTTTAAGTTTAGGGATTTCAGAATACATTTAGGTTTTAGGTTTAGATTTAGGTTTTAGGTTTAGGTTTAGGGATTTGAGAATGCATTTAGGTTTTAGGTTTAGGTTTAGGTTTAAGTTTAAGTTTTGAGCGGAGGCAAACATGAAATTGAGTGGGGGCAAACTAGAAAATCAGCGGGGCAAACATGAAATTGAGCGGGGGAAACGTGAAATTGAGTAGGGCAAACTAGAAATTGAGCGGGGCAGGCATGAAATTGAGTGGGGCAAACATGAAATTGAACGGGCCAAACTAGGAAATGAGCGGGCAAGCATGAAATTGAGCGGGCAAACTAGGAATTGAGTGGGGCAAGCATGAAATTGAGCAGAGCAAGCATGAAATTGAGCAGAGAAAACATGAAATTGAGCGGGGCAAACTAGGATATGAGCGAGGCAGGCATGAATTTGAGCAGGGCAAACTAGGACTTGAGGTCACACATCCTCACACGATGCATTCCATCCATTTCATGTTTGCCCCGCTCAATTTCTAGTTTGCCCCGCTCAATTTTCAGTTTGCCCCGCTCGATTTCTAGTTTGCACCGCTCAATTTTCAGTTTGCCCCAATCAATTTCTAGTTCGCCCCACTCAATTTCATATTTGCCCCACTGAATTTCATGTTTGCCTCGCTCAACTTCTAGTTTGCCCCACTCAATTTCATGTTTGCCCCGCTCAATTTTCAGTTTGCCCCGCTCAATTTTCAGTTTGCCCCACTCAATTCATGTTTGCCCTGCTCAATTTTCAGTTTGCCACGCTCAATTTCATGAAATTGAGCTGGGCAAACATGAAATTGAGCGGGGCAAACATAAAATTGAGTAGGGAAAACTAGAAATTGAGCGGGGCAAACATGAAATGGATGGAATGCATCACGTGAAGATGTGTGACCTCAAGTCTTATATAAGTGTGATGGAAATTATGTGTTAAAGATTCAATCCGTTCATCAAATTGAGTCTATTGATTAAATTTTATCTACTAAAAATTAGTAAATGATTCTCGTATCTGCAGCCATACATGTAAGTTAAATATGAACCGTTGGAATGGATTTCTAATGGCCTAAATGTTTTTAGAAAAATATCATATTTTTTATCACAAAAAAAAATAAAAAATAAAAATAAATAAATAAATAAAATTGTATTCACTTGCTTAGGTTTTAGGTTATAAGTGTACGATATAGGTTTAAGTTTAAGTTAGGTTATAGGTTAAGGTTTAGGGAATTGAGAATAAGTTAAGGTTTAGGTTTAGGTTTAGGGATTTAAGAATACATTTAGGTTTTAGGTTTAGGTTTAGGTTTAGGTTTTGAGCGGGGGCAAACATGAAATTGAGAGGGGGCAAAAATGAAATGAGCGGGGTAAACTAGAAATTGAGCGGGGCAAGCATGAAATTGAGCGGGGCAAACTAGGAATTGAGCGGGGCAAACTAGGAAATGAGCGGGACAAGCATGAAATTGAGCGGGGCAAACTAGAAAATGAGCTGGGCAAACTAGGAATTGAGCAGGGCAAGCATGAAAATCAGCGGGGCAAACTAGAGATTCAGCGGGACAAACATGAAATTGAGTGGGGCAAACTAGGAAATGAGCGAGGCAGGCATGAAATTGAGCGGGGGAACATGAAATCAGCGGGGCCAACTAGAAATTGAACGAGGTAAACATGAAATTGAGCAGGGGAAACATGAAATCAGTGGGACAAACTAGAAAATCATTATGCCCACTATTTCCCGTGGTATGATCCACTTGATATTTTGATATGCTTTAAGTTGGGGCCCATCTAAGTGTAGGTTATAGGTTTAGGTTTAAGTTAGGTTATAGATTAAGGTTTAGAGAATTGAGAATAGGTTAAAGTTTAGGTTTAGGAAATCAGGTTGGGGTTCGGGTTTAGGTTTGGGGTTTTCAAGTTTAGGTTTAGGTTAAGGAGTTGAGATTAGAATTAGGTGTAGCTTTAGGTTTAGGGATTTGAGAATACATGTAAGTTTTAGGTTATAAATGTAGGTTATAGGTTTAGGTTTCAGTTAGGTTATAAGTTAAGGTTTAGGTTTAGGGATTTGGGAATACATTTAGGTTTTAGGTTTAGGTTATAGGTTTAGGTTTAGGTTATAAGTGTTGGTTATAGGTTTAGGTTTAAGTTAGGTTATAGGTTAAGGTTTAGGGAACTGAGAATAGGTTAAGGTTTAGGCTTAGGAAATCGGGTTCGGGATCGGGTTTAGGTTTGGGTTTTCAAGTTTAGGTTTAGGTTAAAGAGTTGAGATTAGAATTAGGTGTAGCTTTAGGTTTAGGGATTTGAGAATACATGTAAGTTTTAGGTTATAAATGTAGGTTATAGGTTTAGGTTTCAGTTAGGTTATAAGTTAAGGTTTAGGTTTAAGGATTTGGGAATACATTTAGGTTTTAGGTTTAAGGTTTAGGTTTAGGTTTAGGTTTTGAGCGGGGGCAAACATAAAATTGAGTGGGGCAAACTAGAAATTGATCGGGGAAGACATAAAATTGAGCGGGGGGTAAACATGAAATTGAGCGGGGAAAACTAGGAAATGAGCGAGGAAAGCATGAAATTGAGCGGGGCAAATTAGGAAAATGAGCAGGGCGAATGTGAAATTGAGCGGGGAAAGCATGAAAATCAGCGGGGCAATAGAGATTCAGCGGGGCAAACATGAAATTGAGCGGGGCAAACTAGGAAATGAGTGGGGCAGACATGAAATTGAGCAGGGCAAGCATGAAATTGAGCAGGGCAAACTAGGAATTGAGCAGGGCAAACGTGAAATTGAGTGGGGCAAACTAGGAAATGAGCGGGGTAAGCATGAAATTGAGCGGGGCAAACTAGAAAATGAGCGGGGCAAGTATGATATTGAGCGAGGCAAACATGAAATTGAGCGGGGCAAACATGAAATTGAGTGGGGGAAACATGAAATCAGCGGGGCAAACATGAAATCAACGGGACAAACTAGAAAATTATTATGCCCACTGTTTCCCGTGGTATGATTCACTTGATATTTTGATATGCTTCAATTTGGGGCTCAACCCCTTAAATTAGATGGAAAAACGGATGGACGGCGTGGGTATACTACAGGAAACGGATTGCCTACTCCCCCTGCCACCAGCTAATGGCTGGTGTTCGGTGCTCTGTGGGCCCCATCATGATGTATGTGTTTCATCCATGTCGTCGTCCATCTATTTTTATAGATCATTTTATCATATTATACAAAAATTGAGGTATATCCTGATCTCATTTGGACCACATTCCAGAAAATAGTGTTTAATGAACATCGACCATTAAAAACTTTTTGGGGGCCATAAAAGTATTGGGTCAAGATGATCTTTGTTTTTAGCCTTCATCTGGGTCTTTATCACCTAAAAAACAGATTGGATTTCAGACAAACAGTATAGTGGGCCTCATGAGGATTTAAATGATACATATCCAATCACCATTGTTTTCCTTTAGTGTGGTACATCTAAGATTTATATCCCTCTTATTTTTAATCTTGTAATATGTTTTCTTTATGTAGGCATGATTTATTTTCCCATGTAAGAAATAGATTCTTTCACATGCATATTACTCCTTTTAGTTAGGGATTTATTTTAGTGCTTAACTAGTAGTCCTTGGAATATTCATTTGAGCAGCCCAAACTGAAAATCGAGCGGGCCACCAGCCAAATTTTTACCTAATTTGGGGCTCAACCCCTTAAATTAGATGGAAATTAAGCAGACAAAATGGATGAAAGGAATGGATGAAACACATACACCATTGTGGGGCCCACAGAGCACCGAACAACAACCATGTACACTATGGTGGGACCCATAGAGCAACGACCACCAGCCACGTATACCATGGTGGGGCCAAAGAGCACCGACCACCAGCCACGTACATCATGGTAGGGCCCACAGAGCACCGGCCACCAGCCACGTACATCATGGTGGGGCCCACAGAGCACCGGAGGAGTAGCCAATCCCGTTTCTTATATTTATACATTCAATGTGGACTAACTGAGTTTAAAATATACCTGTGCTGCGTGCTTTCTCCGCTCGACCGACCATTTTCAGAAGAAGACAAAATGTTGCTAGGGGGGCCCACAAAAAAGTTTTTTTTTTGTCTTTCTAATAGGGTGAAGAAAGGGGGTGAAAGCAACGGCAGCAATGGAGAGGGAGAGGAAAAGCCAACAGTTGAAAGGTAGAGGAAAAACAGCAGCAGTGAAAAGGAGGGGTATTTTTGTCCAGAGAAATTTGTAGTCTGCACATAGAGGTCTAAGTTGCAAAAGAAGGTTTATCTTCTTTCATAAAAATAGTTGGCTAAAAGGTGGGGTCCACGGTCCTAAATTTCTCTTTCCGCAATCTGCTTGAAGTTGTCAGTGGCCATTAATTATGGACAGTGCTATGAAGGGACGTGGAATGCCCACTGACGAGTAGCTATGGACAGTTTTATGTGGGCCCACAATGATGCATGTTTTTTCTCCACGCCGTCTATCCATTTTTTCGTATCATTTTAGTAGTACGAGCTCAAAAAAGAACAAATCCAATTCTCAAAAAATGGACAAATCCAATTCTCATGTGAACCACACCACCAAAAACAGTGATGAGTGAATGTTGATCAGTAAAAACTTTTGAACTTCTTAGTTCCACAAAAGTTTTAGATGAAGATGACATTTGTTTTTTCCATCTAGGTAACCTAATAGGCAGGTTGGATGACAAATAAACATCACAGGGACCCTAAGAAGTTATTACCGGGTGACATTCAATCACCACTGTTTTCTTGTAACGTGGACCAGTTGAGATTTGGATTTGCCTCATTTTTTGAAACATGCCTTAAAATGTTATAAAAATAAATAAATAAATAGATGAAGGGGATGGATAAAACACATACATTATGGTGAGGCCCTCATAGCACTGTCCAGCAGACGGGTCATATCAGTGTTGCCAAGATGTAAATAGAAAATCACAAAAATAAATAAATAAATATTATGTTAGATTTTTAATCCTACATACCAGTGCGCATAGTAATCATATATGTGGCATACATTTGAGGTACCCAGAATATTAAAATAATGTTAGAAATTATGGATGGAACGTGAACCAAAAATAGCACTGAATAACTATGCTAACCATCATATCAACCTCTAAAATATGGATGGTGAATATTCTAAACAGTTAGATCGAAAGGATCTGGTTTCAGCTATTATTATCCTCATCTAAGTTAGCGTCCACAAATTAGGGGACTTGGATTGGGGAGTGAGGCAGTGACCCCTCCAGTACTGAGCTCAGTACAGATCAGTGGTGGAAAATGTTCTATGGGCCTCATAATGATGTATGTGTTTTATCCGCGTTGTCCATCTATTTTTCTAGATATATAATTGATAATTGAGAGTTGAAAATGAGCACATGGTTTAAAGACTGGCCCAAAAACCTGATAACTACATTTGGGTCAACATGCAGGTGTGGCCCACCTAATTGGTCAATCAGATTGAACTTTTTTAGAAGGGTGATCTTAATGTTGGGATCTACTGTTTTCATGGGACAGATGCCCACACAGGTGTCATGCTAGTGAAAAAAAAGGTATGTCACCAAAAGTTACAGTGATATGTTCTAGTGTAAAAAATGAATTTGATAATAAATTCAATGGTGCTTCCGGACGCCCCAAATTAATAAATTGGCTGATTCCTAGCTGATGGCCCTACCTAATGATAGGTTCTTGCACAGGAAGACCGTGAGAAGAAAGAGTTGCTCACCTGCAAACAATGGCACGGCAAATTCTGCCCCTATATCATATTTTCCACCTGTACAGTAAATTCAAACCATGGAAACTATAAGCCACCAATAAGTGTTATACTAGTGGGAAAGATGGTATGTCACAAAAAATTTGTAGTGATCTGTTCTTGTGTGAAAAATGAATTGGATGACAAGTTCAATGGTGCTTTGGGATGTTTTTTGGAATTGAAACTGCACCCAACTGATTAATGGGTTGACTTATTCGTTATTGCTAGGCCATACCTTATGATTGGATATTGAACACCTGGCTGTGACTTGTGGTGGCAATGGGTCAGGATTTGGACCGGGTTCAAAGCCTGAGCCCAGCATGAGCCTAGCACAAGCCCAAGCCCAAGCCTAAAAAGATTTGTTGGGACATGGATCCGACTGACCCTGAAAATAATCAAATACCTATTCCATGATGAATGGCTGTTATCTGTTACATGTGAGCCACGTGTGGGCATGAGTCTCATTAAGGCCATGCCTATTTAAGGTAGTGACTATCCTAAACATCCCTCAAATTGAGAACAAAATACTATAATTAGAACATCTGTGACCTATGTTTAAGAAGTCATTTATAGTGCCCAAACATGGAGGGGACATATGTATGGACCACAGTCTCTTTCATCCATTCAGTGTGTCCCAACAGATGAATTCTCTGGACCACTGAAAGATCAGCGTTGCTGGTACGTGATGCTATTCTAAATGAACACTATCAAAGCAATTTGCATCAGATATTGAAGTGGTGATTGACAGGACATGTGTCCATGGGCAATGCAAGCGAGATCTGTGCCATATTTATGAGCTGTGTCCACTACTAGCATGTCCTCTCTCAAGAGTTTCAGGCTGCTCGACTTATTAAGTGTTTGGTAGAATATCAATCACTCGTTATATTAATTTAACAATCTATTTTTCTCATGTCTATGGCCTACCTCATGAGTTAATAGTCTTATTTTTTGAGGGAAAAGATCTTCATACTAGGCCTTCCCAATCACATACATTATGTGACCTGAGCCATTACTAGCTCTAATTTAGTGCTCCACTTAAGCATGCGCTGTGCTAACTTAAAATTTTGAATATACTTCGGCCAGATAAACCTTAACAAATTAATAAAATATTTGTCTCCACATCCAATCACAGGCCCACTCCTTTTTGGAATTTGGCAGCACCTAACAAAGAAAATGACTTGACTCTAAAAAGCAAAACTTGGGATTAAACTTGTACATTCCCAAGCCTCCTTGGAATCTTGATATGCTCCCAACAAAGGAGGAGACTTAATGTAGAATTTCGGATCTAACCCATCTAGTCTAGGGCCCACTCCTTAGAATACTGCACCATCCAACAAAAAATAAGATTTGACTCCAAGATAAAATTTTATCATATAGCCATCCAGTCATGTTCAACTCTAGAAAATTCCAAGACACACCAATAGAAAAAAAAAAAAAAAAAAAAAGTTCAAAACCATCTACTCTGATGCCCACCCTTAAAATATTGCATATGACCCGAGGTAATTATTGTTGGAAATTGGATTTTGGAAAACTATTTAAAATCATATAAAATTAAAATAAGAAAGTTAAAAAAAACTTATCAATTTGTATAAGTTGAGGTGTGACGTGAGTCACTCGGCTTGAAATTGAATTTGCTCCCCTTGGACAGCGTCCCAAGTGCAACAAGTTTTCAGAGCAATCGACCTCCAGGATACAACAACTATGACCCGGTACCAGCGGTGCACTCACTGTACACGGGCTCGAACCACCTGTAGTCTTAACCCGAACTAGAAAATACTCGAACACATTTTTAAGAGGAAATCTAATTTTCTAATCCATTTCAAAACTTAAAATCAGAAATCTATTTATAGACTTTGTGAAGACACCCTTAAGAGTGTAGAGACACCCTTTCACAAAGGGTTGTGACTATTGGATTTTAATCCAATTGGTGCGACGCTTAGGCTTCAAAAGACACAACTTTTCAAAACAAAAATTGAAAGGATGCAACCTTTCAAACTTAAGTAAAAAGACACATCCAAAGGGCACCTATGACCAATGGATATTTTGAAACACTAAATTATTTTAAAATAATTTAAAATACAACAATTATAACCACTCCATTCATTTTTCCAGCCCACGTTAAGAGGTGATGTTAAAAATTAGGAAATTTTGAAAACTCAAGGTAAGCCTCGACACAAGAAATAGCAGGGATAGAAACTCTACTCCCACCTGATGTTTATATGTCATCCAACCTGTTCATAAGTTGATCCCCACATGGATGAAGGGAAAAACGAATATCAGCATAATCCAAAACTTCTATGGTCCCAAGAAGGGTTCGATGCTAGTTGTTCATTCACCACAAATGACATCTTAAAAAGGGCAAGCACAGTGGATAAACAAAGTGGATATAAGTCATACATCTCAGTGGGCCCATAGAGCTTAGGTTTAGAGTAGATTTCATGTAAACCCCAATTATAGGCAATTGGCATAGGTTATGAGTTTCCTAAGCCCCAACATACAGGGAGCCTAGTAGGCAGTTGCCTGTGGAGCCACCGCAATGTACATGAAATTCCACTACATGGATCAATTTTGCCAAATCACGTTAGGACATGAGCACAATCATAAGGAAGATTGAGAACTCAAGTGGGCCACACAACGGAAACAGCCGTACAGAAAAACCCATCGATGTAGTGGATATCACATATTCATCATGGTGGGCCCATATATTTACCACCTAATGGAACATTCAATGGGCCGGGGCGCAGGCATTGCACCACAAGAAATACCTCGATTACCGGCGCATTTTTCACCAATGGCCAACACAAACTGCGGGTGTACATGTGTATGGGCGGCGTTTTTGTGTGGCTGTGATTTGAATGATTAACCGCCGATGATTCTAAACCTATATAAAGTCTTTATTTTAGCTTCCGCATCAGTTCGTGTGATCTCCTCCTCCTATTCCAAAACCCTATCTTCTCTTCTCTCCTCCCTACAAAAACCGATCCTCTCCCTCCCACCATCTCCATCGTCAGCATTTGGTATGACTTCTCTCTCTCACCATCGCCATCGACAGCATTATGCCCTCTCTCTCTCACACCATCACCATCGACAGCATCTGGTATGCTCCCACTCATCTTGACAGCCCCCATCTCTCATAACCCCATCCTGGCAGTCCCCATCTCTCACATTTGCAAGCTTCCTGACCTTGTGTGTGGTTGGTGGTTCTCTCAGCCTTGGAAAACATCACACTGCCAGACGGTTCGGATGGGTTTTGATTGGTACGGATGGGTTTTGATTGGTACATTCATGTTGCATGTATGGTAAATGTGGGAGCATGGAGGAAGCCTTTCATGTGTTTGAAAGTATGCCCCAGAAGGATTTTATGTCATGGAATTCCATGATTGCTAGGTATACAATCATGGAATTCCATGATTTGTTAATTGTTGTGAATGGAGTGGGATTCAAAAGTTTTTGGGCAACATTTCTACTGGTTCTTGGCCTCGAATCTCATAACTGTATAATTTCCTGGCTATTATTGATCTTTCTGCTGTTTTGATTGGTTGCAGCCCAAGGTTCTTCTCTGCGTCTGAATGGATTTCATTGATCATCTTTGCTTTCACCGGAAAACAAAAGGAGTCACATGCTCAAATTGAAGGTCCAAATCAATGGTTTCAAAACCAGACAGGACCAAGCAGTCAGACCAGTTTGGGCCAGAACCTGCTACCAAAAATCCAAAACAGGAACAACCATCAAAGCTCAAGCTCATCCCTGTACTTGAAGCTAAACACTCCAACCCACTAGGCCAACAGCAGATCAACTCCTTTTTTCCTCTTTAGAATTTTAAATGAAGCAAATTTCCAGGCTGTAGCAGACAGCGGTTTTGACCATTTTCATCAGCAGTCCAACCAAAGTGGCGGGCCTACTGGAGCCTATGGAAACCCAAATGCCCCTAATGCTGGTTACGTAGGTGGCCTGCATGGTGCTCCAAGAAGCCCATGGAACAACCAATCTCCTGTTGGATATGGCTCTACTGGTGGAGGTGGTGTTGCCAGTAGTGGTGGGACTGCTTCTACACCAGCAGACCAACCTCTGACATACATGCATGTATCTATTAGTAAGATAGAATTAGAAAAATGGGCGTATTTATCAACCTGGGTAGGTAATGACACAAATGTATGTATCTATAAAATTAGAAAATTGGGTTTATTTATCAACTGGGTAGGCACTGACATGCAAGTATGCATCTAAGTATAGGGAATTGATATTCAGACCCAACCTGATTGATATCCGGATCAAAATGTACAAGGTTGTTGGTTCAGTTAATTAATTTTTCTTTGGGCCATCGTGATGTTTTAGTGACAGCTGCACAGTCCATCAATTGCGACAGGTCTTGTTAGGACCTAAATGCAATAATCAAGCCAATCCAAAGCATATATGGGCTACATCACAGTGAACAGTGGATATGGGACATCCAACATTGTGAGGTCTAGAAAACAGTGACGGCTGACAACCATTTGTAAGCCATTCCTAATAAAACTTGCATCACACACATTATTCCCATATATTTGTTCACGCTTAGGCTATTTGTTGATTTGTTTTTAGTAACAACAAATTCAGAGAAAAATTACATTTATGAAAGTGAATTTCTAATTTCTAGTTTCTCTTTGTTAGATATCGGAGTGGACAGTCAAATGGTGTTGAAATGAATTTTGAAGTGGCGAAGGAATTAATATGTTGGTTAGCTCTTTTTTGTGAAGTATAACTGGAACAAACCTTTCATGGTGTGGGCTGTAAGATGTTTTGCAGGATGGAAACCAAACACATAAGATTTGAAGCCATATATGTGCAATGGAATGCCAGGTCCATTAATAATGGATATATGCTGCATTGTATTATGGTATTGAAAATGTTTTTATAGGCACTATAATGTCTCTTTGCAGTCTGCAGGACTTCTGAGATATCTTGTTTTGTTTAGCCATATCTTTGTTTCTATACTCAATTCATTTGGTTGAAATTTCAGTTAGGTTTCTGTTTCATCATGTCATTTCCTATTATCTGGGAGAACTGTGATTCTCGTCTTTTTGTTTCCGTGGATGTAAACATGAACCAATCCTTGTAATATAAAAGAAGAAGAATACCTCTATTTTAACATGTCCAATCTTTGATATGCTTGAGTTGCTTCTTCTTTTTTTGGTATCGTACGGTCATGGCGGGAATGGCACCTGAAGTGTGATCATATGATGCCGAAATGAATGAGTTGCAAGTCTTTTTTCAATTTCATCTTTCATCTTCTCCTTCACTGATTCTGGTGCCTTGTTTCTTTGTAGTTTATTTAGATATAAACTCTGAAGATATTCGTGTTGAGTATGTCATGCTGAAATCTTGTTTGGCTTGGTGTAGGCTTAGGGCAGATGGACAAGATTTCTTTAAATCACATGATGAGGTTTATGAAAGTTTTGATGCGATGTGTTTGCAAGAGAACCTTCTTATTGGAATTTACGCCTATGGTAGATGCTTGCTAGCAATGTGTCCTCTTATTTTTTTTTTCTTTGTTGATGTTTTCTTTTTTAGTGGGAAGCTGACACTCAGATGTTAATTCTTTGAAAGGTTTGAGAAACCCTCAGCAATCCAAAAGAGGGGGAATCGTTCCTTTCTGACTTGCTTATATTCTTTGAAGAGTTCCTCTTCGGAGACCATCATTCCTTTGTCTTTTTTTGAAATTCTGTACACCACAAAAGTTATTAGTCTTTCTTACACTGTTGAAAATTGTGTAGATGGAGGTAGTTAGATCCTTCAATGATACAGATGGACCACAATGAAGCCAGAAAGAATTTTAACCAATGCTCTAAATGCAGCCGAGGAGGCTGAAGCATTAGCAGAGGTGCGAGCCAACAATGAAGCTGGGGAGTGAGAAGCTACCCTTGTTCAAGCACTTGAAGAACTGAGGCAGACTCTTTGTAGAACAGAGCAGCAGGTACTTATTTGATCCTAATTCTTGGTGTCTTCTTGCACTAAGTAACAAAAAATTATTCATTTGTCGGTTTGCTGTTGTAGGCAGTTTTTAGAGAGGACATGCTTTGAAGAGACATTGATGATCTTCAAAAGTGCTATCAAGTCTGTTCTATTTGTGTCTGGATACAAAATTCTGTTGTGAATCCTACTTCTGTACATGTGCCAATGTGCATAAGATCCAGGCTAGTCTAGTCATCAGTCGGACCTGAGCCTGGATTTTGGACTGGCAATGGGTCGGACCCGAGCCTGGATTTTGGACTGGTCAGGCCAAGCCTTTGGGCTAGTGTTGTTCAAAATATTGATTCTGCTAGTCCCTGGCATGGGCCAATTGGCCTGGCTTCTTGGCTCCACCATTTATAACCCATTTCCAGAAAATCAATCTGGCATCAAGTGGGCCACTTGTGTATTAATCAATGTGGACCGTTGGTCAGTTTTCTATCTATTCGTTTTATCATAGAGTATGGCCCACCTGATGATGGGTGGGAATACCCACTCAAACTTAAAAAGGATTTGAATCCACTTATTCAGAAGGTGGGTGTAAATCCAATGGTAGTGCAGTATTTGTGGATGCGTTAGTTGCCATTTGGGTCTAATGCAGGCCCGTAGCAGCGACTGCTCTTGGGAGTGTAGATATCAGTGCTGTTGGAGGTTTGCTCTTTTTCTCTCTTCTTCCTTTGTTTTCTTTTTATTTCTTTCTAATTTTCTTTTCTTCTTTGGTGCATCGAGTCTTCATTGTAGAGGGAAGTAGCACTCAATTTGTAATGGGAAGTAGAACGAAATTGCGGTTGTAGCTACCTTACCATTTGTAATGGGAAGTAGCACTCAAATTGCGGTTACACTCCTTTCCATTATTTCCACTATTGAACTTTAGTTGTTAAAATTTCAAAAACTGTGGTTTTGAATGCAATCAGGGTGTCGGAAGGAAAAGACAATCACTGAATGGAGTCTGGGCTTTGAGAGAAAGAAGATAATAAAAGAACCTTCTGAATGTGAACCCAACATCTTTAACTACTCGCAGAGCTCTTTTGATGTTGTATGTACTCTCTCTCTCTCTCTCTCTCTCTCTCTCTCTCTCTCTCTCTCTCTCTCTCTCTCTCTCTCTCTCTCTCTCTCTCTCTCTCTCTCTCTCTCTCTCTCTCTCTCTCTCTCTCTCTCTCTCTCTCTCTCTCTCTCTCTCAGATGTGAAACCCTGAAAGGGGAAGGAGAAAATTGACTCTCTCACTCTTTCTCAGGCATACTCTCTCTCCTCTCTGAAACCCCGAAAGGGGAATGAGAAAAACCGATGCTTTCACAATCCCCAATCTTTGTTTTTCTTTGTTAACGATAGTCATGATGATAGTCCTTTTCTATTGCATGTCATTTCTTTGTTTTTCTATCCCACTTCCACATCAACCACAACACTCATCCTCCCACAATTTCTTTCCACTATAGTTGTTCCGTCTCCTCCTCCTAATATTCTTTTAATGTTGCCGTTATTACTATTAACTTCCTCTATAATACCTGCATACGCTACTAATTTCTACCAAGACTTCGATCCCACATTTGGCGACGGCTATGTCAAAATCCTAAACAATGGTGAATTACTCACTCTCTCCCTTGACAAGGTATCCTGCTCCGGATTCAAATCCAAGAACGAATATCTCTTCGGCAAGATCAATATGCAGCAGAAGCTCGTCCCTGGCAATTCTCCTGGCACCGTTACAACATACTGTAAGTTTTGCAATTTTGGGTTGGTTTGGATGGCCAATTGATTTGAAATATAATTTGATTCTATAAAGTTGAAATAACTAATGTAGAGCGGGTCGTGGATAGTTTCATGGCCAAGATGGATAAGAAAAAGGCCCGGTCGACGACAGAAGTGATCCGGACCGTCGGACCTTAGATCGGGCATATCTCACAATCCGGAATGAGTTATCATGTGTAAAAAATATGATTCTGGGGTAGAACGAGCTACATAGCCAACCAACCCTGCTACTCCAGGTTGCCCAAGCCGGATTTACGAATACCGCCAGATCGACGGTCGTTTCCCTATTTTAATTCCGTTTTTACTATAAATAGTAAGTTATAGTTTGATTATAACTCTTCATCCGTTGGACTTTAGGAGTTGTGTCCAACATGAAAATTTCTTAGAATAATTAGGAGAACAGCTTGGTGAAGCCAAATAGGACACTTACTATTTTTGGCTGAAAACCTTGCGCACTAGTAGACATCACGACCGTCTATAAATAGTAAGTTTACTATTTATAGTAAGTTGCGAATTCTAGGAGTTTTAGTTGTAGTTTTCTTCTAATTTCTCTCCCATTGCTTGGTACCCCCAGTTAAAGGGTTGTGAACTTGTTTATTTCATTCATTAATCAAATTTTGAATTTATTAGAATTTATTTATATTTTCTTGCTTTCTTTCCTTGTGGATTCGAGAAGTCTCTGTGAGGAGTTTAGAGAAGCTCCGTGGATTCGGAGTAGTTATCCTTGAGGAAGACGGTGATCGACCTCATCACGTTCATCCCTACGTCAATTGGTATCAGAGCGAGGATTCCCCTTGGGCCGATGGCAAGCAACAAAGGTATGAGCCAAAATCCTGTGGACGGTGATACAGGGATTCGTGATCTTGCAGAAAGAATGGAAGCTTTCCACCGGGAGAGTCAGTTGACCATACAAGGGTTGCAGGCAACCCTCGACTTTCTTGCAGATGCGCTACTTTTGCCCCGAGCCCTATGTGGTGCTCCACCACCTATGGTTGCTCCATCGCCCGTGGTTGCTGTACGATACAACCTCGATTTTCGTAGAGCACTACCAGTGGCATACCGTAGGGCGACACTAGATGATTCAAGTTCTAGTGACGAGGACAATAATGAAGGTTTTGCCCGACGACCAATCTATGGAAGTGATCATCTAGATCGTGTTGAAAGAGACTATCGAGGTAAGGTTAAACTTTCTAGTTTTAATGGTTTATTACGCATAAAATATTTCCTCGATTGGCTAACCGAAGTAGAGAGATATTTTCATTATATGGACGTGCCAGATCATAAGAAAGTAAAATTGGTAGCATTTAAATTAAAATCTGGTGTTTCTACATGGTGGGAGCAATTACAACTCTCCCGAGCCCGCCAGAACAAGGCGCCCATCTCATCATGGCTACGGATGAAACCTCTTCTTCGATCACGATTTCTCCCCGGTGATTATGAGAAGACATTATTCCAGCAATACCAGAATTACCGACAAAGAAATCGAACCGTCACAGATTACACTGAAGAATTCCAGCGGTTGGCAACACGAAACGATCTGTCAGAATCTGAGTCACAGAAGGTGACACGATTTATAGGTGGGTTACAACCGATAATTCAGGACTGAGTTCAGATGTACCCAGTTGGGACCGTGGATGAAGTAGTTCAATTGGCAGGTAGGACAGAAACGCAACTTGTGAAGGTTTCTGCTCGGCCCTATCCTTCAACTCGACCCCCCTATGACGGGTCCCACGCAGGATATAGTGATTGCACGAGGAAAAGAACCAGTAGGAGAACGTCATCAACCTCCTGCAACTGCAAGCTGTGATATGGGGAGTGGCTCATCCAGACCTCAACGTGCAACACCCACAACAACGGGCCCGAGTAGGATTCCAAATCCTTATGCTCGGCCAAGGTCAAACAATTGTTACCGCTGTGACCAACCGGGCCACTTATTAAATAACTGTTCTCAACGTCCCGCGACACACTTGACCATAAATGAGGGGACACTGAATGTGAAGTCACAGAAGAAGATCCAGACTTTGATGAACATGAATAAGCCACTGGGGAAATAGCAGATGACGATGAAGTGACGGGCAAGGATTGTGGTGAATATCTAGTTGTGAGGCGATTACTGTATACCCCATAGAAGAAATTACATCCACAGCGAGACAATATATTCCGTATGCAGTGCACTATCAACGGAAAAGTTTGTGATGTGATCATAGACAGTGGTAGTAGTGAGAACATTGTCTCTAGAGTAATAATGGACAAGTTGTATCTACCAATAACAAAACATCATTCCCCGTACTCAATTGGCTGGATAAAAAAGGTAAATGAGACCAAGGTAACCGAATAATGCATTATCTTATTTTCAATTGGCAAAAATTATAAGGATCAAATACTTTGTGACGTGGTCGACATGAAAGCATGCTATATGTTACTCGGTCGGCCCTAGCGGTCGGACCGTGATGCGACCCATCGAGGACGAGACAATATTTATATATTCGTCAAGGATAGTCGAAAAATAATCCTTGCCCCTATGGTACCAGAGAACCACCCTGAAGCCTCTAAAGTGGAGGAGAGCTCCCTCTTGACCATTTGAGATTTCATGGAGCAATTCAAGGAAACCGGCGAGGTATATGTCGTAGTGGTGAAGAGCGAGGAATCGGAACCCTCAAACATTCCTCCAAGTTTAAGACTATTGCTAAACGAATTTAAAGAAATCTGGCCTGAAGATTTATCTGATGGATTGCCCCCCATGAGGGATATTCACTATCATATAGACCTCATCCCTGGGACTATCCTGCCCAACCGCCATCTTTATCGGATGAGTCTGAAGGAGTGTGAGATACTTCAGGGGCAAGTGGAGGAATTGATCTGTAAGGGTCTCTTGAGAGAGAGCATGAGCCCATGTGTCGTACCAGCATTATTAACACACAAAAAAGATGGAAGCTAGCGCATGTGTATCGATAGCCAGACAATCAACAAAATTACCATCAATATCAGTTCTCAATCCCGCGGTTGGACGACATGCTAGATATGCTAGAGGGGGCCAAGGCGTTCTCTAAACTAGACTTGAGAAGCGGGTACCATCAGATTCGTATCTGACCCGATGATGAGTGGAAAACGACATTCAAAACCAAGAAAGGGTTGTATGAGTGACTGGTCATGCCCTTCGGTCTATCGAACGCACCAAGTACTTTTACGCGTTTGATGAATCTGTTCTAAAACCGTTCACTGACCGATTTGTAGTAGTATATTTTGATGGCATATTGATATATAGCCAAGATGAGACGGAGCACAAGAAACATCTCAGCAGGTGTTGCAGGTCCTACAGATTAATAAGTTGTACCTCAACTTGAAGAACTGTAGTTTTTTTAACGGACAGCCTGTTGTTCTTTGGATTTGTTGTAACGTCCATGGGTATCCGTGTGTACGATGAAAAGGTGCGAGCCATTAGGGAATTGCGATCCCGACAAACATTCATGAGGTGAGGAGTTTTCACAAGTTGATGACCTTCTATTGTCGATTCGTGCAAATTTTAGCACAATAGTCGGGCCTATTACAGATTGCATGAAAAAAGGACCATTTCAGTGGACCAATGAAGATGACAAAAGCTTTCATGAGATCAAGCACAGTTTGTCTACAATATCGGTCCTGGTGCTTCCTAATTTCGATAAGCTGTTTGAAGTAGTGTGACACTTCATACGTCGAAATTGGAATATTATCACAGGAAGGTAGGCCGGTAGCCTTCTATAGTGAGAAGCTCAGAGAAGCCCGAAAGAAGTGGTCGACGTATAAGCTTGAGTTGTACGCAATTGTTCAGGTGTTGCAACATTGGCGGCATTATCTGATTCAAAGAGAATTTGTTCTGTACACTAACCACCAAGCATTAAAGTTTATTAATAGCTAGACTAACGTGAATCATATGCATGCTAGATGAGTTGCGTTTTACAGGAATTCACGTTCGTTCTGAAGCACAAATCAAGGCAGCAGAACAAGGTGGCTGATGCACTTAGCCATCATGCATCACTACTTGTTTCGATGAGTAATGAGGTGGTCGGCTTCGACTGTCTCAAGGAGCTGTATGCCGAGGACGAGGACTTCAAAGATTCTTGGGTAAAGTGCCAAGAAGGTCACCCCAGTGACCTTCATATACAGGCCGATTTCCTCTTCAAAGTGAATCGATTGTGCCTCCCCCAAAGTTCTCTGAGAGAGTAGATTATTCAGGAACTACATGGAGGTGGTCTCGGTGGACACCTTGGGCGAGACATGACGCGAGCTCTTGTCGAAGAGCAGTATTACTGGCCACAATTGGTACGTGATGTGGGAAAAGCAGTACAATGTTGTTATGTTTGTCAGACCTCCAATGGACAATCTCAGAATACGGGCCTCTACACCTCGTTACCTGTGCCTGATGGTCCTTGAGAGGATTTATCTATGGACTTCGTGCTTGGTATCCCGGCGACGAATACAACACGGCATGGATTCAGTGTTCGTGGTGGTAGATCGTTTCTCCAAGATGGCACACTTTATCCCATGCAAGAAGACCCTCCATGCAACACACGTGGTGAATCTATTCTTCAGGGAGGTCGTACTGCTACACGGGGTCCCCAAGACCATTACTTCTGATCGTAACATGAAGTTTATTAGCCACTTTTGGCAGACTTTGTGGACTCGATTTGATACACAACTTTAATTTAGCATTGCCAACCACCCACGGACTGATGGGCAGACCGAGGTTGTGAATTGCACGTTGAGAAGCCTCCTTCGCTGTATTTCAGGAGAAAAACCGAAGCAGTGGGATTTGACCTTGTCTCAAGCAGAGTTTGCATTCAACAACATGGTGAACTGCCCAACAGGGAAGTCGCCATTCCAGATTATTTACAGACGAGTGCCTCGCCACACGCTTGACTTGGTCCCTCTGCCCAAGCTCCTAGCCACAAGCATTACAGCAGAACATATGGCAGACAGGATCATAGGCATTCATGCGAAAGTGCTGACCAAGCTACATGCCTCGAACGAGAAGTACAAGGAACAAGCGGACAAGCATCAGTGATAAAAAGTGTTCGAAGTGAGTGACCGCGTTATGATTCATTTGCGCAAAGAGAGATTTTCGACAGGGACGCACAACAAGTTGAAGAATAAGAAGATTGGACCCGTCCCAATCATCTGAAAGATCAATGACAACGCTTATGTTGCTGATCTTCCAGATGACACAACGATCTCACGGACTTTCAACGTCCCGGACCTGACCGAGTATCATGAACCGGAGAAGGACGAGTTCTTTTGAAGTAGAGGGGACTGATGTAGAGCGGGTCGCGGACAGTTTTATGGCCAAGATGGATAAGAAAAGGCCCGATCGACGACATAAGTGATCGGGACCGTCGGACCTTAGATTGGGCATATCTCACAATTCAGAATGAGTTATCAGGCATAAAATATATGATTTTGGGGTAGAACGAGCTAATTTAGCCAACCAACCCCGCTACACCAGGTTGCCCAAGCTGGATTTGCGAAATACTGCCAGATCGATGGTTGTTTCCCTATTTTTATTCCGTTTTTACTATAAATGGTAAGTTTTAGTTTGATTATAACTCTTCATCTGTTGGGCTTTAAGAGTTGTGTACAACATGAAAAGTGCTTAGAATAATTAGGAGAACAGCTTGGTGAAGCCAAATAAGACACTTACTATTTTTGGCTGAAAACCTTGCGCACTAGTAGACATCACGACCGTCTATAAATAGTAAGTTTACTATTTATAGTAAGTTGCGAATTCTAGGAGTTTTAGTTGTAGTTTGTTTCTAATTTCTCTCCCATTGCTTGGTACCCCTATTTAAAGGGTTGTGAACTCGTTTATTTCATTCATTAATCAAATTTCGAATTTATTAGAATTTATTTCTATTTCCTTGCTTTCTTTCCTCGTGGATTCTAGAAGTCTCTGTGAGGAGTGTAGAGAAGCTCCGTGGATTCGGAGTAGTTATCCTTGAGGAAGACGGTGATCGACCTCATCACGTTCATCCCTGCGTCAATAACCATATTCCACTGTGATCATTTCTACTATAGGGAACATGAATATTGCGATTTGAATTCATTTGACCATATACACTGTAACATGAAAGGTTGTCTAATACATTGAGAGTGATTGCATTGCAGCTAACATCACAAGGACCAAAATGGGATGAGAACGAATTTGAATTCCTGGCCAACCTTAGCGGAGATCCTTACATTCTCCACACCAATGTCTTCACACAAGGAAAGGGAAACAGAAAGCAACAGTTCTACCTATGGTTCGACCCCACTGCCGACTTCCATACATACTTCATCCTCTGGAATCCTCAGCACATCATGTAAGTTTTCATATTTTCTTAATCTCTTCCATCTTTTAGCACCTATTATTGAAGTGATGGGGCTGAAAGTGAAATTTCAACATTGATGTGTTGCTCATGATGGGAATTGGGAGAGTTTGCATGGACCCTCCATGAATTCTGGGAATTGGAAGAGTTTTCGTGACGGCACACACATGTGGCATGTACATGAACTGCCTCATGAAGACTAATAATTCTGCATGCAAGGCTCACATTCTTCCGTTTTTGTGGATGGACTTAATGTTTTTCATTTGGTGAACCACTTGTAAATCTAGGAGATTAAAGTTTGACTGTTTGAATTTTCATGATTAGTGATTCTGATTTTAGTTATTTAGTGGGCAGAGGCAGTCCTTAGTACTGCTCGAAGCAAGTTCGCTTGTTGTCCATCCACTTCTGCTGGCCCACAGATTTTTGTGTAGCTTCCATCCACTTTTGCTGGCCCACTTATGCAACAACAAAAAGATTAAAATTGTAGTAATTGCCTGTTTTTTGCTTATCTTATATATCTTTTTTTTTTCCTAGTAAAAGTCTCCGTGATAGCATTTGGTTGCATCAAATGGCCAAAGGTGCATTTGGTTGCATCAAAATTACTGAAATTGGATGATATTTTGTGCCAAATTGACTGAATGATCATGAAATACCATTGCATTTTGTGATATTTGGTGGAACCAAATGCACCCTAAAATAAATTTGGTAAGGTGGCCAATTGTTTTCTATACTGTGGATCACTTAATGAGTGGGCTGACATGATTCTTTCTGCATGGAATATGTATGTTCAGGCCCACCTGATGGATAGCTCAGATGTTCATGTGCAGGGGCTGCACAGTGGTAATTTTAGTTTAACCCTCTAGGTTATAATCCAAATCACAAGCGTTTCATCTTTATGAATGGTCATTAAAATGGCATATACACTAATTAGGTGTGTTGTTGACAAAAGGCATTTTATATCTTACGGTGAATAAATTCCTATCATGACATGCAAGGACGCTGATTCTGTGGTGACCCCATGTACTCGGGAGCAAACACAAGCATGTACTAGCAATGGTAAGAGACATCATTATTGTAATTTTTTTCGATAGATTGTTACAGCTTATTTTTCTATTTGATTTTTTATTGTTTCCCTTTCTTTCTTTGTTTTAGGTTGTTGCAGCTTATCTTCCCATGAATCAATCCCTACCATAGATTTGATTGGCCAATTAGAGGTCAGATCTCTAACCCTCTCTTCTTCATTTTCCTTACCTCTATTCCTTGCAAATGGATACTTGTCGGGTCAGAAATGAGACATGTCCATGAAATTTTAAACCCCAGTTCATGTAGGTGGACCATTGAAATTCATGACATACGCCCCATGTAACTTTTGGATCGGAGTTTGACCTTGTTGCTTATAGTGAGTGGGCCCCTCCTTTCATTGACTTGTATGAGAAGGAACGCATTCTTACTGGGCCATTAAAAGTCATAGGGTATGCTATCCAAATCACAGAAAATTGTTGAAATGTAATTAATTTATTTTTATTATTGTCTTGCAGGTTGTAGGAAGTGACAAATGATGGCTAGATGGAGGGATTTCTTTTATATGTATTTAGAACATTTTCAACATATTATTGTAAATATTATACGATTTTCATTGTAAACTAATACAATTTATTTAGTATTCATTTTTAATTGTGTTATGCAACATTTTTTAGGTTCTAAATATTTAAAAACGATATAGGTTTCAATTAAATATAAACAATCCAATAGATTAAGAAAAAAAATTAACTCGCGGTCAGCACCTTTACAGGCGGTCACCAGTTTTTACTAGTACATATTTAAAGGATTTCCAAGTTTTCCATGACATATATCGGTGTTTCATGACATTTGATAGATCTGTCGGGAGCCTTTTACTCATGCCTTAATGGATCTGTATCGACATATATCAACGCTTAGATATGTCTAAACAACGCTTCGGCAGGCCTTTTTTTGCATTTCTACATATATTTCTTGGCGTTTTAGTAACCTTTTTGCGGCGCATAAATATACTTTTACCAACACTTCGGCGGGCCTTATCCGGTGTTTCTGTATATATTTCCGGCATTTTCTCAACCTTTTGACGACACTTAAATATACTTTACCGGCATGTAAATATAATTTTACCGGCGCTTTAATATGTCTAAACGACGCTTATATTGACCTTTATCGGTATTTTTGCATATCTTTACAGGCGTTGTGGCAACCTTTTTCGACGCTTAAATATATTTTTACCGGCGCTTTTTACAGGCGGCGTTTTAACAGCGCTTTTTACAGCTTTTACATGTCCTTTTACTGCTTTTACCGGCGCTTCTTTAGGCTTTAGCGTCGGTCAGAATAAGCGCTGGTAAAAGACAATAACCGCCGCTAAAAGTCTCTGTTATAGCAGCGACTATCAAAAATGTTAGTAAAAAAGCATGAGCGCCAGTAAAAGATACAGTGATGCTCCCCCTTTAGCGGCATGTGTACAATTGCCGGTAAAAGCATTACTGGCGGTTTTTTGGAATTTTAGGGGCGTTTTTGGCCACCGGTAAAGCTCCATTTTCTTGCAGTGGCATTTTCATTCACGTTCGAGATTAATTCAGAGATGAAAAAAAAAAGAAGAAAAGACGGAATACCCATCGTTGAAACTTCCCTGGGGACACAGAAGTTTTGTCTGAGGTTGACATTTGTATTTTCCCTTCATTCTTCTAAGAATGACCAGATGGCGATAAAAGCATGTGGTTGTGGCGTAGGAAAATTTCAACCATGTTTCGGTCTCCCCCATTTTTCTGATATGGCCCGCTTAATTTTTGGATCTCTTATGTTTAGGCTTCTCTCTAAAAATCAGATGGGAAAATGGATAGATAAAGCACATTTAAATCAAACATCAAGGCAACAGGGTCCAAGTTTGGGTCCACGAATTGGACAATGTAAATAGTGTAAATGTATGTATACGATAAGTCATACTTACAACATGTATTAAATAAAAAATTTCTCTATTATAAGAGTTAAATGAGTGTTGTTATGGGTAAAATCGAGTTATTCTAATGTATGAGGCACGTGGCCGCAGGTGCATGTAAACAAACTCTCCAAAAACCTAAGAGTTAGAGAAGATGAGATGAGCGAGAAGAGTCGATGACTGAGCTTAGAGTTATACACAAACCGACTTAGCTCGGTTAGCTAGCTCAACTTGACTCGAAAAAGCTCGATTTGAAACTGAGTTCGAACCGAGTCGAGCTGATTTTTTTAGCTTGAAAAAATTTCGAGTCGAGTTCAAGCTTGCCTGAGCTCAACTCGACTCGGATCGAACCCCAACTTGAATCGAACTTGGATCAAACCAGTTCGGCGACTCAGTTATTTTGATATTAATGTTGCTCAACAAGTGTTTGATGAAATGACTCAACGAAGTGTCGGCTGGTGGCAAAGAAGTTATGGGTATGAAACAAATACCCTTGTATCTTGATTTTTATGTTGCCTATTGAGTGTTTGATGAAATACCTGTAGACCGATGCCGGTGTTTTACATTCCGTGAGAAATTGAAGGTGCACTCTAAGTATTTGAGAAAATACATTAGGGGTAACTTGCTACGTCCAACAGTCACTCATTTTGCTAAAGGTTTTTTAACACTAAAAAGATTATATGGAAAAAAAAGAAAAAAAAAAAGAATTTAGAAGCTTTTTAGTGTCAATCGATTTTACAAGTAAGCCTTTGTCAAAGAAGGCTAAAGGGAAACAGGTTCAACAAACAATCGTTTTGCAAAGTTTTGAGACATATAAGTGATAAAGGCGCTAAAAACATTTGAGCTCTTAGTCACTGTGTTGTGATTGGTGGACGGGGATGAAAAGCTTGCAATGGGTTACATATGTGATGCGATGGAGAATGCGAAAAATAAAATCATGGACCATTTTAATTAGAAAGAACGTGATTACAAGCCAATTATAAATATTATATATAGAACATGGGGCAGCCAAATGTCATCTCTATTGTATTCGATTATTTACATCCTTCATCCAGCCTGTTTATTCTCTTCTCCTGATCCAACAGAAGCACTTACTTTGCATATAGTTGAATTTATTGATGTGTTGGAAAGAATGATTCCACATAGAGAAGAACATGACATACTCTTAGCTTTACTAGACTTCTATACAAAGAGTGAGAGCATTTTCTTAAGGGATGTCGTCATCAGACATTAGACAATGAAATTGCTCAGTAAGTAGTATGAATGTCTCAGCTCTCTTACAAATAAATTTTTTATAATGTATTTACAAAGTCTAATCTACTTAAATTATTTTTCTTAACTGACTGGTGGGACTATCTATGGAGTAGACCCGAACAAGAAGGATCTAAGTATAAAGAAGATGGCTATGAGGATTTTTGGACTCACGTGTTCTGTCAGTTGTTGCGAGCGCAACTGGAGCACGTTCAAGGTGGTAAGTTTTGTAATTGTACTAACTTCAATTTATAAGTTATAAGTGTAAGCTAATTAACTAAATAGCTAATGCCAAATGTGTTTTCTTTAATGCAGATTCACACCAAGAAAAGGAATCGCTTATAGCAAAATAAGCTCAACGAATTAGTCTTCATCCAATATAATAAAAATTGCGAGAACGATTCCAAACTAGGAAAGAAAATCCTGATTTCTTTGACTATATCTACTTAGATGAGTTGGATGTAGATAACGAGTGACTCGTAGAGATAGAGGGCCCGGTATTTTTTGAAGAAGACTTAACATGGGGCACAAGTTAAAGATGCTGCATACGAATCGACACCTGGAGAAGGTACTTCAACTTCCACTTGAAGGTGAAGGATAAGAGGGAGTCACGTGGCGAGTAATAACACTCAACCCGTTGAAGAAATTGAGGAAATAGAAGGAAAATATGATAATGATTAAGCTTAAGATCCACCGTTGGGTGTTGATAAAGTATTAGTACATACAGATGATGAAGAAATAAAAGAAGAAGAAGTGTATGTGGAAGAAGAAGATGACTTATATGATGATAGTGATGATGACGATGGTGGTGGTGATAAAATGTCAAAATAGCAAATAGATCAATGCATATAGTAGCATATCCATTTACCATTTACTATTATTTTATATTTTTGTTATAAATTATAAATTATAATAGATCAATAATAAATAAATAACTTCTTCATTTTGTTTACTTAGTGTATTGATGTTGTTGGTTGTACTGTTGATTAATATTTGTTAAAAATATTATTGAATGTTGATGACTTAATATTTAATTCATTGTATAATTGGTTTTATTTTACTCAAATGTATTGTAAGGGCATATAAAATTAGTTATCTATTAACTTAGAAAAGTTCCCCATACTTTCTTATATAATTTTTTTTTTCATTTTTTATTATTTTCCCCATATTTTTCTGATATTTTAAGTTTTTTTGAAAAAACTATATATATATATATATATATATATATATATATATATATAATATATATATATATATATATATATATGCGGCCGCATATGTGATTGTGTGATTGCATATGTGCACAGGTATATGCGATCGCACATGATCGCATATGCGATATGACAATATTGCTTAAGGGACTTCACTCATGTACTCAAATAAATTCTGATGTCGATGTTCGTCAGCATTGTCCTTGTACTCTTGAGCTGACACAATACATGTTCTCATGCTCTCCTTGACTTGACCATTATGGATCAATTCCTTTACTTATGCTTGTAAGATCTCACATTCTTCCTGATAATGTGTGCATTTATGCAGACTTGCCCCTAAGACAAGATCAATGTGGTTTTGTATATCTCATATGAGAGGTAATTTATTAGGAAGTTCATTGAGCATAATCGCCTTAAACTCTTGCGACACTGGTTTCAAATCCTCTAGGATGTTCACAGGCTCTATATAGTTTTTTTCCTTTTCAACTAATGCATCTACTTCTCCTGTATCCTCAAATTGTAAATTATGTCCGATTATGAGAGATTATCCCTCCACTTTAGAAGTTTTGGGTTAGTTCTCCATTCCCATAGGGGCCACATGTCTGCCACTAATGAATCTAATGACATGTTGCAACTCCATTTCGACGAGGTCATCTCTTGCCAATAAATAATGAGATTTCTCTATATAACCCCTTACTGATCGACTATCTTGCTAAGAATTTTGATTTTGTCTGAATAAAACCCGATCGTAATCTCGAGGGAGGAATCACATGCACAATAACTGCTTCATATCCACGAGCACGTGTGAATTGACGCTTTCATTTGTCTCGTCGGTTCGAGTTTACGTTGTTCCCACCAAGTTAAAGTTCTCCCCTTCAACTTGTAAGCCACAAGTTTAACGCTCTTCTATTCCACGATGTCCACGAAGAAATGTTCGACTTCAAGCAACCAATCGAGGAAGTCCTTGAAGTGGAGTTGACCGTTGAAACTAGGAAGATCGACTTTTATCTTAAATTCTCAATCCTTTCGATCTATTCGATTAATGCCTTGTCCGGGATATTATGGAAATATGTCATTGGATCCCACATTCTCTGGAGTGATCCTGTGGTTCACTACTGTCGTCGTCTTATGATCAATGCGATTACGAGTTCCAGTACCTGCTATGGGCGGATCACTGCTATGAACACAAAGTTGCCCTAGGGCCTCCGTCATGCGATCGATGGCAGCTTGCAGCCTTTGCATGACTTGCTGATTCTTTTACTGCGCTATTTCGAAAGCCGCCGCAGTTAAAGGTAAATTCCCTGAAGCACCGTCTATGGGAATGTTGCTCGACCCGTCGTTAGAAGCCATAAATCTGAAGAGAAAGCCTTGCTTTGATACCAAACTGATGCAGAGAAGGACGTATTGAGGTTGAGCATTGTCTTCCTTAGGGGGATAACTACTCTAAATCCATGGAGCTTCCCTGGACTCCTCACAGAGCTACCTCGAATCCAAGAGGAAAATAAGAAAATAGAAATAATTTTCTAGAAATTCAAAATAAATTGATCGATTGTCTCATGTGTGTCCCTGTTACACCATTTATATAGCAAAAACAAAATTCGTAATTAACAAAAATAGCTAAATTTTAAATCTAATAAAAATCCTAATTCTAATAGAACTCTTCTAAAGCCTAATTCTAAAAATAAAAAATCCAAATAAACTTTTACTAGAAGAGTCCTATCATGATTACAAGTTATTTCTAAAAAGAAGAAAAATTAAAACTAAAAATATATATATATATATATATATATATATATATATATATATATATATATATATATATAAAAAACTAAATTTACTAAAAATAGTTTTTTTTTTTCCTTAAATTTTCGTTTTTGAGCTGAAAGTGCGTATTTTCTGTTGAAACGGACAGATGAAACCCACTTTGTAGGTCGGTTCACCTCGAATGACCCGTTTATGTAAAGATTGATAGATTGTGGATCCCATTAACATTACCCAAATCAAAAGTTATGATCAATTTACGGTCCACCTTCTTTTCGTCCAATCATGCTAGGAATGTATCTATGTCACATCATACATCAAAAAAGAGTGGCAGATGGTGGAACTATTTTGGGGGCATTGGGCTGCTACAAAACATTCTGAGCATTCAAACCCCAATCCGAGTCATAGCCCATGGACCCATGATCCAATCCCAACCCATTTACTAATTGGGTTGGGCCCAAGCACTACTCCATCCCATTTACTTAAGGGCTTTATTACTAGATGTTAGTTTTTATAAGATCTGGGAATTGAAACATTTTGTTAATACTAAATACTCACATACATCCTAGAAATAGTTTGAGATGGAAATGAGTCTGCCATAACATAACTCTCTTACTTTTGAAGGCCTTGTTTTCAGGCTGAAATCAAAGCACAGCCCAATAATTACATTGGAGGCCGAGTTAGAAGCAGGCCTGGCCAGTTGGTTCATGGGCTGTCAAGAGTCACGGAGGCATTGTTAGCCCCAATTTAGGGTTTCATTTAAACATGCACTATTCAAAATAAAAACTTTGAATAGATTTTCACTTGATGAGCCCAAACAAATCAATAAAATAATTTTCCACATCTAGTCACTGGGCCATTCCTTGGAATTTAGCAGCACTAATTCATTTCCAGGCCCGCAGGTTGGAGTCTTGATACTCCTGACAAAAGAGTAGACTTGACAGTAGAATTTGATCCACGTGGGATCATACCATCCAATCTTAGGCCCTCTTCTTAGAAAATTGGAGCACCCAACAAAAATCAGACTTGACTCTAAAGGGATGTAGAATTTTGGTACAAAGCCATCTAATCCAATACTCAACTCCTTGAAATCCATATGCAATTTTTTGAAATCCAGCTATGCCCAAATGAGAAAGAGAGAGAAAGAGATAGAGACTTGACCCTAATATTAAAATCCAAGTGCAAAACCATTCACTTCAAGCCTTAAAGAGACTTGACTCTAGTAGTAGAATCAAGTCCAAAACCATTCCCTCCCGGCCTTACTCGTAATATTGCAAATGCCACTTGCAAGTAAGCCCTTATTATAGGAGTCCCCTCTAATCTTAAGCTTTGTGGGGGCCTATGTGATGCCTGTGTTATATCCACTCCATTCATTATGCCAGCCCATGTTAGAGTGTGATGTAAAAAATCAGGATAATCAAATACTCAATTAAGCCACACCACACAAAATAGTGAGTTGAAACACCCATGCGGAAACTTTCCAAAGGCCCACCTAATGTTTATATGGCAATCAATTCGTAGGTTGATTCCCACATTGATAAAGGTAAATACTAATATTAGCCAAGCCATAAGTGGATCCAAAACTCAAGTGGGCCACAAATAGAAAAAGATATAACATGAGCTAGCAAGACTAACAAATATAGTGGATGTCACATAGGAGGCCCATATAACTACAATCTACTCAAGTGGGCCACAAATGGAAAACTTTTCAAACATGCTCATTGTCAACATCAACTTCAAAATCAATGCCATGATTACATTGGTAAATAATCATTGTTAGTTTACCAGTAAATAGATATGTAAATGAAAAAACAAACACTCCCTTAGAACACAGCCAAAAAAGAAAAGAAGAAGAAATTGAGCCTACTTTTTCAAATGAGTTGGCTGCCTACTTTGATGATTTTGCGTTCATTTTCTCAAATTTAATTATATTTAAGTGTTGTATAGCATCTATTTTTTCAAGTGTAGAAAAGGAATTTTGCAAAGTCATACCATCAATTGCTGTTTTGATCAAAACTACTCTTAGGGCTCAAACACCACTTAGAGGGTGCATCCAAATGAGCCCTTGGAATGTAGTAGCTCTCTGAAAGAGGGGGGACCTTAATTTAAAGTAAGTCGAGAGTTGACTCTTAAAAGTAAGACTTGAAGACTGAAAAAGTAGTGTCGAGTGCACAAACCCATCTAGTCTAGGGTCCCACTACTTGGAATAATGGAAAAGTAGAGTCGGTGCCCAAACCCGTCCGGTCTAGTGTCCCACTACTTAGAATCTTGAGGCTCATTATAAAAGAAGAGACTTAACTATAAAAACATAAGAATTTTGTCTCGGAGTCATCCAATGCCATGCCAACTAGCATTTTATTTTTATTTTTAAAATTTTAAATTTATTATTATTATTATTATTTTTTTAAAGTAAAAGGAAAAAAGAAAAAAAGAGACTACTCTAAACGGCCAAACATGGTAGACAAGTCTAAAACCATCCAGTCTCTGAGCCAACTACTTGGAAATATCGAAGATGTAACTTGCCTCTAGACTAGGGCTACAGAAATCACATGTGACCTTAAGCTCTATAGGGGCGCAGTTGCGAGTTATGTGTTACTTCATTCCTTGTGCCAGCCCATGTTCTGTGGTGATTTTAAAAATAAGAAAGATTCAAAAGCTAAATTAAGCCACACCACATGAAATAGTGGGAATACCCACATTGAAACTTTCCAAAGGCCTACTTGATGTTTAATTATATGCCATCTAAAACCGTAATTAGTAAGTTGATTCCCATGCAAATGAAGGGGAACACCAATATCAGCCTGATCGGAAACTTTTGTGGCCCACAAGAAGTTTTCGATGGTGGTTGCTCAATCACCATTGCTTCTTGTGATGTGGCCCCTTCGAGATTTGATTATATCTTATTTTTTATAAGATGTCCTAAAATGGGCAAGTGCAATGGATAAACGAAGTGGATATAACACAAACATCACAGTGGGCCTCATGGAGCTCAGAATAGGAGTAGATTCACATAACTTCATATTACAGGCCATTCACATCTCATGCCACTTTCCTGTGTCCAAGCATACTGGGAACCCATTATGCAGAAGCTCTATTCATTAATTTCACTGGATCGTGTTATGATATGATCAGAATCATGATGCAGATATAAAAAAACTCAAGTGGACCACATGATAGGAAATGGTCCTAACATGAACCTGCAAAAGTGATGAATGGAATGGATGCCACAATAGATCCTGGCAAGCTGCATAGAGCTAGCACTTACTAGAACATCTGGTAGGCCAGGACAGTAGCAATTCACATCCATTCACGTCCTAAATTCAGAGCAGCCTACAGGCAGTCGCTTCCCGGATGTAGCGCTGGCATTCCCCACTCTATTTTTAA
>JAJHSJ010000018.1:38869168-38922321 GCA_021015155.1 Magnolia officinalis | reverse complement strand
ATGACCGTGAAGTGAAGTGAATTGACCGCGAAGTGCATGGAAATGGTCGTGAAGTGAAGTGAATTGACCGTGAAGTGCGTCGAATTGACCGTGAATGAACACGGAATCGTCGGAAATAACCGTGAAATGCATGGAAATGACGGTGAAGTAAAGTGAATTGACCGCGAAGTACGTGGAAATGGCCGTGAAGTGAAGTGAATTGACCGTGAAGTGCGTCGTATTGACTGTGAATGAACACGGAATCGCCGAGAATGACCATGAAATGCATGGAAATGATGGTGGAGTGAAGTGAATTGACCGCAAAGTGCGTGAAAATGGCCGTGAAGTAAAGTGAAGTGAATTGACCATGAAGTGCATCGAATTAACCATGAATGAACACGGAATCGCCGGGAATGACCGTGAAATGCATGGAAATGACGGTGAAGTTAAGTGAATTGACCTCGAAGTGCGTGAAAATGGCCGTGAAGTGAAGTGAATTGACCGTGAAGTGCGACGAATTGACCGTGAATGAACACAGAATCGCCGGGAATGACCGTGAAATGCATGAATGATGGTGAAGTGAAGTGAATTGACCGCGAAGTGCATGGAAATGCCGTGAAGTGAAGTCAATTGACCGTGAAGTGCGTCAAATGGACCGTGAATGAACATGAAATCGTCGGAATGACCATGAGATGCATGGAATGACGGTGAAGTGAAGTGAATTGACCGCGAAGTGCGTGGAAATGGCCGTGAAGTGAAGTCAATTGACCGTGAAGTGCGTCGTATTGACCGTGAATGAACACGGAATCGTTGGAATGATCGTGAAATGCATGGAAATGAGGGTGAAGTGAAGTGAATTGACCGCGAAGTGCGTGGAAATGGCCGTGAAGTGAAGTGAATTGACCGCGAAGTGCGTGGAAATGGTCGTGAAGTGAAGTGAATTGACCGTGAAGTGCGTCGAATTGACCGTGAATGAACATGGAATCACTGGGAATGACCGTGAAATGCATGGAAATGATGGTGAAGTGAAGGGAATTGACCGCGAAGTGCGTGGAAATGGTCATGAAGTGAAGTGAATTGACCATGAAGTGCGTCGAATTGTCCGTGAATGAACATGGAATCGCTGGGAATGACCATGAAATGCATGGAATGATGGTGAAGTGAAGTATTGACCGCGAAGTGCATGGAAATGGCCGTGAAGTGAAGTGAATTGACCATGAATGAACACGGAATCGCCGGGAATGACCGTGAAATGCATGGAATGACGGTGAAGTGAAGGGTTTGACCGTGAAGTGCGTGGAAATGGCCATGAAGTGAAGTGAATTGACCATGAAGTGCGTCGAATTGACCATGAATGAACACGGAATCGCCGGGAATGACCATGAAATGCATGGAAATGATGGTGAAGTGAAGTGAATTGACTGCGAAGTGCATGGAAATGATCGTGAAGTGAATTGACTGTGAAGTGCGTCGAATTGACCGTGAATGAACACGGAATTGTCGGGAATGACCGTGAAATGCATGGAAATGACCGTGAGGTGAAGGGAATTGACCGTGAAGTGCATGGAAATGACCGTGAAGTGAAGAGAATTGACTGTGAAGTGCATGGAAATGACCGTGAATCAACATGGAATTGCCGTGAATGACCGTGAAATGCATGAAAATGACCGTGAAGTGAAGCGAATTGACCGTGAAGTGCATAAAATGACCGCAAATGAGGTGGGCTTATTCTTGGAAGGTAAAATGAGGTGGGCTTCATCACGGGAATGGGCCATAAATGGGTCGTACAGTCGGAATTTCACCACCAATGGGTACTCGAACACTTGACCGGGAGTTGAAACTCTTGAGAGTCTACCACCCGAGCAGGAGTAAGGAACCAACCGTGGGGCTCACCTTGATGTTTGTAATGTATATCCACACTGTCTATCCGTTTTTTCAGATCACTTCAGGGCATGGGAACAAAAATTAATAAGATATAATCTCATGTGTAATATACACTAAGAAATAGTGGTAATTGAACGCCCAAAAACTTCCAAGGGCCCACTGTAATGTTTCCATGGTATTTATTTTCAATCTAATCTGTTGATAAGGTAAAAATAAATCATCAACTGGACAGCACCACAAGAAAACAATAGTGATTGGACATCCACCATTAAAATCGTTCTCCCACTGTACTACTTATTTGACATCCGATCTGTTTATTACGTCGTACCATATACCATACGTAGATGAAGGGAAAAAACAAAAATCTACTTAATCCAAAACTTGAAGGGAAAAAACAAAAATCTGCTTAATCCAAAACTTGTATAGGCTCCAAAAAAGTTTTTAATGGTGACGTTCATTCAACCCTGTTTCATGCAATGTAGTCTACTTGAGACTGGGATATAACTCATTTTTTGTATTATTTCATAAAATGATATAGAAAAATAGATGGACAGCATAGATGAAACATATACATCACGGTGAGGCCACCAAGCACCGACCATTAGCGATTGGCTGGTCAAAGGGGAGTAGCAGTACGTTTCTCTGAAGGACACGGAACAGATTGGGTAGCGAGGTTCGCTTCTGAAGTGACGTCACCAAGTTTTGCGAGCCTTCGTAATGTATGTGTTGTATGTGTCCATCATTTTGGAGAGAAATCATTGCAGGGCATGAGCTGAAGAACGAGGCAGAGCCAAATCTCGAGGACCCCACCACAGAAAACAGTGGAAACAATGATGCTATGTCATCTATAAAAACCTATTAAAATATTTAAAAAAATTAAAAATTATCAATTCTTTCAATATTCTCTTTACAAAAAAAAAAATTTTTATCAATTTTCTTTTAAAATTCTCAATTTTTTAAAATTCACTTATTATTTTTTCAAATTTTTTAATTTTTCCAAATTTATCATTTTTTCAGAAATTATTAATTATTTTCAAAATTATAAATTTTATGAATTTTTATTTTTTTTTAATTTCAAGATTCTTAAAATTTTTAAATTCCAAAATTTTTCAAGATTCACAATTAGTTGAGATTTATCAATTTTTTAAAAAAAAATTCTTAGTTTTTTTCAAAATTATCAAAAAATAATAATTCTTAATAAATTTTAAAATTCTTATTTTTTTTTTCAAAAATTTTCAATTTTTTGAAATTCATATATATTTTTTTAAATTCTCAATTTTTAAAATTTTCCAATTTTTTTCAAGATTCTCAAATTCAAAATTCTTAATTATTTTTAAAAGTATCAATTTTTTTTGCAAAATTCTTAACTTTTTTAAATTCTCAATTAAAAAATCATAAAATTTCGGAATTATGATTTTTTTATTCTTAATTTTTCAAAAAAAAAAAATCTTAATTTTTTTTAAATTCTCAAAAATTTTAAAAATTCTTAGTTCTTTGAAAATTCAAAATT
This sequence comes from Magnolia officinalis, assembly GCA_021015155.1. Taxonomy (NCBI): domain Eukaryota; kingdom Viridiplantae; phylum Streptophyta; class Magnoliopsida; order Magnoliales; family Magnoliaceae; genus Magnolia; species Magnolia officinalis. Next base: position 38,918,948 of record JAJHSJ010000018.1, on the reverse strand, counting down.
CAGTTTGTTTTTTTCAAAAATCTCAAATTTTCCTTTCAAATTTGTCAAAATTTAAAAATTATCAATTGTTTCAATATTCTCAATTTCTTTTAAAATTCTCATTTGTTTTAAGATTCTTAGTTTTTCAAAATTCATCAATTTTATTTAGAATTCTCAACTTTAGCTTCGGTTTTTATCAGGCGAAATATTGTACTTTTAACTTCGTTTCTTTTGTAATTGAGTTTCGGTTCATTTACAACCAAGGCAAAAAAGTGAACTTTTAACATCGGTTTTAATGACTAAGACAAAAAAGTTGACTTTTAGCCTCAGTTGTTCTTACTAACTGATGCAAAATGATGAATTTTAGCTTCAGTTTCTTATTAACCAAGGCAAAATAGTAGACTTTTAGCCTCGATTTCTCACCAACCAAGGTAAAATATGGACTTTTAGCCTTGGTTCCCCTATAACCGAGACAAAGAGTAAACTTTTAGCCTTGATTTCCAACAATTGAGGATAAAAAGTGAACTTTTAACCTCAGTTTCTTACTAAGGAAAAATTGTGCACTTTTACCTTCACTTTCCCACAAACTAAGGTAAAATGGCAGATTTTTAGCCTCGATTTCTCACCAATTGAAGCGAAATAGTGGACTTTTAACCTCAATTCCTTAGCAACGAGGTAAAATAGCTGACTTTTAATTACCTCAGTTTCTCACCAATCGAGACAAATGGTAAACTTTTAGCCTCAAATTCTCACCAACCGAAGCGAAAAAAATGAACTTTTAGTCTCAATTCTTTAGTAACTAAGGCAAACAAGCGACCTTTTAGCCTTGGTTCCTTTACAATTGAGGCTAAAAAGTAAACTTTTAACTTTAGTTTCTTACTGATTGAGGCAAAATATGATATTTCTAACCTCAGTTTTTTACCAACTTAGGCGAAATGATAGACTTTTAGTCTCAGTTTTTCACCACCAGAGGCGAAATATCGGACTTTTAGCCTCAGTTCCTTAGCAATCGAGACGAAATAGTGAATTTTTGGCTTCGATTTCTTACTAACTGAGGCAAAATGGTAGACTTTTAGCCTCTATTTTTTACCAATTGTGGTGAAATGATACACTTTTAGCATCGATTTCTCACCAATCGAGGCAAAATAATGAATTTTAGCCTCAGTTTTTCACCAACTGAGGCAAAATGATAGACTTTTAACCTCAATTTCTCACCAACTGAGGCGAAATAGTAGACTTTTACCTCGATTTCTCACCAACCAGGTAAGAAAATGGACTTTTAGCCTCAATTTTTCAACAACTGAGGCGAAATATCGGATTTTTAGCCATAATTCATTTAGAACAGAGGCAAAAGAGAACTTTTAGCCTCGTTCCTTTACAACCGAGGCTAAAAAGCACATTTAGCCTTCGTTTTTTGAACCGAGGCTAAAAAAGTGTAGCTAAAAGCCTATTTTCTTGTAGTGTGTCTAGAAAATGGTCACATATTAGAAGCATTGATATGCAATTACCTGTATATTGGAGTCCGTAACAGTGATTTGCACGCATTTGATGCCTTGTCTGCATAGAGTGAAAAGGAACTTGTTATTGTCTTTGCTTTGTCCAAGCTATTGAGTTTCATGAGCTAGTCTCGCAAGGGATCTTGCTTCTTCAAGGCAGATGAAAGTTTTGTATGTAGAAAGAAAGTTTACATCATCATCACAAAGTTCAGCTTTAACTGCAATACAGAGTTGACATCATTTTTTATCTAAGTTTCTTAATTGAAACTGTAAGGGGTCGTTTGGATGGTGGTAAATGGTTTTGAGTTGTAAATCAGTAAATCATTTACTGGCTATTTTACAGGCTAGAAATTATTTACAGTCTGCTATTTGGCTTTAAGTTGTAAATGATTTACAATGTTTGGATAACTTGTAAATTGTTTATATCCTGTAATTGTGTATTCACACCTGAGATAGTTTAGAGAAGCAATTCATTAAAAACATTAAAATGGCATATAAGAGTGGGTTTTAAAGTGAATCATTGGGTTATGCCCATCTCACTAAAGCTTGGGTTGATCCTCACATAAAACCAAGCAGTAGGTGAGTCATAGAAGTGGGCCCAGAAATTCAAGTGCTCTTTTATAAGGTCAGTAGCAAGATATGTTGCCGTTGGTGGAGAGAGAGAGAGAGAGAGAGAGAGAGAGAGTTGCTGGTGGTGGGTGGGGAGAGAGAGAGAGAGAGAGAGAGAGAGAGAGGAGAGAGAGAGAGAGAGAGAGTTGTTGGAGTTCTTAGACACAATGGAGAGAGGGAGGTGTGTATCTCCCAGCCTTCGGAAAAAGAGCCCGTATGTTGTAGGCTTCTTGCTAGTAAATCATTTACTAGCAAATGAAATCTCAAATTTTGCTAGCGAATAAAAGGGGAAAAAAGTTGGTAAATCATTTACAACTAGTAAATGATTTATAAGCATTTTAGGGCATCCAATGCAAGTTGTAAATCATTTACAACTTAACTCATTTACCACCGTTCAAATGACCAAAAGGAGGCATAGTTTTTTTATATTTACCAATGTCGTTAAATGCAATCATACTACTTTAAAGCTTAAAATGAACGAAATACTACTGCATACAAAGGGTTGCTTCAATTATGAATAGTGAGGAAGATGGTTACATTTTGGTCATTTCCAAGGTTGGCAATGTGCCAGACTCAAGCTAGACTTGACCCTGGCCCAAGCCCAACCCAATGTATGAATGGACTGACTGATTTGCATAAAGAACTATAGTTAAAACTGCAAAGACATGAATCATAAAACATAAAAGAGTAATACAGACGGACCCCGAAAACATGACTGATTTGGTCCTAGTTACTCTTTGGGACGGAGTGGAAGAAGGGAAGAGATTCTCGAACAAGGATTTGGTAGTAGTGATTGAGATGGAGGCCCGATTCAACAATGGCACTGTGATGACAAATTAAAGTGTTCATCACCATCTCCACCATTTGAGGGCCAGGTTTGATAGGGGGCTATGAAAAAATTCCCCAAGCAGGCCCATTAAAAGGGAGGCTTATGTTCTCCAACCAGTGGCAGCAACAACCATGGTCGATGATGGAAAACCTTCAAGGGTTTTAATGCTGGAAAAATATCACTGCCGCAAAAGCAGAGACCTTGCTTTGATACCAAATGTTTATAATGCTGCTGAGCGTCGAATCAATGGGCTGACAGAGGTTTTAATCCTTACCTACTTAATCACCAAACGTTTGAGAAGATGCTCACTGGAGAAGTGTCAAACGCTCGCAATCTTCCTTCTTTACCTCCCTCTCTGCAATGGTAAAATGGGATCTGAACTTGGGAAGAGAATTGGAGAGAGTGAGGACCAGTAGAGTGATGTGCATGCCTTTGATGCATTGTCTGTATAGTGTAAAAAAGAACATCGTATTGTCTTTGTTTGTTCTATCCAAGCTATTTGAGGGCTAATTCAATTTAATTATAAACAATAAGGTTTTTAGGGCAGGCAATGGGTGGGGCCTAAGTCCTAGCCTTAGCCTAAGCCCAAAATGAACCTAATGCAAAAGGCCCAAGCTTAAGCTTGACCTAAAAATTGGTAAAATCCCTATTTCCTATATGAATTTTCCTAATATATCCATTGATCATGTGGGGCACCAATGCACAAAGAAGTAGACATTGTAGAGGAATTAAACGGTCGTCTACATTCATGATGAATGGATTGCCTAACCTAATATATTTGTGGGATATAATACATGCACATATTTAGCATAAACCAACATGAGTCCTAGCCTGACTTAAAAAATAATCAGGTTGTTCATAGAAGGTCTAAGCCTGGCCCATAGGCTTAGTTAGTTGGTCCAAGCTCGACCGAAAGCTAGGTTGGTAGACAACTCTTCCCATCGCTAGAGTTGTATATGAGCTGAGCTTAACTGAGTTTGACCCAAGTTTGGTTTGGCTTGTTTACGTGACACCCCTTGTTTGAGATTTACACGAGCTAAGCTTTGAGCCTATCCCTACTGTTTGATCATGGTTTGGTTTGGTCCAAATATCCAAGCCGAATCGAGCCAAGTTAGAACATGGGTCAACTCATTTTAGTTTTTTTGTTAAATTACAATATACATAAAATTGAATCATATGTATTGATCTGAACCTTCTGTCCCCCAATAAGTTTGGATCTTGTGTTGTGGTCTACTAGAGATTAGGATCTTCCTTATTTTTAGTCTCATACCATAAAATGAGTTGAAAATTTTAGTGGACAGCTGGATAAAACACATATATCATAGAGGGCCCCATAGAGCTTTGGCACTAGCTAAGGGTGTTGAGGTCACTAGCCAATTCAAATCCCGTTTTAGCATATTGAGTAAACTTTGTGGGCCCACCATCATGTATATGTATTATCCACGCCGTCCATCTGTTTTTACATATCATTTTAGGAGATGATCAAAAATTGAATCATATCCAAAGCTCTAGTGGACCAAACCACAAGAAATAGTGTGCATTCATGTATATATATGTATATGTATTATGTATTATCCACGTCATCATGTATATGTATTATCCGTGCTGTCCATCCGTTATTACATATCATTTTAGGATATGATCCTAAAATTGAATCATATCCAAAGCTCAAGTAGATCACACCACAAGAAACATGTGCATACAATCTACAACCTGAATTAAACCGAGTTGAATGAAGCCGAGATTCAAGCTAAGCCGAGCCGGTACTGCCCTGGTTTGAGCTTGGTTTGTTTTTTTAAATGAGCTTGACTCCATCACTTAGTTTGATTTGAACTTCTATTCTAACCAATTCAAGCCGAGCTTTTTCAAACCAAACCAAACCGAGTCGGACTTTCGAGCCGGTCTACCCATTGCTACCCTTGGTCTCATTTCCTATCTATTAAAGGTGGTGCAACTATCACATTACAATTAAACGCAACCTTATTTCTATGAGCAACAACATATATTAGAGAAACTATGTATAGAATGAAACTCAATTTTTACTTCCCATCCGCACGCATAGAGATTCCACCTTCAACAAGCCTCATATTTTCTATATGACAAAGAGAAATTTCCGTAGATGCATCGCAATAAATTTCACAAAGGCTGAACAAAGAAATATCCGATACTTCCACAAGGAAGACAACCAAACAATAATTCCAGAGATGTGTACCTCTAACATGGTTTGGTGAGCGATGCTGCCTGTATCCACCTCAATGCTCTGTGGGCCCACCATGATGTATGTCACTCAAATCTATGTGGAATATATGTATTTTAACCTCGCTATCCATCCATTTTTTTTTTTTTCAGATCATTTTATGGCTTGACTAAAAAAATGAGGTAGATCTAAATTTCAGGTGGACCACACCACAAGGAAACAATAGTAATTGAATGTACACCATTAAAAACCTCCTAGGGCCCACTGTAATGTTTACTTAAAATCCAACCTGTTGCTTAGGTCATAGAGACCTGGATAAAGGGAAAAAAGCAATATCACCTTGATCCAAAACTTTTGTGGTCCCTAAGAAGTTTTTAATGATAGGCATTCAATCAATATTGTTTCTTATGATGTGGTCCACATGAAATTTGGATCTACCTCACATTTGGGCTGGTGCCGTAAATTAATCTCAAAAATTAAGCAGATCCCAAAGCTTGTGTGGACCACACCAAAGGAAACAGTGGTTATTGGACACCCACCATTAAAAGCTTCCTGTGGTCACAATAATGCTCACCATAATTTTTTGTTTCCATCCAACCTGTCCTTCTATTCGGTAAGATTATTTTAGTGCTTTATCCCAAAAAATTGAGACAGATCTAAAGCTCAAGTGGACCACACCAAAGAAAGCAATGGGCATTGAACGTCTCTCATTGAAAACTCATGGAGGGTCACGAAAGTTTTGAATCAATCTAGTATTTGTATTTTCCCATCATCCAGGTCCATGTAACCTTATGAACAGGTTAGATAGCAAATAAACATCATGGTTGGCCCTAAGAAAGTTTCAACTGTGGGAATCATTGTCCCACTGTTGTATCTAATGTGGTCCGCTTGAGCTTTGGATCTACTCATTTTTAGGTTAATGCATTGAAATGATCTCTCAAAATGAATGGACGATATGGATATAACACATACATTATGGTGGGGCCCACAGAACTTGTTGATGTTAACACAGCATGGAGCACACGATGCAATCCGCTTGTATGAAAAATAGTTTTAAAGAAAGGAAAGTTTGAGGGAGAAAAGTTTAAATTTTTAACTTTAAAAGATTGTTACATGCTGGGCAGGCTAACGAGCCTTAGATAACTATATCCAAGCTCAGCCTAATTGAAAAACCAACTTTATCTTTGAGCTCGAACCTGGCCTAACAACCTAGCCCAAGCCCAGCCAAAGGCAGGCCAGGCTCGGAAGCCCACAGGCCAGGCTGACCTATTGACAGCCCTAATCATTTATTTATTTTATTGATGTCATCCATCCATTTTTCTAAGTCATTTGAAGGTATGATACCAAAAATAGGCACGTCCAACTCTCATGTGGTGATTGAATGCCCACCATTAAAAACTTCTAAGGGCTACAAAAGTTTTAGATGCAGCTGATATCTGTTATTTCCCTTCATTCAGGATGCCCTCCTTGCCAAGATTTGCGGCCATCTCTTCTTAGACGGCTGGGCAACATTCGTATCGCCTCACCCGAGTCCACTTCTTCAATTTCCTTGTTGCTCTTGCGATAGGAGGGCCCACATACCGGGTCCCCCCCAAATCTCAAGCTGTGTAGACTTTTTGCAATGGTATACGATGAATGGTTTTTTGAAAAATAAAAAATAAAAAGAAAAAACTAGAAAAAAAAAATAAAAAATAACCATTACATTAGGCCTTAGAAACTTTTTTAATGATGGGCTTTCAATCACCATTATTTTCTTGTGGCGCAGTCCACCTGAGATTTGGCTCAGTCTAATTTTTGAGCTTGTGACCTAAAATAATCTAGAAGATAGCATGGATAAAATAAATACATCATTGTGGATCGGACAGAGCACTGTCCCATAGCCACCTTGCTAGTGACAACATGCAGAATATCATCAGAAAGATATCGAAATCCACTTCCATCATATTTCCCTGGTCATTGTGGATCACATGTGAACATGTTGCTAATGTAGGCAACATCCAATCCACTCATCAAATTGCTTCCATGATGTCTAATTGATATTTGAAAGTTGTAATTGAGCCCATAGTTTAAAGACCCCAAAACCCGAAACTACATCTGGCTCAACATGTAGTTGTGGACCATGTAGTGGGTCAAGATCTGACGTGAAAGATGAATTGGGTGATAAGTTCAATCGTGCATTTTGATACTTTATGGAATCAAAAGTGTACCCACGTAATTAATGGATTGGCTTATTCCATGCTTCTTGCCCTATTTAATGATTGGATCTTTCACATGTGTGCTGTGATTTGTGGTGGCAATGGGTCAAGTTTGGACTGTACTGAAAACATGAGCCCCTAACGAGCCTAGCAAAAAAAGCCTGAGGCTGAAAAGATTAGTTGGGACCTGGTCCAACCCCAACCTAAAATGCCTATTCAGTCTCAACAAATGAATTGTTTGGATTACCTAAAGGTTGTGAACTGTTTGGATTACCTAAAGATTAGCTTTGGTTGTATGTGATGCTACTCTTTAAGTGATCATTGGCAAAGTATTTTGTGCCAGAGATTGAAGAGGTGGTTAACAGGACACGCGTGTAATATCTGTGTTGTTCATGAGTTGTGTCCACTATCAGCATGTTCTCTCTAAAGAGTTTTGGACTGCTCCACTCATAAATTGTGTTACATCAAATTTAGGTCACTCGTCATGTTATCTTGTATCATTGACCCACCTCATTAGCTAAGGGATTTATATTTTGGACAATGGAATTTCATATTGGGCCTTCCTAATCACGTATATTACACAGGTCATGTCAAGAACCTTCTCCGTAACCTCTTGAAAGTTTGGATCCATCACAGCTGTAAAGTTATAAAATAAATAAATAAATAAATAAAAACCAATTTAGGCAGAGTGGTAGAGGGTGCGACTAGTCTGGGTCAGTGGCCTGCTACAAGACAGAAAAACCATTTAAATCCCAAACTGAGTCACAGCTTATGGACCTGTGACCCAATCCTCACCAATTTACTAATTCAGTTTAGAATTGTAACCCATTTACTTTTAGTTCTAGCCTCCGTGTCACTACGCCAACACAGCGTGACACAAAAATGCTTGGTTCTATAACGGATCTATTCAATTGAAAAAAAAAAAAAAAGGACTTGGTTTAAATAATGGCCACCATCGCTCACACTATAACTCAAGAAGAAATTCGACAAGTTGTCGCCGAAATTGTTTGTCTAGAAGGGAACTGGGGCATAATGAAAGATTTCAGTTTCAAACATTGTATCCTCACGAAATTGATGAGAAATCATTTCTAGCTAGTTTTAATATTAAGACTTTTAGAAGTTTAATGGAGATGGCTCACCAGAACAACATTTAATGCAATTCATTACAACCATGGAAAATTTCTCTATAATGTACCAATGCAATATTGTTTAGGATTGCTAAAGTCATCCTTGACAGGAAAGGCTTTTAGATAGTACACAACCTTAGCCTCAAAATGATGTAGAGCGGGTCGCCGACAATTACATGGCAAAGATGGATGAAAAAAGGCCCGGTCGGCGACAGAAGTGATCTGGACCATCAGACCTTCAATCAGGCGTATCTCGCAATCCAGGATGAGTTAGCCGACGTAAAATATATGATTTTGGGGTAGAACGAGCTACTTTAGCCAACCAACCCTGCCATGCTGGGTTGTGATGCTCGGAATTGCGAAAAACCCCTGATTCGACGGTCATTTCCCTATTTCAATTTCGTTTTTACTATAAATAGTAAGTTTTAGTTTGACTATAACTCTTCATCCGTCGGGCTTTAGGAGTTGCACCCAACATGAAAAGAGCTTAGAATAATTAGGGGAACGGTTTTGGTGAAGCCAAATAGGACACTTACTATTTTTGGCCGAAAACCTTACGCACTAGTAGACATCACGACCGTCTATAAATAGTAAGTTTACTATTTATAGTAAGTCGCGAATTCTAGGAGTTTTAGTTGTAGTTTGATTATGATTTCTTTCCCATTGCTTAGTACCCTTATTTAAAGGGTTGTGAACTCATTTTTATGCAGTGATTAATCTATTTCGAATTTATTAGAATTTATTTCTATTTTCTGCTCTCTTTTCTCGTGGATTCGAGAAAGTCTCTGTGAGGAGTCCAGAGAAGTTCCGTGGATTCGGAATAGTTATCCTCTTGAGGAAGACGGTGCTCGACCTCATGTTTTTCCCTGCGTCACAAAATCTATACAAACATGGGATCAAATGTAAAATACCTTTATGGTAAACTTTTTCTCGTCTGATAGCGACGTTATCTTGATCGAATTGGCTTCTATCTAACAAAGAGAAAGCAAACCAATGGAGAAGTTTGTCGACTAATGGAAGACTCTAACGATGTCATGCCGATAACTTCTAGGAGAATCAGAACAAGTTAAAACGTGCTTGGGCTCTATGGAGTCAGAAGTAATGTTAGGTCTAACAAGCACTGATATACAAACTTTTCGTAATCTCGCTACCAAAGCCCCACGCCCTTAAATTTACGGCCAAGAAAATGCCAGCCTTTCAGATGGAGTCGACACGTCGAAGTTCCAATAGAACATCAGCAAACATCACCGATAAAGGGAAGAAGACCCTTAAAATCAACAAATAGATGGTAGAAGGAAAAGAAAAAAAATAGTTATGTAGGTAGGACGACAGATAAACGGCCTAAACTATAAGAGGACCATGAGATGTATGCATTCGCAAGACGTGCTCCCAATGATGAACTAGTTCATGGCTGCAGGACGATTGAGTTATCCCAGCCAAAATGTCCCGAAGCGGTGGGGAAAACAAAAGAAAAGAATTACTGTCGTTATCATCATATGCTTAGCCGTCAGACTAAAAATTACAATACTTTTAAGAACATGCTCTAGAAGATTGTTGATAGAGGTGAAATTGTAATAGAAATTGACAATGAATGAGGTAAGAAGGCTGTAACACACAGTGTCTGTGTGAAGCATATCCGACATGATTGCTTATTACAAGGGCTCACATTATTTTCAGGAGATCTTATTGTGATTTATTGTGATAATCAAGTAACATCCCACATCATAAATAATTCAGTACCCTATGAGAGGACTAAACACATAGATATTGATTGTCATTTCATCCGTGAGAAGATCACTTCCAAAGATATTACCATATCCTATATTCAGTACAAATCACAGGCTGTAGATATCTTCACTAAGGCATTACCATGTATATAATTTTCTTTAATATGTTTTAAGCTTATTATGACAGATATTTATGCTTCAACTTGAGGGGGAGTGTTAAAATAGAAATATTATATTTCAGATGTTCTTGTGGACTACCATATCTTATTAGTCTATTAATATAAATTAGAAAGGGGAGTGCGGAATTTCCTAAATTTAATAACAAACTTTTTACCCTATGTTCATACAGTGAGGGGAACGTTTTGATAAAGATCTAATGTGAAAACATCTTCTGGTAACATCATAATCTTGGAAGAATTTTCTAGTAGAAATCTCTAAATTTTTTAAGAAAACTTTTGCCCTTGTGAAACAATAAATTTGAAACTAGGTCCAATATATATATATTTTTTCAAAAAATCTTATGAGAAAAACAAATAAGGAAAACTAGGCTTTCCTCTCTCACCTTTCTTAGAAAGAAGGTTCATAAGAAACACAGCTTCATTTCCTACACTTTTTACAAATTCAAATGGGCCTTTGAAAAAGTTAACCAACTTTTCAGTAAATGATTTTATCGTGGCCACCTCAATAATAGAAGGGCTTGATATTTTAGCGAATATATATGTTAGTGTGGTGACATAATCAATGAATGGTTTGAATTGCACACATGCATTGAAACCTCTATGGTGGCCCACCGTGATGGATCCAATCCGACCATCAATTGTGCCAATTATGTTAGGACTTGAATTATGATTGAATAAAAACATTCTGGTAGGCCCCAGGAAGGTTCCCCTATAAGTCTCATCTAAAGGAACAAAAGATTTTGACTACGATGTACATATGTGGCCCAACTAATGAGAACACATGCCTGATATTTTGGACAAGGAATCTAAATAGCGGGGGCTATCTGATGAGCTACTTGGATCTCCTACAAGTGTGCTATGGTTGCACGTGTGAGCACTAAAGAAATGGTTCGGGAACTCGTACGGTGTAGTGTGGAACAATATCGAGGTTGGTACTGTGTGCTACTAGAGAAGCTCCATAGGCTTCACCACGATCTATCCATTTTATCCACATAGTCCGTCCATTATGCCAGCATGAGCCCAAAAATGAGGCAGATCCTAATTTCGGTGCACAATATGACACGAGATAGTGGTGATTGAACGCCCACCGTTAAAACTTCTTTGGGGTGCAAAAGTTTTGGATTAAGCTGATACATGTGTTTCACCGTGAACTAATCAACAGGTTGGATGGCAAATAAATATTAAAGTGAGCCCTACGATGTTTTTAATGGAGGGTGTTCAATCATTATTATTGCCTATTTTTTACATTTATTTTGGCGCATACCAATGAGATGCCACCACATGAAGATATTATGCACTGAACGATGGATGAAATCTTATGCACATCCTGAAGATATCTTTTACTCCACTTCTTTCAATGGCATGTAGTTACCAAAAGAAGAACGACACAGGTACAAATGTATGTAGAAAGACATTGTGATGAGTGACACATAGCCCTATCATGAGCGGCACATGTAATCGAGGTAGCATGCTCGACAAGTTTATAAAGACTTGCTGAGATAGGGATCTTATTACATATCTAGATATGCTTGGCAAGGTTGTCTCACATAATCTTGCCAAAATGGGAGATCTTCCCAAAGATGATCGGTGCTCTCTTGTAGTGATTACAAAGTTTCAAAAAGTATATTTCTCTCAGAGCAGATGGAAACCAAAGGCACCTTAAGGAATTTAGGTCCAGTAAAAATGATCTCGTAAGATCCATAGATCTCTTTAATCACACTGGTAAGGAGATCTGAAAAAGTTTCTGACCTGCAAGGATCTCTTTGACGAGGTTGGGATGGTATAAGAATAATTGTGCACTGTAACTGTCAGGGATCCTAGACTAACAAGGAAACCCAACGAGAGTTTTATTGGCTCCCAAAGCTATATATATAAGGAGCATGCGATGCGGAGCTCTAGGCCACGCCAAATACAATCAACCTACACAGCATAATGTTGCTTATCTTAGTTTCTAATTCCTCCACTTTTATCCAGCTACGCTGCAGAATGTCTGGAGTTTAGGTTAGCTTAGATCACTACTATTCAGTGCCATCGCTGCATTACGCTTATGAGTAGCATAAATATCCACAACCTACCGTTGTAATTAGATCATCTATCAATCGAGTCCTTACTTTGAAGACCACACCCTGGTCACATCTTGTTGACCAATCCACCTCAATTGTTTGTCCATATTACAAATCGCAAGTATTTATCTCTTTAAAAAAAATAAAAAAAATTCTTTACTTAGTTGTTTATTTGTTGATTATATTAAGCTTCAAACACATATCAATTAAATTGACATTTTTGGCCTTTAATTTTAATATTTTATATCCATCATTGTTCTATTGAAAAATATAAAGCTTGGTAAAAGAAAAGTCATTAATGTGTGTAACCCAGTATAGCGAGGTTGGTCGGCTAAAGTAGCTTCTCCTATCCCAAAATCATATATGATATGTCAAAAAACTCATTCTGGTTCACGAGATACGAATGTTTTAGGGTTGTAATGGTCTTGATCACTTCCGCCTCCGATCGGGCCTTCTCTGGTCCATCTTGGCCATGAATGTGTCCGCGACCCACTTTACATCACTTTCCAACGACCTTAAGTTAGCTCAAATCATGGATGGATTGGATATCACAAGCACATCATGGTGGGCCCCACAATAGTTTTTGTCGCACTTGTTCTCTACAAATCCTGATAAATGGGGCCATGCTTTGGAATTGTTCTCTCATTTTCCCACCTTCTGACGCCAATTTAATTTGTAAGATTGGAAGATCTTAATTGTCAGTCTTTAGACCTTCTCTTTGGAGACGTCTTACATGGGGAGCGGATTAGGTATTACTGAGGTAATAACTTAGGGCGTGTTTGGATTCACGTTTTAGTTGTATTGTATTATATCCGGTACTGTTCACGTATACGTTGGGCGATATTCAGAATACATCCAGCGGAGACGTGCCACTAACCAATGTTTGGATAGGATGTATTACTTTGCCATGCAAACGATCGGATAAGGGCCACACGATGTATATACGTGCGCGTAGTGAGGCCCACTCACTGTTCCATTGAATGATATGAGCCGTTCATTCACTTCAGAGAAAATCCTTTGCCTACAATTCAGAATAATTTCCTAAAATTCACCTTAACCTAGAATAGCCCTAGGGACCCCAATTTATAGTTTTGGCAACTTCTCTTTCCGCATCCCAGTTGCGAAAGGACTTGCGACACGAAATCCGCAAAACTCCTTTCGCATCCCAGTTGCGAAAGGACTTGCGACACGAAATCTGCGAAACTCCTTTCGCATCCCAGTTGCGAAAGGACTTGCGACACGAAATCCGCGAAACTCCTTTCGCATCCCAGTTGCGAAAGGACTTGCAACACGAATACCGCGAAACTCCTTTCGCATCTCAGTTGCAAAAGGACTTGCGACACGAAATACGCGCAACCTCGACTGGTCATGGGCGGCCCCAGATGTGGCTCCACTTCTCAACACCTTCGATGGAAGGACGGTTTGAATACAACATATATTCCACAAAACTACAAAACTTGCCGATGTGAGTGTAAAGGCTATATAGCTAGTGTGATGTATATCAGTCAATCCGCTTCTCCCAGCAGATACATAGCAAGTGTGATTTACACCAGCCTATCTCGTGAACTTCAGCTATATAGATGGCTGAAGTTATCTCTCACAACTGTACATGCACATCAACCAAGTACATATTGTTCTTCTCCAGCATAAATCCACGCTCACTACATGGATGGACGGTTTATCTCATGTAAATCGGAATATACATGTGCTACATCACCAGATGGATGGACGGTTTGGAGATGACTGTTACATCTTATACCCAAAAATAGCTGGTACACATATGAAGACTTCCATGATGTACACCTGCTAATCTGATCTCCACATGTGCAACATCTATGGCAAGATGTACACTAGCCAATTTGATATCCACGTGTACAGCAGCTATGGTATGAGGAGATCATGACATACGTAACTAGCAGCTATATCCAGATGAGATACGTCACCGGCAGCTATGATGTAGTGGTGTACTTTAATACAACAACTTTATAGTTGTTATGTTGCACAAGCATAGGGTATATAGCTATTCCATTTCTCACATCATCCCATTGATGTTCGTGGTGTACCACAACACGACACCTATATTGCTGGTATCAGGTATGTTGTACATCAGCTAATCCTGCTTCTCATAGCATATATGTAGCTGGTGGATATACACCAGCCACTCACTTGTACAACAGCTATATCCAGCGATATAGCTGATATGATGTACACCAGTCAATCCACTCCCCACATGGTTGTGGATTCGGACTAGTGGGTTCCACCGTTAATCATTGTATACATAACAAGTGGATTCATATGCCATGTGTCATGAGTACACCATATGCCATGTGTCACGAGTACACCATATGCCATGTGTATAATGATTGCCATGTGTACACCACATGCATGTGTACAATGATTATTATCTTCAACTGTCTGGATTAAACATCTATAGGCCCACTTATCAAATTGAGAATGCATTTACACAGCTTAAAGATATGACCCTTTTATTACATGATTCCTTGTAATGGAAATCAGTGTGATTTACAGAGTACCTTGCGTGCATGCAAAGGTAACTATCATCTTTATGTGTATGGAAACGTAAAGATCTACACGATCATGCATGGCATGCATGTATTCAAACTATTTAGTATTATAATTATATAAGATCTAATTCATCTGACACATGGCTTTACGTGTATAGAATCCAAATCATTCAAATTTTTAGACCGTGGGAGTGGGAACTGTCCATATCAGTCCTGTGTAGGTCCAAATTTTTACATGTGCACATACATCCATGTGGGCCCAAATTCAGTGCATATGTGTACATCGAGATCTTTAGTGTGCACAATGATTTGATGCCATACAAAAAGTCATGAGCAGGAATCTTATTTAAAAGAATAAATGCCACTTATCTTTTTAGATGAAAATAATCGGAGATCCGCCGTTGATATGCTCTGATACCACTATTGGGAAGCGTGGAAGGTGAGCCCTCAAGATCTGACGGCCTACACGAAGTTTGGAACCCTCGCAAAGCAGAAGAACGGTGCTCCAACGGCCCACCTATTTACTACTGGAGCAGATGGAACTATTCACACATCTAATCATACAGTATACAGTGGCCCCGGATTGCGATCTATGGATCAGATCGTCCCAAGGACAAACCAAAATAGACAAACTATAATGCACTCTATTTCTCTCTGTATACTCTTGGTGTTTCGTATGATTCAATGCGTTATTAAAAATTCAAATTATTTGAATTTAAAATTTAATTGAAAGGAAGAGACCGGAGAATACATGGGACATACCCACTAATGATTGCTCACAAGTGGGCCCCACTGGTCTACGTCCAACACTCTCTCAAGAGTTTCAGGTTGCTCGACTTGTGAAGTGTTCGGTCGAATATCAATCACTAGTCATATTAATTTAACAATCTATATTTTTTCTCATGTTTGTGTCCCACCTCATGAGTTAATAGTCCTATATTTTTTGAGGGAAAAGATCTTCATACTAAGCCTTCCCAATCACATACATTACATGACCTAAGCCATTGCTAGCTCTAATTTAGTGCTCCACTTAAGCATGCGTTGTGCTAACTTAAAATTTTGAATATATTTTGGCCAAATAAACCTTAACAAATTAATAAAATATTTGTCTCCACATCCAATCACAGGCCCACTCCTTTTTGGAATTTGGCAGCACCTAGCAAAGAAAATGACTTGGCTCTAAAAAGCAAAACTTGGGCCTAAACATGTACATTCCCAAGCCTCCTTGGAATCTTGATGCTCCCAACAAAGGAGGAGACTTAATGTAGAATTTAGGATCGAACCCATCTCGTTTGGGGCCCACTCCTTAGAATACTGCACCATCCAACAAAAAATAACATTCGACTCCAAAGATAAAATTTTATGGTATAGCCATCCAGTCATGTTCAACTCTAGAAAATTCCACGACACACCAATAGATAGAAAAGAAAAAGAAGAAAAAAAAAAAAAAAAGTTCAAAACCATCTACTCTGGGGCCCACCCTTAAAATATTGCATATGACCCGGGGTAATTATATCCACTCCATTCATTTTTCCAGCCCACGTTAAGAGGTGATGTTAAAAATTAGGAAAATTTGAAAACTCAAAGTAAGCCTCGACACAAGAAATAGCATGGATAGAAACTCTACTCCCACCTGACGTTTATATGTCATCCAAACCTGTTCATAAGTTGATCCCCACAGGGAAACACGAATATCAGCATAATCCAAAACTTCTGTGGTCCCAAGAAGGGTTCGATGCTGGTTGTTCAATCACCACAAATGACATCTTAAAATGGGCAAGCACAGTGGATAAACAAAATGGATATAAGTCATACTCTACTCCCTCCCACCACCTCCAGCATTTGGTATGCCTTCTTTCTCTCACCATCCTCATCGACAGCATTATGCCCTCTCTCTCACACCATCGCCATCGACAGCATCTGGTATGCTCCCACCCATCTTGGCAGCCCCCATCTCTCATAACCCCATCCTGACAGTCCCCATCTATCACATTTGCAAGCCTCCTTATCTTGTGTGCGGTTGGTGGTTCTCTCAGCCTTGGGAAAACATCACACTGCCAGACGGTACGGATGTGTTTTGATTGGTACATTCATTCATGTTGCATGTATGGTAAATGTGGGAGCATGAAGGAAGCCTTTCATGTGTTTGAAAGTATGCCCCACAAGGATTTTATATAATGGAATTCCATGATTGCTAGTTATACAATCATGGAATTCCATGATTTGTTAATTGTTGTGAATGGAGTGAGATTCAAAAGTTTTTGGGCAACATTTCTATTGGTTCTTGGCCTGGAATCTCATAATTGTATAATTTCCTGGCTATGATCGATCTTGCTGCTGTTTTGATTGGCCGCAGCCCAAGGTTCTTCTCTGTGTCTGAATGGATTTCATTGATCGTCTTTGCTTTCACCGGAAAACAAAAGGAGCAACATGCTCAAATTGAAGGTCCAAATCAATGGTTTCAAAACCAGACAGGACCAAGCAGTCAGACCAGTTTGGGCCAGAACCTGCTACCAAAAATCCAAAACTCAAGCTCAAAGCTCAAGCTCATCCCTGTACGTGAAACTAAACACTCCAACCCACTAGGCCAACAGCAGATCAATTCCTTTTTTCCTCTTTAGAATTTCAAATGAAGCAAATTTTCAGGCCGTAGCAGACAGCGGTTTTGACCATTTTCATCAGCAGTTAAACCAAATTGGCGGGCCTGCTGGAGCCTATGGAAACCCAAATGCCCCTAATGCTGGTTACGTAGGTGCCCTGCATGGTGCTGCAAGAAGCCCATGGAACAACCAATCTCCTGTTGGATATGGCTCTACTGGTGGAGGTGGTGTTGCCAGTAGTGGTGGGACTGCTTCTACTCCAGCAGGCCAACCTCTGACATACATGCATGTATCTATTAGTAAGATAGAATTAGAAAAATGGGTGTATTTATCAACCTGGGTAGGTAATGACACACATGTATGTATCTGTAGAATTAGAAAATTGGGTTTATTTATCAACTGGGTAGGCAATGACATGCAAGTATGCATCTAAGTATAGGGAATTGATATTCAGACCCAACCTGATTGATATCCAGATCAAAATGTACAAGGTTGTTGGTTCAGTTAATTAATTTTTCTTTGGGCCGTCGTGATGTTTTAGTGACAGCTGCGCAGTCCATCAATTGCAACAGATCTTGTTAGGACCTAAACGCAATAATCAAGCCAATCCAAAGCATATGTGGGCTACATCGCAGTGAACAGTGGATATGGGACATCCAACATCAACATCTTACCGTAATAGTTTTTCAATTAGATCAGGTGCTGATTGTTTTGTATATTATGTTGCTGTGAATCTTTAAGCATATGAATGCTTTTTCCCCCTTGGCTATATCTGAAGGTATTTGTTTATTTATTTATTTATTTTTTTAGATCGTCATGATGATTGGAATTTTAGAGTGTTTCTCGGATTGGAATAGAAAAATCTGTGGATCCCGTTGTTTGTCTTTCAATCCCTGTTTTTTTTTTTTTGGCACATGTACTTATCCAGCTTCATTGTTAGTATTGGTGTTCTTATTTATTCTACGATGAAATGCATTGACCAATTAATAGAACAACCGGTTGTCTGACTGTACTGCCCCCTTTGGAATTTAATGTATTTTTATGCTATATTTTTTTATTTGCATATGCGAAGATTATTTGTCGGACATTAGCTACTTATGTTACTTTAATGAGCAAGGACATTCTAGCAAAGTTGAGAGATTTGGGTAAGTCTTGGTCTCTGTGTCGCATCATTTGGATGGACTAGCGGAAGGGTTCTGATTTCATTGTGTTGCCATTTTCAAGTGGTGACACAATGATGGTTGCATTGTGAGGTCTAGAAACCAGTGACGGCTGAAACCATTTGTAAGCCATTCCTGATAAAACTTGCATCACACACAGTATTCCCATATATTTGTTCACGCTTAGGCTATTTGTTCTAATACTTCAAGAAATGATTTGTTTTTAGTAACAACAAATTCAGAGAAAAATTACATTTATGAAAGTGAATTTCTAATTTCTAGTTTCTCTTTGTTAGATATCGGAGAGTGGACAGTGAAATGGTGTTGAGATGAATTCTTAAGTGGCAAAGGAATTAATATGTTGGTTAGCTCTTTTTTGTGAAGTATAACTGGAACAAACCTTTCATGGTGCAGGCTGTAAGATGTTTTGCAGGATGGAAACCAAACATATAAGATTTGAATCCATATATGTGCAATGGAATGCCAGGTCCATTAATAATGGATATAGGCTGCATTGTATTGTGGTATTGAAAATGTGTTTACAGGCACTATAATGTCTCTTTGCAGGCTGCAGGACTTTACTGAGATATCTTGTTTTGTTTACCCAGATCTTTGTTTCTATACTCAATTTCATTAGGTTGAATTTTCAGTTACGTTTCTGTTTCATCATGTCATTTCCTATTATCTGGGAGAACTGTGCTTCTCTTGTCTTTTTGTTTCCGTGGATGTAAACATGAAGCAATCCTTGTAATAGAAAAGAAGAAGAATACCTCTATTTTAATATGTCCAATTTTTGATATGCTTGAGTTGCTTCTTCTTTTTTTGGTATCGTACAGTCATGGCAGGAATGGCACCTGAAGGATCCCAATTTGATGTTTGATCATATGATGCCAAAATGAATGAGTTGTAAGTCTTTTTTGAATTTCATCTTTCATCTTCTCCTTCTCTGATTCTGGTGTCTTGTTTCTTTCTAGTTTATTTAGATTTAAACTCTGAAGATATTCATGTTGAGTATGTCATGCTGAAATCTTGTTTGGCTTGGTGTAGGCTTAGGGCAGATGGACAAGATTTCTTTAAATCATATGCTGAGGTTTATGAAAGTTTTGATGCGATGGGTTTGCAAGAGAACCTTCTTAGAGGAATTTACGCCTATGGTAGATGCTTGCTAGCAATGTGTCCTCTTATTTTTTTTCTTTGTTGATGTTATCTTTTTTGAGTGGTAAGCTGACACTCAGATGTTAATTCTTTGAAGGGTTGAGAAACCCTCAGCAATCCAACAGAGGGGAATCGTTCCTTTCTGACTTGTTTATATTCTTTGAAGAGTTCCTCTTCGGAGACCATCATCCTTTGTCTTTTTTGAAATTCTGTACACTACAAAAGTTCTTAGTCTTTCTCACACTGTTGAAAATTGTGTAGATGGTGGTAGTTAGATCCTTCAATGATACAGATGGACCACAATGAAGCCAGAAAGAATTTTACACCAATGCTCTAAATGCAGCCAAGGAGGCTGAAGCATTAGCAGAGGCACGAGCCAACAATGAAGCTGGGGAACGAGAAGCTACCCTTGTTCAAGCACTTGAAGAACTGAGGTAGACTCTTAGTAGAACAGAGCAGCAGGTACTTATTTGATCCTGATTCTTAGCGTCTTCTTGCACTAAGTAACAAAAAATTATTCGTTTGTTGGTTTGCTGTTGTAGGCAGTTTTTAGAGAGGACATGCTTCGAAGAGACATTGATGATCTTCAAAAGCGCTATCAAGTCTGTTCTATTTGAGTCTGGCTACAAAATTCTGTTGTGAATCCTCCTTCTGTACATGCATAAGATCCAGGCTAGTCTAGTCCCTGGCATGGGCCAATTGGCCTGGCTTCTTGGCTCCCACCATTTATAACCCATTTCCAGAAAATCAATCTGGTCATCAAGTGGGCCACTTGTGTATTAATCAATGTGGACTGTTGGTCAGTTTTCTATCTATTCGTTTTATCATAGAGTATGGCCCACTTGATGATGGGAGGGAATACCCACTCAAACGTAAAAAGGATTTCAATCCACTTATTCAGAAGGTGGGTGTAAATCCAATGGTAGTGCAGTATTTGTGGATGCGTTAGATTCCATTTGGGTCTAATGCACGCCAGTAGCAGCGACCACTCTTGGGAGTGTAGATATCAATGTTGTTGGAGGTTTGCTCTTTTTCTCTCTTCTTCCTTTGTTTTCTTTTTCTTTCTTTTTAATTTTCTTTTCTTCTTTGGGTGTGTCTAGTCTTCATTGTAGACGGATGTAGCACTCAAATTGTAATGGGAAGTAGAACGAAATTGCGGTTGTAGCTACCTTACCATTTGTAATGGGAAGTAGCACTCAAATTGCGGTTACACTCCTTTCCATTATTTCCACTATTGAACTTTAGTTGTTAAAATTTCAAAAACTGTGGTTTTGAATGCAATCAGGGTGTCGGAAAGAAAAGACAATCACTGAATGGAGTCGGGGCTTTGAGAGAAAGAAGATAATAAAAGAACCTTCTGAATGTGAACCCAACATCTTTAACTACTCGCAGAGCTCTTTTGATGTTGTATGCACACACACACACACACACACACTCTCTCTCTCTCTCTCTCTCTCAGCTCTTTTGATGTTGTATGCTCGACTCTCTCTCTCTCTCTCTCTCTCTCTCTCTCTCTCTCTCTCTCTCTCTCTCTCTCTCTCTCTCTCTCTCTCTCTAACCCCGAAAGGGGAAGGAGAAAATTGACTCTCTCCCTCTTTCTCGGGCATACTCTCTCTCCTTGCTGAAACCCTGAAAGGGGAATGAGAAAAACCGATGCTTTCACAATCCCCAATCTTTGTTTTTCTTTGTTAACAATAGTCATGATGATAGTCCTTTTCTATTGCATGTCATTTCTTTGTTTTTCTCTCCCACTTCCACATCAACCACAACACTCATCCTCCCACTGTCCCACAATTTCTTTCCACTATAGTTGTTCCATCTCCTCCTAATATTCTTTTAATGTTGCCGTTATTACTATTAACTTCCTCTATAATACCTGCTTACGCTGCTAACTTCTACCAAGACTTCGATCCCACATTCGGCGACAGCTGTGTCAGAATCCTAAACAATGGTGAATTACTTACTCTCTCCCTCGACAAGGCATCCGGCTCCGGATTCAAATCCAAGAACAAATATCTCTTCGGCAAGATTGATATGCAGCTGAAGCTCGTCCCTGGCAATTCTCCTGGCACAGTTACAGCATACTGTAAGTTTTGCAATTTTGGGTTGGTTTGGATGGCCAATTGATTTGAATATAATTTGATTCTATAAAGTGGAAATAACCATATTCCACCATGATCATTTGTACTATAGGGAACATGAATATTGCGATTTGAATTCATTTGACCATATACACTGTAACATGTAAGGTTGTCTAATACATTGAGAGTGATTGCATTGCAGCTAACATCACAAGGACCAAAATGGGATGAGATCGACTTTGAATTACTGGGCAACCTTAGCGGAGATCCTTACATTCTCCACACCAATCTCTTCACACAAGGAAAGGGAAACAGAAAGCAACAGTTCTGCCTATGGTTCAACCCCAATGCCGACTTCCATACATGCTTCATCCTCTGGAATCCTCAGCACATCATGTTGTCGTATTTTCTTAATCTCTTCCATCTTTTAGTACCTATTATTGAAGTGATGGGGCTGAAAGTGAAATTTCAACACTAATGTGTTGCTCATGATGGGAATTGGAAGAGTTTGCATGGACCCTGCATGAATTCTGGGAATTGGAAGAGTTTTCATGACGGCACACACGTGTCATGTACATGAACTGCCTCATCAAGACTTATAATTCAGCATGCAAGGTTCACACTCTTCCATTTTTGTGGATGGACTTGATGTTTCTCATTTGGTGAACCACCTGTAAATCTAGGAGATTTAAGTCACTGTTTGAATTTTCATGATTAGTGATGCTGATTTTAGTTATTTAATGGGCAGAGGCAGTCCTCAGTACTGCTCGAAGCAAGTTCACTTGTTGTCCATCCACTTCTGCTGGCCCACAGATTTTTGTGCAGCTTCCATCCACTTCTGCTGGCCCACTTATGCAACAACAAAAAGATTAAAATTGTAGTAATTGCCTGTTTTTTGCTGATCTTATATATCTTTTTTTTTTCCCCAGTAAAAGTCTCCGTTATAGCATTTGGTTGCATCAAATGGCCAAAGGTGTGTTTGGTTGCATCAAAATTACTGAAATTGGATGATATTTTGTGCCAAATTGACTGAATGATCATGAAATACCATTGCATTTTGTGATATTTGGTGGAACCAAATGCACCGTAAAATAAATTTGGTAAGGTGTCCAATTGTTTTCTATACTGTGGATCACCTAATGAGTGGGCTGGCATGATTTTTTCTGCATGGAATATGTATGTTCAGGCCCACCTGATGGATAGCTCAGATGTTCATGTGCAGGGGCTGCACAGTGGTAATTTTAGTTTAACCCTCTAGGTTATAATCCAAATCACAAGCGTTTCATCTTTATGAATGGTCATTAAAATGGCATATACACTAATTAGGTGTGCTGTTGACAAAATACATTTTATGTCTTACGGTGAATAAACTCCCAAGATCATGACATGCAAGGACGCTGATTTTGTGGTGACCCCATGAACTCAGGAGCAAATACAAACATGTACTAGCAATGGTAAGAGACATCATTATTATAAATTTTTTTGATAGATTGTTACAGCTTATTTTTCTATTTTATTTTTTTATTGTTTCCCTTTCTTTCTTTGTTTTGGGTTGTTGCAGCTTTATCTTCCCATGAATCAATCCCTACCGTAGATTTGATTGGCCAATTAGAGGTCGGATCTCTACCCTCTCTTCTTCATTTTCCTTACCTCTATTCCTTGCAAATGGATACTTGTTGGGTCAAAAATGAGACATGTCCATGAAATTTTAAACCCCAGTTCATGTAGGTGGACCATTGAAAGTCATGAGATACGCCCCATGTAACTTTTGGATTGGAGTTTGACCTTGTTGCTTATAGTGAGTGGGCCCCTCCTTTCATTGACTTGTATGCGAAGGAACGCATTCTTACTGGGCCATTGAAAGTCATAGGATATGCTATCCAAATCATAGAAAATTGTTGAAGTGTAATTAATTTATTTTTATTATTGTGTTGCTGGTTGTAGGAAGAGACAAAATGATGGCTAGATGGAGGGATTTCTTTTATATGTATTCAGAACATTTTCAACATATTATTGTAAATATTATATGATTTTCATTGTAAACTAATACAATTTATTTAGTATTCATTTCTAATTGTGTTGTACAACATTTTCTAGGTTCTAAATATTTAAAAACAATATAGGTTTCAATTAAATATAAACAATCAAATGGATTAAGAAAAAAAATTTAACTCGCGGTCAGCACCTTTATAGGCGGTCACCAGTTTTTACTGGTGCATATTTAAAGGATTTCCAAGTTTTCCATGACATATATCGGTGTTTCATGACATTTGATAGATCTGTCGGGAGCCTTTTACTGATGCCTTGATAGATCTGTATCGACGTATATCGGTGCTTAGATATATCTAAACGACGCTTCGGCAAGCCTTTTCTGACATTTCTGCATATATTTCCTAGCTTTTTGGCAACCTTTTTGCGGCGCATAAAATACTTTTACCAACACTTCGGCGAGCCTTTTTTGACGTTTCTGTATATATTTCCCGGCATTTTGCCAACCTTTTGGCGGCACTTAAATATACTTTTACCGGCACTTTAATATGTCTAAACGATGCTGATGCAAACCTTTACCGGCATTTTTGCAGATCTTTACCGGCGTTGTGGCAATCCTTTGTGACGCTTAAATTTATTTTAACCGGCGGTTTAGCGGCGCTTCTTTAGGTTTTACCAGCAGTCAGCATAAGCGCCGCTGAAGGACAATGACCGCCGCTAAAAGTCTCTATTATAGCGGCGACTATCAAAAACGCCGGTAAAAAAGCATGACCGCCAGTAAAAGATACAATGATGCCCCCCTTTAGCGGCATGTGTACGACTACTGGTAAAAGCATTATCGGCGGTTTTTTGGACTTTTAGGGGCATTTTTGGCCGCCGGTAAAGCTCCATTTTCTTATAGTGGCATTTCCATTCACGTTTGAGATTAATTCAGAGATGAAAAAAAAAAAAGACGGAATACCCATTGCTGAAACTTCTCTGTCTTCCCTGGGGACAGAAGTTTTGTCTGAGGCTGATATTTGTATTTTCCCTTCATTCTTCTAAGAATGACCAGATGGCGATAAAAGCATGTGGTTGTGGCGTAGGAAGATTTCAACCATGTTTCGGTCTCCCCCGTTTCTCTGATATGACCCACTTGAGTTTTGGATCTCTCATGTTTAGGCTTCTCTCTAAAAATCAGATGGCAAAAGGGATAGATAAAGCACATATAAATCAAACACCAAGGCAACAGGGTCCAGGTTTAGGTCCACGAATTGGGCAATTTAAATAGTGTAAATGTATGTATACGATAAGTCATACTTACGACATGTGTATTAAATAAAAATTCTCTCTTGTAAGAGTTAGATGAGTCTTGTTATGGGTAAAATCGTGCTATTCTAATGTACGAGGCACGTGGCCACAAGTGCATCCAAACAAACTCTCCAAAAAACCTAAGAGTTAGAGAAGATGAGCTAAGCGAGAAGACTCGATGACTGAGCTTAGAGTTATACACAAACTGACTTAGCTCAGTTAGCTAGCTTGACTTGACTCGAAAAAGCTGGATTTGAAACTGAGTTCGAATTGAGTCGAGCTGATTTTTTTAACTTGAAAAAAATTTAGAGTTGAGTTCGAGCTTGCCCGAGCTCAACTCAACTCGAATAGAACCTAAACTTGAATTGAACTCGGATTGAACTAGTTAGGCGACTTGGTTATTTTGATATTGATATTGCTCAGCAAGTGTTTGATGAAATGACTCAACGAAGTGTCAGCTAGTGGCAAAGAAGGTATGGGTATGAAACAAAAACCCTTGTATCTTGATTTTTATGTTGCATATTGAGTGTTTGATGAAATACCTGTAAACCGATGCGACTGTTTTACATTCCGTGAGAAATTGAAGGTGCACTCTAAGTGTTTGAGAAAATACATTGTGGATAACTTGCTACATCCAACAGTCACCCATTTCACGAAAGCTTTTTTAACACCATAAAGATTACATGCAAAAAAAAATCAAAACTTAGAAACTTTGTAGTGTCGGCCGATTTTATAAGTGGGCCTTTGTCAAAGAAGATTGAAGGAAAATATGTTCAACAAACAATCATTTCGCAAAGTTTTCGGACATAAGTGGTAAATGCACTAAAAACATTTGAGCTCTTTGTCACTGTGTTGTGATTGGTGGACGAGGATGAAACGCCTGCAATGGGTTACATATATGATGCGATGGATAGGACGAAAAATAAGATCATGGATCATTTTAATTATAAAAAATGTGATTATAAGCCAATTATAAATATTATAGATAGAAGATGGGACAACCAAATGTCATTTTCATTGTATTCGATTATTTACATCTTTCATCCAACATGTTTATTCTCTTTTCCTGATCCAGCAGAAGTACTTACTATGCATATAGTTGGATTTATTGATGTGTTGGAAAGAATGATTTCACATAGAGAAGAATATGACAGAATCTCAACTTTACTAGACTTCTATACAAAGAGTGGGGATATTTTCTCAATGGATATCGTCATCAGACATTAGACAATGAAATTGCCCAGTAAGTAGTATGAATGTCTCAGCTCTCTTACAAATAATTTTTTTACAATGTAATTTACAAAGTCTAACCTACTTAAATTATTTTTTCTCAACTGACTAGTAAACTACCTATGGAGTAGACCCGAATAGAAAGGATCTAGATCTAAAGAAGATGGTTATGAGGATTCTTGGACTCACGTGTTCTGCTAGCGATTGCGAGCGCAACTGGAGCACGTTCAAGGTGGTAAGTTTAGTAATTGTACTAACTTCAATTATATTATAAGTGTAAGCTAATTAACTAAATAGCTAATGTCAAATGTGCTTTCTTTAATGTAGATTCACACTAAGAAAATGAATCGCCTATATCAAAATAAGCTCAACGAATTGTTCTTTATCCAATATAATAAAAATTACGAGAACGATTCCAAAGTAGGAAAGAAAAGTCTGGTTTCTTTGATCATATCTACTTAGATGAGTTGGAGATAAGAAGTGACTCGTATAGACAGAAGACCCAGTATTTTTTTGAAGAGGACCTGACATGGGCGCAAGTCGAAGATGCTGCATATGAATCGACACCTGGAGAAGGTACATCAACTTCCACTTGAAGGTGAAGGATAAGAGGAAGCCAGGATGCGAGTAGTAGCAGTTAACCCGTTGAAGAAATTGAGGAGATAGAAGGAAAATATAATAATGATCAAGCTCAAGATCCAACGTTGGATGTTGATGAAGTATTAGTACATATAGATGATTAAGAAACAAAATAAGAAGAAGTGTATATGGAAGAATAAGATGACTCAGATGATGATGGTGATGATGACGATTGTGGTGGTGATAAAATGGCAAAATAGCAAATAAATCAATGTATATAGTAGCATATCCATTTACCATTTACTATTATTTTGTATTTTTGTTATAAATTATAATAGATCAATAATAAATAAATAACTTCTTCATTTTATTTACTTACTAAGGGTGTTGATGTTGTTGACTTTACTGTTGATTAATATTTGTTAAAAATATTATCGAATGTTGATGACTTAATATTTAATTCATTGTATAATTGGTTTTATTTTACTCAAATGTATTGCAAGGGCATATAAAATTATTTATCTATTAACTTAGGAAAGTTCTCCATACTTTCTTATATATATATATTTTTCATTTTTTTCTTGTTTCCTCCAAATTTTTTTTGATATATATATATATATATATATATATATATATATATATATATATATATATCGTGTGTGTGTGTGTGTGTGTGTGTGTGTGTGCATAGGTATATGCAATTGCACACGATCGCATATGCGATATGACAACATTGCTTAAGGGACTTTGCTCATGGTACTCAAATAATTTCTGATGTCGATGTTCATCAGCATTGTCCTTGTACTTTGCATTAGGCTCTTAAGCTAACACAATACATGTTCTCATGCTCTCCTTAACTTGACCATTATGGATCAGTTCCTTCACCTATGCTTGTAAGATCTCACATTCTTCCTAATAATATGGGCAATTAGGTAGACTTACTCCTAAGATAAAATCAATGTGGTTTTGTATATCTCGTATGGGAGGTAATTTATTAGGAACTTCATTGAGCATAATCGCCTTAAACTCTTGCAACATTGGTTTCAAATTCTCTAGGATGTTCACAAGCTCCATATATATTTTTTCATTTTCAACTAATGCTTCTACATCTCCTATATCCTCAAATTGTTTAACTAAATCATGTCCGGTTATGAGTGATTATCCCTCCACTTTAGAAGTCTTGGGTTGGTTATCCGTTCCCATAAGGCCCACATGTCTGCTACTGATGAATCTAATGGCATGTTGCAACTCCGTTTCGACGAGGTCATCTCTTGCCAATAAATAATGCGAGTTTCTCTATATAACCCCTTATTGATCGGCTATCCTACCAAGAATTTTCATTTTGTCTGAATAATATCTGATTGTAATCTCGAGGGAGGAATCACATGGACAATAACTGCTTCATCCACGAGCACGTATGAATTGACGCTTTCATTTTCTCGTCCATTCTAGTTTACGTTGTTCCCACCAAGTTAAAGTTCTCCCCTTCAACTTGTAAGCCACAAGTTTAACTTTCTTCTATTCCAAGATGTCCACGAATAAATGTTCGACTTCAAGCAACCAATCGAGGAAGTCCTTGAAGTGGAGTTGACCGTTGAAACTAGGAAAATTGACTTTCATCTTGAATTCTCGATCCTTTCGATCTATCCGATTAATGCCTCGTCCGGGATGTTATGGACATATGTCATTGGATCCCACATTCTCTGGAGTGATCCTGTGGTTCACTACTGTCACCGTCCTATGATCAGTGCGATTACGAATTCCAGTACTTGCTATGGGCGGATCACTGTCATGAACACGGAGTTGCCCTAGGGCCTCCGTCATGCGATCGATGGCAGCTTGTAGCCTTTGCATGATTTGCTAATTCTTTTACTGTGCTGTTTCGAACGCCGCTGTAGTTAAAGGTAAATTCCTTGATGCACATGAGAATGTTGCCCGACCCATCATTAGAAGTCATAAATCCGAGGAGAAAGCCTCGCTTTGATACCAAACTGATGCAGAGAAGAACGTGTTGAGGTCGAGCACTGTCTTCCTTAGCGGGATAACTACTCTGAATCCACGGAGCTTCCCTGGACTCCTCACAGAGCTACCTTGAATCTAAGAGGAAAATAAGAAAATAGAAATAATTTTCTAGAAATTCAAAATAAATTGATTGAGTGTCTTATGTGTGTGTCCCTGTTACACTACTAATATAGAAAAAACAAAATTCGTAATTAACAAAAATAGCAAAATTCTAAATCTAATAAAAATCCTAATTCTAATAAAATTCTTCTAAAGCCAATTTCTAAAAATAAAAATTTCAAATAAACTTTTGCTAGAAGAGTCCTATCATGATTACAAGTTATTTCTAAAAGAGAAGAAAAATCTAAAACTATAAAATAATATATATATATATATATATATATATATATATATATATATATATATATATATATTAAAAAATCTGAATTACTAAAAATAGTATTTTTTTTTCTTAAATTTCCATTTTCAAGCTGAAAGTGCGCATTTTTTGTCGAAACGGATGGATGAGACCCACTTTGTAGGTCAGTTCACCTCGAATGACCCATTACTGTAAAGATTGATAGATTGTGCACCCCGTTAATGTTATCCAGATCAAAAGTTATGATCAATTTACGGTCCACCTTCTTTTCGTCCAATCATGCTAGGAATGTATATGTGCCACATCATACATAAAAAAAGAGTGGCAGATGTGGCCCTGCCTTAGGAGCAATGATGGTTTGACCTCCACATTGTAGGATGATGTTGGTTAAATGTCCTCATTATCACTCGCCCTAAGGCCCATTGATAAGCCCATACTTGCAGTGTGTAGGCCGTCTAGGCACATCTTCGTTATGTACAGAGTCCATCACTGTATCACATAATTCATGATCATACGTATCATATGTATGGTTGATATGAGGAGTGACTGATCATTGCATATGCCTTCGGGTAGATTGTTTATGGGCTCCCTGATAGGCGGAGTTGCCCTACATGAGCGCGTGGTATACGCAAGACGGTTGCATGACTGGTAGTGTGATTCATGCACTTGCATTTGTGTGATTGTGGTTACTGTATGCTCTAGCGACATCAGGACCATAGCCTCCACAGATACATCGTGGATGACCGGATTGGATACCGAAAATAGTTTCTAGCATCGGGGCGCCATAGATGTCCTTGGGTGAAAATTTCTAAATCCGATGGTATCAGAGGATGACTCCAATGTCAAGATCGAGTGGATACACGAACGCGCGAGGGCCGTATACCAGTAGGCTGCGTCTCTCACTGTGTCGTGGTCGGTTGGAAAGGGGTGTGACCTTACCCGCCTGAGTGAGAGGAAAATTTCTAGGTTGAGTTTGACTAGCTTGAGGAATCGGTCCGCTATCAACGAGTCGAGCCCGATATTGGCAGGCGGATAGTGAGGTCTCTTCCACTCTCCCAGTTGTGCGTCTGGATAGGGGCGACAAGCTGACGTAGAGTGTACTAAACCCCAGTGATTTTTCAGAATGAGAACTGTACTGATATTTGATGAGCCGTATGTGATTGGAATGCTTGTTGATATGGCCGATAGCATTTATATTCTGCACCGCATAGCCTTGGTACGGCTGATTGCATTCATATACCCATCAGCATGACTCCGCATTTCTCTGACCTTGCATTTTAAGCATACTCATATTGCACATACACTTACACCACCCTCTAAGCTTTCTATAAGCTTATGCATGATTGATGCGTGCAGGTGATGGCAGGACGCAGCCGTAGCATAGTAGCAGCAGGAGCGTACATTCGAGCTTTTGGAGTTTCAGTTATTAGTACTATCTTGTACTTCCCTTCATATGCATTGTACTCAAAAGTTTTTGATCATAGTGAATTTTGTGATGGTGTTCTTATGGTTATTGTTCGTGGGTTATGCTTTTGGTTATGCTCATTACAAATCAAATTGATGATTAGAAATCCTCCTTGTAGCATCCTAGGATCAGAATCTGGTGTATGAGTGCCAGAAGCCGAGAATGGGGTACTACATAGGCTGTCAGCGCCGGATTCGGCGATCGAAAATTTTGTGAGCCCGATTTCTGAATTCGAGGCATGACACAATAACTGCTTCATCCACGAGCACGTGTGAATTAACACTTTCATTTGTCTCGTCTGTTTAAGTTTAAGTTGTTCCCACTAAGTTGAAGTTCTCCCCTTCAACTTGTAATACACAAGTTTAATTTCTTCTATTGTACAATGTCCACGAAGAAAGTTCGACTTCAAGTAACCAATCAAGGAAGTCCTTGAAGTGGAGTTGACCGTTGAAACTAGGAAGATCGACTTTTATCTTGAATTCTCGATCCTTTCGATCTATTTGATTAATGCCTCATCCGGGATGTTATGGAAATATGTCATTGTCAGTGGATCCCACATTCTCTGAAGTGATCCTGTGGTTCACTACTATCACCGTCCTATGATCAGTGCGATTACGAGTTCTAGTATCTATTGTGGGCGGATCACTACCATGAACATGGAGTTGCCTTAGGGACTTCGTCATGCGATCGATGGCAGCTTGTAGCCCTTGCATGACTTGCGATTCTTTTACTGCGCTGTTTCAAAAGCCGCCGCAGTTAAAGGTAAATTCCTTGAAGCATTGTCTATGAGAATGTTGCCCAACCCGTCGTTAGAAGCCATAAACTGATGCAGGGAAGGACATGTTGAGGTCGAGCACTGTCTTCCTTAGGGGGATAACTACTCCGAATCACATAGCTTCCCTGGACTCCTCAGAGCTACCTCGAATCCAAGAGGAAAATACGAAAATAGAAATAATTTTCTAGAAATTTAAAATAAATTGATTGAGTCTCATGTGTGCCCTATTACACCATTAAAATAGAAAAAAACAAATTTGTAATTAACAAAATAACAAAATTCTAATCTAATAAAAATCCTAATTCTAAAAGCTCTTCTAAAGCCTAATTTCTAAAATAAAAATTCTAAATAAACTTTTGCTAGAAGAGTCCTATCATGTTACAAGTTATTTTTAAAAAAAGAAGAAAATTTAAACAAAATAAAAAAAAAAAAAAATTTATTTAAAAATCTGAATTACTAAAAATAGTATTTTTTTTTCTTAAAATTTCGTTTTCGAGCTGGAAGTACGCATTTTCTGTCGAAATGGACAGATGAGACCTACTTTGTAGGTCAGTTCACCTCGAATATGGCCCGTTTCTGTAAAGATTGATAGATTGCGCAACCCGTTAACGTTACCCCGATCAAAAGTTATGATCAATTTACGGTCCACCTTCTTTTCGTCCAATCATGCTAGGAATGTATCTGTGCCATGTCGTACATCAAAAAAGAGTGGTAGATGGTGGAACTATTTTGGGGGTAGTGGGCTGCTACAAAACATTCCGAGCATTCAAACCCCAATCCGAGTCATAGCCCACGTACCCATGATCCAATCCCTACCCATTTACTAATTGGGTTTAGAATTTTCTAATAGATGGTCCCACCTGTCAACAAATCATTGGGCCCAAGCACCACTCCATCCCATTTACTTAAGGGCTTTTATTACATAGACGTTAGTTTTTATAAGATTTGGGAATTGAAACCTTTTGTTAATACTCAATACTCACATACATCCTAGAAATAGTTTGAGATGGAAATGAGTCTGCCATAACCTAACTCTCTTACTTTTGAAGGCCTTGTTTTTAGGCTGAAAACAAAGCACAGCCCAATAAATACATGTGAGGCCAAGTTAGAAGCAAGCCTGGCCAGTTGGTTCATGGGCTGTCAAGAGTCACAGACGCATTGCTGGCCCCAATTTAGGGTTTCATTTAAACATGCACTGCTCAAAATAAAAACTTTGAATAAATTTTCACTTGACGAGCCCAAACAAATCAATAAAATAATTTTCCACATCTAGTCTCTGGCCCATTCCTTGGAATTTAGCAGCACTAATTCATTTCCGGGCCCATAGGTTGAAGTCTTGATACTCGTGACAAAAGAGTAGATTTGACTGTAGAATTTGATCCATGTGGGATCATACCATCCAATCTTAGGCCCATTTCTTAGAAAATTGGAGCATCCAACAAAAATCAGACTTGACTCTAATGGGACGTGGAATTTTGGTACAAACCCATCTAATCCGATACTCAACTTCTTGAAATCCAGCTACAATTTCTTGAAATCCAGTTACGCCCAAATGAGAAAGAAAGAGAAAGAAAGAGATAGAGACTTGACCCTAATATTAAAATCCAAGTCCAAAACCATTCACTTCAAGCCTTAAGGAGACTTGACTCTAGTAGTAGAATCAAGTCCAAAACCATTCCCTCCGGCCTTACTGTAATATTGCAAATGCCACTTGCAAGTAAGCCCTTTTATAGGAGTCACCTCTAATCATAAACTTTGTGGGGGCTTAATTATGTGATGCCTGTGTTATATCCACTCCATTCATTATGCCAGCCCATGTTAGAGTGTGATGTAAATAATCAGGATAATCAAATACTCAATTAAGCCACACCACAGAAAATAGTGAGTTGAAACACCCATGCAGAAACTTTCCAAATGCCCACCTAATGTTTATATGACAACCCATTCGCCTGATCCAAAGCTTTCGTGGACTACAAAAAAGTTTTGGTGGTGGTTGTTCAATCACCACTGTTTCTTTGGTGTGGCCCATTTTAGATTTGAGTCTGCCTGATTTTTTAAATCATGTCTTAAAATGGGCAAGCACAATGGATAAACAGTGTGGATATAAGTCCCTCATGAAGATTAGGGTAAGACTGAATTATGTAACATGGATTACATGCAATTTGCATAGGACATGGCTTTCATGCGCCCAGCATACAGGGAGACGTGGTAGAAGCTCTGTAGGAATCGAGATTCCTTATGACAGGAAATATCCAATCCGTGGGCAGAAGTATACAGGGCTCCCGTAGGCTCCCCGTAATGTCCATTAAAAATCCACTTGGTGCAAGGATTTGACGGATTCACGTTTAGGACATGAGCCCAGCCACAAGTGGATCCAATACTCAAGTGGGCCACAAATAGAAAAAGTTATAACATGAGCTAACAAGACTAACACAAGTAGTGGATGTCACGTAGGAGTCCCATATAGCTACAATCTACTCAAGTGGGCCACTAATGGAAAACTTTTCAAACTGCTCATTGTCAACATCAACTTCAAAATCAATGCCATAATTACATTGGTTAATAATCGTTGTAGTTTACCAGTAAATAGATATGTAAATGAAAAAAATACGCTCCCTTAGAACACAGCCAAAAAAGAAAAGAAGAAGAAGAAATTGAACCTACTTTTCAAATGAGTTGGCTGCCTACTTTGATGATTTTGCAATCATTTTCATTCATTTTCTCAAATTTAATTATATTTAAGTGTTGTATAGAACAGTTGTGGAGGTCCTTAGAGGTCCTTCTTAGTCCTTCTGTCTAGAATAGTTTGTGGATATATGATATGTGTGGCCGCCGATTTTTGTAGGGTCCCTCCCAAAATGTCTGTAAATTTTTGAAGATCAATGATATCCCGTGGCATGCGCCCTTTCTTAAATTAAATATTTTTTTTTTTTTTTTTAAAAAAAAAAGAGTGTCGTATAGCATTATTTTTTCAAGTGTAGAAAAGAAATTTTGCAAAGCCATACCATCAATTGCTGGTTTGATTAAAACCACTTTTAGGACTCAAAAACCCCTTAGAGGGTGCATCCAAATGGGCCTTGGAATTTAGTAGCTCTCTAAAAGAGGGGGGACCTGAATTTTAAAGTAGGTAGAGAGTTGTCTCTTCAAAGTAAGACTTGAAGAATGAAAAAGTAGTGTCGAGTGCACAAACCCATCCAGTCTAGGGTCCCACTACTTGGAATAATGGAAAAGTACAGTCGGTGCCCAAACCCATCCGGTCTAGTGTCCCACTACTTAGAATCTTGATGCTCATTATAAAGAAGAGACTTAACTATAAAAACATAAAATTTTTGTCTTGGAGTCATCCAATGCCATGCCAACTAGCATTTTAAAAAAAAAAAAAAAAAAAAAAAATTAAGTAAAAGGGAAAAAAAAAAGAAGAAAAAGAGACTACTCTAAACGTCCAAACATGGTAGACAAGTCTAAAACCATCCCGTCTCTGAGCCCACTACTTGGAATATCGAAGATGTAACTTGCCTCTATACTAGGGCTACAGAAATCACATGTGACCTTAAGCTCTATAGGGGCAGTTGTGAGTTATATATGTGTTACTTCATTCCTTGTGCCAGCCCATGTTCTGTGGTGATTTTAAAATAAGAAAGATTCAAAAGCTAAAGTAAGCCACACCACATGAAATAGTGGGAATACCCAAATTGAAACTTTCCAAAGGCCCACTTGATGTTTATATGCCATCTAAAACCGTAATTAGTAAGTTGATTCCCATGCAAATGAAGGAAAACACCAATATCAGCCTGATCTGAAACTTTTGTGGCCCACAAGAAGTTTTCGATAGTGGTTGTTCAATCACCATTGCTTCTTGTGATGTGGCCCATTTGAGATTTGAATATACCATATTTTTTAAAAGATATCCTAAAATGGGCAAGTGCAATGGATAAACGAAGTGGATATAACACAGACATCACAGTGGGCCTCATAGAGCTCAGAATAGGAGTAGATTCACATAACTTCAGATTACAGGCCATTCACATCTCATGCCACTTTCCTGTGTCCAAGCATACTGGGAGCCCATTATGCAGAAGCTCTATTCATCAATTTCACTGGATCGCGTTATGATATGATCAGAATCATGAGGCAGATGTAAAAAACTCAAGTGGACCACATGATAGGAAACGGTCCTAACATGAACCTGCAAAAGTGATGGACGGAATGGATGTCACAGGCCGCATATAGCTAGCACTTACTAGAACATCCATTCACGTCCTAAATTCAGAGCAGCATACAGGCACGCCGCTTCCCCCATGTAGCGCTGGCATTCCCCACTCTATTTTCAAGAAGAGTGGCAGATGGTGGAACTAGTTTGGGGGAAGTGGGTTGCTACAAAACAAGCTGAGCATTCAAACCCCAATCTGAGACGCAGCCCATGGACTCATGATATTCCAATCCCCACCCATTTACTAATTGGGTTTAGAATTTTCTAACAGATGGTCCTACCCATCAACAATTCATTGGGCCCAAGCACTACATCACAGTGGGCCTTGAAGAGCTTAGGTTCCTATTGGACAGGGCTTTCCTACGCCCTAGCATACAGGGCAGGTCTGTGGGAATTGACATTCTTTAGAACATGAAAAATATACTCCCTCGGTAGAACCATACAGAGCCTGTAGGCTCACTGCGATGTCCATTAAAAATTCACTCCGTGCATCAATTTCTCTGGACCACTTTTCGACATGAGCTCAGTCATAAGATCGATCCAAAACTCAAGTGAGCTGCACAATGGGAAAAGTCATTAGCAAGCAAAACTAATAGACAAAGTGGATGTCACATGTATATCATGTCATCAAATTGAGTTAGCAAAACTGATGGATGGTCTGAATAAAAACACAAACATGACGATGTCCCACAGAGCTTGGGCCAAATCTGCCATGTGATAGGCAGATTACCTATTGCGAGGTTGATACGAGGACTGCTACTGAAGTGACGTTCACCCAAGTTCTATGAGTCCTACCATGATGTATGTTGTATCCACACTTTCCATCCATTTCTAGAGATCATTTTAGGTTATGAGTCAAAGAATGAGTCAGATGCAAACAAAATAAAATAATAATAATAATAATAATAAATGGAGAGTGGAGAGTAACATCCACATGAAATTCTTCTAAGTTCCACCATGATGTTTATTCAGATCCAACCTGTTCATAAGTTAAAAAAGACATTACAAAAAAAAAAAGAGGTAAAACACAAATATCAGCTTGATCGAAAAATTTTGTGGCCATTAGAAGTTTTCTGTGGTGGGGTTCATTAGAGCTTTTAATCTGAGTCATTCTTTGGCTCATTCCTAAAAGTTCTCTCCAAATTGATGGATGGTGTGGATACAAAACATACATCATGGTGGGACTCACAGAACTTGGTGACATCACCTCAGTAGCTGTCTCGATAATCAATCCGTCGGGAGCTGATCCGCGTTGTCCATGTGATACTCATGTGCCGGACGGGGATTTCCTACTGACGGGTGAGTTCCCAGACTCCGTACAGAAGTGACGCCACCAAGTTTGTGGATCACACCATGGTGGATGTGTTGTATCCACACCGTCCATCCTTGGGAGAGATAATTTACACCTTTATCTAAATAATGAGTCAGATCCAAAGCTGTAGTGGACCCCACTACAGAAAACAGTGGAGATAGTGGAGATAGTGATGGCTATGGTTGAAACCTCCTAAGGTCCACCATGATGTATTTGAGATCTAAACTTTTCATAAGGTAGAAAAGGCACTAGATAGGGAAAAAAAACAAATTTCAGATAGATGGGAAACTTTTGCGGCGGCCCTTAGAAGTGTTTTAATGGTGAGGTTGTGCGGAGTCTCTCTGTTATTTGATATTTGGATTTCATTCATTCTTTGTCTCATGCTCTAAAATGTATCTCAAAATGGATGGACAGTGTAGGAATTTATTTATTTAATATCTCGTAACAATAAGACAAGCTATGCTTCACCTAAGTAGCATCAACCTTCTCCTATAAATACCCATCCATTCGTAAGTTAGCATACCATAAGCAACAGCAACCATGGCCATACACAAATCTCGTCCCTTGCTTTTCTACTCATTTGTGCACAAATCTCTTCCCTTTGCTTTCTAATCATTTTGCTAGCCTTTCTTTCTTTCAAACAATATCATTTGCAACAGAGGCACCATCATCCGCAATCTAGAAAGTAGAGGCTCTCATGAAATGGAAAGCCAGCCTCTCCGCATCACAGGCTCTCCATTCATGGTCTTTCCTTCTGCTAATTCTACCACCAACATAATCTCTCCATGCAACTGGACGGGATCTCATGCAAAATCCTTGGAAGTGTAACAAGGAGAAAGCCTACCGAGTCTGGGTTTGGAAGGTAAGCTCGATAACTTGAGTTTTCCGTCATTTCAAACCTCCTTCATTCTGATCTCAGCGACAACACACTCATCGGAACCATTCCAGCCATCTTGACACTCTTACAAACTCACTCCCTGAATCTGTCTGCAAATGAAATAAGTGGATCAATACCTCTGGAAATAGGGAATCTTGTGAATTGAATGAGCTTGACTTGTCCAAACCATCTAGATGGGTCCATCCTTCCACTTTAGGAAATCTGACAAAGCTTTCCATCTTGTACCTGGACCAAAATCAAATCTCTGGCTCCATTCCTTCACCAAATAGGAAATCTACAAGATCTAGTTCAGTTGTCATTGTCCCTAAACAATCTGACTGGTCAGATCCCTCCTGCTTTAGGTAATTTGAGCAACCTTGCATTCTTGTATCTCTACGACACCCAAGGTTTCTGGTTCAGTTCCACCAGAAATAGGGAATCGTTAATCTCAAGGAGCTTGAATTGTCCGCTAACCTTCTAATAGGTTCTATCCCTTCCTCTTTAGGAAAAATTGTCCATGCTCCACTGTCTATATCTGTTCGAAAATCAATTCTCTGGTTTTATTCCTCTAGAAATAGGGAATCTGTTTAATCTTGAAAAGCTTGGACTTGTCCATTAACCATATAAATGGTTCCATCCCTTCAATTTAGGCAAGCTGACAAAGCTTTCCATCTTGTACTTGGACCAAAATCAAATCTCGGGCTCCATTCCTTCACAAATTGGGAATCTACAAGCTCTGGTTGAATGTCGTTGTTCCAAAACAATCTAACTGGTCGGATCCCTCTTGCTTTAGGTAATTGGAGCACCTTACAAAATGTGTATCTCCACGACAACCAAATTTCTGGCTCAATTCCACCTGAAGTAGGGAATCTGGTTAATCTCGAAGAGCTTGTCATGTCTACTAAACTTCTAAACAGGTTCTATCCCTTCTACTTTAGGAAACTTGTCCATGCTCACTTATCTTCTTCTGCCTGAAATCAATTCTCTGGTTCTATTCCTCCAGAAATAGGAATCTGTTTACCTGAAAAGCTTGACTTGTCCATTAACCATTTAAATGTTCCATCCCTTCCCATTTAGGAAATCTGAAAAAGCTTTCCATCTTGTACCTGGACCAAAATCAAATCTCTGGCTCCATTCCTTCACAAATCGGGAATCTACAGAGCTCTGGTTGAATTGTCGTTGTTCCAAAACAATCTGACTGGTTGGATCCCTCTTGCTTTAGGTAATTAGAGCAAACTTACAAAATTGTATCTCGCGGACAACCAAATTCTGGCTCAATTCCACCTGAAGTAGGGAGTCTAGTAATCTCGAAGAGTGTCATGTCCACTAACCTTCTAAAGGTTCTATCCTTCCAC
Source organism: Magnolia officinalis (assembly GCA_021015155.1). Classification (NCBI taxonomy): domain Eukaryota; kingdom Viridiplantae; phylum Streptophyta; class Magnoliopsida; order Magnoliales; family Magnoliaceae; genus Magnolia; species Magnolia officinalis. The sequence continues at coordinate 38,879,564 of JAJHSJ010000018.1, read as the reverse complement.
TTTAGGAAACTTGTCCATGCTCACTTATCTTCTTCTACCCGAAAATCAATTCTCTGGTTCTATTCCTCCAGAAATAGGGAATTTGTTTAATCTTGAAAAGTTTGACTTGTCCATTAACATTAAATGGTTCCATCCCTTCCCCTTTAGGAAATTGACAAAGCTTTCCATTGTACTGGACCAAAATCAAATCTCTGGCTCCATTCCTTCACAAATCGGGAATCTACAAGCTCTGTTGAATTGTCGTTGTTCCAAAACAATCTGACTGGTCGGATCCCTCTTGCTTTAGGTATTTGAGCAACCTTACAAAAATTGTTCTCCACGACAACCAAATTTTGGGCTCAATCCACCTGAAGTAGGGAATCTGGTTAATCTCGAAGAGCTTATCATGTCCACTAACCTTCTATTGGTTCTATCCCTTCCACTTTAGGAAACTTGTCCATGCTCACTTATCTTCTTCTGCCCGAAAATCAATTCTCTGGTTCTATTCCTCCAGAAATAGGGAATCTGTTTAACCTTGAAAAGCTTGACTTGTCTATTAACCATTTAAATGGTTCCATCCCTTCCACTTTAGGAAATCTGACAAAGCTTCCATCTTGTACCTGGACCAAAATCAAATCTCTGGCTCCATTCCTTCACAAATCGGGAATCTACAAGCTCTGGTTGAATTGTCGTTGTTCCAAAACAATTGGACTGGTCGGATCCCTCTTGCTTTAGGTATTTGAGCAACCTTACAAAATTGTATCTCTACAACAACCAAATTTCTGGCTCAATTCCACCTGAAGTAGGGAATCTGGTTAATCTCAAGGAGCTTTCTTTGTACAGTAACCTTCTAAACAGGTTCTGTCCCTTCCACCTTAGGAAACCTGACCAAGCTTACTGTTTTGTACCTTAATGACTGTCAATTATCTGGTTCCTTACCTCAAGAAATGACAAACATGACAAATCTTTCTAAACTCCAGTTGGATGACAACAACTTCTCTGGCCATTTACCTCAGTTATGCCACGATGGATCTCTTGAAAAATTCACTGCTTTCAACAACCATTTCACTGGTGAGATCCCAAGAACCTTCAGAAACTGCACTAGCTTAACAAGAGTGCGACTCAATGGAAAACGGCTTGCTACAAATGTATCGGAAGCCTTTGGTCTATACCCTCACCTCATATTCATGGATGTCAGTGACAACATGTTGTTTGGCGAACTCTCACCACATTGGGGAGAATGCCAAAACTTAACCAAGCTACGACTCTCTGGGAACAATATCACTGGTAGAATTCCTCCTGAGATTGGGCAGTTGGGGCAGCTAAGAGTGCTTGATCTTTCTTCAAACCATTTACTAGGAGAGATTCCAAAGGAATTTGGAGGCTGACTTTTTTGTTCAACTTGACTTTAAATGATAACCAGCTTTCTGGTCAGTTACCACAAGAGATGGGAAACCTATCCAATTTGGAGATTCTGGATCTGTCCATGAATCACCTAAGTGGTCCAATACCACCTCAATTAGGGGATTGCTCCAAACTCCATTTTCTGAAATTGAGTGAAAATGTTTTGAATGGAAGAATTCCTTTTCAGATTGGTAACCTAGTATACCTACAGGGCTTACTAGATCTAAGTCATAACTCCCTCAATGGAAAGATACCTCCACAACTCGTGAAATTGGTTAGTCTTGAAAATTTAAACCTCTCTCACAACATGTTGTCAGGTTCCATTCCACCTTCTTTTGATGGGATGGTCAGCTTACAATCCATTGATTTTTTCATACAATGTTTTGGAAGGCCCTCTTCCTAGCAGCAAAGTCTTTAAGAAGGCTCCGGCAGATGCATTCATAAAAAACAAAGGCTTATGTGGTGAAGTGCAAGGTTGCAACCTTGCAATGCCTCTGCATTAAGTCATGGTGATGCAAGCAAACGCCACAAAGTTGTGATTCTCATTATTCTTCTCTTCTCCGGATTGTTTCTTTTATTTGCAATCGTCGGCATAATTTCTTCCATTTATTATCAAAGAAGAAGAAGAATTGAGAAAAAGGTTATTGAAATGAGCCGAGGAAATACATTTTCAACATGGAATTATGATGGGATTGCCACGTTTGAAGACATTATGGAGGCGACAGAGGATTTTGATGACAAATACTGCATTGGAACTGGAGGGTATGGAAAAGTTTACAAAGCAAATCTACCAGCAGGCCAAGTAGGTAGTAGCTGTAAAGAAACTTCACCCACTTGAAGGTGGGAATCAATCTGATCAAAGAAGTTTTAGGAATGAGATTAAAGCATTAACAGAAATCCGTCATCGCAACATTGTGAAGCTTTATGGTTTCTATTCCCATGCTCGATGCTCATTTCTAATCTATGAGTACATGGAAAGGGGAAGCTTGGCAAGAATCCTAAGCGACAACGAAGGAGCTGTACAGTTGGACTGGACTGTAAGGGTGAAGGTTATCAAAGGTGTGGCCCATGCTTTATCTTACATGCACCATGATTGTACCCTGCCAATTGTCCATCGAGACCTATCAAGCAAAAATGTTCTGTTGAATTCAGAACTTGAGGCTAGTGTCTCTGACTTTGGAACTGCACGATTGCTGATACCCGATTCCTCAAATTGGACTACACTTGCAGGCACTTACGGATACATCGCTCCAGGTTAGTTGCTAGTACATTCTCCACGCTTTAATAGTTTTTTTTTTTTTTTTTCCTCAAAGGAAGGGTCGCGCCCCTGTATCTTTGTTAATATAAACAGACGAACTACAAACTATACTTTCAGGTGGGCTCCACACAAAAAACCAGGCCTCACCAATCATATCGCCTAAACAGCAAACAAAAAAAAAGAAAAACAATAGGGGAAAGCTACCCCAAAGAAAACAGAGCTTTAATAGTTTTATTAGTAATTGTGGTCTTTATTTTTCTTAAGTTTTTTTTAAATCTTTTGTTGGCATTTATATATTATGAAGTTTGTACATATGTTAGCATATTGTTGCTGAATGTGGCAATCCAGTGCATCTGGAAGATGAGAAAATTTGTATCTGAAAATGCTCTCTTTTCCCACTAAGATTTTCTAATTGACGGTTGTAACATGCCTTACAAAGAAACATACCAAGGATATTATTCCGATCCTTAAATTTATTTAATTAAAAATTAGAGGTTTGACGTACACCTGTGTATCCTTTCATCTATTGTCATAGAAGAGCTTGTTTTAAACTCTTTCCAAAAACCCACATACTTTTTCAAAAGATGTCCTAAAGCTGTCTTATTTGACTTTAACTAAAGGACGGCTAATCAACCATTCATTATCACATAAAAAAATTACTAATCCCTGTTTTTAAACAAACTCAATGATTATAACCTACAATATTTCATACTAACAATGAACTATGCTGTGGACTACACAATAATGCCTGTCTCAAATCTGAAGCATAGGTAAGTCCCACGATTGGAAAAGGTCCACCATTTTCGCAATCTCATTTTAAGCCATGGCCCAAAATCAAGCGGTTCTAATGCACAATTAGGTCCCATGATAGGAAAAAGTAGGTTGGTAGTTTATTACCATTGAAAATATTAATGGTTCATTTTTTTTAAGCCATCCAAACTGTTGAAACGATATTTCCAACTATTCAGAAAGTTATTCCCAGTGGGCTGAATGTAACACTGAATTTTTATACCTGATCTAAAATTTCTTTAGCCCCATGACATATGTTCAATATATACCTTTATTTGTTATTCTGCCCACCTGAGCTTTGCATCTTAATCATTTCTAAGCCCAAGCCCTAAAATCATGAGGGAAATGGTGGGTGGCTCAAATTTCTTGCAAAGAACACGGTGGGACCCATAATCACGGAACACAGTGGGACCCACAATCACGGCAAACATCTACCATCATGCAAACACCTTCATAACTAAGATGTCGTCTACATTATGCAATTCAAGTCCAATGAAATGTTACACCAAGGCGAGGCATCAGTGGTTATTATGATCCGTTAAATCTTAGTGGGGTCTACTTTTGTGATGCTTGTAGCAAATCCAAACCGTCCACCATTTCACCCATCTTTTTTAGGGTGTAAGTCAAAAATCTAAGTAGATTTACACAAATGAGTCCTGCTACAGACAAAAGTGGTCACTAGCTTACCACCATTGAAACTATCAATGGTCAATTTTTTATGCTTTTAGTCCATTCAAATTGTTAAAATGGTCAAACTGTTCAGAAGGTCATTCATAATGGGTTGAATGTAACCACTTGAATTTTTCCATAATCTAAAATTTCCATAGCCCCTGACAATTTGAAAGGTATGCCCACTTGAGCTTTTTATTCAAATCATTTTTTGGCCCAATCCGTAAAATCACATGAGGGAAATAGTGGACGGCTTGGATTTTTCTCCAACAAAATGTTGGGCTCCATGATCACCCATGACCATCTCCCATTGAAATCAGATGTGGGGTCAGATATGTGACAAGACATCAGTTGTTATCAAATCTTGGCAGGACCCACTTTCGTGATGCTTGTAATAAATTCGACCCCCTACTTGTTTGGCCATTTAATTTTAGGATGTGGGCCCAAAATTGAGGTTGATCCAGTGTACAGGTGGGTCTCACAACAGCAAAATGTTGGACAATGGCCTTTAACAATCCACTCTTTTTGGCTTTGTGACTCACTAGAACACTTGATCTCCCTCATCTTTAGGCCGCCAAGTAAAAATACATGGCCAAACTTGTAAACGGCATAGATTTCTCTTCAATATCATGCAGTCGTGAGATGTGACACAAGGTGGAGCACACTTTTCGTGATGCTTGTTGCAAATCCAAACCGTCCGCCACTTTGCCATCTTATATTAGGGTGTAAGCCCAAAAGCCAGGTGGATCAAATGTACAGGTGAGTCCCATGATAAGAAAAGTATTTGGTAGCTTACCATCATTGAAGCTATCAATGGTACATTTCATATTTTTAAGACCATATCAAACTGTTGAAATGGCATTCCCAATTATTTAGAAGGTTATTCCTAGTGGGTTGAACCTAACTATTGGATTTTTGTCCCTGATCCAAAATTTTTGTTGCTCCATGACTGTTTGAAGAATCTTCAATTTAATGTGCACTTTTACATAACCTGTGGTCCACCGGAGCTTCGGATCTGGATCATTTTTTAGCCTTGCCTTAAATTCATGAGGGAAAATAGTGGACAGCTCGGAAATATCTCAAAGAACATAGTGGGCCTTATGATCACAAGGATCATCTCCCAATGAATCTAACGTGGAGTGAGAGATGTGAAAGGGCATTAACTGTTATCAAATCTTGGTGAGGCCCACTTTTATGATGTTTGTGACAAATCTTGGTGAGGCTCAAAATGTAGTCTGATCGAACCCACATGCGGGTCTCACAACAAGAAAATGTTGCAAATGGCCTTTAATGGTCAACTTTTTGTTGGTTTTTGGTCCACTTGAGTGCTTGATCGACATCATCTTTCGGTCTGTTATGTAAAATCACATAGTCAAACTTGTGAACGGGGTGGATTCTCTCAAACATCATGAAAACCATCTGCAGCAAGACTCACGAGGAGTCAGTATGATAGTGACACGGGGTATGGGTTGATAAATAGTTTTCCCCCAAAGACACAGGGCTCGGATGAAAAAAACAACAAACATTTTAAAAGGAGTATCTAATATGTAATTGTATCAAACTATCAACGGTAAAATGACTATGGTGCAAAAGATAGGCGTTTTTTTGGAAGGGTTTCACAGCTGTACAATTCAAGCCATCAATGTGATGTCTTACACACTAAATGCCCCACACTATAAAAGAAGTTCTAAGATTGGAAAATCCTAGCCATTGAATTTACCGGCTTTCTTTGTCGAATACGCACAATTGGTTCGCTTCCTTTTTTCCCTTGATCGTCTATTTGCTAGCCACCAAAAAGTTCGTATTTCTAATTAGGAGAATTATTAATGCATGAGCCATCCAAATTGGGGCCTATCAGTAGTTTGGATCTTAGAACTATGAATCCCACCATTACAGACTTAAAACCTCATAGGAATATCATAGAAACTCTTTGGTGGAACATGTTTATTGGTTGTTTCTTTGCTTCCCATATGTTTTTAGAGAGAGAGAGATTTGGTTTGTGGGTCCAGAATATTGATACAAGTAATTATGCTAAATTCATTTTAATATTGTGAAACAATGCACAAATCACCCATGCTAATGAAATGTGTACCTGCAATGATGCCTATCTGCGCACCATTACGCTCTGGTTCATACATGCCAATTTCTCATGCATTAGGGACATTTGAGGCATACATAAAGGCCGGCTCAACCATACAAATGACCCAACACTATGATTATACTAGTCCACTTATCGGGTAGGCCACCACCACGTGAAAACAAAAGAAAGTTCCGAGAGAAAATAACCAACAACATGCACTTAATTATGTATATATGTGGCATGCCTGGTGAGTGGACCATCTCGACTTTCCTAGCAAGATCATCTGAAAGCCTGGCCCATCTTATTCACCTCCCAAACCTTCCAAACACATCTTTGTAGAGATGCCTTAGGGTTAGTGACGTAGGGATGAACGTGATGAGGATAACTACTCCGAATCCATGGAGCTTCTCTGGACTCCTCACAGAGACTATTCGAATCCACGAGAAAAGAAATTAAGCAGAAAATAGAAATAAATTCTAATAAATTCGGAATTGATTAATTAATCCATAAAAATGAGTTCACAACCCTTTAAATAGGGGTACCAAGCAATGGGAAAGATATCAGAAGAAAACTACAACTAAAACTCCTAGAATTCGCAACTTACTATAAATAGTAAACTTATTATTTATAGACGGTCGTGATGTCTACTAGTGTGCAAGGTTTTTGGCCAAAAATAGTAAGTGTCCTATTTGGCTTCATCAAGCTGTTCTCCTAATTATTCTAAGAACTTTTCATGTTGGACACAACTCCTAAAGCCCAACGGATGAAGAGTTATAATCAAACTAAAACGACGTAAAATCTGCGCTGGCGGTATTTCGTAAATCCGACTTGGGCAACCCGGCATAGTAGGGTTGGTTGGCTAAAGTAGCTCGTTCCACCCCAAAATCATATATTTTACGCCTGATAACTCATTTCGGATTGTGAGATACGCCCGATCTAAGGTCCGACGGTCCAGATCACTTTTGTCGTCGACCGGGCCTTTTCTGATCCATCTTGGCCATGAAACTGTCTGCGACCCGCTCTACATCAGTTAGCAAGCACAAAACCCTACAAGATAGGAAACCTAACTTGAGAAACCCAAGTGAGTTTTGATATATGATTAAGAGTTTAGCTATTGATGATTAACAAAGAGAAGAAAAACATGACGACGATATTTTTCTTGTAGAGCTTGCATATACAATGAGGGTGACTGAAAAATGCGATGTATATAGCTTTGGTGTTGTGGCACTTGAAGTGATGATGGGAAGTCATCCCAGGGAGCTCATCTCCTCTTTGTCATCATCGAGTGGACAAGATACACTCCTAAAAGATATGTTGGACCAACGTCTCTCAGATCCGATGGCTGATGTTGCACAGGAAGTCTTATTTGTGGTGTCCATGGCCCTTGCATGCATTCAACCAGATCCAGACGCTCGGCCAACCATGCGACATGTGGCTCAAGAGCTATCTATTGGAGGGCCTTCTTTCTCTCTGCAGCCATTCCATGCACTTACATTACGTCAACTGATGGATCTGAAGGTATAGTTGGGTGGATGAAAATCACCAAGTTTGTGGGCATGTGGTGAATATGTGTGTTTATTGTATGAAAATCATCGAGCATAGAGAAGGTGTTTTTCTTGTTATGATATGTACATATTTAGTGTTTGGAATAGATGTTTATAAAAAATGTATATTTTAGGGTTGGTGATTGCAATTTATATGTAATAAAGTATTTAAAAGAATAAAGATGTTTTCTTGTGTGATGGTTATCTTCTAACTGAAGGTTTTCAAGCCAAAGAAAAAATATACCTTCTAGGAAGTATAATCATTTTCCTTATATATATTAATGTATTATGAAAGGTAAAGGAATGAGTTTATTTATCTAGGAGAAGTGGTTTAAGTTTCTTTTATTAGAAGGCAAGCAAGAAAAGACTTCTTTTATTACCAACCAAAGGCTAAGACCAAATTGAATACAAATAAAAAACAAGGGGCAAAGCCCTTAAAGCAAAGGAAACAAAAAATCCCACATATCGGGCATGGAACAAGCACCACCCACACCTGAAAAGAGCATACACCCTAAGCTAGGGAGGGAGAGCCCACACCCTGGGTCTTGGAAGAAAAGAAAAGAAAATCAAACGAGGAGCTTGTTGGGGGCCTTGCACAAAACCTTAGGATCTAGCCCTCCAGAACAAACCAGCATTATGGATAATAAAGCAATAAAAACAATCAATGCATCAATCACACACCACACAAGAGATTTTTACGTGGAAAACCCTTAAAGAGGTAAAAACCACGGGACCTCATCCAGATCAACAATCCACTATGAAGTAGAACGTTACAACCTTCTTCACTCACGCAGGAGTGGATAAACAATAAGAGAAATAGAGAAAACGGAGAGATCTAACCGATTACGAGGACATAGAAGCGCTGAAATATAGATTGCACAATAGATAACTTCCACGAGCAGAACCTCCCTTCTATAAGCTTCCTCTCTCTCTTCCTCTCTCTCTCTCTCACCTTTTGATAGCCCTAAACTCTTTAGCAAATCCCTTGTAAAGCTTTAGGAAACCCTCTTGTATTGCCTAGAAAACCCTAGGCAACCTTTTATAGTTTTGGAAAACTCCTTTCTGCATCCCAGTTGCAAAAGGACTCAAATCCGTAGTTTCGCGCAAAATCGTGGAACAGACTGCGTAACCTTCGACTAGTCGAAGCCTGTCCACGACCGGTCGAAGCCCACCTTCGACTGGTCTCGAAATTCCAGGACTGGTCTTAGCCTCCAAGAAAAACAACATGAACTCGCTGGACTTTGAGTTGTGCTAGGGCTCGAACCTACGACCGGTCGAGCGCCTCCCACGACCGGTGGAGCGGGGCTCAAGGGGAAAAAACCCCATCAAATCTCTTCCTTTTTGACCTAGGAGGGATCCACCTTCTTCAAGCCAGCCAGGTTTCTACAAACCTCAAACTTTCCCTTGAGCAAAGCCTTGGTCATCATGTCTGACCCATTATCGTCGTGTGGACCTTTCAAGCTGTAACACTTTTTTTTCAAAGTATCCCTGATCCAGTGATACCAAATCTCTATGTGCTTCGACTTGGAATGCTAACTTAGATTCTTGCTCAAGTGTATAACACTCTGACTATCGCAATAGACCACGTGCTCCTCCTACTTTAAGCTAAGTTCCTGTAGGAACCTCTTCATCCAAAGCATCTCTTTACATGCCTCTGTGACTGAAATGTACTCGGCCTCTGTCGTCGACAATGCTACGACCTTCTGTAGCTTGCTCTACCAAGAAACCGCTCCTCCTGCAAAAGTGAACATGAACCCCAATATAGACTTCCTGGAGTCTATGTCACCTGCCATATCTGCATCTGTGTAGCCTCTAACACAGGTTTACCGTCACCATAGCATAGGCTCAACCTGGATGAGCCTCTTAGATACCGTAGTATCCATTTCACCGCTACCCAATGCTCTTTGTTAGAGTTGGCAAGATACCGGCTGACAACACCAACCGCATACGTTATGTCTGGGCGTGTACATACCATAGCATACATCAAACTTCCTACCGCTGACGTGTAGGGTATCTTCTGCATCTCTTCCATCTCTGCCTTCATCTTGGGAAACTACTGTCGCTCAATCTGAAGTGACCATCTAGTGGAGTACTGACTGGCTTCGCTGCATTCATATTGAACCGCTCTAGGACTTTCTCAATATAGCTCTTGTGACAGCCAGAGCTTCCTGCTGCTTCTTTCACGGGTTATCTCCATTCCTAGGATCTGTCTAGCGGGCCCAAGTCTTTCATCGCAAAAGACTTGCCCAACTCCTTGTTGCCTGTCAATCTTCTTGATGTCTTTTTCCATGATGAGCATGTCATCAACGTATAAGAGCAGAACTAATAAATCACCATCTGAGAACTTGCGCGTGAACACATAGTGGTCCAACTCCGTTTGTCATACCCATGTTTCAACATAAACGAGTCGAACTTCTTGTACCATTGCCGTGGAGCTTGTTTCAAGCCCATACAAACTCTTCCTCAGCCACACACCATATGCTCCTTGCCTTTGACTTCGAACCCCTCTGGTTGGTGCATGTAGATCTCTTCTTCCATGGTCACCATGGAGAAAAGGCAATTTTAACATCTAACTGCTCTATCTCCAGATCCATGCTAGCCGCTAACCCAAGTAACACCCGTATGGATGTCATCTTCACCACTGGTAGAATATCTCCTCGAAGTCTATGCCTT
>JAJHSJ010000018.1:38692730-38869068 GCA_021015155.1 Magnolia officinalis | reverse complement strand
CTGATGGTCGGTGCTATGTGGGCCCCACCATGATGTATGTGTTTCATCCATGCCGTCCATGTATGTTTCTGATCATTTTATGGTATGAGACCAAAAATGAGGTATATCCCAATCTCAAGTGAACCACATTATAGGAAAACAGTGTTGAATGAACATCGACCATTAAAACTTTTTGGGGGCCATAAAAGTTTTGGATCAAGCTGATCTTTGTTTTTTCCATTCATCTAGGTCTATATGACCTAATCAACAGATGGATGTCAAATAAACAGTACATTGGCCCTTAGGAGAATTTTAATGTGGATATCCGATCACTATTGTTTTCCCATGGTATGGCCCACCTGAGATTTATATTCCTCTCATTTTTGGTATCAAGCCCTAAAATGATCTTTAAAAATGGATGAATGGAATGAATGAACACATACATCATGATGGGGCATAAAGAAGTTTCACAGTTAAAAGTTGATTTTTGTATTGCACAAACAATTTAAAGAGAAGAAATTGCCATAGCAACTTGAAAAGGGGTAATTTTGGAAGCAAAAATTTTTGTTTAATGAAAAATTCACCAAGCACATTCACATTCACCATTAAGCTAGACTCCTATCACGGAAAGAATTCAGTGAAACCCACTTAGCGCTTTCCTCTTCCGCGTTAACGACACATTAACAAACACCACTAAAAATGGAACATTTTCTCAATTCTACGTTAAGTGCAAAAATTCAGCGTTAACAAACAGGCCCTAAGATGATTCCACCCCCCAGCTTAATGGTACACATTCGCATAAGAAGTGGTGTGCTTTGAAAGTGATACATGCACTGATTTTTAAAAAGGAATAAAACCTTTAAATGTGATGGATTAGAAGAGGAGTCTTGATGAATTTTAAACTCCATCCTACAACTACTTGGAACTGGGTCTATAGATGTCTGAAGCTCTCTCTCCCATTCTTTTGCTTTCCCAAAATGTAAAGTGTAAAGGGTAAGAGTAGGGTGAAAGGTGTGAAGATCCCTTATCAAATAAGTATAGTTAGTATGATACTTTTCAATTGCAATTTAAGTTTATAAAAGAGAGTTAAAAGGACTTGAATCAAGGATACAATATCCTCAGCTGATACTATTACCTACATGGACTTGAATAAAAAAATAGACGATACAATGGAATATTGATTTTTGGTTGAATGTAACCATTGTCATACTTTCTTTCTTCCCTTTGTAATTGTTGGCCACGATTTCCATCTTGGAGATTTTGGTACAAGCCAATCTAAAGTGTGGCCATATATTAGTAGTCCAGATCACTAAATCATGGGCCCCAATTGTACAAACCAAAACCTAGAACAATATGGTGTAAGCATTCTTTAATAAATCAAGTAATAACCCCAGCCAGCATGCACACAATGAATGGCAAAACATAGTAAATAGAAGGCTAGTTATATGAGCAAAGAACCAATGTCATCTTTAACTAAAATGGACAGGCTTAACAGCTAAAACACACCATTCACATGATCCTGACCATTGGATTGAAGGACTTCCAATGGTTACAAACGAACAATTGCAAAAGATCCGGCCAAGGGTCCACATTCAATAGACAAAAGTCCACCAAACAGGCACTTGGGAAAATCTTCTCTTTATCCATAGTAAAGATTTTTATTTTTCTTCCAAAGGCCCACTAATTAAATATCTACTACTAACCTCTTCCCTGTTCATAGAATTCTACACCAAAAAGTCCAAGCATGATTCTTTAAATATTTAAAAAACATGTGATTTCGAGGAAGAAGTCCAGCTACCTACCCAAGACTTTCTTGTGTGGAATAAGTGATTCACTTGCCTGCAAAAGGTTATTCACCAATTTCCTTCTCATCCAATTGCTTCTCTGCAACCTCCAGCATTGAACTAGAGTCTCCAGCAGTTCTAGAGGTGCTTGAACTTGAAGATGATGTTTCCAAACATTCCCCAAGTTGTCCTAACGTTCCTTCCTGTTCCATAATGTAAAATTTCTCAAAGAATATAATTAGAATTTAAAATTCCAAACATGCATCCAACATCTCCTGGAAAAGCTCCATAGCATCACCATACCGGCCTGCTTGAGCAAACCCTGCAATCATAGAATTCCAAGAAACAATACTCCATTCACTCATTTCCTAAAAGAAATGAATGCCACTTTCAATGCCCCGTCTTGCAAAACCCACGAATCATGAGATTCCCACCACCTCTCTTCTCGGCATTTCTTCAAACAAGCACTGTGCATCATCCATCTTCCCACAATATTGTTCAACTTGTGTATACTCAGTTACCACTAGCATTCCTATGGTAATTATACGGAGTTTAAAAAGTAACTCATACTCATTTGTGGCACTGATGGACGGGTTTCTGCATCAAATGGTGAATCCATTGGAAATGTGCATATTTAAATTCACACTGATAGAGCAATCCACCAATGAGAACCAAAGGCCCAAAACAAACAATAGGGGCCTTAAGTACAATTCCACATACAACAGGGAATAACCCAAGGAAATAACCAAAAGTAATATTAAAGTAGCACCAGAACATGAAGCATAGAACGGAAATGCACAAAGATATTAGACGAAACTCAAAATTCAATGAACCTTTGAATAAACCAAAAGCATTAAAACAAATCTCATGAAATGCACAGAGATATTAGATGAAATGCACAAAGAAATTAGACGGAATGCACCAAAATATCATGATTAATCAGTCTAATTCCAGTACAAAATCTCATGAAATTTTATGATATTTGAATCAACCAATTGGGCATTAAAAAGAAAAAAAAAAAATAGAGAGATGAAAGAAAACAAATAGAAGAAAACGGAATAGGGTTTGGACATTCAATATTGAGAGATAGAGATACCAATGAAGACGAGGGGCTGACGGAAGAAACCTTCCGTCCACAAGGAGAGTGGCAACGAGATGGGAAAAACCCTCTGTTTTTACCCTGACAGGAAGAAACCTTCCGTCCGCAAGGAGAGTGGCAGCGAGATTGAGAGAGGGAGCACGAGAGAGCGAGACGGGGAGGGAGAGGGAGACGGAGAGGTAACATGAGAGAGGGAGAGGGAGAGGGTGAGGGAGGTTTTTTTTTGTTTTTTTTTTTAGAGCGAGAGAGAGAGGAGGAGATACAGGATTTAGGCGGCCGAATCGTTTAAGCTCGGCGCAGACCTACAAACAAGGGTCATATCAGAGGCTATGTGGGGCCCCACCGTGATGTATGTGGTTCATCCGTTCCATTCATTAATTTATAATTTTAATCAAGTGCATTACCAAAAAAATTATATATATCAAATCCCAAGTGGACCACACCAGATATAAACGGTAGTGGTTAATCTCCGTTGTTTCATACGGTTCAAAGGAGATCAAAGCTAAATGGGCCCTACAATGATATATTATCATATCTATACTGTTCGTCAATATGTAGAGATCATTTTAGATCTTGATCTATAAAATGAGTAATTTCTAAGCCTCAAGTGGACCACACCACAAATAGCAGTGGGGACAATGATTTTTCACCGTACATTGGTAGGCCCCATCGTAACGTTTACTTTCAATCCAATCTGTTCATAAGGACCTGGATGAAGAGAAAAAACAGATATCATGTGAATCCAAAATTTCAATGACCAAAAGGGTTTCAATGGCAGGCGTTCAATCCTCCACTGCTTTATACAGTGTGGTCCACTTGATTTGTTGATCTGTCTCATTTTCCGTCCCAAGCCTTACGACGAGGTTGCCAAGTGAACAGACAGTTTAGATATAACTCATAGGTCATGATGGGACCCACAGAACTTGTGAGGCCAACACACCAAATTACTTAGGTGGTGTGTGCTACAGCAGCCAATCCTTGGGCTATTATTTTGGACGGTGAACTTAGGGGCTTTGTGGGGGCCACTATGATGGATGTGTCTTATCCACGCAGTCCATTTATTTAGGAAACCATGGATAGGACATGAACCAAAAATGAGGTAGATTGAAGGCCCAAGCCCGCCTCCCTAAAGTAACACCTAGGCCTTGGTCGGCCGGGGGAGACCTCCAATCTCTCCAAATTTGATGATGATCCGACGTAAGGTCGAGGTGTAGTGCTCCGCCAAAATTTCAGCCCTCCTACAGGTCTTAGATTATGGAAACTGGTTGTAGATGAATGAATAGCTGCAAAGGCTGGAAATTTGCAGGGATGATAAGGGGATGTCAGGTCAGGCTCATGCATTCATTATAGAGTCACAACATTGAAAACAATATACAATTCCATCCCCATATGAGAGAGATTTTAAGGAGTGGGGGGCTTGGGCTTAGGCCAAGATTCTACGGTCTAATCTCTCTCCACTTTTGCTAGAATCATTGAATTTCAACAGTGGGACACAGGACTGAATGGAATGAGATTCTACTTTTTAAGTCTTCTTTTCTGTTGGGTGTTGCCCAGAATTCCAAAGAGTTGGGCTTCAGACTGGATGCGGGCACTTAGTTTTTACTTATTTGCTTGGGCTTGTCAATTCAAAGTCCATCCTAAATTTTTTTTTTGCACAACCAGGGTTAAGGGCTCGTGAATTTGGTCAGCCAACAGGCCAGCTGGCCAGGCCTGCTTCTAACTTGATCTTAAGTGTACTTACTAGGCTATGCTTTGGTTTCAACCTGAAAACAAGGGCGCGATTAAAGCATACTAGTCAGGCTATGGCTGACTCATTCCTGTAGGTATTAAGAGAAGTTTTCAGTATCCAAATCTCATAAAAGTTACTTATAGGTCTAAAATAAAACTAAATGAGTCAAATGAGTGGTGCTCAGGTTTAATAATTTGTTGCCGGGTGGGACAATGTGTTAAAATTCTAAACCCAATTAGTAAATGGGTGAGGATTGGGGTCGCGGGTCCATGTGTCGTGGCTCTAGCTGGGATTTGAATAGTGTGCCCAGGTTGTGGCGGGCCATTGACCCGAAATTAGTCCCACCCTCTACCACTCTGCTTAAAATTTGTATTTGTATTTATTTTTTATTATTATTATTTTCATGTAGCGATGATGGATCCATGTTTGCATCATTGAGCTTGGGGTTCAAATAACACCCAAATATTCAACAAAATATATAAGAGATATGCCAACCAATTGGTACAGCAAGAGGCTTGACACCCATGTAATATCCGTGATCAAGAAGGCTCACTATAAAGATCAATTGACCAAAAAATAGGTCCCTAACTCATGAGGTGGGCTATAGACATGAGAAAATTAAATTATCATAATAACATGACAAGCAACCTATATTTGATGTAACACACTTCATGAGTGGAGTAGCCCAAAACTCTTGAGAGAGGACATGCTAACAGTGGACAAAGCTCATGAGCGACACAGATATGGCGTGCATGGCCTGTAGATGTGTGTCCTATCAATCACCTCCTCAATCTCTGTGCAAATTGATTTACCAATGTTCACTTAGAGTAGCATCACATACAAGCAAGGCTAATTTTTCGGTGATCTAGACAATTCATCTGTTGAGACACACTAAATAGGTATTTGATACATTTTTAGGCTAGGTTGGACCGAGTCCCAACTAATTAATCTTTTCAGGCTTGGGCTTGCGCTTGTTGTGCTAGGCTCATTCTGGGCTTAGATTCTTATGCAAGATCCAATTATTAGGCAGGGAAAACCACAAAGAATATAAGCTAATCCATTAATTAGATGGGTGAAGTTTCAATTCCATAAAGTATCCAAACAATCCAATCCATTAATTAGGTGGGTGCACTTTCAATTCCATTAAGTATCCAAACGCACCATAGAACTTATCATCCAATTCATCTTTCACACCATAACAATTAGCACAACTTTTGGTGACATTCTTTTTCACTAGCATGATACCTTCATGGGGCATCCTCCAAGGGGCAGTCTCAGAATACGGGCCTCTACACCCCTTTACATGTACCTGACATCCCTTGGGAGGATTTATCTATAAACTTCGTGCTTGGTCTCCCATGAACACAACGCGGCATGGATTCAATATCCATAGCGATAGATCATTTCTCAAAGATAGCGCACTATATCTCATGCAAGAAGACCTCCGATGCGACACACGTGGCGAATCTATTCTTCAAAGAAGTCATGCGGCTATATGGGGTTCCGAAGACCATTACTTCTGACCGTGACACGAAGTTCATTAACCACTTCTGGCGAGCTTTGTGGAATCGGTTCGGTACACAACTTCAGTTCAGTAATGCCTACCACCCACAGACAAATGGGCCAACTGAAGTTGTGATCACGCATTAGAAAACCTCCTTTGGTATATTTCAGGTGACAAACCGAAGCAGTGAGATTTGGTCTTGTCTCAAGCGAAATTTACATTCAACAATATGGTGAACCACTCGACAGAGAAGTCCACATTCTAGATTATTTATGGTCGAGTCTTCACTACACACTTGACTTGGTCCCTTTGCCTAAGCTTCTTGGCATGAGTATTACAGCAAAACATATAGCAGACCGAATCGTGGGCATTCATGCAGATGTGCAAGCCAAGTTGCATGCCTCGAATAACAAGTATAATGAATAAGCTGACAAACATCGGCGACAAAAGGTGTTCGAGGTAGGCGACCATGTTATAGTCTATCTAACGCAATGAGAGATTTCCAACCAAGACCTACAATAATTTGAAGAATAAGAAGATTGGACTGGTACCGATCATCTGAAAAATCAATAACAACACATACGTTATTAATCTTCTCGATGACATGGAGATCTCGTATACTTTCAACGTCGCGGACCTGACCAAGTATCATGAACCGAAGCGGGACGAGAACTCGATGACGAGTTCCTTTGAAGTGGAGGGGACTAATATAGAGTAGTCTGTAGACACTTTCATGTCTAAGATGGACCAAAGAAGACCCGATCGAAGGTAGAAGTGATCAGGACCGTCCGAACCCTGAAACAGACATATCTCGCAAACCAGAATGAGTTATTCAACATACCATATATGATTTTGGGGTAAAAGAGGCTACTTTAGCCAACCAACCCTACCACATCGAGTTGCCCATGCCGAATTTGCGAGATTCCATCAGATCAACGGTCGAAACTCCAATTTAATTTCATTTTTACTATTTATAGTAAGTTTTAGTTTGATTACAACTCTTGATCCTTTGAGTTTTAGGAGTTGTGTCCAACATGAAAAGGGCTTAGAAATATTAGAAGAACAATGCGGTTACCAGATTGGACACTTAACTGTTTTTGGTTGAAAACCATGAAGTTTAGTAGAAACCATGACCATCTTTACTATTTATAGTAAGTCATGAATTTCAAGGAGTTTGACTTGAAGTTTGATTACGAGACTTGTTCCTATGTTTCATATCACTATTTAAATGATTGTAAATTCATTTTCTTTTTTTCTTTTTTTTTCCTTTTTTTTTTTTTTTTTTTATCAATCAATCTATTTTCAAATTTATTAGAAATTATTTTATTTTCTATTTTGTGCTTGTGAATTTAAGGAATCTCTATGAGAAGTCCAAAGAAGCTCCATGGATTTGGAGTAGTTATCCCCTGAGGAGGACGGTGATCGACCTCATCATGTAGGTTATGTGAAGCTCACTAAATGAAAGCGACGTGGGCCATTGCATTTTCTATATCCATGTTGTCTATTCCATCCGTTGGGCCATATCATTTTAAGGCATGAGTACAAAAATGAAACAGATCTAAAACTTAGGTGGATCATATACAGTAAACAATGGTGAATGACTACTAAAAACTTCTTGTGGGCCATAAAAGTTTTGGATCAAGCTGATATTTGTTTTCTCACTTCATCCAAGCTTGTTTGACCTTATCAACAAGTTAGATGGCAAATAAACATCTCCGAAACATTACGGTGGACTCTAAGAAGTTTTTAATGATGGGGGCATGGTCTACCTAGGATTTGGATATGCTTTATTTTTGTGCCCATGCCCTAAAATGATATGGAAAACAGATGAACGGCATGGAATACATACATCAAAGTAGGCCTAAGGGTGCAGACCCCACCGTCTTGGGTGAGGCTGGAGTCGCACCTAATCTGCTCCCTATTTCAGTAGAATACGCAAGTAACCCTTCTGTTCCAAGTCGTAATGGTGAGTGCTGGAAATGATCCGTGGGTCCTACCATGATGATGTATGTATTTTATCCACACCGTCCATTCATTTTGCCAACTCATTTTATGGAATTAGCAGAAAAATGAAGTACATCCAAATCTCGAGTGGACCATACTATGGGAATTAATGATGGTTGAACGCCCACCATCAAATGCTTTCTAGGGCCACTGTAGCGTGTAGTTGCCATCCAACTTGTTGATTAGGTCACACATACATCATTCATCAGGCATTCAATCACCACTGTTTCCTGTCCCAAAAGAAGCTTTTATTGATGGGCATTTAATCACCATTGTTTCTTATGGTGTGGTCCACCTAAGATTTGAATTTGCCTCATTTTTTGGCTTATGCCCAAAAAATAAAAAATAAAAAAAAATTTGAACGGACAGCATAAATAAAACATATACATCATGATGGCCCCACAAAGTTTTTTGTGCACCGACTTGCAAGACGCGCCTTCGGAGGGGCAACGACTATTCTGTCAGAGAAAATTGGAAAGCAAGTTAGCTGCGGCCCTCGCCTCAGTCTTGGTGCGACCTTTTCCCTGGGTCAACCTTGATGTTACTCTATATCCACACTGTCCATTTGTTTTTTCATATCATTTTAGGACATGATCCCAAACATGAAACAGATCCAAATCTCAGGTGGATCACACAAAAAGAAACAGTGGTGACTGATCATTAACAACTTCTTATGGGCGATCATGGTGATAATTGGTTTTTATCTTCGTCCAAGATTATGTGACCTTGTCAACAGTTTGGATGAAAAATAAACATTACAGAAACATTACGGTGGGCCCTAGGAAGATTTTAATGGTTGGGCGTTTAATCGCCATTGTTTCTTACAGTATGGTACACCTGAGATTTGGATCTGCGTTCAATCACTATTGTTTCCCACAGTATGGTACATCTGAGATTTGGATCTGCTTGATTTTAGGCTGCACCGGTCTCGCTCTCGCGTGATACTAAGTCGTGCTTAATCTACTATGAAAACCTGATTTCTTAAAGTGCACGTGAGAACATAAAAGGATAATTTTGAAGGAAAATAGCTGCATGGAAATAGATTTGTATTTCCTTTCCTGTGATTTTGGTACTTACAATCAAGGGAAAAATGATTTCTAGATAAACCTATTTTCTTTCCCACCATTTCACTTAATCCAAACATGCCCTAAAGGATTGTTGAGCATTTATATTCTACTTACAGGCTATGCAATGCATATATGATGTGCACCTAAAGAAAGTCATGTCGAGTGGCTTTCATTTTATTTTTTTTTAAGGTGAAAGCCACCTGCTGTGTATTGATGGGAGCAAGATGTATAATTGAGATTCAGGTTGGCCCTACAAGGGTTGGCCAAACCTATCATATGGAAAAGGAACAAACAACAAAATCTACAAAGCGAAGGCAAGAATTGGAGGCAACTGGTGAAAAGGCTGAAGCACTAGATGCTAACAAGCGGGGCCGGGAGGACCTCCCATGAAAAGGATAAGCTGCATAGAAAAACCGGGGCTGGCAGACCCTGCCCACATAGCGACGAGAAGGCAAGAACGACAGAGAGCCTAAATCAGCCGATCCCAGTTTTGGGCCTGGAGAGCTAATGTAGAACGTGTCACAGATACGTTCCTAGTATGGTTGGGCCAAAAAAAGATGGATCGTAAATTGACCATAGCTTTTGATCCGGGTATCGTTATGGGGCGCACAAGCTATCAATCTTTACTGAAACGAGCCATCCGAGGTGAACCGACCCACAAGGTGGGTTGCATCTGTCCGTTTCGTCAGAAAGCACGCGCTTTCAGCTCAAAAACGTATTTTTAGAAAATTTTTATTATTTTTTGTAATTCCGAATTTTTTAATATTTGTAGAGTTTTAGATTTTCTTTCCTTTTAGAAATAACTTTTAGTTATACTAGGACTCTTCTAGAGAAAGTTTATTTGTATTTTTTATTTTTAGAAACTAAGCCTTAGAAGAGTTTTATTAGAATTAGGATTTTTATTAGAGTTAGAATTTTGCTATTTTTTATAATTACGAATTTTAGTTTTTTTTTCTTTATTAATGGTGTAAGGAGACGCATTAGAGGATTATCAATTATTCTTTAATCTATTTCGAATTTATTAGAATTTATTTCTATTTTCTGCTCTCTTTTCTCGTGGATTTGAGAAAGTCTCTGTGAGGAGTCCAGAGAAGTTTCGTGGATTCGGAATAGTTATCCTCTTGAGGAAGACGGTGCTCGACCTCACGTCCTCCCCTGCGTCAGTTTGGTATCAAAGCGAGGTTTCTCCTCGGATCGATGACTTCTAAAAATGGGTCGGGCAACAATCCCATGGGTGATGCTCCAGGGAATTTACCTTTAACGGCGGCAACTTTCGAAGTAGCGCAACGAGAGAATCGACAAGTCATGCAAGGGCTGCAGGCTTCCATCGACCGTATAGTGGATCTCTTGGCGGAAAACCTAAGGCAACTCCATGTTCATGGTGGTGATCCACCATCAGCAATTGCTGGAATTCGTAATTATACTGATCGTAGGGCGATGCTATTAATGAACCAAAGGATGATTCAAGAATTTAAAATGAAAGTCGATCTTCCTAGTTTTAATGGCCAACTCTACTTCAAAGACTTCCTCGATTGGTTGCTTGAAGTCGAACGTTTCTTCGACTACATGAACATCGTAGAAGAAAAGAAAGTTAAACTCGTGGCCTACAAGTTGACGGGCAGAGCTTCAGATTGGTGGGAACAACTTCAACTCGAGCGGATGAGACAGATGAAGACGCCAATCCGCACGTGGTCGCGGATGAAGAAGTTATTGTGCATGCGATTCCTCCCTCGAGATTACGATCAGGTATTATTCCAACAAAACCAAAATTATTATCAAGATAGTCGATCAATAAAGATTATGCAGAAAAATCCTATTATTGGTCTGCGAGAAACAACTTCATCAAAACGGAGTTGCAACAGACCACAGGATTCATCAATGGCGAACATGTGACCTCTATAGGAATGGAGAACCAACCCAAGACTTCTAAAGTGGAGGGACAATATCTCATCACTGAATAGGCCTTTGTTAAACAATATGAGGAAACGGAAAATATATATCCATTAGTTGAAAAGAAAAAATATGTGGAGCCTGTGATATCTTAGAGGATTTGGAACCAGTATCGCAGGAGTTCAAGAGGGTTGTGCTCGATGAATTCTCTAATAAATTACCTCCCATACGGGATATACAAAATCACGTTGATCCCGTCTCAGGGGCAAGTCCGCCTAATTGTCCACATTATCAGAAAAAATATGAGATCTTGAAGGCAAATGTGAAGGAACTAATCGATATTAGTCAAGTCAAGGAAAGCATGAGTACATGTATTGTGTCAACTCAAGAGCTTAATGCCAAGTACATAAAAAGAGCTAATGAACATCGACGTCGGAAGTTATCTCAGACTCATGTGTCAAGTCTCTTGCGTAACTCGAGGATGAGTTTTTTTCAAGTGGAGGAGTCTGATGTAGAACGTGTCACAGATACGTTCCTAGCATGGTTGGGCCAAAAGAAGATGGATCGTAAATTGACCATAACTTTTGATCCGGGTATCGTTATGGGGCGCACAACCTATCAATCTTTACTGAAATGGGCCATCCGAGGTGAACCGACCCACCAAGTGGGTCGCATCTGTCCGTTTCGTCAGAAAGCACGTGCTTTCAGCTCAAAAACGAATTTTTAGAAAAATTTTACTATTTTTAGTAATTCCGAATTTTTTAATATTTGTAGAGTTTTAGATTTTCTTTCCTTTTAGAAATAACTTTTAGTTATACTAGGACTCTTCTAGAGAAAGTTTATTTGCAATTTTTATTTTTAGAAACTAGGCCTTAGAAGAGTTTTATTAGAATTAGGATTTTTATTAGAGTTAGAATTTTGCTATTTTTGGTAATTACGAATTTCAGTTTTTTTTATTATTATTAATGGTGTAAGGAGACGCATTAGAGGATTATCAATTATTCTTTAATCTATTTCGAATTTATTAGAATTTATTTCTATTTTCTGCACTCTTTTCTCGTGGATTTGAGAAAGTCTCTGTGAGGAGTCCAGAGAAGTTCTGTGGATTCGGAATAGTTATCCTCTTGAGGAAGACGGTGCTCGACCTCACGTCTGATGGGTTTTTTTGACCCGTCGTCCTTTTGCAACTGGGATGCGCAAGTCCTTTCGCAACTGGGATGCGCAAAGTCCTTTCGCAACTAGGATACGGAAAGGAGTTTCCTAAAACTATAAAAAGGGGTCCCTAGGGTTTTTCTAGGGGATGTTGTGTGAAGAAAACAGTAAGAGGGTTTCCTAAAGCTTTACAAGAGATTTGCTAAAGGGTTTAGGGCTATCAAAGGTGAGAGAGAGGGAGAAAGAGAGAGAGAGGAAGCTTATAGAAGGGAGGTTTTGCTCGTGGAGGTTCTCTACTGTGCAATCTATATCTCAGCGCTTCTATGTCCTCGTAATCGGTTAGATCTCTCCGTTTTCTCTATTTCTCTTATTGTTTATCCACTCCTACATGAGTGAAGAAGATTGTAACGTTCTACTTTATAGTGGATTGTTGATCTGGACGAGGTCCCGTGGTTTTTACCTCTTTGAGGATTTTCCACGTAAAAATCTCTTGTGTGGTGTGTGATTGATGCTTTGATTTATTTCATTGCTTTATTATCCATAATTCTGGTTTGTTTCTGGAGGCTAGATCCTAAGGTTTGTGCAAGGCATCCCAACAAAGTGGAATCTGAGCTAGGTTCATTGAACGGGTAAGATCGGTTTTGAATTATGGAAGGTGGCTCAAGGATGATCAGCCTCAATGGTTCTAACTGGACCATATGGAAGGCTAAGATGGAGGACTTGCTTTATTGCAAGGACCTATATTCTCCAATTTTAGGCATATCAACAAAATCCAAGGATATGACTGATGATGATTGGAAGAAGACGGACCGAAAGGCGGTGGGGTTTATTAGACAATGGTTGGATGATTCTGTGTTCCACCACGTGTCTACAGAAACCTCAGCCGCTAGCCTATGGCTGAAATTACGAGGGCTGTATGAGAGGAAGACAGCCGGTAATAAGATTTTTCTGATAAGGCGACTTGTGAATCTCAAATTCAAATATGGTGTTTCTGTGGCCGAGCACATGAATGAGGTCAGCAATATAGTGAACCAACTCACCTCTATAAAGATGGTCCTGGATGATGAATTGCAGGCTTTACTATTGCTTAGTTCATTGCCTGACAGTTGGGAGACATTGGTGGTGTCTCTAAGTAACTTTGCGCCAGACGGAAAGATATCCATAGAACAGGTGACTAGTTGTCTCTTCAATGAAGAGACAAGGAGGAAGTCTCAGGGGTCTACTCAGCAAGAGGCTCTTGTGACACATGAACGGGGGAGAGGAAAGAACAGGAAGGGCGGGAAGGCCCGAGATAAATCAAGAGGCAAGTCGAGTAACAGAAAAGATGTTGAATGCTGGAATTGTGGCAAGAAGGGCCACTACAAGCATGAATGTCGTGGTAAGAAAAACGACAAGAAAGGAAAAGGGAAGGAAGATGAATCAGATTCCACTGCGGTCGCTTCAGATGGCGACGTTGTAGTTATTCTTTCTGCAGATCATGATGTATGTCTCACTCACGGCTACGAGTCAGGACACCGACTGGGGGTTGACTTGGGAGCTTCTTTTCATGCGACTCCACACAGGGACTTCTTCACAAGCTACAAGTCAGGTGACTATGGGACTGTGAAGATGGAAAATTTGGCGTATCAAAAATCGTGGGAGTCGGTGATATTTGTGTGAAGACCGATGTGGGCTGCACATTGGTTCTCAGGGATGTGAGGCATATCCCAGACCTTCGCCTCAACTTGATGTCGACAGGAAGGCTGAATGATGATGGCTATGAAAGCCGGTTTGCTGGTGGGCGATGGAAGCTCATTAAGGGTTCGATGATCGTGGGCAGAAGAAAGAAGTGTTGCACCCTGTACAAGGCAAGTGTCAGTATGTGCAAGGGTGGGTTGAACGAAGTGGAAGATTCAGCTATTGACATGTGGCACAGGCGTCTAGGCCACATGAGTGAAAAATGGCTTCAGCTACTAGCAAGGAAGCAGCTCCTTCCAGACGTGACAGGTATGCCTCTCAAAACCTGTCTTGATTGTTTATCAGGGAAACAACATAGAGTTTCATTCATTAAAACTGCTTCTCATGTTAATAAAGTGCATGCATTAGATTTGGTTTATTCTGATGTTTGTGGTCCTATGAGGACAAAACCTTGGGTGGGGCATTGTATTTTGTCACTTTTATAGATGATGCATCTAGGAGGGTTTGGGTTTATGCTTTGAAATCCAAGGACGAGGTCTTTGGTGTGTTTAAATTGTTTCATGCTATGGTCGAGAGAGAGACAGGTAGACCATTGAAGTGCATCCGCACTGACAATGGTGGTGAATACATTGGCGACTTTCATGAGTACTGCAAGTCCCTGGGTATACGGCATGAACAGACGGTTCCCAAGACCCCCCAGCATAATGGTGTAGCTGAGCGAATGAATCGCACCATTGTTGAGAGAATCAGATGCATGTTATCCCATGCGAAATTGCCCAAGACGTTCTGGGGAGAAGCAATGCACATAGCGGTGTATTTGATAAACAGGTCTCCATCAGCCCCATTGAATGGAGAAGTACCTGAGAAGGTGTGGACTGGACAGGATCCATCGTACAGTCATCTCAGGGTGTTTGGATGCAGGGCATCCGTTCACGTACCAAAGGATGAGAGGTCCAAGCTCGATATGAAGATCAGGCAGTGTGTGTTCTTAGGGTACGGTGATGAAAAGTTCGGTTATAAATTGTGGGATCCGACCGAGAGGAAGCTCGTCAGGAGCAGAGATGTGGTTTTCTTTGAAGATCAGTGTATAGAAGACATTGGTAAGCCAGAGAAGAACCAGCCTAGTTCAGGTGAGCTAGAGGACATGGATCCGATTACTCCTCCCGTGGTGCCTGATGACGGGGGAGTACAACAAGGTGCAGAGGACGAGGGAGTTCCTTCAGAAGATGGACCAGGGGAGCAGCCCCCACTTGATCCACCTGTTGAGCCACAGGTGAGGAGGTCATCTAGGGACAGACAGTCGTCCAAGAGGTACTCGCCACATGAGTACATTATGCTGACTGATGGGGGAGAGCCAGAAGATTATTCTGAGGCCCTAGCCGACAGCATAAAGGGGAGTGGTTGAAAGCTATGCAAGAGGAGATGGAATCCTTGCATAAGAACCACACCTATGATATGGTGAAACTGCCTAAGGGCAAGAAAGCTTTGAGCAACAAGTGGGTGTTCAGAAAGAAGGTTGAGCAGAAGAATTCACAGACGAGGTTCAAGGCCAGACTTGTGGTGAAAGGGTTTGGTCAGAGGAAAGGCATAGACTTCGAGGAGATATTCTCACCAGTGGTGAAGATGACATCCATACGGATGTTGCTTGGGTTGGCGGCTAGCATGGATCTGGAGATAGAGCAGTTAGATGTTAAAACTGCCTTTCTCCATGGTGACCTGGAAGAAGAGATCTACATGCACCAACCAGAGGGGTTCGAAGTCAAGGGCAAGGAGCATATGGTGTGTAGGCTGAGGAAGAGCTTGTATGGGCTGAAACAAGCTCCACGGCAATGGTACAAGAAGTTCGACTCGTTTATGTT
Organism: Magnolia officinalis; assembly: GCA_021015155.1. NCBI lineage: Eukaryota > Viridiplantae > Streptophyta > Magnoliopsida > Magnoliales > Magnoliaceae > Magnolia > Magnolia officinalis. The sequence continues at coordinate 38,853,324 of JAJHSJ010000018.1, read as the reverse complement.
GAAGCATGGATATGACAGAACGGAGTCGGACCACTGTGTGTTCACGCGCAAGTTCTCAGATGGTGATTTCTTAGTTCTGCTGTTATACGTTGATGACATGCTCATCATGGGAAAAGACATCAAGAAGATTGACAGGCTGAAACAGGAGTTGGGCAAGTCTTTTGCGATGAAAGACTTGGGCCCGGCTAGACAGATCCTAGGAATGGAGATAACCCGTGACAGAAGCAGCAGGAAGCTTTGGCTGTCACAAGAGCGGTATATTGAGAAAGTCCTAGAGCGGTTCAATATGAATGCAGCGAAGCCGGTCAGTACTCCACTGGATGTCACTTCAGATTGAGCGACAGGCAGTGTCCCAAGACGAAGGCAGAGGTGGATGAGATGCAAAAGATACCCTACGCGTCAGCTGTAGGAAGTTTGATGTATCCTATGGTGTGTACACGCCCAGACATAGCATATGTGGTTGGTGTTGTCAACCGGTACCTTGCCAATCCTGCAAAAGCATTGGACAGCGGTGAAATGGATACTACGGTATCTAAGAGGCTCATCCAGGTTGAGCCTATGCTATGGTGACGGTAAACCTGTGCTAGAGGGCTACACAGATGCAGATATGGCAGGTGACATAGACTCCAGGAAGTCTACATCAGGGTTCATGTTCACGTTTGCAGGGGGCGGTTTCTTGGCAGAGCAAGCTACAGAAGGTCGTAGCATTGTCGACAACAGAGGCCGAATACATCGCAGTCACAGAAGCATGTAAAGAGATGCTTTGGATGAAGAGGTTCCTACAGGAACTTAGCCTGAAGCAGGAGGAGCACGTGGTCTATTGCGATAGTCAGAGTGCTATACACTTGAGCAAGAATCCGAGTCAGCATTCCAAGTCGAAGCACATAGAGGTTCGGTATCACTGGATCAGGGATACTTTGGAACAGAAGATGTTACAGCTTGAGAGGTTCACACGAACGATAATGGGTTAGATATGATGACCAAGGCCTTGCTCAAGGGCAAGTTTGAGGTTTGTAGAAACCTGGCTGGCTTAAAGAAGGTGAATCCCTCCTGGGTCAAAAAGGGGGAGATTTGATGGTTTTTTTTTGACCCGTCGTCCTTTCGCAACTGGGATGCGCAAGTCCTTTCGCAACTAGGATGCGCAAGTCCTTTCGCAACTGGGATGCGCAAAGTCCTTTCGCAACTAGGATGCGGAAAGGAGTTTCCTAAAACTATAAAAAGGGGTCCCTAGGGTTTTTCTAGGGGATGTTGTGTGAAGAAAACAACAAGAGGGTTTTCTAAAGCTTTACAAGAGATTTGCTAAAGGGTTTAAGGCTATCAAAGGTGAGAGAGAGGGAGAAAGAGAGAGAGGAAGCTTATAGAAGGGAGGTTCTGCTCGTGGAGGTTCTCTACTGTGCAATCTATATCTCAGCGCTTCTATGTCCTCGTAATCGGTTAGATCTCTCCGTTTTCTCTATTTCTCTTATTGTTTATCCACTCCTGCATGAGTGAAGAAGATTGTAACGTTCTACTTCATAGTGGATTGTTGATTTGGACGAGGTCCCGTGGTTTTTTACCTCTTTGAGGGTTTCCACGTAAAATCTCTTGTGTGGTGTGTGATTGATGCTTTGATTTATTTCATTGCTTTATTATCCATAATTCTGGTTTGTTTCGGGAGGCTAGATCCTAAGGTTTTGTGCAAGGCATCCCAACAACGTCCTCCCCTGCGTCAAGAGCCTAATCTGGCCAAGATTAGCTTTATCTAGCACATCGAGCCTCTAGTGGGCCACGAGAGGTCATTTGGCTCGAGGAAGAAAGAGTTGGAAGCACCCATGCTGGCTCGTTTTGCAAGACCGTTGGCCACCGAGTTTCCTTCTCTTAGAGTATGAGCAAATCTAATATTAAGGGGCTAGATGAGTTGTTGAACCGATCCCAAAAGGAACCAAATATTCCAAGAGGATTGGTTGTTCGAATTACTCATAGCATCGAAGATCACTTTGGAGTCTTTCTCAGCTATGATATGTGTCAAGTCTCTGTCTCTGCAAAAATTTAGACCGTTCACCATCGCATGGGCCTCAGCTACAGTGTTGGAAACAGTTACATATCTGTTATGGAAGGCAAAAATAAGATTGCCAAGGTGATCTCTGCATATTCCGCCTCCTCCCCCCTTGCCCGGGTTGCCCATTGCGGAGCCGTCAACATTCAATTTGACCCACCCCAGATCGAGGGGGTTTGCCCCAAAAGACAATTTTGATCTTGTCAGCTATAGAAGGGGATGGCGAGTTCATACCCTAATGGTGGCCGAGGTTCAAGCCATGAGTAGAGGGGATATCTAAATGAAACAAGTGAGAGAGCAATTCTCTGATCTATATAAAAACTTTGGAGATCGTTGAAGCTGATGAGAAGGGCCTGCCATCGAATCTGGAAGCATTCCTACCCAGTCACAACTCCCAGATAATAATAGGTGGGATGAAACCGTGGAGAAACTTCTGGGCTGAGGATTTGCTAGCAGCCATCGACCATTGCCGAGTGGCTTTCATTTGTGTGGGTGTGTGTGTGTGTGTATGAGCAATTTTTTTATTTTTATTTTTTTGGAGCAATTGCATTTTAGTTTGTAATTTGACATAGGTAGGTCCTTAATTACATTCTTAAGAATATCTGCAACCTTTGTATGGGATAGGAAACTCGTGCAGCCATTGTGTACATGAGTAGTCGTCCCTCACATGTTAAGGACGTACGGGCGAAAAGCAGTTCTCTAGTACCTTTTTATCATCTAGTGATAGGACCCTCTATGCTGAGTACTGACTATGAGGAGGTTTGTGCCTAGCTTAGGAACTCGGATGTGTCAAAGGTCCATTGTTGGTTGCTGCGCCGATAGTCCTTTAGTGGACTAAAGGAGAGAATCATGCCTTGGCACAATGCTATAACAAGTTTGGCGCACGGTCCTAGTAATAGGGTGGAATTAATATTCAAGCAAGTGAGGTTCATATATTGGAAGCGTCTGCGTCTAAAGTTCTTTGCCTTATTTGAAAAGTCCAAAGTCCTCTTCTATACCTGTGTATATGTGTGTCTTCTCGAGATAAGTGTCAAGATACTTATAGGTAGGTGAGCTCGATTATCCCAACACCTTGAGGCAATCTTTGAGTATGCCTTAATAATCCATGTGGCATAGGGGTTTGCACCTGGGTGCGGAGGCCTTCTATAGGTTTTTTGCTTCCTCATCATGACGTGATGATACCATCATTCTTCACAAGGTTGAATTAAGGTGGCACAAAGATGCCATCAGGTGTGTGGAGGCCCCTAATGTAAGTGTCAATAGCTTGCAATTGTTATTCCTATAGAGTTAGGCAAGTGGTATATATATATATATATATATATATATATATATATATATATATATATATATATATATATATATCTCGGAAATCTCCATTCAAATTTCGGACTACATTGTGTTCAGGTCTTAGGATAAAATTCCTTTCCATCACTTGAGACCATGTATGTACATAGCGAGGCAAATAAACCGGCATCCTTATTACCAGCTTCGGTTTCTAAGCGTTCAGCTTTTATGGCTGGACATGAGTCAGGTCAAGGACCCCCTTCATTGATTGAAATAACTTAATATGCAAACATTATAAATGAACTCATCACACTTATGACTTTAATTAGGACATCAGCCCCACTGTTCCAACCAGTTGAGCTAAAAGCTTAAGCTGTTAGCTAAAGGCGGAACAATAGTTTTATAGCCAAGTCGGGGGATCGATAAATGTCGGTGTAACGGTTCATTCACGGTTGGGGTGCTGGCCCATACCAACAACTTCTATTATGAACTTCATCCCCACTTTCGTCCTAAGTCTCGACTTAATAATATTGCTGTTGAGGGGGAGCCTATTATTTTTAGTGCTTCTATACTCAGCCTAATAGAAAACAAGGTTACCTAACTAGATTATAAGACTACTAAAGAGGGTTCTGAAAAAGGAGGTTTCAAGCTTGCTTTTTGGTCAGTTCAGCAAAACCTAAAGTCCCATTTTAGCACCTGTTTTGTCAAGCAGCAGATGAGACAGGGCTTTGCAAAGTGCCTTCAAACTACCATTTGACTCAAAACAGTGTTTCCACTTCAACTACTTGTGGTACATAGAAGTAGGTCTTGTTGTTTTGTCATTAACCTTTTAAACAAAGAACACTGATAACCACACTACATAATTATAATTTTCCATTTCCTAAAGCTTCAATAGGAGTTTTTCATGTCCATATTTTGGATTCTCTACATCCAAATAAGCCATATACATGTATATAAGCTATTTTAAGTAGTCCACATAAGATACATCAACTCTCTCATGGATCACATTCCACTACTATAGGGATGCATAATTCACACTTCAGACATCCAAACATACTAACTTCACACTTTAGACATTCTACTACTATAGGGGCATTATGCCATCTTGGCGTGGCCTCTAATTGGAGGGCACAAAAGTGCCCATGTACCCAAATCCCATGACGAAAAAGGCCGCAGATTGGAGGAATAGATAGAAGAAGAAGTAGTCCCGGCCCAAGAAAACATCGTAGATTGCGCAGTATAAGAGAAAGACGCCCATTATCAGCTCCATTACATGAATCCTGGTTTTGAATCACCAAAAAAAAAAAAAAGAAGTCGAAAGAAAATCAAGGGTGAGAATGAGAAAAAGATCAAATTGAAAATTGCAGCTTGGCCCGGACAACCCATGCTCGATCTGATGCGCCTAATTTTCTATGAAAGAGATCATTTAAGAACTGTCGTCTGATCAGACAAACATGACTTGAAATGAAACTGCTCTGTCATGGAGCCTACCAACTTAAGAAAGCTGGTGGCCACACATCACAACCACTTACAAAGTTGGCAGTTGTAAGCTGGATCAATCCTAACTGAACAAATTGCAATCAAAGGACCAGTAATGGCCTATATGGGACCACCAATGCAATGCAATCCTGATTTAAATAGAGCTGTGCTAGACCTTTCGTTTGGCAGAAAATTTATGAAATCCACCCAGTCCATCAGGTATGCTGTGTCGTGTTCACTTGTAACCGAGAAATCATGACCATCCATAACTCGGGTAGGCTACACCTAGTTAAAAGTTGGATGGGAAGCCCACGGTTAGTTGTGTAGGGCCCACCGTGGTGCTTATATGCCATCCAATCCATTCATCTGATGTTCCTCATCAGGATGAAAAAAAAAAAAAAAAAAATTACCCAAAATTTTATATGCCAAAACTCAGGTGAGCCATACCACATGAATTTAGAGGCCTTTAGGTATAAAAGTAATGCAGGGGCATTTTCACACCGGGCTTGAGTGGGGTGGCCTGTGAGATGCAGGGGCACACTCGGGGTGGGTGGCCTGTGTGAAGCAAGTGGCTCGTGAGGTGTGGGCCCCACCCGTGTGACTCGGGTGGCTCGTGTGAGGCGGTACCCATGTGATTTGGGGCCCACGAGGGACAGTTCGAGCTTTTAGAGTAAGTGGTTAATTGTCCTACATCAATAAGTTTATGGGGTGGCCCACCTGAGCCTGATTTTTTATATCAAGGCTAAACAAGGGATGATGCACCTGATGGACAGGGTGGATTTCATGCACACCAAGTAGTTAATTTCCCCAAGATAGAGTAAGTGAACTCAGAGGTAGGCAAGTGTTTTTTTCCATTTTAATACTCAGATGGCCAAAGTGGCATTTGGAAGTTAATGGCCACTGATCCAAGCGTTCATTGTTTTTAACCAACCACAAGCATTAGAATTGAGAACAATGGCCATTGGCCTTATACTTAAAAAAAGAAAAAAAAAAAAAAAAAAAAACTGACCTGACTCGCCCCAGTTGACCCAACTCAACTAGATTTCATCGATACTCGAGCAAAGCTCACAGCCAGATCAAAACTCGAGAAAAACTTGACTTGATTATTTGTTTAAAGAAAAAAAAAAAAAAAAACCTCAGGACAACTAAACAAAACTTGGAAGAACTTGATGAAACTCAATAGAACCCGACTCCACTCAGCCAACTCTGCATTATTTATATATTATTTGTACTTTTCAATACTAAATAATACTGAAAAAGAATAAACTAGACGAGTTCTCAAGAAACACGCCTGAGTTTCCAAGTCGACTCAACTAGACTAGGTTTCGAGTCGAGTGGAGTTTTCATGTTTTTAAACTATGACCAGGCCAAGATGACCATTTTTCCATTTTGAGCTGGTTTGACAGACTTTCTCCATTATGCTCAATGCAGAAATACAGTTTCCCTACTTTCCAATGTTGTCTTTCACATTTAAGTAGGTCCCATTCAAAAATGAAGCAATGACATGAAAAGAAATCAATTGCGACCATTCTGGGTGTGCGACATACCTTTCTATAAATTTTAATCTTGGCCTCCTTTGAGGTCTCATTCTGGCACTGGTGCTGGCGCTGTCACTGGTTCTGGTGCTGGTGCTAGCGACGGCACTGGTGCTGGCATTGGACCTATTCTTCAAGGTGTTCCCAAGCTTCTCAGTAACGACCCACTCATTTACACGGTCCGCTTCCAGCAGCCCGATTATTGCCGCCTTGGTTCGATGCAGAGACATGACATTCTCGAAGAGTATCCAGAAAACAAGCAAATGTATAGACCTGAAAATAGCAAGACAGTGCATCGTCCAAATGTTTTAAGTGCTAATTCTCGAAATGGATGCGATGACTTACGGTAATGATATTAACTTCTCTAGAAAGCTACAATGAAAAGTAAATCATAATGTTGGATTCAGTTCATGTACATGCTTTAAGAGGGCATGTTTGGATACTAAATTAGACCAAAATACAATAATTCAAAACAAGGAAATGACTGAAAGGGAAGTGGGGCCATTCTTCAGAATGACTACTGACCCCTGATCGCAATCGCATGCATTGCAAATTGGGCTTGCAATTATCTGAATGTTAGAGTTCTATAAGAGGTAAGCCATCACCAATCTGATCAATGGTGGCTGTTGATTGGTGATGGCCCACCTCTTATAGAACTAACATACTCCCACTTGGGCCACACAGATCAACGGCTAGTTAAAAACATGGAGAGTTGTATTCAGTGTGGACACCAGGAGAGAGAAGTTGAAATCACTACAAAAGTGGGGCTTACTGGCATACAATGTAGATCTGATGGCCAGATTGATCTGATCAATGGTGGGTGTTGATTGGTGATGGTACACCTCTTATAGAACTCTAACACTGAATTGCTGTTTGGTGGCTAACACCTCATTACGAAATGGATTTGGAATAGCCCGACTTAGGCCATCTCCACCACCTGGGATCGAGTTTTAGCAATTCAATTGAATGTTTGGCAGGCAAGAAGATTGAATTGGTCCAAATTAGTGCATTGTTAGCAGCACACTGTCGTGCTTAATCTTACCTTGGAGTGCAGATTGAATTGAGGATGGTGATCACAAACGGAATGTAAATTGCAATGTATTTTGGAAGCTGGACTTCTTCAATTAACACGCATGCGGGAATGATTATGCAGTAGAAGAAGAATGTGACCCAATGTGCGACTATCTTCCTAACAAAGAAGAACGCATACAAGACGTGGAACTTCTTCCAGAAGGATACTTTCTGCATAACCCACAATGAAAATTTCAGGTTGGGAATCATAGCAGTACCTGTTTGAAATTAATAAAAATTCAAATGTGGCATATGTGTATGACGATTCAGACCCTTCATACATTGGGGACAACCATGAATGCATAATCTATGGAAATATTAGAGTGATTGGGAATATAAACCATTTAAAAAAGGAAAACTCTTGCATACCTTGCGTAGGTACCTACAGGGTTCACTTTATCTAATGCAGGGGAAATGACTTACGGGGAAATAGCTACAAAATTTTTCTCATTTTCAGGCCATGTTTGGATGCAATTCAGATCGAATTGGAATTGAACAAAGAAGAAATGACGCGAAAGGAATCACAATCTGTTTGTTTCCTTTTCCTTTTCCTTTTCTTCCAACCTTCTGTTTGGGTTTCAATTCACTTGTGTTTCCATCTTCGACCTACCATTGCATGATTGTTCCATGAATAGAGACATTATGAATAAAGCATGGAGTACCATTTCTAGTGATGAAGGATCTAATGTTGCACCAAATGTGATGTTGTGTGTTTGGATGTACCCGAAATCAACATCCAAACAGATGTTCTCCTGGAGCAGACTACCATCTAATCTGTTGTGCATTTGGGGTGCCAAAATCAAGAACCACATCCAGGCTTCCATCTTCCCACATTTTATTCTCTATATCATATTGGCCCGAGATGTTCCCTGTCTCAATAAGAACAAAAAAGAATCCTACTGGCCAAGAAAAGTTGGGACTTCCAAACACAGCTTTAGTAGTTTTGTAGTAGATGTTATTGAACTAGGCCATTCTTTAGAACAATTCCAATGCTTACATACCTCACAACATAGAATTTCCTTGGACATTTTCCGAAACAAGTTAGCCGGGCCACATGACCAGCGATGCTGTTGATATCGATAGGCTTTGTAAGTGCTCGGCAGTTCGTTTTTCACCTACATAGTATTTTCCATCAAATGGATAGAAAGAAATAAGAGGAAAAGATAGAAACAATTTGAAGGAAAAACACACCGATAAATCTCCGACAAAGACAAACTTCCAACCCTTAAGGCTGGCCCTAACAGCAAGATCCATGTCTTCTACTGTAGTCCTGTCTTTCCATCCTCCAGCATCCATGAGTGCTTGGATTCTCCATACTCCAGCAGTCCCTATAAATGCAACTTTTACATGTCCATGCATGTCATAGAGACTAAGAAGAATATAATATGAATCTTTGTATTGCAAACATTACCGTTGAATCCAAAGAACGAATAGGTGGAAGAGCCCACTTCTTGCTCCACACTGAAATGATAGTCCAGTGACATTTCTTGGAGGCGTGTCATCAGACATTCATTTGCATTTACTACACCGGAAAGAAAAAATAAAAATAAAAAATCAAATGATTTAGAACTAACATCATATGGGCACATGAATATGGATGTAAAAGGGATGGTCTAACAAATCGGGCAATGTGAATTTTTTATGGATTGAAAATAAAAAATAAGATGAGGACGGGACGTCGATCGGCGTTTAAACCATGAGGAGAGAAGTGCCATGAGAATGGGCATTGGGTTGGTGGTAAGCTCTTCCTGACCATATTCTCTTGGAGTTTTCTTGTATTTTCTCCAGTGTTTTGCAATGGGGTTGCTAATCCCCTTTTATAGACTCTGATCTGTCCAAATTTCTAATGGTCGGATCTTCAATACCCCAAAGAGAAATGTCCCCTGCATGGTTTGGAAATGCTAATCCAAATTAACCCTTGATTTGAACTATCGAAAATGGATTTTGCAAAATAAATACCATTTATAATACTACAAGGATCTGGATTAGCAGACCATTGTCGGGATTACCTGGGTCTTCACCAGGCATGGTCATGATCAAGAGAGCCTCATTGCCATTGATCCAACATGAATGTATGCTTCTAGACACATTTTCATAGTTAGGAGCAAGCAAGAGAAATATAAATTCATTCATGCATGTTACACTTAAGGTGTATAAAATTGTGTTGAGCCAATGGTCGTCGCTGATCAAAGCCATTGAAAGTGCAGCCCCTGCACGGATGGCCCACGAACAAAAAAGAAATACAGCAACAGACCACATTCAACCAATCTGAGTCAATGTCTGCAATTCTCAAACTTGGGTTATTTTTGGTGCATGACCCAACCATGGCTAGGCTCATCAATTATCATTAATTTGGTTCCCTGAACTGTGGGACACACCTGTAGAAAATGAAGACAGTACAAACACACAAGTATTGTAGAGTGGCCTCATTGCTCTTACCAAATTTCCATCGAGCTTGGACCAAGGCAAGGTCTGGATTATGGAGAAGGAAGGGGATTGTCCTCCATAAGTAGTCTGGTTCAGGCTGGAAGTCAGCGTCGAAAATGGCGACAAATTCGCAATCTTTAACATACTGTTTCTCAAGACCTTCACGGAGTGCTCCGGCCTTGTACCCATTCCTATTTTCCCTTCTCTCATACTTGATATTTACACCCTTCTCCAACCATTTTTCGCACTCAAATTCCACCATGTCCTACACCATCACCATCGCCATCATCATCATTTTATTTAAGTGGGCTGCATCTTTTCGCAGAATTGAGGGTTTAAATTATGGTGAATGGGGCCATGCTCAGTAGTCTTGACCATTGGTTGATCCCGCCATGGATGGACTATATAGCCCAAAAATCTCCTGGACAGGACATCCTTACCATTCGATTTGTGGCCTTCAGATAAGCTCATTGAGAAGGGAAATACAACAAGAGGCCACATTCGGCTGAGAAAGGTTCCATGATTGTTCTCAGGGATCTTTGGGCATTGTCCATTTACAAAGGGATGCACAGATCTACCCCATTAGTTGGAAGTGAAAAGCTGGAACTCGCAATGATGCGGGTCATAGATATCATGTGATTCCTTGTAGTAAAATTAATGTTTTCAAACCCAGACCGCACCGGTTGGTGCGACCAGTTTGGACTGGAATCCGTAACATATCCTGGCTACTTCTGCATTCACCATATTTTAGTAAGAGAAATGCTAAGGGCCTGTTTGATTTTCCAAATCCCGAATTAGTAATTATTACTTCTCCACCCCGTTTGAAATTGCAATTACATTTCAGTTTTGAAAACCAAGTCAAAAAGATTAGTTTAAATTTTTGGGCCCCACCCTGATATATAAGATATATTTGTGCCGTCCATCCATTTTTGTGTAACATTTTGAGGCGTGAGCAAAAAAATGAGGCTGATCCAACACTCAAGTGGCCCACACTAAAGGAAATAGTGGCACTGATAAGTTTTTAACGGTAGATTTTTGATTCCCTAAATCCTGTGGTGTGGTCCACTTGAGCTTTGTATCAGCCTCATTTTTTGGTCAAGCCATAAATTTAGCGGGCATAATAGATGGACGGTGTGGATAAGCCACATACATCAAGGAGGGCCCCAGATATATTTCGTAGTGTCCTCGGTTTTTGAGCTCAAAAAGTAACCATCAAATCAAGCACAGGTAACAACACGGCAATTACCAAAAGAAATAATCATTAATCCCATTTGCAGTGTATTTACAATTGGTTTAGAAAATCAAACACGCCCTAAGGTGCTCTCAAAGCCCTATAAGTAATAGTGCTCCTAATTGCATCGGCTTTCTTGGACAGTCCAATCAATCAATCTGAACTGTCCATTGAGTCCAAAACACATTTCATAGGCTTTCATGCAAAAACTGCATTTATGATCCAATCCATACTTGATTTGGCTCTTTTTTCGATAGCCATCCTTTTTCCAATACATGGGTGGGATGGTTACAATTGCCTAACCAATCATGATTCTTGATGGGCCCTACCAAAGAGAGGGATTAAATTGTTGATTGGACATATTTTATGTAAATGGTCTTCACCATTCATACTGAAGGCCATTGATCAAATGGTTAATATTCGTCGGAACAGCATGATATTTGCATGTAGGGCTATCAACTGGCCAGGCCTGGGGTTGGCTTTGGCCTGGATTTCAACAATTCAGACCAGGCCTGAGGGACTGGCCTATTCAAAATTTTGATTTTGCCTAGCTGGAGCCTACCCATTGAAGGCCCTATTTGCATGCTAGTCCATGAAATGTGCTCTGGATCTAATGAGCAGTCTAGTTCAATATTGGATGGGACTGTCCCAATGCAACTAGGAGCACTAGAGCAAGTCTCTTTAAGTTAACATGACCCAGGTGACCAGTTGGCTGCAGGTCAGACCAGTTTGGACCACACAGCCAACAGTGAGCATCCAGTCAGGGCTTTAAATTGGGTTTTTTCTTCTTTTTTCTGGTTAATTGGTTTGGAAGTATCACCCCAATTTCTGGGTTTGTGGAATCATCAAGCACTTGAATTATGAGTTTATCAGATGGCCATGACATCTCCCCCGCGGCTCCAATCGAAAGTTTATAAACCTGCAAAAATAAATAAATAACTTAGAATATTTTCCAACTGGGTGAGAGAGAGAAAGAGAGAGAGAGAGAGAGAGAGAGAGAGAGAGAGAGAGGGTAGCATGGTGCACATTGAGAATTTGGTGTGCACACCCCCCATCATCTAAAGACGATTGGTGGGAAGCTAGCAAGCATTTTCAAATAGTAAAAAGTCCATTTCAAAATGCATGTTAAGATTCCCGCCCGCCAATTAGCAGATAGTGGAAGATATGTGATCACCAACCCTTGCATTAGAGAGTCTAGTTCAATGATCCAAACCTTGATGTCACGGCTGTGCACAAAGAATCTCCGACGTAAAAATTTCTATGTCATAAATAGGTAGTGGCCAATTAAGAAAGAAAATATACAAATGGTTCACATTTGACAAACGAATCGCGGAATGTTTTGTCATTGTGTTCTTTCATTCTAGAGATCGTTTTAGGGCACTGGCCATCCACTCTCAAGCTCGTCATATCAATGGTTCCGATCATCAAATACTAAACATCTCATTTTGGTGTGGAAGCCATCCCCACCATAGAATACTAAATAGCTCATTTTGGTGCTCTATCCATCCATGGTGAGTTTCAACACTGAGATCAAGGGTTCGAATGGATGTGAGTGTGTGTAAAAAAAAAAAAAAAAAAAAAAGCAAACAAAGAAACAAAGAAGGCCCTGTTGTATTTGATGTCTTAAATCAAGTCAGATACAGGGCTTATCGATGCCATTGACAGACTGTTCAATGCAATCGGAGAAAATTGGAGAAAATTGGATTTTCATGTTTTGTCTCTGGACAGTTTAGGTGTTAGTTCGATGTCATTGACATGGCTTCGATGCCATCGAAGGATAAGTTCCGATGACATCGAAGTGTGTTCGATGACATCGATCGGATCGCGCAGATTTACGCAGAGTTGCGATTTTGCAGAATTTGTTTCCAATTTTGCTTGGGATCCTTCTATAGGTTTTATATATATGTGTGTAAGCAGGATTGGGAGAGTATACTAGGGTTTCTAATTCGTCCAAGGGTTTCAAAGGGTATAGCAAGGGTGAGATTCGAGGTTGTTTGAATCAGGTAAGCTCTTTCTCTTTGTAATTTCCGCTTTCATAGTGATCATATGTCGCTTTGTGCCGAGATTTTTTTCCGATAAGAGTTTTTCTACATTAAATCGATGTGTTATCTTTGTGTTTGCTTGGTGCGATTGGATTACTCTCCTAGATTCATCTCTGTGTGCTTTTGCGATCCCTCAACAAGTGGTATCAGAGATAACGTTGGGACGCAGGCTTGAATATGTAAGGAGAAGTATCAATGGTAGGAAATCCGAAGTATGACATTGAGAAGTACTCAGGCAAAAATAACTTTGAGTTATGGAAGAATAAGATGATTATTCTATTAACTCAACCAGGGCTAGATGAGGCTCTTGAGGAGCGGCGTGCATCTATGATGATGACGAATGGAGGATACTGGATAAGAAAGCTAAATCCACAATCCAATTTGTCTAACGGATGAGGTTCTCTACAACTTCATGAGGGAGAAAACACAGCGGAGTTATGGGCGAAATTATAGGATGTTTATGCAAAATGGTCCCTGAAAAATCGCATACACTTGAAGTTGCGATTGTTCAACTTTAGGATGGCAAAAAGTGGAGATGTGGAGGCCCACATCAGTAATTTTAACAAGTTGATTTGCAAGTTACTAGACATGGAGGAAGTGGTCAAAGATGAAGATCAAGCATGTATTTTGTTGAATTCATTATCGGCATCGTATGAGTCTTTAAGGGATTCTTTGTGCATACACCAGTAATTCGTCCCCGAGTGTGGACAATGTTATCTCAGCCCTTCAAGGAAAGGCCATGAGAAAGAAAAACGGTACGATAGGGGCCTCTACTGATGCACTGCTTACGAGGGGCAAGAATACTGAGAAAGATACAGGATATTCTCGGTCAAGATCCAAATCCAAAGGCAAGGGCAAAGGCAAGTTAAAGTGCTAAAATTGTGGGATGGCAGGACACATGAAGAAAGATTGTACAAATCCTAAGTCGAAGAAAGAAAACTCAGAGGCTTCTTCCAAGGAGGCCAAACTGCCATGTCTGATTAAGAGACAAGCAGAGGTGATGTGTTGTCAATGTTCATGATCGGATACTTGTAAGATGATCGTAGAGACGAGCGGATCCTTGACACAAGAGCTTCATATCACATGACTCCTCATCAGAGTTGGTTCTCCAGTTATAGGAAGTGCGATGGTGGACGAGTGTTTATGGGCAATGACAATAACTATAACGTTGTGGCTGTTGGTACCGTCCGTATCAAGATGTTTGATGGGATGGAGCGTACCTTGGTTGAGGTCAAGGACGTTCCCAATATGAAGAACAGTTTAATTTATCTCGGTGCACTCGAAGCATTAGGGTGCAAGTTCACCAGTTTTAATGGTGTCCTTAAAGTTTCAAATGGGACACTCGTGGTCATGAAAGCACAGAGGAGTGGGAACCTTAATAGGTTGATCGGGAGCACTTCAATAGGTGGAGCTGCAGCAGATATAGCGGATTCCAGTCTGCACGTATGTGGGATGCTCGTCTGGGCCACATGAGTAAGTTGGGCATGAAGGTACTCTTTAATCGTTGTTTAATTCCAATTTTTAATAATTCTAATTTAAATATATGCGAGCATTGTATATATGGTAAATAATCTAGGTTATCTTTTAAATCTGGAAAACATGTACGTAAGGGTGTGCTTGACTATGTGCATTATGATGTATGAGGGTCGTCGTCTGTGTTTTCCACTAGAAGGTCATTGTGGTTTGTCACATTCATTGACGACTACTCCCAGAAAGTTTGGATTTACTTCATGAAACACAAATTCAAGGTTTTTACCAATTTCAAACAATGGAAGGTCATGGTGGAAAAGTAGTCAGGACAGAAGTTAAAGGTATTAAGGACAGATAATGGCGGTGAGTTTACTTCAAGTGAATTTAATCAATTTTGCAAGGATGAAGGGATCATTAGGCACAACATGGTGCGCCACACACCAAAGAAAAAACGGCATGGATGAGCAGATGAATCGGACTCTCCTAGAGAGGGCCTGATGCATGATTAGTAATGATGGGTTGAGCAAGGACCTATGGACTTAGGCCGTTAACATGACCTATTATTTGGTGAATCAGTCTCCTTCTACGACAATTGAGTGTAAAATTCTAGAGAAGTATGGAGTGGTCAGAAAGTAAACTACTCAAGATTGCGTATATTTAGATGTGAGGCTTACTCTCATGTACCGTCAGTTGAAAGAGATAAGCTAGACCAAAGAGCTAAAAAGTATATCTTTGTTGGCTATGGTGGTAGTGTGAAGAGCTATAGGCTATATGACCGGGTCACATGGAAGATCATCATTAGCAGGGATGTTAAATTCAACGAAGGGTCCTTATTCTGCAAGAATGAGCAGAATGAGCAGGAAGAACCGGAAAAGTTGATTGTAGATGTTCGGGTTGACACAGATGTTACTCAGGCTGAAACAGATGCAGAGACAGAGGTACGGGAATAGGTGGAGCAGCCACCTGTGAGAAGAAATCCTCCGCAAGATTGCATGTTACTGGCAAGATATAGGGATGACTCTAATATCTCATATGCCCTCATTACATATGAGGAGACCTGTCTACTATTCAGGAGGCTCTTGATGAGCCTGATGTAGAAAAGTGGAAGGCGACAATGGACAATGAAATGGAATCTTTATACAAGAAGGAACTGGTGGAGCTTCAAGCGGGCCGAAAAGCGATCGGAAAAGGAAATAGGATAGATACCAAGTGAGGCTGGTAGCGAAGGGTTATACTCGAAGAGAAGAGATTGACTTCATAGAGATATTCGCGCCGGTTGTAAAGCAAGTGTCTATCAGATTCATTTTGGCACTGGTTGCCCAATACGATCTCGAGCTGGAACAAATGGACATGAAGACTGCATTCCCGCACGGGGAATTGGAAGAGTAGATCTACATGAAGTAACTAGAGGGATACAAAATTAAAGGGACAGAGAACAATGTTTTTAGGTTAATGAGGTTGTTATACAGCCTAAAACAGTCGCCTAGGCAGTGGTATAAAAAGTTTGATTCTTTCATGTTGAGTCAGAAATTTACTAGGAGTGAATATGATCACTGTGTTTATTATAAGACGCTGAGTGATGGCAAAATCATCATCCTAGTATTGTATGTTGATAACATGTTGATCGTCAATCATAACCTGTCTGAAATCGATGTAATGAAGACTCAGTTATCAGGGACATTCGAGATGAAAAATTCGGGGGTTGCAAAGAGGGTTCTCGGCGTAGATATTCACAGAGACAGGAAGAGGAGCAGGCTTTGGTTGTCTTAGGCATAATACTTTGATAATGTGTTGATCAAATATGGGATGGACAAGGCAAAGCCAGTGAGTGTTCCCCACGCGGCCCACTTCAAGCTTTTCTCAGAACAATGTCTTAAATCCAATGAGGAAAAACAGGATATATCTTGTGTACCTTATTCGAATGTCGTTGGCAATTTAATGTATGTCATGGTCTATATGAGACCAGATATTTCATAGGCAGTCGGTGTTGTGAGCAGATACATGTCAAACTCCAGCAAGCAACATTGAGAAGTTGTGAAATGGCTACTTCGATACATTCGAGGTACAAAAGACTATGTCCTAACTTTTGAAAAGACAAAGGCAAAGTTGGTAAGAATATGCGGATTCAGACTACGCAGGCAGTATTGATTCCAAAACGTCGACGGATGGAGCAATTATTTGGATGTTTAAGCTTCAGTTTGTGGTGACTCTTTCCACAACCGAAAATGAGTATATGACGGTGACTGAAGTATTTAAAGAAGGTATTTGGTTGAGTGGCATGATAAATCAATTAGGGTTTCAGCGGGAAGCCGTGCCAGTTAATTGCGATAGCGAGAACACTATCAATTTGGCAAAAAACTTTATTTATCACTCATGTACTAAACACATTGATGTTCGCCACCATTTTATCTGACAGGTTCTTGAGGAAGGAGGCGTAACTCTGGAGAAGATTCACACCAGCGTGAATCCAGTAGACATGCTCATTAAGGTGGTCCCTACAGAGAAGTTTAAGTTATGTGCAACTTCTCTAGGCTTTGCGATGACATAAAAGCAAGACAGAGTGTGTACGAGAAGCGTTGATGGAGCTATGATGTAAGGTAGAGAGATAAGAGAAGAAGACAAAAAGCTATACGTTTGATGATTGAAGACATGGTGGAGATTATTGTATTTGATGTCTTAAATCAAGTCAGATATAGAGTTTGTCGATGCCATCGACAGACTGTTCAATGTCACCTTCGATGGCATCGAACAGTGCCTGATCCCATCGAGATTTTCCGTTTTTCTCCTGTTGGTCGCTAAACTAACTGGGCACTTTCTCGATGCTATTGATGAATGTTCGATGGCATCGAAGATGGCTCAATGCAATCGGAGAAAATCGGATTTTAATGTTTTGTCTTTGGACAGTTTAGGTGTTAGTTCGATGCCATCAACATGGCTTCGATGCCATCAAAAGATAAGTTTTGATGACATCGAAGTGTGTTCGATGACATTGATTGAATCGTACAAATTTACGCAGAGTTGTGATTTTGCAGAATTTGTTTCCGGTTTTGCTTGGGATCCTTTTATAAGGTATATATATGGGTGTAAGTAGGATTGGGAGAGTGTACTAGGGTTTTTAATTCGTCCAAGGGTTTCAGAGGGTGTAGCAATGGTGAGATTCGAGGTTGTTCGAATCGGGTAAGCTCTTTCTCTTTGTAATTTCTGCTTTCATAGTGATCGTTTGTCACTTTATGCCGTGGTTTTTTTTCTTCCTTAAGGGTTTTTCCGATTTCCACGTTAAATCGCTGTATTATCTTTGTGTTTGCTTGGTGTGATTGGATTACACTCCTAGATTCATCTCTATGTGCTTCCACAGTCCCCCAACAGGCCCATCCATGGTGAGGCTCACGTCATATCAATGGTTGGGATCAGTGAACTACAGCTCCATCTCTACATACTAAATACCCGAACCATAATTCTAAAACTCGGTGACTCAACTCAAAACTCGGCGAGTCAACTTGATTCAGCAAGAGTTGATTCCTGTGTCGCTAGTCAGTCACCACGAAACTCGATCATGAGGGTAGCATTTCTGGACTCGATGCAACTTGTCAAGTCAACTCACTGACTTGAACATTTCTACAGCACTCAAATCCGAGTAGAGATCCGAGCTGTTCAGATTAATAGATTCAATGGCATATAAACACTAGCCCCACAACATAACTAATGGTGGGTGTCACCATCCCAACTGTTCCCGATGGTGTGGCCCACCAAAATTTTGGATCAGCCTGATTTTTGGTGCCAAATCAAACATGGCCCAGTAGACCGGATGGACGGTGTGAAGAATCTCACACATGCTCTCATACATAGGCAAGTTATGATCCCATGGTAGGCTGTGGAGGGGGCTACATCTGTCCAAGACCATCCCATATAGCAAATTCTTAGGCCTGAGCCCATCTCACGCCCATGACAGGCCTAAGTACAACCCATGATGGTTACACATGGCCCAAGCCCAACCCTGGCTACCCACTTTTGTGCAAGATCTGAGCGGTTCATTAGGTGCATGCATGGTTTATGATAAAATGCCTTGAAACCCTAAACCGGACAGGCTGGGTCCTGCTGGGCTCGAGGTGATGAGAGGCTCAATGAGGTAGCCCAAGCCCAGACCAATTAATAGACGGGCTTAAATTTTTGGCCTGGGCCAGGCACTGGGTCTAGTATCTCAGCCCAAGCCTAGAGGCAAGCAAGCCAGGTCTGAAGGCCCAGCGAGTTAGCCCAGCCCATTAACAGCCCTCCTTAAGCCGCAAGAATCATCGTACGGCGCATGCCAGCGGATCTCAGTCAAGACAGGTGCTCTCTGCTCTGTGAGGCCCACCGTGATCTACCAATCTATAAAAATGGATGGACGGTGTTCATAAAACCCATAAATCACGCTGGCCCCACAGAGCCCTGCGTGGACCGAGTCCGTACAAGCGGGGTGCAACGTGACTGCGACCTCTGAACCAACGATGTGGGTGATACCGACCAATAGGGGCCATCTCTATCTATGAATTGTATATCCACGTCGTTCATCTGTTTTTCCAGATTATTTTAGGCTATGATCCAAAAATATAAGCAGATGCAACTTTCAGGTGTACCACACCACAGGAAACATTGGTTATTGTCCAATAAAAACCTTTTGTGGGGTACAAAAGTTTCAGATCAAGCTGATACTTGGTTTTTCCTGTCAGCCAGGCTTGTGTGACGTGTTTCCTGTGGTGTGGTCCAACTGAAATTTTAATCTGATTCATTTTTGGGACGGTATTCTAAATAATCTGGAAAAGCAGGTGTACTGCGTGGATATACAATGAATATCATTGAGGTGTACACTACAGTTCTAGTTCCGGGATCGCAGCCAAGTCGCACTTGGACGGAATCTGTCATGTTTATATGTCATCCAAGCCGTTCATCATGAAGTGATACCCACCGGAAGGAAGGAAGGAAACACTGAAATATCATCCTGATTCAAAACTTCCAAGGCTCCCAACAAGTATTATGGGATCCGGAATCTACCAGGTCCTAAAAATGTACTGGAGCAACGTATGGACGGAGTAGATATACAACAGACGTTACGTTGGACCCCACCATAGAGCTTTGGGGTACAGCAGGAAAGTATAATCGCGTGATATGTATGGAGGGTTTACGTGCAGACATTGAAACTGGGACATTCATTATAAGGTGGGGCTCACCATCAACATACCGTGGCCCACGATCAGGTGATTATCACGGTTGGGTTTATATGTTTGCATGTGAGGCTCACTAGGCTTTGACTTCAGTTAGCTGGCTGGTGTTGGAGTCACAAGTGGAAGTAGATTGCCTTTAACCCGACACAGAGATATTTGGGGCTGTGTTGGGCCCACCAAGATGTTCGTGATAAATCCACTCCGTCCATCTGTTTTGAAAGACTGCAGTAGGATATGATGCTGAAATTCAGGCAGCTCTAACTCATGTGGACCATACCACACGAAAAAGTGGGGACTTAGCGCGTATCATGATGATATTTATTCCTACAGGTCATCTGAGTGTTAATAACCCTACTATGAACGGTTTGGATGGAATATAAACATCATAGTCAGCTCCAGTAAGGTTTTAACGGTGGACGTTTTTGTTACTGTAGTTTCAATGATATGGCCCACCTGAGTTTTGTATCTGATTTTTAGAATTCTGTCCTATCGTGTGACGGAGGGACGCGGATTGGCTACTCCCCCTGACACCAGCCCGGTGTCTGGTGGTCGGTGCTCTGTGGGCCCCACAATGATGTATGTGTTTCATCCATTCCGTCCATCCATTTTTATGGATCATTTTAGGGCTTTGGCAAAAAAACTGCAAGGGATATAAATATCAGGTGACCACACTACAGGAAAACAATAGTGATTGGATATCCACCATTAAAATCCTCCTAAGGCCCACTGTACTGTTTATTTGACATCCAATCTGTTGACTAGGTCATACAGGCCCAGATGATGGGAAAAAACAAAAATCAGCTTGATTCAAAACTTGTATGGCCCACAGAAGGTTTTTAATGGTCCACCCTCATTCAACACTGTTTCCTGTAATGTGGTTCACTTAAGATTGGGATATACCTCATTTTTGGTCTCATACCATAAAATGATCTGGAAAAATATATTGACGGTATGGATGAAACACATACATCATGGTAGGTCCCACAGAGCACCGACCATCAGCCATTGGCTGATGGCAGGGGAGTAGCCAATCCATTTCAGTGGCGGACTGGATTTGTCACCAACGTATCTGTGGGCTCCAAAATTTTCAAACTTCATCATTTTTTAAAGCATTAATACGAGGATACTTCAGTAACTACACATCTCAAAAAGCAAAGCCGGATTCGCGACGTCAGCACGAGAATATCTGAATGATTTTTTCCAAAATATCGAGATAATTCAAAATATCGTCGCTACTATGTCATGGATGTAAAAGGACTGCGTACGGCCCCCGCCCTTCTCTGGCAAGAACGGGCAGATCCGTGCGGGCGCCGACCGTGAAAACAAATCGTCGTTGGATATATCAAAGGAAAATATCGAGGTATTTCAAAATATCAAAGCTGATCGGCGGACTGCGTGTGGCTCACGTATGTGTAGTAAAAGTCGATTTCCCTACCTACCGAGCCTCCCTTCGTGGGCCACACATGCAAAGATGGTGGGACACCTGCGAATGTTCATCTAGGGTATATCGATTGTCGGGAATAGGCAACCGTCCAATCATTATGATTTTGACATTTTTGGTGTTGAGAGTAAACTGTTCAAAGTCTCCTTAACAATAGTTTGAATTCAACCGTACGGATCAATCATAAAAAAATCCAAGATTTGGACGATGGCCCATCAATGATAGCAGACATATGGATGCATGGTTCTCATCATCCAACCGTCTATGCTTATGGCCTTCTAATTTTTGAGGGGGATGATAAGAACACTGATCTCTTATTTGGAGCAAAGTTTTAAAATTTTATGACAAAAGCTTTTCTTAAAAATTAAGGTCGTTCAAGTTATCAGCTAAAGCTCTTCTCATGGAGTAGATGGAGTAGAGTCAATAAATCAAAGCCGTCTAAATCGTGGGTCCAAACTCAGTTGGAACTCAATAAATCAAAGCCGTCTAAATCGTGGGTCCGAACTCACCCGATTGCTGATCGGGCGAGTTCGTGCTGGATAGGGCCGGGTTCGGGCTGATGACCAAGCCGAGCTGGGTTTAGCCCAGTTTAACTCGGTTCAGCCCAATGTACACCTCTAATGATGAGGACCTACCAGAATTTGAGAACTCATCTCACCATATAAGATGAGTTGTCTAGTGAAATCCCAAGGGCTCCAAACTGAGCTTGATCTAAAAATCAAGTGAGCCATTATAAAATAGAAAGGAATTTTCACTCTTTGGTTTTCACTAGATCCTACCTAAGTTGCAAGATAATATGATTTTTATTATTTATTTAGTTTTGCCTAACCCTTCATTTAGGCCCTGTTTGGACAGTTGCATTAGAGAGTTTTAGGGGGGATGGAATTGCATCTGGTCATGTGCCAATTCCACTCCATGTTTGGAAAAGCTTGGAAGTAGATTAGCTGGAATCGCATTGGTCCTTGTGCCAATTTCATTCAATATTAGCAAGTTGTGTAGGTCACACCATGATGTGTGGGCTATATCCAAACCGTTCACCCATTTTTCGAGATCATTTTAGAGCATGGGTGAAAAAATCAGGTAGATCTAAAGCTCTAGTGGACCCCACCATAGAAAGCAATGGGGATTTAATACTTATCGTTGAAAACTTATTTGGGGCCACGTAAGTTTTGGATTTAACTAATTTTTAGGCCTTTTCTATAAAATGAGGTTATAAAACAATTGAACGATTTAGATGTAACACATGTGTGTTATTCTAAATAGTTTCAAATGATGGTGAGTATATCCATTCAATGTACCACCACATTACAAATAAAGTATGGAATTTAGCTTATCCCATGGTAACAGGGGACAACCCCTGCCATGGGTAATAATTATGTTTTTTTGAATTCAATCCCCCCTAATTCTTTCTAATGCAACTGTCCAAACAGGGCCTTAAAGTACGAATCAGGATCATCTGCCACAGATTTTTTTTTCTTCTTTCCAGTTTTTCTCCACTGTGACTGGTTCACGTCATCACGGAGGTTTTCGGTACTGCTGCATTAAATGTGGTTTGTTACGAGGCAGTCTAATCACATTGCAAGAATGTGTAACTTAGGTCCTGAGGCTGTGTTACCTGTGCAGCTTAGTGTGTGTCACCCTTACTATAGGCCGACCTTAATGATACCTTGTTTAGGGTCCGCTTGTTTTTCAAATCCACTGGTAAATGCAATGTAAATGGATAATTATGTATTTACACTCAATAGCCGCCTCTTGATAATGACCCTGAAAATCAGGTGAAGCTTCTTTGAAAAGCTAGTGCAATGGAACAGAGTGGCAAATATTTTTTTTCCATTAAAATATATGAGGTCCGCTGTTATGTGTGATCTTAATCCACACCGTTCATTCGTTTTTCCCTCTCATTTTAGGGCATGAACCCAAAAACGAGGCAGATCTAAAGGTAAAGTGGACCACACGACAAGAAACATGGGAAATGAATGCTTACCACTTAATTTTTCTTTGGGCCATAGAAGTTTTAGATCGAGCTTATTGTCTTTGTTTTCCCTTCATCCATGTTTGTGTGACGTTATGAACAGGTTGGATGGAAGGTATACATCCTTGTGGGCTGTCGGCTCATTTAAAATTTCAATGGTAGACATTCAATTCATCATGTTTTTGTGGTGTGGACCACTCGAGCTTTCTATCTATCTCATTTTTTGGATCATGCCCTAAAATGAGCATATACAACATATGATCAGTGTGGATCAAACACATATATAGTGATGTGCCTCACAAATTTCACCACCATAATTTTGATAAGATGATACTGTTCTGTGCCGCTGCTTTGGAGGTGAAAGTCCTACATCATGTCTTCTTTTCCAATCAGGTAGAAAAGGTGATAATTGCCCATTGACGTGGGATTTGAAAAACAAACAGTCACGGTTTTTTCGGCTCATTTGAGGACACGGGTCCCATAACATTAAGCATTTCCGAATATCAGGTTGACGCATTACAAGAAGTAGCAATTATTGAACGCTCACCGTTAAAAACTTCCTAAGGCCCATTATAAGAAGTTTCGTAATGTTTATTTTCCATCTAATCCATTGATAAGGTCAAATAGAGCCCGATGAGGGAAAATACAAGGCTTAGACTTTTGAAGCCAATAAAAGTTTTTAATGGTCATTCTCCACTTTTCCAAGTGGTGTGGTCCTCCAGAGATTTGTATCTTCTTAATCTTTGGGATGACATCCTTAAATGAACTGCAAAAACGGATCGACGGCATGGATATAAAACATATTCATCAACGTGGACCCCACACGGTAAAGGTAATACCCATTAAGCTGTTACCCGGGTAACAGCGAATCCTCTCCCCTAAAGAGGTTCTCACGGATTCTCAAGAGAACCTGTTCTCAGGGAAATTGGATTGCGTACTGAGTTACTCAGTATGCTCTCATCGTATGAGTAAACTCAGTTAGGCCCACCTTGAATGTATGTTGTTTATCTACACCGTCCATCCATTTTTTTCATCTAATTTAAGGGGTTGAGCCCAAAATTGAAGCATATCCAAAGATCAAGTGGATCATACCACAGGAACTGTAAGGATAATGATTTCCACCGTTGAAACCTTTCTAGGCCCCACAGTGATGTCTATTTGTCATCAAACCTTTCATAAGATCATACAGATATAGAGGAAGGGAAAACACAAATATAAGCTTGATCCAAAACTTCTGTGGCCCTCAAGAATTTTTCACCATTAGACGTTCAATTCGACTTTATCATGTGGTGTGGTCCATTTGAATATTTTATATGCTTCAATTTTTAGATTATCCCCTGAAATTATCTGATAAAATTTATGAACGGAGTGGATCATATCATAAATCATGGTGGACCTCACAGAGTTTACTCACTACGCTCACTACGCAATCCGCTTCCCTTCTCAGGAGAAAATTTCTACCGGTATGAGATCAGGCTATTCATGTGGGTCTACCAAACATGACCATTTCTGGTTATCAGGTGGTCAATCTGAACAATGCATGGGCCTGCTTTTCAGTCCAGATAATATTACTGGTACCCCACTTGATGAACGGTCTAGATCACACCCCAAACAAAACAAGAAAAAAAAAAAAAAAAAAAAATTTACCTCTTTCTCATTATACATGGGTATCTGAACAAGCACCATAGGATGGCTCCGGCTCCGCTCCAAGTCTTCTCTCATGATCTCTCTCCTGTATTCTGTGTACCTCTTTTTCCCCAACAGCTTTACACACACAATCACCGCAGCCATATACACTCTCTCCACGAACAGCATCACTGACATCACCCCACACACGAACACAGCCACCCGTAGCAGTGGCATCACCACCGGACCCTTTATCAGCTTCCATGCCAACCTCAAGTGCTCCACCACATCGTCCCTCACTCCTATCCCCATCAGCTTGTCCCCGCCCACCAATCCACTCATCCTGATCGTTAAACACTACTTAAAGAAGGTTGTGTAGTATTGAAATCAAGTAAAAGAGAGAGGGAAGAAACAATGGGAGAAGGAGTGATGCTGGATGGCTTGGAATGGCTTGGTAGATGAGGAAACTCACTTGGGGTGGGCTTAAATACTGAGAAGAGGTGAGAGAACGTACAAAAGGAGGGAGACACCCGGTTTGCATGCAGGGTGTGGGACCATTGCATCAAACATATGTCTTTGAGTGGCCTAGATTGCTTCTCTTTTTCCTAACCGACCCATGCTCATCTTTTAATGGTCCATGTTTGCAGTTTATACAAGGGGTGTGCTCCTGTAGTACTGTGGATAGAAATGGGACCCACTTCATTTATTAACAAAATCCGACACGTCCACTAGATGAGTAGCCTCAATTTACGCCTGTGATTAAAAATTCAGCCTGAATGGAAACTCAAGTGGGCCACATAACAGGGGATAAATTGAGAGGTGTCAATCAACCTTGATTTAGTTTGCTCGCCCACGGCGTTTTGTATGCAGAATCCATTCTGTACAGAGCATTAATTTACCATGGATGAAGGGTCAGGAAAAAACATCAGGTCGTTCTGCAGGTCAGGTTCTCTCGTTGAGAATCAAGGGTGGGTGTCTCCTTATACCTTGTTTCCTGTTTTGTAGCCCACCAGAGTTTTATATCGAGCTATTATTTTCATTACAGAGATAAAAGGATGAGACGCGTCAGATGGACGGGTTGGATGTGATATATACACTACTTTGACCCCACATCTACACGGGCGTAACACTGGAGCGTACTACTCTACATCCGTATCACATATAAGCGAAGGCTGTGTTGATAGTTCATCACCACTTTTAGAGATGAAACGCTTCAATCGTGACCGTCAAAACAGCAGGTCCTTTTAAAGGTTTGGCATATTAAAAAATATTTTCTGAAAAATGATCCTAACCATTAAATTAATAGTTGTCGAATGGACGGTTAGTAGTGAAATGTGCATCAGTCACAATTCAATGGTAGATGGATATGATTGAGATCGTGTGATTTGTGTGATTTTTTATTAGGACATCTTCCATCTGCAGTGGTCCTAATGGTATTCATGGTCCGGATTGTCGTATGTGTGTTGTACCATATCTGTTGGATGATAGGGCAAATTTACAAAAATGATGGAGGACAATCACCATACTCTTCTGCTAAAGATACTGGGTAGAGCTACTTTAATAGTTAAACAACGTTTTGAAAATGGTGGTGACTCATCCGCCGTATGTGGCCTACTTGTATGGCAATCTGGACCATCCAAAATAGTGAATACACTTTTGATAAACGATCCTGACCATTCAATTACAGGTCATCAGGTGGCAATACGCTCACCGATCTGAATTCAAAAAGAAAGGCAGACGGTTGGGATCTTCCCATCGGGTGAGCTTTGGGCCATAATCCATCAACAGTGATCCTGGTTGGATTACATGCATGGCAGGGTGGTGAACTACCATCGAACTGTGGCGGGAGATGTCAGGATGTCGTCTCGTTTCAGTTGTTTCTCGGGAGAGTAAACTGGGTGCGGGTGGAAAAACAGAAATGGATTGACACGTGCAGTGATCTAGATCATTGATTTGATGGGCCTAATGTAGTTTCACCAGGCCAAAACAATCTCCAACATTGGATGAGCCTACACAGTCAATCTTTTATCTTCTTTTCGTATTTCTTTTTTAGATAATAGGTGGTCCCTCACTGTTTTCTTTTTCTAACCGTCTATTTTCTTTCTACTAATCGAATGGTCGACTTCCTCTCATCCACTAGAATTTTGGGTCATGATCCATCCATGGTGTGGTCCACGTGATATATGGTCTGGATACTGAATAATCATGGAATTTGTACGGTACGGATAGCCTATACACATGCTCTATTACATATGCATGTATGGGATGTGTTGGCAAAGTGAGGAATCACAGTTACGGGTGTCAATGGGCCGGGTCGGGCCTAGAAATCAGAATTACAATAGGGCCTGCCGACGCCAGGCCCGAACTATTCAAATACGGGCGGTGCCTCCGACACGTTGACAGCCCTAATTACGGTGAGCAGGATTCTTGGGAACATGAATAGTAAGTGCATCATGCGCTAATTTCATACAAGCACGTCACCTTATCCCTTCATCCAAACCGTCTATCTCACAGGACTCTCTGCAAATGGGTTTCGACCAAATCAAATTCGGGATTGGACGATTAAATATCTCAAAATGTTGGTTGTGGTTCGATGATCAAAGAGTTAGAAAAGTCTAATCAGAAAAATATTCAAATGGTCCCCCATCCAAGATTCAAAAAATAAGATCAACGGTCTAGATGACCTATCCATTGGCTCGATTTGTAATTACTGGTGCGACATCATTTGGGGGTTTGAAGTTGAATTAGTTTGGCTGGCAGCTTTGTCTATTTCTGGAAATGTCCGATTCCAGTCCAGCGGATTCCATGCACTGTTCTCTCTGTCTTTGTTTGTATGTAGTCAGTCCTTTGTCCGGATTTAAGCTGTAACAAAAAGTCCCTTTTTTGTTAAGCATTTGTTTAAGTATCAGTTACTGGATTTTACTCGACCATGTTTATACAGAATTTCTCAAATTCCCGTTTGGCGTTGACATTTTCAAAAACGGAACAATTTGCAATTTCGTTCTTGTCCTCTCCTTTCTTAACTCCAATAAAGCCAAGCAATAGTACGGCCTTATTGTTGAGTTTAAGGTCCAGATGGGGTGGATGTGTTTGGGTATAGTTTTTTGATACTCTGGTAGGGTGTGGTAGTTGATACACTGGCAGTTATAAATTACGAACGTGGTGGAAATTAACTCAAATCAGCCGTCTAAATTGATCAACCCACTGAATATGGCTCACAAAATCAGATGGATTGGAGATCTTAACTGCTGATTAATGGACATTTGCATGACCGTTGATTAGTTTTCCTTTCAACTATACATTATCCACTCATCTGGCTAGTTAGAAAATTTAATATATGATCCATCTAAACTGAGGCCACAAGTTAGAAAATTAAATATATGATCCATCTGATTAATGGGCATTTTCATGACCTTTGATAGATTTCATTATATGCTATGTATACAAATTCTTAGTGCCTGCATATCAACCATTACACTGTGTCAGAGCACCAAATTTCTTGGCCCTAGTTTTATTAGAGGCCCACCTGAATGTTGGCAGGGCATGGACCTTAAATGCTAGCTATCTCTACCACTGTCTGTCGTTTCCACCAATTGGATCG
This sequence comes from Magnolia officinalis, assembly GCA_021015155.1. NCBI lineage: Eukaryota > Viridiplantae > Streptophyta > Magnoliopsida > Magnoliales > Magnoliaceae > Magnolia > Magnolia officinalis. The sequence continues at coordinate 38,824,912 of JAJHSJ010000018.1, read as the reverse complement.
CTTGCAAAGTAACCACAGATAACGAAAATTATAATCGGATAAATTCATATATAAAATTTGAAACTAAAGTTTTATATCTAAGTTTATAGATTAAAACTTTTATAATTTTGAAAAATGACGATAATCATGATGTAGGATAGAAAATGGGATTGATACCAGCCTAGTTCCAATGGTGGAACTTGTTTTAAATTCTAAGGGCCTGTTTGGTAGAAGGCTAAAAATGGGTTTCTTTCATTTTAATTAATCATGTTATTTATTAGATATCGCATATCTGTTTGGTAAGGATTAAAAGTAAGCTTGATAGCCATTCATCAAGGTCTCTAATATATAATTACTATTAACTAAAATGACATGAACTCATTTTCATTTTTTAGGTATCTACCAATAATTAGCTGCAAAGATGTTGAAGATCATGCTATCCACGTAGTAGTTTCCCTCTAATGAATGGATTGGATCTTGTACCAATGTGCCATGCTGCATTTGTGGCATGTACATGGCCTGCCTTATTGGCCTGGTGTTGGTTTACAAAATCTCCATGTTATAATTTTAAAATTTTGTAATCTCTAAATTTGGAAAATCCATTTTGATGGGTATTAAGATTCCCGCTTGCTATATATGGATGGTGGGAGATGTGAATGCACAAACTCCCAGTGTATACATAGAGTTTCAAATGCAGTTGAAGCTCTTGTGAGCTCCAATTCAACCATTAATGCACATTATGTGGGTTGGGATGAGGTGCTGAACTTAAGTTGTTGCATTTGTTTTCTTTTCTTTTTTCTAATTTTCACTCAATGTTTTACTCTACTCTTCTTATGATAGTTAAGTGTCTTTAACTTTTAATCATTTCAACCATTCGGGCCATTTACTGCACAAATACGGCCATAACTTCAACGGTTGTTGACATTTGTTGTAATGCATGTGAAACACAACCACCGGCGACGCATTCGCCTACACGTGCATTAGTTCGCCAATCACCATTATACAAGAAAAAGGTGCAATTATCGTGATATTTTGAAAAGCCGTTACTACCGCGATATTTCAAAGATATCGTATTTTCAAAGAACCATCTTTCTAATTGCTTAAGAGACCTAGGAAAAACAACTTAACTCCGCTTCTCATTTTTATTAGAAAGTTGTTATTATTATGAGCAAAGAAAGTGGTGGAAAAAAAAATAATAATAAATAAAATTGATCTACTTTGGTATGTCAGCCTAAATTATTTTGCTTTGCGATGCTCAATCAAATCTTCTTTGGCAATTAATCTCAATTTTTTATTTTTATTTTTGTATATAAATGTCATTGATGTATCTACCTTTGTAAAGGATTTCTCCATAATAGCCATGAACGATTGCTCCTTGTGTTGCTAAACAAGATTTAGCTAATCTTATTACTAAGGAATCCACATGAACAATTGGAATTTGACCTTTCTCATGTATATTACTTATTAGAAACTCTCGCTCTTTCATTTTTTTTTTCTCTTTCTTTTAGTGTCAGTGGTCTAAGGTTATGCCGACTTGAGGTTAGGTGAAACTCAATCTAGTAGCACAAGGCATGTGGTCTAAGCTCAATTGACCTTGGGCTATCATTGGGTTGGGCTTCGGTCAACATTTAATTTGAACTATTCTAGCCGGGTCTATTCAATTCTTTTTACATTTGTTAGGCCAAGACCAGACCATTGATAGCCCCAAATAGCCTATGAAAAGTTGACATTTCCTAAATTCAAGCTCAACTTGATAAACATTAGCAATCTTAAGCTATACTTCACATGTAACTTTATCTAGATATGTTAATAATATAAAACATGCAAGGATTAACATGCATTGTTCATATCATGTTCCTTCCACAACTCATGGTCCTTGAAACTTTAATGGAGTGATTTTGCTAATTGAGCATGCATTTTAGACTTGTCATGATACACCAATCTTATGGGTGTACACATAATTCTAACCCATGCTGGAACAAGTACAAAGACCCTCCTTCCCTCGTAGTCTAATGAAGTTTTCTACTTCTAATCTAAAGGTCTTTTTAAAAAAGATTACCAAGTTCATTTTAATACGTTGACACACACATGTTGGATTCTCCCTTTTTCTTTTTCTTTTTTTGATTATATAATCTGTTTAGGCATTATTAAAGACAATATATTGATGGGAATATAATCTAGGTCTTCTTGTAGTAAGGCAAGCACTCACTAGCTCAATTGACAAGTCGGATGAGGACTTACCCTTATTTTTAAGTATCTTTAAATGTATCTACCAAATGAATTCCTATTTAGCTGAGAGTCTCTGATAGGACCATTCTCATCACCATCATCAACAATGGTCCCGTTCCAGCCATCTTTAACAACTAGAGTAGGCTATCATTCTTAGTGGATCTTTCTTTTGTAAAGATGTGAGAATGCCACCTCATATTTACTAAATAAAATAGAAAAGATAGGAGGGGCCAAAGTTTACACCTCAAAAAAGAGAAAATAGAGTTAAACATAAGGAAACTACTCAAGCAAAGATCTAAATCAACGATGACTAACCCAGGAATGATAATTTGCTTTTCAATGATGGAATTCCCCATTTGTCCCTAAACAAACTAACCCTAAAGCAATATGGAACACCAAATACTAAAGTATATGGTTTGAAGAGGTATGATCACAAGCATAATTTGCTACATCATTCCTAATTGATTCCTCAGGTAATTTAAAGAATTTGGTATCTATTCTAAACTTCTTCTCACTTGCACAGTAATTCTTTGATAAGTGCAATGATGCAAGATTCAATCTCAATTAACACTTCATGGTCTTAATTTATTAGGATCACAAGTTTTGTGAGATTTAGTCTTAATTAACAACTCATTGTTATAATAAACCTGCCCCATTTAGTTTGGATAGGGTTAGGATGTTGATGATGGTGAATCTAATCCGTCATCACATGAAGTTTTGATTGGGATGTTGATTTGTTTTCCCTAGAAAGCCAATGATGATATAAATGACCAGATGTCATTGATTTAAGCCATGAATCCTATAGTAATGTGTGGAAAACTTTGACTAACTATGATTTGATTAGTTACAAGGAGATACTTTCAATTGTTCTAGGGGAGTTGAGATTGGACACAATGGCCATAAGTTATGAGAAAGTTGTGTTTCATATATCTCAATACTGTAAATTTCATGTTTGGATACAATGCCCACAAGCCATGAGAAAGTTGTATTTCATAGATTTTAGTACCTTAAATTTCATGAATATAGGAGCAAGAGTAGGCAATCCATGAAAGATTAATTGGTCATCCTATGTTCAGCAAACCAGAAACAAGTTAGGATAAAGTCTCCACATGCTTTACCATACCCCTCATAGGATAGAAAGTGTTCATGGATGTAAGTTTTCATGTTTAGGGCTGGCTAAGCACTCACAATGTATGATCACATTGAGTCTCTAATTATGGAGATCATTATATTCTCGTATCGAATTGACTTGATCATATACTAACTTTGACTAATTTTTACACCTGAGGTCATATAAGGAGTAGCTCCTAGTATTTTATGCTTTGGCTTACCTTGAGAGATTGCTTTAGTGCTGGCATATAAGTGTAGTTGAGTACATGCATCAAGGATGTGATTATTGTCCACATGTTTCAATATGAGAACCACTAGTTACTTCAGAGAACTTATTAGTGGCTCAGATCATACTAATTAGGCTCAACATAAAGGATTTTAAATATTTAATCAAATGTTTTTAATTATTTTCTTTTATTTTAATTATTAAAATTATTTTATTGTTTCAATGGACATATGATAAGTAAGATCTTATGGTCCACTTAGGTCGGCATGGATTATGGTTAAGAATGGATTCCACGGAGTGGTGGAGGGATTGGGTTACTTTGGATACATAGGTGAGGCATGTACAAGAAATATAACATACCACACAAGTGTAATGCCACATCTTCACACAAGTGCGGGATGCATTTCAAAAAAGCAAAGTCCTGAGCGTCTCAACCCCACCCATCCAGCCATTAGCTTAACAATGGGGGACCCTGATTTATTTCACCCTACCCAATCTCAGTAGACAGAATACCATCCACCTCAACCCGACACACGATGGTAGATAAGCTCGTCACACATCTTCTCTTCCTGGTCCTGGCAGTGGAAGGGACTCTAGCACGTATCCTAGTGTTGAGGGTCAAATATTACATATTATCCCCCATTTATATCTTAGTTTTATGAACATGATAATACTTAATGTTCTATTTTACTCATGTTTGTGTTGCAAGGTGAATTTAAGAGCTTGGATTGAAAAGGGTGCTAAAAAATGGATTTGATGCTCGAGAATTACCAAAGCAAGGGATGGATCTTAGGATACCAAAATTGAAAAATTCACATGCCAAAGATCCAAGAAAACCAAGTAAGGAATGAAGAGAATCAAATATTTGAAGTGAAGAAAAAGAATCCTGAAATCGTCCTGAAAAAGCATATTCTGAAACTCTGGGTCATTCTGTGAAATTGCGCAGAGTGAAGTCTATTTTGAAAAACTACACAGAGCGAAGCCTATTTTAGTAAACTGCGTAAATTTAAGGCGGTTTCTAGAGTTTTCGAACTAGGTGCGAAAGTCGGAGTTCCACAACTATAAATAGGATTCCCTAGAATGCTCCAAAGCATCTTCTAAGGTTTAAGGAATGGAGTAAAAGGGTAGAGAAGCCGTCGCCAAGAGTTTTTCTTCTTTTTCTTTAGTTGTTTTCATGCTTTCTTCAAGGGTTTTAGATCCAATTATGTCTATGGTTGGCTAAATCTCTTAGCTGGGGTTAAAAAGTGAAGCTTGTAGTATGATGAAATGTTTCTATTGCTTTGATTCATGTTTATGTTGAACTTCATGGATTCTAATTTGATATTTAAGGAATACTTTTAGTTTTTAATGGTTTATTATGACTCAAATTACAATAGATTTACAATAGCTTTGAGTATCTTCTTTTCCTGATTTGAGATTTGAAATTAGTAAGTCCTGTTGTTCACCATCGTCCCTTGGGCATGGTAGGGTGATGAAATTCTCATAACCTTCACAATTCTCTTGCTTTGAGATTATGGGATTAGTAAATCCTGTTGTTTACCATTGTCTCCTAGGCATGGTTTGGTGATGGAATCCCTGCCAATTATCATAGTTCTCCTTCATTGAGAGAATTAGGTCAATGGAAGTTCAGATTTGGTTTTATTGATATATTTTTCAATTGGATAGGATAGGACTCTAATTCTAATTGTGTTACTTAAATCAAGCAAGAGGGCTCCCTGATCACTACAAGTGGATCCTTGGCACCCTAGTTCTCACCTTTAAATTCTTTGTTTTAACTACTTAATTCACTATTACTCTCTCAAAACTTCAGAATTAGTTTTACATCTTCTTCTAGTTCTACTTCTAGTTAATTTTAAAATCGTACAAGTTTCAGTCTCTATGGATTCGACCTCGGTCTTATCGAGATTATTACTACATCGCGACCCTATACTTGGGGTTGTGAACAAGTTTTTGGCGACATTGCCGAGGACTAACGGTTGCGTTTTTATGAGATTAACTAGTTTTGGAATTAGTTTAAGATTAGGGTTTTTCTATTTTCTATTTTTAGGTTTGGGTTTTTTTTTTGAATTATTTTAGAAATTAACTTAGCTTTCTATTTCTAGGTTTAGAAACTGTCCTTTTCTGTTTTCAGAAGCTAATTTACTTTCTAATTCTAGGATAGAAACTTTCCTAATTTTAGGATAGAAACTTTCCTAATTTGTTTTTAGAAACTAATTTCCTTTCCTTTTTCTTTTTTAGAAACTAGTTTACTTTCCTTTTTCTTTTTTAGAAACTTACTTTCTATTTTTAGAAACTTTCCTTTTTTTTTTTAGAAACTAGGTTGCTTTCTTAGTTCTTTTTTTAGAAACTAACTCACTTTCCTTTTTCCAGGTTTAGAAATTTTCCTAATTTATTTTTAGAAACTTTCCTTTTTCGTTTTTAGAAACTAGGTTGTATTTTTAGAAACTTTCTATTTCTCTTTTCAGAAACTAATTCACTTTCCTTTTTCTTTTGTAGGATCCTAACATAGAAACTTCTAATTTGGTAACTTCTTTCTAATTCTCTCTCTTTCTATTTCTAAATTTCTATTTTCTTTTTCCTTTTTAGGTTTAGGTTAGATTCTGAAATTGAGAGCTGAAAGTATTTTATGCCCAAGTGGGTCCGTGACAACACTCGACGTCTCTTGAGTGAAAGAGGATTGGTTGAAGGGTTATCTATCCATCACAGGATTAGACACCACTCGAGATCCACAGAGTTAACCGAAGTTATGATTGCAAATCAACTAGCTAATCAACCTCCAAATCCACCCCAACCTAGGGTGGAGGAAATCCAGGATCAGAACGAGGTGCATCGAGCACCCCCGCCTCGTACTTTATGAGACTATTTACAACCGACGGGGGTGAACACCCCTTCTTATATGGTTTTTCCAGAAAATACAAGAAACATAGACATCAAGCCAGGAGTGATCCAACTCCTTCTAAAGTTCCTTGGGCTTGAATCTGAAAATTCATATTTACACTTGAAAGAATTTGATTAGATCATAGCCACTTTATACTTTCCTAATGTGTCTGAAGACACAATCCGGCTGAAACTCTTCCCTTTCTCCCTGAAAGAAAAGGCTAAGACATTGTTACATTCACCACGTCCACGATCTATTGGCATATGAAATGACATGACAAGAGAGTTCATAAAGAAAAATTTTTCATATCATAAAACGAACACCATTAGAAAGTCGATCATGAACTTCGCCCAAAGGGAAGATGAAACATTTCGTCCAAAGGGAAGATGAAACATTCTTCCAATATTGGGAGCGGTTCAAGGATCTTGTCAGTTTATGCCCACAACACGGTTTTGAAACGTGGCACATAACAAATTTCTTCCATGAAGGACAGACATCTTCCATGCACCAATTCATCGAGACAATGTGCAATGGGGAATTCCTGAACAAAGATGTTGATGAAGTGTGGGATTACTTTGATAAACTTGCTGAAACCGCACAATCATGGGACATCTCCCTAAGAACGAGCATCACGTCTAAGCCTACTCAATCAAAGGCGAGAGGTGGAATATATCTTTTGAAAGAGAAAGATGATATCAACGCTAAAGTGGCCAGTCTCACAAGGAAACTCGAGGCCATGGAACTTAGGAAGGATAAGGATAAGGAAGTCGTCTGCGGTATTTGTGCTTGTAACATTCATACAACTGAAAATTTTCCAACAATACCTGCATTTCAAGAAATATTAAATGAGCAATCAAATGCCGTAAACAACTACTAAAGGCCTTTCAAGAAACTCACGTCGAACACATATAACTCCAGCTAGAGAAATCATTCAAATTTTAGTTAGAAGAATGGACAATCTGTTACACCTTAAGGAATCCCTAATCAATTCTTAAATCAAGGGAAACCTCAAGAGAAATTGGTTCAAAATCCTCAAGAGCTCGTCCAGCAAAGTACTCTTCAAGCCTTACAAGAACTCACAAAGGCTATACAAAAGATAGACTCACGCATTACAGTTATGAAGAAAGGGATGCTTCCAGCCCCACCTATCCTCAATCCTAAACCACAATACGGAGTTAGTGAACCAAGCTCTTCAAATCCAATGGAACAAACTAAGTCTATCACCACTCTTAGGAGTGGGAAGATAATTGACAAATCTATTCCGGTAAGGGCTGAGAAGCCTAAGGACCAAGATGTAGATAAGACTGATATACCCAGCATTGCTCCACATGAGGTAGAACAGGAACTTCAAAGCAAACCGATTGCTCCATTTCCCTAACGATTGATAGCACCAAAACATTTCTCTAACTCTCAGGATATTCTAGAGGTGCTTAAGCAAGTAAAGGTCAACATTTCTCTACTGGACGCCGTAAAACAGATACCTTCATATGCCAAATTTTTGAAAGATTTATGTATGACCAAAAGACGACAAAACATTTAAAAGAAAATCTTCTTAATAGAAAAAGTGAGTACCATCCTAAAACAAGATGTGTCACAGAAGTACAAAGATCCTAGTAGCCCAACTATTGCCTGTGTAATTGGGAATTATCGGATTGAGCATGCACTTCTTCACTTAGGAGCGAGCGTAAATCTGATCCCATACTCGGTCTACGAACAACTGGGTTTAGGTGAATTAAAACTCACCCGGACCACATTACAACTGGCGGATCACTCAGTTCTTGTGCCAAGAGGGATAATTGAGAATGTGTTGGTCCAGGTTGACAAATTCTACTATCTAGTAGATTTTATCGTCCTAGATACTTAACCCATCGTGGATATGAACACTCAAATTCCTGTAATCTTTGGTCGCCCATTCTTTGCTACATCAAATGCAGTCATCAATTATAGGAATGGAGTCATGAATTTATCTTTTGGGAATATGACATTAGAGCTCAATATCCTTTTCAATATGAGCAAACAGGCAGGGATGATGACGATGCCCACGATGTTAACTTGATTGATTCTTTCGTGGAAGATAGAACTCTGATGACCTTATCCTCCGACCCTTTACAGATGTGCTTGGCCCACTCCCATGATTTAGATGATGATATGATTAGGGAGACAGGTTCCATGCTTGATACTGTGCCAGTACTTGAAGTAAACCGGTAGAGGCCACAATTTGAAGAATTACCCCAAACGGATATAGTGCATCTACCGCCTAACCTATAACATCTTGAATTTTTGCTATTTTGGATTGTCAAAAATCCTTTTTAAAAAAATTTATAACTAGCCCACGTCATCACTTACTGACTCTTGACGCTCGAGGTGAGCTTATACGTAGGTGATACCAGTAAAGAATCGCACAAATTCGATTAACCAACTGTATAAAGCCAATTAATCCGCCTGATCACTTAAACTTCAAGTCTAGCCTCGTGAATTATTCATCTAGGGCCCCTATCTAACCGACCTATCATTGACTATTTAAGACAACCGTAACTAAATTAGAGATCTACCCAAAGCCGAGCCAGTTATGACCGAATCTTAACTAATGAACCAAATAAACTCGGTCACTCATTTAGCCTAAGAACCAACGATCTAGAGTGATCATGACCAAATAACTATTTTTGCTAATTTTAAATAGGCCACACTATGAACTTATTTAATCCAAACTCTAACAACTGCGCCCAAGAAATCTCCCTACCCAATTCATTCGAAAAATGCCTTGATTACCCGAACGAGCTCCAGACCGCTCGTTAGTGGCCTACTAGTTTCGAAATTAGAGAATAATGTTCGTCTCACTGGGCTTGATGTCCATCAAGGACGATGGGCCCAAACAATGCCCTAAACCGTACAACTTGGATTATGAAGGTAGAGCTTGAAAGGCGCGACTCTCCGAGACTCAAAACCTGAAACTTAAGTGAGTTGGCCCTGCCATTAAAATGGCGAAGTTACAACTTTTCAATTGTTGAATTGCAATCAAACTCGGGCCATGAGTCAGGGATATTTCCCTGCTCATATCCATATAACTATGGCCCTGATCGAACATCGATGACCGTTGATAGCAAATCAGGCCCCTACGATCAATTGACTCATCCGTTTACCACCAAACTTGGGACAACCTTTCATCTAGCCATGGAGCACCTACTCCATGACACAGATGGGCCAGGGGCCACTGGGACAGCCCCAGGGATCAGAAATACACCCACTAAGGGTATATACATTAGAACTAGTCTCCCCAGGGCCAACTGGACTAATTTCCAGGCTATATAAGCCCTTAAAGCTCTCTCCCACACTTTCATACGAATATCCTGTAAGTGGGGAGAGAGAGGAGAGTGTAGAAAGGGAGTGAAGGCTGAGGAAGAAGCTCAAGGAGGCTGGAAGTTGAGGAATTCCTTCCCCTACCTCAATCCCACGTCGTAGCTTACAACCCCAACGTCGCGAAGCACCCTGCCAGCAGACGAAAGGTATCCTTCCAACCCCCTTTCAATTTTTAGTGCATTAGGCCCCTTGTATGTATCCTAACATGCAAATTCTATTGGCACAAGGCTCTAACACTCCAATTCGCGGGACTAGCACCTTGGGAGTGGCTTCGCAAGCCGTCAAACTGTTCTAGATGCGGACCATTATCCTTAGGTGGCCTTTTATCAAACCTAGGCTAGAATTAATTATTTTTTGTGAGAATTTTGCTCTGCATGTTGTCTTTCAAGGGAAATGATAGTAGACATTCATTTTTTTTATGATTAAACTTGCTTAAGAGAGGATTAATTAGCTCCAAACCATCTAATGTTTGCGTTGTCTGAATTTCCTTTCCATTATGAGAAGTTTGAATGTAACCCAACCCCAAACCTGAGGAAATTTGGGGGAAATGTAGTGCATGTCTCTCATACATATGAATTAAGGTAATTGACAGTATAATTGTCGGCATGCATGTCCAAATTTTCTGAAATTAAGAATAGTACATGGTCCTCTTACAACATTATGTGACTTAGAACTCTTGCATGCTTCTTATTACTCACCTTCCTATGCACTCAATATGCCTTACCTCACATGAATTACTATGTTAGTTGTAACGCGGCCTACTATTCGATAAAATGCCCAATATAGTAGAATTTCCTGATTTGTTGCTTATATTCATTCGTATAGATGCATAGTTGATTTATTAGTATTATTGATTGACTATGTCTATTTAGTTAATTAGGTTGGCCAGCAAAATCAGAAAGATTCGTAAGGGCAGCCCTACTAGATTGACCGTCTTGGGCCAATCTGATCGAAGACGGACAACCGCCAATAGTTGGATTACGCGGGATGCTTGCACCCAGTGTCGGTTGCGTCGTACTTCACATGAGTCAGTTGAATTAGTCCATCAGTTGGTCAACCATGTATGGTCATACTTGCCTGAATCTGAAGCATCTCATACCTTTGAGGAGCCACTATTAACCATTAATGATACGATCCCAAGACTCATGAGCCGGACATGTTGAAATGGGACACCGTGTCCGAGTTGTCACCCTACGCTGGGGTGACGAGCCTCCCCATAGTGACCAATAAGCAACCAAGTCTCAGGAGCTGGGCATGGTGGAATGGGACACTGTGTCCGTGTTGTCTGCCTACACTGGGGTGACGAGCCTCCCTGTAGTGACCAACGAACACAAGAGGTGACAGGTCCTTATTCGAAAGACCCCCGTTAAATTACCCAGCCGATGGTTCCGTGCCAGAGTACCGTTCGAACGAACCGGGCATGAATGAAATTGGGTGATGAGCCCTTTTCCTTATGATGATTTGGTTATGTGGCAAGCCCGCACCTCGAAACTGAGTAATCATACTCGGTGGTTGGGTGACTCACCATATCGGGTTGATCCTCAAACCTTTAGGTATCATGGCTTACCTTTGAAATTATTGATTTATGAAACAAATAGATAATACCTAAATTTGGATCAAGGATCGCAGGCTCAAAGCCGCTACAACTGCCCTGGGTCAAGTGATCTGGGTAAGGTCATTGATTAAATGGAGGTGTTTCAGCTTCCCCAATCTTGCTGGATGAACAAACTTAATTAAATACTCGGTTAACATGAATATTCGAGTATTGCATTAGTTAGATTGGCAACTCAGGTTGGTGACTCGGCAGTCAAGGTCGCATTGAGGGAGTGTTTGTCATTTGCGATCGTAAGATGAAGTCGCTTGAAGGAGTGTTGTATGGCGAGGGCATGCATCATATCATAATACCATGTATATGCATTAACAAGAGTGTTTAGGAACTGTATGCTCACTTTGCTTTTCAATAATTGTGTCTATGGAATTGATAACATGTGTAACTTGTTTCTAATGGAACCCACTGAGTTGATCACTCGCTCCCACTTTGGGACAGTGTTTTAAAACACCAACCAGACCTCATCTTGGATGCAGGTACCACAGAGTCTGACACACTGGATGAGGCGGCCGTTACATCGTCTATTTTAATTATAGGAATTGTTCAAGTCTAGGTAAAATCAATTATAGAACCCTGCTTCCGCAAAGCATAAGTGGCACTCGGGATATTGGGAGTCCAGTATCTACTCGGCCCTCGAAATCTGAGGTGTTACATAACCTCAAGACACCGAAGCTTGACTAAAAAATTTGCCCTCTTATTTGAAATATGTCTATTTAAGTCAAGATGAGACATACCTAGTGGTGATTTCTTCTCACCTTGAGCAAGAACAGGAGAGTATGCTTATTTCTACTCTCATTGAGCACAAAAGAGCCCTTGGATGGTCGATTGCGGACCTCAAGGGAATTTACCCTTCGATTTGTACTCACCGCATCTATTTAGAGGATAATGTAAAGACCTCCCGACAACCAAAACGTAGATTAAATCCAAACATGAAGGAAGTGGTTAAGGCCGAGGTTCTTAAGTTATTAGATGTGAGTATCATATACCCTATATCTGATAGCCAATGGGTGAGTCTAACTCAAGTAGTTCCTAAGAAGTCCGGAATCACCACTATAGCCAATGTTGACAATGAACTCATGTTAACTAGAGTTACTACTGGTTGGAGAATGTGCGTTGACTATAGGAAATTGAATATCGTCAAAAGGAAGGACCACTTTCCTTTGCCAGTTATTGATCAAATCTTGGAAAGGCTAGCTGGTCATTCCTATTACTGTTTCTTTGATGGATATTCGAGCTACAACCAGATAGAGATAGCCCTTGAATGATGCTATTTGGACTGTGTAATGCTCCCGCCACTTTTCAGTGATGCATGCATGGTGGGGCAATATTTAGAGGTCTTCATGGATGACTTCTCTATCTTTAGTCCATCATTCAACGATTGTTTGGAGAATCTTTAATGTGTGCTGAAGCGATGTGAGGAAAAGAATTTGGTACTAAATTGGGATAAGTGTCATTTTATGGTTCGTAAGGGGATTGTCCTTGGACATATCATCTCGTCCAAAGGAATTGAAGTAGATAAGGCTAAGATCGATCTTATCTCTAACTTACCTCCACCTAAGAACATACAAGATGTGCGATCCTTTTTAAGACACGCCTTATTTTAAAAGAGATTCATAAAGGACTTTAGTCACCTCTCTCATCCTTTATGTAATCTACTTCAGAAGGATGTACCATTCGAGTGGACTGAGCAATGCCAGTAAGCTTTTTCTAAGCTCAAGGGCATGTTAACCATTGCACCTATTATGCAGCCACCCGACAGGAGCATTCCTTTTGAAATTATATGTGATGCGTCTGATTATGATCTTAGGGCAGTGTTAGGCTAAAGAAAAGAGAAGAAACCTTATGTTATACATTACGCAAGTAGAACTCTAAATCCTACCCAAGTGAATTACTCAACTACAGAGAAGGAACTTTTAGCTGAAGTATTTTCTTTGGACAAATTTAGGTCCTACTTGATTGGATCCAAGATTATCATTTACACAGATCATGCGGCATTAAAGTATCTTCTTTCTAAGAATGATGCTAAGCCCCGCTTGATAAAATGGATCCTCCTACTCTAAGAATTTAATTTAGAAATAAAAGATAAGAAGGAAGTAGAGAACGTAGTGGCTAACCATCTTTCCCGCCTTGACCTCTCTGATTCTCTTGAGATGACAAATATAAATGACATGTTCCCTAATGAACAAATGTTTAAAGTCTCTCATTTACCTTGGTTTACGGATATTGCTAATTATCTTACCACGGGTTTCATGCCAACACATTGGACTGCGCAAGATAAGAAAAAAATTTTCGTCGAGGTACACAAATTCTTCTAGGATGATCTGTATTTGTTTAAATATTGTCCAGACCAAATTTTAAGGAGATGTGTGCCAGACAATGAACACCAAAGTGTCATCTCCTTCTGTCATTCTCAGGCCTGTGGTGGTCACTTTTCTGCTAAAAAGACTACGGCCAAAATTTTACAGTGGAGCTTTTATTGGCCCATTATGTTCAAGGACACTCTTGAGTTTTGCAAAGCTTGTGAGCATTATCTGAAATTGGGAGCATTGTTCCGTCGAAATATGATGCATTTGAACCTCATTCTGATCATTGAAGCATTTGATTGCTGGGGCATCGATGTCATGGGACCATTCCCTCAATCTTTTGAAAATTTGTATATTTTGCTAGCGGTAGACTATGTCACTAAATGGGCCAAAGCGATCTCGTACCTGAACAATGATCATCAAACGGTCATTAAGTTTTTAAAAGAGAACATCATTTCCCGGTTCGAAACGCCTCGAGCCATCATTAGTGATGGAGGTTTACATTTCTGTAACAGGTCATTTGCGAGATTAATGAAGAAATATGACATCTCCCACAAAATGAGCACTCCATACCACCCATAAACAAGTGGGCAAGCCAAAATTTCTAATAAATAAATTAAACATATTTTTGAAAAAACGGTTTACCCTGACCGTAAGGACTAGTCAATCCAATTGACCGATGCTTTATGGGCTTACCATACTGCATTTAAGACCCATATTGGAATATTTTCCTTTAGACTTATCTATGGGAAGGCTTACCACTTGCCTGTGGAGTTGGAACATAGGGCTTACTTAGTGATTAAAAATCTAAACTTCAATTTGGACAACGTTGGCTCACTGCACAAACTTCAGTTGAATGAATTGGAAGAAATCCAGAATAATGCATATGAGAACTCGAAAATTTACAAGGACAAGATGAAGGTGTTTCATGACCAACACATTCTTCAGAAATCGTTCACACCAGGTCAGAAAGTCCTTTTATATAATTCTCAGTTACACCTTTTTTTCCGGGTAAACTCTGATCTCGTTGGACCGACCCTTTCACTATTACTAATATTTATCCTCATGAGGATGTCAAGATTCGAAATCCAAACAATGGCAATGAATTCAAAATAAATGGACATCGTTTAAAGTCATTTGTTCAAAAATTTGATTCAGAAGACATGTCAATACCTCTGATTGACCCTGTTTACCAGGATTGACCTTCTAGTCTGACGGAGGTATAGGTTGATTTATTTGCTTTCATATGATTTATGATTATGATAGTTTGCTTTCCACTATTTAGGATAGTTTGCTTTCCACTATTTAGGATAGTTTTCTTTCTGATGGTTTAATTCTTGTGTTAACCCATTGTCACACTGAGACCATTCGAAAAGCCTCAAAACTCCTTCTTCAGGTATTACCCTTCCATCACTTCCCTTCTCTTTTCATTGCCTCTTTTGCATTACATGCTTATTTCTTTTATATTGAGGATGATGTAGATTTTTCGATTGGGGATGGGGATTAGGTGAACTAATCAGTGCTTTCTCAGTTTTGAGCAAATTTTTTGAAAATTTTCAATGTTTCAAGTTGAAATCTGTTTGGGAAGTGATGAATTGTGTACTGAAGAATGCGTTGGGTATGATAAAAATAGAGATTAAGTTTTGGATTGTTGGAGTTTGATTAACTAAGTAATCCATCACCTAAGTTCTTGTGCTCAATTAATTAAGAGATAGTTTGAATATCATGTTAATCTAAATCATAAGACACATTCAATTTGTCTTCTGTAAGACATGATAGAAGTTCTAATTGTTAGTATGTGAATCATTGATAGATGGTGAGAATCAAGTCTGGAGAATTTTATCCACCTTAAAAGAAGAAAAGAACCAGTTAAAGAAAAAAAGGAGATCGACAAAGAGGCCATGAAAAAGAATAAAAAGAATGAAAAATATGAAAAATAATGCAAAAATAAAAAGAATGAATAAAAAATTGACCATCGATATAAAATCAAAGACTAGAAAACGAAGGAAAATGGAATAAGTTCAGAATCAGTACTTGAGTTTCAAACTGATCTTGAAGTGATAAGTATGGCTAACATGATGAACTAATAGTATTCGTACAGAAAGTAAGTTGATTTTCACTGAGCACATTAAAAAACTTGATATGCAAATTATGCTCGATTTAATAGATAAAGAATTTACTTGATTAGTTGCTTATGTGGTTCGGCTCTAAGTTTTCAAAATCCAACTTTTGTATCTTAATTCTACACATTCATACTTGAGTGTACTGTTGAGGGTCAAATATTGCATATTAGACCCCAGTTATTACATGGATTTACAACCATGAAAATGTTTAAAGGCCTATTTAAATCGTGTTTGTGCTGCAGGGTGAATTTATGAGTATGTGACTGAAAAGGATGTTAAGAGCATGGATTTAATGCTCTGATGTCACCAAGGCAAGTGACGGACTCCAAGGGACCAAGATCGATGGATTTACACACCAAAGATCCGAGAAAATCAGGAAACTGAAGCTCAAGTGGCCCGAAATTGGTCCAGAATGCAAGATCACAGGATTCCCACCATCCTTTCAGCTCGAAACTCCATACGTAGCCTGAGGACCATAAATGAACCATACACGTCAAATTTCAATCCCCGGATCCCTGTGGAAGTGGCCCAACGGATAGAACAGCCCATGAATCTGTGATTTGGGGCCCACCTGAGATCTGCATATGCTTCAAAGTTGGTCTCACCACATTTTATGAGGTGACAAAGCAGATGGTTGGAGTAGATCGTTAAGAACCATCACCATGGATCCCACCAGTGTTGAGAGTGCATGGTGCACAAGAGCCACCATACATGCACTGGACTACAAATCGGGTCAAACCAGCTTTGACCCGATCTCCTTCAAAAACGGAAACTGCCGTTTCTTTGTTCGCAATAGGGAGATCCAGATGATCTCAGTAGGCCATCAAGATGCATCTTTATGGCTGAGCCACACCGTCCATTCGAAGCAGAGAAATGGCCTGAGGAGGACCTTAAAGTCTCCACAGATGGATGTACACGTGTACGTACACGGATGGAGGGAGAGCAGCACGTGTGCAGCAGAAGAAAACCTCAAGAACTCTGTATCCACTGCAAAGATTCTCTCAAAATTTATGTTTCTGGTCTAAGATGTCATAACAAGATTAATGGACGGAGTGGATTTCTCGGACACCTAAAGGAGTGGGCCCCACCAACAGCCAATGCAAGAACCGTGGGCTCTGTTTTGCAATCCGGAAAAATCGGACGCAATGCACCACTGTGGGCCATTCTGTGATCATAATCACGGTCGGATTCGTGATCCAAACCGTTCACATGATGGAAAAGGTGGTCTAGTCCACACCCAAGATGACAGACCGCATCCCAGCTGCTCTTCTCCATGTCAGATGGTGATCCAACGCAAGGCTTCTTGCTGTTGCTGCGGAAGTTCTTTACGCAAGCCGACTCTAGCAGTAAAGTCGCTTCTCCACCGACTCTCACAACTATAAAAAGTAAAAAAGATGACAGAGAGGGGGGCAGCCGGTGGTGGACATTGCAAGAGTGTTAGTTTTAGAGTTTTATTTTGTTTGTTTTTATGATTTTTGAGGGATCCAGCCCATTCATGTTGGCTGACCCTCTTAGCCAGGGCTAAGAGGTGAAGCTTGTGGTGTGATGGAATGATTTTACGGTTTTGATTCATGTTAGACTGAATTGATGTTGATTCTAGTTTGATTATTAGGAATGCTTTTGAGTTTTTAATGGTTTGTTGTGACTGAAATTACAATAGATCTGCGATAGCTTTGAGCATGTTCTTAGCATTATAGGGTTTATGAATTTGGGAACCTTGTTGTTCACCATCGTCTCCTGGGCATGGTTGGATGACGGAACCCTTCCTACCGTTCATACATCCCTTAGATTGACTGTAGCTCAGTTTAATTCTGTTGTTTGCTTTGTCTCACGGGCATGGTTTTGTGATGGAATCCATTCTAATTTACTTCAATCTTATCTCTTTAAAACTGGATCAAAAGACGTTCAGATTTGATTTTCAGGTTATATCTTCCAACTGGATGAAGATGAGACTCGAAGTCCAGTTGAGTTCATGAATCAACTGTAGATCTCCCTGATCTCTACAAGTGGATCCTCTGAATCCCTAGTTTCCTACCTTTAAAATTTCACTAGTTTTAGATTAATATTCTCACCATTATTCCTTCATATTCACCTGATTAGATTTCATCTTAGTTACGTACAGGTTTCAGTCCCTTGGGATTCGACCTTAGTCTCATCAAGTTTATTACTACATCACAACCGTATACTTAGGGAGTGAACATGTACAAAAGATTATTTTCCTAGAGAGGTTTTAGACATTAAGCATTGAGATTTATTTCACCCATACTTTGCTCGGGACTAGTGGGGATTGTGTTGAGGGTCAAATATTGCATATTATCCCCCATTTATATCTTAATTTTATGAACATGATAATGCTTAATGTTTTATTTTACTCATGTTTGTGTTGCAAGGTGAATTTAAGAGCTTGGATTGAAAAGGGTGCTAAAAGCATGAATTTGATGCTCAAGATCACCAAGGAAAGAGATGGATCTTAGGAGACCAAGCTTGAAGAATTCACATGCCAAATATCCAAGTGATGAATAAAGAAAATCAAATATTTGAAGTGAAAAAAAGGAATTCTAAAATCGTCCTGAAAAAGCATATTCTGAAACTCTTGGTCATTGTGAAATTGCGTAGAGTGGAGTCTATTTTAAGAAATTTTGCAGAGTAAAGTCTATTTTAACAAACTGCATAAATTTGAGGTGGTTTTTAGAGTTTTCCAACTAGGTGCGAAAGTTAGAGTTACGCAACTATAAATAGGACTCCCTAGGATGCTCCAAAGCATTTTTTAGGGTTTAAGGAGTGGAGCAAAAGGGTGGAGAAGTCGTCGCCAAAAGTTTTTTTTCTTCTTCCTTAGTTGTTTTCATGCTTTCTTTTAGGGTTTTAGATCCAATAATGTTTATGGTTGGCTAAACCTCTTAGCTAAGGCTAAGAGGTGAAGCTTGTAGCATGATGGGATGTTTCTATTGCTTTGATTCATGTTTATGTTAAACTCCATGGATTCTAATTTGACATTTAAGGAATACTTTCAGTTTTTAATGGTTTATTGTGACTCAAATTACAGTAGATCTGCAATAGCTTTGAGTATCTTCTTTTCCTGATTTGAGATTGTGAAATTAGTAAGTCCTGTTGTTCACCATTGTCCCTTGGGCATGGTAGGGTAATGGAATCATTCCTAACCTTCACAATTCTCTTGCTTTGAGATTATGGGATTGGTAAATCCTTTTGTTTGTCATTGTCTCCTGGGCATGGTTTGGTGATGGAATCCCTGCCAATTATCATAGTTCTCCTTCATTGAGAATTAGGTTAATGGAAGTTTAGATTTGATTTTATTGATATATTTTTCAATTGGATAGGATAAGACTCCAATTCTAATTGTGTTACTTAAATCAAGTAGGAGGGCTCTCTGATCACTACAAGTGGATCCTTGACACCCTAGTTTTCACCTTTAATTTCTTAGTTTTAATTACTTAATTCACAATTAATCTCTCAAATACTTAAGAATTAGTTTCACATCTTCTTCTAGTTCTACTTCTAGTTAATTTCAGAAACGTACAAGTTTCAGTCCCTGTGAATTCGACCTCGGTCTTACTGAGACTATTACTACATCGCGACCCTATACTTAGGGTTGTGAACACCTAGTGTACTCACCCTCACCCGACCTACAACAAAAGAGGACCCGATTGGCCAATCTTAGCAAGTTAATTGGAGCATAGGCATCTCCAATAATGGGATCTAAGTCCGATGTGGCAACGACACACCCTTCAACACAAACCATCTCACCCAACTAGACATCATGTGATCATCCACCCATGAAATATGTCACCATGGAAGCCCATATAACCAAATGCATAATCACAAGGGCATATACATACCCCAATTCCTCTGGACTCTCATCTAGGCATAAGGACCAACACGAGTGCCCAAACCCTGTTATATAACATCCAACCACATAATGCATCAGAAAATCATATATATCCCAACTCCTCTGGATTTTATCCAGGTACACGGACCAACATGAAGACCTAAATATCATGTATTTTTAAAACTTATACACATATGTCATGTATGGTCATGAAATCAAAACATATAATAGTCTAAAATGGATGTACTAAGTGTGCTAGATGAATCTGATAGACACATTAGCATGCATTACTTACTATTTTCAGCAATATCTTTAAGAATAGACACTTATATTCTCGCCCTTTGTTCATGGATAGACCATCTTTGCCCCTTAGACTTCATTGTATATGGGTCGGATCATGGCCCCATTACCCATTAGCAATAAGCCTTACTTATGCCCATCTAAGGTTCAACATCTAACATACTTTTACCATACATCTCGTGCCATCATACATCTACCATGCATCACGTGCCCTTTTGGGCTTTACTAAAACACTGCCGGTGGGCCTAAGACACTAGCAAAACATTAATAACCATAATATCCTTTCCTTGAGCAAAGAAAATGACATACTTAATCTCTTATCCTGTAGTTCTTAGTAATCTATTTACATCCCAAGTTCCATGGGCAAGTGGGCTTTACAAGCCCGGGGCAGTAAGCCCAATTCAAGAATAACCAATATAACATAAGACTCATTTTTTAAGTGCTTCCAAATATAAGATGCCATAATCCCTGTGAATACTCAATAAGTGGGCCGCCAAAGATCACGTAGCGTGCACATGTGTAAAGTGCATAGTTTATGGTGGCATATAAGTGTTCATATGCATCATCATACCATAGCCATCATTCAACATCTAGTTTCATCATCATTCGTTATATTATCACAAGCATTTGTGCTTTTTAACGTGCATGTGCATGGAGTGTATAGCATACGATTATTCACATGCATCGTCATTTTTGTGGCCATCACCAATACTATTATCATCCATGTCTTAGGTATGAGGTACATGGTCATCATCATGCATATGATTTTTCTCTGTATGAATCATCATCATTTATACTATTATTATCCAATAAACCAACATCAAGTAATCATGGTTATCATATACATGCTATCATTATGACCATCAACACATGCATTCGTTATCATATCACCTTTCATATGTATGCCATAACTAATCCATCCACAACTATATTATGTTAAACATAAGTAACATCGTACTTGTCATTAATACTACTTAGCCACCTCAAGTTAGCACTACCATAACCATCATTAATTAAATCATACCCATCATCATCATGGCACCACACATGTATCATCAACTCAACCATCAATAAGTGGGTCTCGCCCAAGTGTGACCTCCACATGCAAGGTACGCGGTCCCATAGGTCAAGTGTAGGTCCCACTCGATGGACCACTAAGCAAATTCTACGTAGGATAAACATTCAACCACCGGGCTTTTAATGATATATATAGATTCAATTCTATAACTAAGTGTGCCCCCCTAGCTTAAGGTTGCACGTTCAACACAAGATTATGCCCATATTTTACAACAAGTATGATTAATGGGCTTTTCATTGATTTAATGTCCTTGGGATATGACTCACTTAGGTTTAGGTTTGGTTGGGTAGTGGATAAAGATCACACCCCAAAGAAAACATATACATTGGTACATACATCTAATGTGGATCATATAACTCAACTAGGCCCCACACATCCACCATCAACTAGAAGATAAATTACAATCACAAATATAAAATCCACATGCCAACATTATGCAAATTTCATATCATGTTGGGCCCACAAGCCTCATGCATAAGTAAATTAAGAAAGCTTAACTATTATGGCTTATACAATTCAAATGGGCCCCACTAAGTGTGGCCCAACCGACTAGTGGTAGTGTGCAAGGCATGCTACCCACTAGGCTATTAGCTTGCGTAACAAGCCTAAGAATGGTTACCATGATAGGATTTCTACTCCCAAGTGTTCTCTTGGTATTGAGTCCAATTAGGCCTTAGTTTTTGCTTCATTTGGATGGGCCCAAGGCCGCATAAAACTTAGGAGAAATAAATAGATACTAAGGTTGTTCATCACATGTCCCACACCATCAGAAAATAATAAGCTTACATAGTGTGCAGGTTGGGCCTCAGTGGGCAAGGGTAATGCTCATACAAGATAGCCCACACTAAATGGGTCCCTTAAGGTTTTGGGTCCATCACTACATGGGAGTTCATTTTTAGGGTTTAGATGCTTCATTAAATTCCTTAGGAATGTGGTGGACCCACACATCCACCATAAAAAATTAATGACAACGTTATATCTACACATGTACACAACCTACATAACCTTGCCACCTCTTATGCCCTCATGAGGGTATCTTTGTTGTTATTCACAAGCATCATGTAACACTCGCTTCCATCACCCTCTCAACCAACTGGTTAAAGAAATAGCCTTCACTCCTCCAGAAATGTTCATGTTCTTCTTTCGTAGTGGGGCATTCATTTTGTTTCTTTCTAAGTAGCCTACTAGTGCCACTACTTCACATTATTTAGGCCAAGATTGCTATGATGGCTAAGGTCATTCTTAATACCAAAGTCTTATTAAGGACTAAGGCTTTTACCTAGGTCAAGACCACCTCAAAGGCTAGAGTTTGCTCCCAGGTTAGCTCTTCCATGAAGTCTAAGACTTAACGGCCAACAAAGATTCCTACAATGGCCAAGGCCATCTCACAAACTAATAATGTGTTTACTAGGCAAATCTCGGCCACCTATGGGCTACATCCAAATGCTCGTGGAAGACAAGTCTATGCTACTTCTAACAATGGTATCGACGTAACCATGCTCATCACTACTCGACAATCATCTGGCTTAGTCACTTGCTTTAGTTGTGTCCCCCAGTGCCATCACAACATGCCTCATGTATGGATGGTCTCCTCATAAAGGGATTAGACCGTGCCTATTTAAACAAGATGCCCCTTCTGATTCCTCATCACCTAATCACTCAGGTGTGGTCATGCTTCCTACTCTCGGATGACAAGTTCCACTATCTTACAAGAGCTCCTAATCCTATTCACACAACTCCTTGAAGTCATGACCTTCTTCCTCTGGTTGAGCTTTGTGACTCTTAAGCGCTCCTCACTATTGTGTTAATATTAGTCACCTCCATCATGTTGAGTAGCTTTTTGGCCCATCTAATGGTGGCCTTTGTACTAATGGTAGGAACAATCCCCACAAACCCATCTAAATTTGAGAATTGATTGTATGAAGCTTGTGGCAAAAATGCCAAAATAAAGGAACAACTCAACACTGCTATAGCGGTTCTCACCTCGATGAATCAACATAACAACCATCATCTCACCATTGAGGAGCATACATCAAAGTATCCTTTAGAAAAGCAATGCAATAAAGAGCCCCCTCTAAAAAATGAGGCTATTGTACTAATACCATAAAGCTAAGAGTTTAAAGTTATGGCTAAATACTAGAATGGGGTGAATAAGAACTTTTAATTTGATTCACATATCGGCTAGGCATAGTGTGTGTAAGATCCTATCTAAGTATAAATTTTATATGAATCGCAAGTCTATGAAGTGAGATAGTTATGTTTAATGAGACAATGATTCAAACACTTAGCATACAATTTATCTATTTATGTATCCATATATAGAAAGATAAAACATAAATAGAAACACATCATGCATTGCAACACAATGATATATAGAGGTTCAGGGAATTGCCTACTCCACTCCTAGATGACGAACTCAAACTTGTGTTTTCTAAATTTTCACTATCTCACATGGTTTTCAGGTTTACCACTAACATTTCAATGTCCTATACAAGGACACACACCCACACAAACAAGTACACACCTGTCAGTGGCCAACACAAGGTCTTACACAGGAGTTTGGATCTCAAACTCTCAATTAGTCTTATATAAGAACTAACCACGTACACACTTACCAATGCTTGTTCACCAACCCCAAGTGTAGGGTTACAATGTAGTATAAACTCGGTATGGCCAATATCATTCCAAAGGGAGTGAAATTGGTTCAAAATACTTTTAGATCTAACAAGAGGTTTGAGTTTTTAATCCAACGAATAAAAAGGGTTTTAAAATAATTATTGAAAGCAATTAAGGATCCATGAATCCCAAATAAATAAATTCTTAACATAATTTGTCTAATTCAACTTGATAACTCAACTGGAATCGAATAAGGATTCATTCTAGTCGGAAGATAATTCTGTGAATTCAATTAATAATTTCTATTTAAGATATATGAATTGAAATAGATTGATCTCTCATGAAGATCTTAGGTAATTGATCACAGGGAATGTAAAACATATATTGTAAACCGAGTTAATAATAGATCAATCGATTTTAAATCGATTCCTTTGCCAAACTAGGAATTAAATCACACAAATCATAGTTTAACATTAAAAACTAATAAACTTGAATTAAATATAAGAATTCATTAAGAGATACATCCCTTAGCCTTAGCTAAGAGATTAGTGTAGCATGACTAACATCTTAAACAAAAGTATAAAAGAATAATTGAAAAACTAACTACAACTGAAGGTTAAGGAGGAAGAACAACGTCATAAAAGCTCCGCCTTTGCTCTCTCTCTCTCTTCCAAACCCTAGCTTAATGTCTAAGAAGGTCTAAAAAACCTCCTTAAATAAGGAGAAAACAACTGACTTTGCATCAACTTAATTAGAAATTCATGAACTTTCACACTAATTGCCTCTGTCGATAGGAGTCTTTAATAGGATTGAGGGTCTTCGTTGGCTATCGATAGGATCAAAACCTAATTCGATCGAATCAAAGAACGTGAAAAAACTGTCCCGCAACTAATTTCAATTTTCTGTTATTTTCTCAATCAAATTGAAGGATATTCAATTAAATCGAAGATACACAATTTTTGTCTAGCAAGCTTTTTGAAAAATCCTAAATTTCTCGATACATGGTTCAATCGAATTGAGTTTAATTGAAGGTCGTTTGATTGAATCGAAGATCTATCTATTAAATTGAAAATTGTTGAATTCTTCAATTTATTTCATTACACTTTATCTTCAAACTTTCACTTTAGTATTTGGTTTCTTGGATTCTTTAACACTTGAAATCTTCAACTTTGTCTCTTCATTTTCCAATTCTTCAAGCTTCATTCCTTTGGGCTTTAATTCATCATTTAAAGTATATATTCGTCTCAGAATTTTGAATTATCTTGCATATTAAAAACATACTTAATAAATCTTTTTAACACTTAAATGCAAGGAAAAACAATGCATGATTGACGATAAATATGCAATATTTAGCACTCGTCAGTGGCCTACACAAGGACTTACTTTGAGTTTGGATCTCAAACTCCAAACCCAAATCTCCACAAGAAGTGAGTTCACAATGAACTCTAAACAAATCTCTTAGTAAATGGATGAGTCCCTTGATAACATGTCTTGAGATGCTTCTTCGAACTTGAATCAGCTTCTCTTCAGCTCCTACTATTATCGACCTTGCAACATGTATACCTGTAAAAGTGCCAAGGTGTAGGGATAGGGATGTTGTATAAATCTCCTACAAGTAGGGTTAGTTGTTTCCAAATAGAGAATTCATCTAAGTAGGTATCATAGAGCTTATAGTAATAGATTTTCCTATACAATCAATGTCTAATTCTAGATGATGCAAGAGATCAAGCATATCATAAGTTTGAGATTGGAATGCCTATTTAAAGTGGTAAATCACAATGAATGTGACATGATCTCAAGAGTGTTAAAGTCTAAAAGAAGAGATTAAATGAGAAAAATACATAGACTCTTACTTTATCAAAGAACCATCAAAGAACCATCAACTTGAAATTGCCTTAAGTGATCCCATATATAGAGGAGTGAAGCAACATATCAAAAGTTTATAGAAAATAGCTACCTATCAGTCAGACCTATAGGCTATTGATTTGACTGATAGGAGGCAGGGCAATAACAATGAATGTGACATGATCTTAAGAGAGTTAGAGTCTAAAAAAAGAGATTAAACAAGGAAAATACATATACTCTTACTCTATCAAAGAACCATCAACTTGGAACTGCCCTAAGTGATCCCATATATAGAGGAGTGAAGCAACAGATCAAAAATGTATAGAAAATGACTACCTATCGGTCAGACCTATAGGCTGTCGATTTGACCGATAGGAGGCAAGCCAATAACAGCTCAAATCTGGGCATATTTTGGTCCTGTCGGTTCGATCGGCATGAGCTATTGGTTGGACCGACTCGAATTGACAGGGCTCTAGTTCTGTCCATCGTTGGTTGCACCGATGGCATCTCAGGTCGAACCGACAACCCTGTTAAACCTCTAGAAACCTTGTTAAAAGTGTTCAATTTGATTCCTAAGGTTTGGGATGATCTAATTAAACAAGTGTTTTCTTATTAATGCGAATCATCAAAGGCTAATGTTTTGGAATTAAGAACGATCTAGGGCTAAGAATACCAAGGCACCTTAATTTACCTGTCTTCATGCCTTGATTATGTCACATCTTTAAGTCTTTAGATTTGTTCAACTACCAATAAGGCTCGACTGACTCGATGACACACAAACTCACGTTATTAACAAACATAGGTCCTAATAATCTCCCCCTTTTTCAATTACACTAAAACGACTTTAAAATTTACATGCCAATAATTACAAAGATCTACAAATATGAATACACAAAATTTAACATGAATACAACTTTGTACAATACTTCTGAACTACACAAATATGTTCTCCCTTAAATATATAAATTCCAAGTACCCAAAAGGAACCTACAAAAAGATAATTTAGCACAATTTGGTGGGATATTAATCTTTCCTTTTTTTGTTAACAATTGACAAAGAGTCAAGCTACATAATCTACCAATAAGCACATGACAATCGTCATATCTATGAAGAGTCAAGCTACAGAATGTACCAATAAGCACATGACAATCATCATAATGCATAGATATCTCAATAAACACTTGTGGATCATGATACGGATATAAAAATATACATATAAGCACATAAAATTGTAACATTATGAGAATATATTGACAAGGGAAATGGGAGCATAAACAAACTAAAAGAAAACTCAAGTATAAATAGATGTATATGATCTACCAATGTTAGGCAATCCCAAGTATAACACTGCGATGTAGTAATAAACTCGGTAAATTGGTGAAAAACATAACAAAAGCTATATGGTTTATTGAGTTTTTAATCTAGCAAAAAATTAAGAATTTAAAAAAGTATTAAAATCAACTAAGGATCCTGAAATCCTCAATTAATAGAACTTGAAATTAATTTGTTTCTCAAGTTAATAACTCAACCAGAATTGAATTCCAATCCATTCTAGTTACAAGATATAATAGTAAATTCAATCACAAACATCCAACATATATTAGAATGACGATAAGTTTGATATCCCATAAAGATATAGGTAATCAATCACAGGAAATCACAAGCATCTATTATACTCGGAAGCCATAATAAATTAATCGATTTTAAAGATTAATTCATTCTCTAATATAGGAATTCAATCATATCCAATCACAATTCAATATAAAAAACTAATAACTTTTATTAAAATTGAATTAAATATCAAGTATTTATCAAAAGGTTCATCCATTAGCCTTAAGTAATAGATTACCTTACTATGGCTAACACCTTAAAAGAAAAATAAACTTAAATCTACGGATTGAAGAAGAGAAACAATGTGGGACAAGCTTTGCCTTCTTTAGAGCCTTCCCTCTAACCTAATTCATGCTGATAATGCCTATAAACACCTCCTTAAATAGGAAAATCTTGAATCGACTTAAGATTTATGCAATGATGAGGTTTTTTACCCAAGCTTGACCAGTCGTGGGATGTGTTCGACCGGTCGAGGGCTGGTGCACGACCAGTCGTGGATTGGCTCGACTCGTTTTCCAGCAAGTTGTGGTTTTGGATTTTCGAGGTGCTCGACCAGTAGTGGGATGTGCTCGACTGGTCGAGGGTGCCGCTCGACCGGTTGATGACTCTGCACGACCAATCGAGCTTATATAGTTTTGAATCTGGATCTTGTGCGGACTGCGGAAATTTGAGGCGGTTTTACAAGAGGTGCGAAAGGGAGTTGCCTAAACTATAAATAGGAGTCCCTACAATTTTTCTAGGGCATGCAAGAGGTAATGCAAGAGGGTTTCCTAAAGCTTTGCAAGGGTTTGCTAGAGGGTTTAGGGCTATCAAAGGTGTGAGAGAGAGAGAGAAAGAGAGAGAGGAAGCTTGTAAAAGGGAGGTTATGCTCGTGGAGGTGATTTACTGTGCAATCAACATCTCAGCGCTTCTACATCCTCGTGATCGGTGAGATCTTTTCATTTTTCTTTTATTCTCTTATTGTTTATCCACTTCTGCGTGAGTGAAGAAGGTTGTAACGTTCTACTTCATAGTGGATTGTTGATCTGGACGAGGTCCCATGGTTTTTACCTCTTTGAGGGTTTTCTACGTAAAATCTCTTGTGTGGTGTGGTTTGTGCTTTAATTTATTTCATTGCTTTATTATTCCATAATTCTAGTTTGTTTTGGGAGGCTAGATCCTAAGGTTTTGTGCAAGGCCCCCAACAAAGTGGTATCAGAGCTAAGTTCATTGAACGGAGTGGGATCGGTTCTGAATTATGGAAGGTGGCTCATCAAGGATGATCAGCCTCAATGGTTCTAACTAGACCATATGGAAGGCTAAGATGGAGGACTTGCTTTATTGCAAGGACTTGTATTCCCCAATTCAAGGCATATAAGTAAAGTCAAAGGATATGACAGATGATGATTGGAAGAAGATGGACCGAAAGGTGGTGGGTTTCATTAGACAATGGTTGGACGATTCCGTATTTCACCATGTGTTTATGGATACCTCAGCCGCTAGCTTATGACTGAAATTACAAGGGTTGTATGAGAGAAAGACAGTCGGCAATAAGATTTTCTTGATACAACGACTTGTGAATCTCAAGTTCAAAGATGGTGGTTCTGTGGCCGAGCACATGAATGAGGTCAACAATATATTGAACCAGCTCTCCGCTATGAAGATGGTCCTGGATGATGAATTACAGGCATTACTACTACTTAGCTTATTGTCTGATAGTTAGGAGACATTGGTGGTGTCTTTAAGTAACTCCGCCCCAAACGGAAAGGTATCCATGGAACAAGCTACTGGCCGGCTCTTCAATGAGGAGACAAGGAGGAAGTCTCAGGGGTCTACTCAGCAAGAGGCCCTTGTGACACAAGAACGGGGGAGAGAAAAGAACAGAAAGGGCGGGAAGGCCCGAAATAAATCAAGAAGCAAGTCGAGTACCAGGAAGGATGTTGAATGGTGAAATTGTGGTAAGAAGGGCCACTATAAGCATGAATGTCGTAAGAATAGGAACGACAATAAAAGAAAAGGAAATGAGAAGGAAAATGAATCAGATTCCACTGCGGTCACTTCAGACGGCGATGTTATAATTATTCTTTCAGTAGATCATGATGTTTGTCTCACGGCTACGAGTCAGGACACCGACTGGGTGATTGACTCGGGAGCCTCTTTTCATGCCACTCCATGCAGGGACTTCTTCACAAGCTATAAATCAGGTGACTATGGGACCGTGAAGATGGGAAATTCTGGCGTATCGAAGATCGTAAAGGTCGGTGAT
Source organism: Magnolia officinalis (assembly GCA_021015155.1). Lineage (NCBI taxonomy): Eukaryota > Viridiplantae > Streptophyta > Magnoliopsida > Magnoliales > Magnoliaceae > Magnolia > Magnolia officinalis. The sequence goes on along the minus strand of JAJHSJ010000018.1, from coordinate 38,795,559 downwards.
ATTTGTGTGAAGACCGATGTGGGCTGCACATTGGTTCTCAGGGATGTGAGGCACATTCCAGACCTTCGCCTCAACTTGATGTCGACGGGAAGGTTGGATGATGATGACTATGAAAGCCAGTTTGTTGGTGGGTGCTGAAAGCTCATCAAGAGTTTGTTGATCGTAGTCATAGGAAAGAAGTGTTGCACCAGTTACAAGGCAAGTGTGAAAAGGCCGAGTTAAGAGTCCTAAAGAGGGGGGGGGGGGGTTGAATAGGATTATGCCAAATTAAAAACTAAATGTGAAATTTAACAAATATAAATAAAGATAGCACTTAAATAATCTCATAATACAGAAACAAAAAAATAACCTTAAATGTACAAGTATTGAGAGGTTGATACAGATGTTGTTCTAAGGATAATCTTACACCAAAAACAAATGGTTTATGGTAGGACAACCTGATTCCTAGAAAGCTCTGTGTATCAAAATCTCAAACTGATATAGAGGAATAAATAAATAAATAAATAGCAAAAAATTAAACTAAGTTATTATAACATTCCCATACTTGCATAAAAAGAAATTACAACATTCTTCCACAATTGCATAAAAGGAAATTACAACATCCACACAATGCCACAATCAATCATCCATCACAAGACCAAAAATTATAGTAGTTCGCTTGTGTGTACACCAACTGTTTAGAAAAACAACCACACAACTACTCCACTCCTAATATCCTCACACAGTGGATATTAGCGTTCACTATGCAATAGGTTTTTCAAGGTTCACCTAAAACCTTCATAATTGTGTCTTTCAAGTGGGCTTACACAATTCAAAAAACCTCACACTCTAAGTTTTCTGGTTCACCTCAGACAAACCAAAAGAAATAGATTTTTATGGCACAATCTCAAAGAAACTAAAAGAAAGAGATTTACAAAACTATAAAATACTTATCTGGATATTCTCCTTTGATGCAGCCTGGTAGAATCGATTTGGAGTAGAAGTTCAACGCTGATGTTCAATGTCCACACTCACTTATGAAAAGGTTCTAAGTTCTAAATGAGTTTTAAATTAAATCACTTTGGGCTAGCTTGATTTGATTTTGATTCTAATAAAGGGGAAAATAAAAATCCATTCTTCAAATAAGATTGGAATGTAGAATACAAAATTAAATACAAAAAGCTAATTAAAGATAATATTAAATGAGTACTAAATAGCTTAAGAATATCACTAACTTATCTCTTAGAGTGGTGTCTTGATTTTGCTTGAATTGAATGAAAAACTCTGAAAATCGTGTTATATTTATAAGTGCAGAAACTGTTCACTCGACTGGTCCAGGGGACGGCTCGACTGGTCAAAGGACCAATAAACTTTTAAAAATTCGGGCGCGATAAGATAAAACTGTTCCACGATTGCTCGAGTGGCTTCCACAACTGGTCGAGTGGCCTGCACAACTGGTCGAACCCTGCTCGGGACCCAATTTAGTTGCTGGACTTTGAGTCGAGCTTGCTCGACTGGTCGAGCACTATTCACTCGACTGGTCGAGCAGTCTCCAGGACTGGTCGAAGATCCAACAAAAAATCTCGAAAATAAGTAACAAATATTAGACTGGTTGAGGAATTTCTTAGACTGGTCGAGCCAATACTAGGACTAGTCGAACATAGGCTAAGACTAGTCAAGAAAACAGTCTATACACCTATAAAGTGACCCAATTAAAGTATATAATCAATATATATGACCTAACCTATGGTTAATCTAGGGTTATTCATACCTTATAAGCGATATATGAACATTGAATCTTCTTTTGCTTCGGTTGATAGTTGTTCTTGACGTACATGAAGCATGGCATCTTGAAGTGTGTTGAAGCTTGAACTCGTAACTCTTTGAAGCTTGAATTTGAAACGCTTTCAAGCTTGAACTTGAGATACTTAACTTGTATTTCATCTTGAGCTTTAAGTACTAAAGTAAAGAACTTTGTCTTGATATGGATGAAGCTTTGAAACCTTTAACTATTGAAGCTTGAAAGATTGAACTAACACTTGGTATTGAACTTGAACTTGAACTTGTATATCTCTTGATCTTACATTTGACGTTCTTAAGGTAAAGACCTTTGTTCTTGTACATGAGATGCATGATCTTGAATATGTAGATGAGCTACACAAGACATAGATTCCAAGAGGTTTTGGCACTACAAAATTCGACGATCATAGGAGCTAGAAAACATAGCACTTACAAAGTGTGAGTGTGTGCAAGGGTGGGTTGAACACAGCGGAAGATTCAACGATTGACATGCGACACAGGCGTCTAGGCCACATGAGTGAAAAAGTGCTTCAGGTACTAGCGATGAAGCGGCTCCTTCCAGACGTGACAGGTATACCTCTCAAAACTTGTATTGATTGTTTATCAGGGAAACATCATAGAGTTTCATTTGTTAAAATTGCTTCTCATATTAATAAAGTGCATGCATTAGATTTGGTTTATTCTGATGTTTGTAGTCCTATGAGGACAAAAACCTTGGGTGGGGTATTGTATTTTGTCACTTTTATAGATGATGCATCTAGGAGGGTTTGGGTTTATGCTTTGAAATCCAAGGACGAGGTCTTTGGTGTATTTAAATTGTTTCATGCTATGGTCGAAAGAGAGAGATAGATCATTGAAGTGCATCCGCACTGACAATGGTGGTGAATATATCGGTGACTTTAATGAGTATTGTAAGTCCCTGGGTATACGGCATGAACAGACGGTTCCCAAGACCCCCCAGCATAATGGTGTGGCTGAGCGAATGAATCACACCATTATAGAGAGAATCAAATGCATGTTATCTCATTCGAAATTGCCCAAGACGTTCTGGGGGGAAGCAATGCACATAGCAGTGTATCTGATAAACAGGTCTCCATCAGCCCCGTTGAATGGAGAAGTGCCTGAGAAGGTGTGGACTAGACAGGATCCATCATACAGTCATCTCAGGGTTTTTGGATGCAGGGCATCCGTTCACGTACCAAAGGATGAGAGGTTCAAGCTTGATATGAAGATCAGACAGTGTGTGTTCTTGGGGTACGGTGATGAAAAGTTCGGTTACGGATTGTGGGATCCGACTAAGAAGAAGCTCGTCAGGAGCAGAGATGTGGTTTTCTTTGAAGATCAGTGTATAGAAGATATTGGTAAGCCAAAGAAGAACCAGCCTAGTTCAAGTGAGCTAGAGGACATAGATCCGATTATTCCTCCCGTGGTGCCTGATGACGGGGGAGTACAGTAAGGTGCAGAGGACAAGGGAGTTCTTACAGAAGATGAACCAGGGGAGCAGCCTCCACTAGATCCACCTGTTGAGCCACAGGTGAGGAGGTTAGCTAGGGACAGACAGTCGTCCAAGAGGTACTCACCACATGAGTACATTATGTTGACTGATGGGGGAGAGGCAGAAGATTATTCTGAGGCCCTAGCCGACAAGCATAAGGGGGAGTGGTTGAAAGTTATGCAATAGGAGATGAAATCCTTGCATAAGAACCACATCTATGATATGGTGAAATTGCCTAAGGGTAAGAAAGCTTTGAACAGCAAGTGGATGTTCAGAAAGAAGGTTGAGCTGAAGAATTCACAAACGAGGTTCAAGGCCAGATTTGTGGTGAAAGGGTTTGGTCAGAGGAAAGGCATAGACTTCGAGGAGATATTCTCACCAGTGGTGAAGATGACATCCATACGGGTGTTGCTTGGGTTGGCGGCTAGCATGGATCTGGAGATAGAGCAGTTAGATGTTAAAACTTCCTTCCTTCGTGGTGACCTGGAAGAAGAGATCTACATGCACTAACCAGAGGGAGTCGAAGTTAAGGGCAAAGAGCATATGGTGTGTAGGCTGAGGAAAAGCTTGTATGGGTTGAAACAAACTCCACGGTAATGGTATAAGAAGTTCGACTCGTTTATGTTGAAGCACGAGTATGACAGAATGGAGTCGGACTATTGTGTGTTCACTCGCAAGTTCTCAGATGGTAATTTCTTAGTTCTGCTTTTATACGTTAATGACATGCTTATCATGGGAAAAGACATCAAGAAGATCGACAGGCTGAAAAAGGAGTTGGGCAAGTTGTTTATGATGAAAGACTTGGTGCCGGCTAAACAAATCCTAGGAATGGAGATAACCCGTAACAGAAGTAGCAGGAAGCTTTGGCTGTCACAAGAGCGGTTATTGAAAAGGTCCTAGAGCGGTTCAATATGAATGCAGCGAAGCTGGTCAATACTCCACTGGATGGTCACTTCAGATTGAGCGACAGACAGTGTCCCAAGATGAAGGCAGAGGTGGAAGAGATGCAGAAGGTACCCTACACGTCAGCAGTAGGAAGTTTGATGTATGTTATGATGTGTACACTCCCATACATAGCATATGCAATTGGTGTTGTCAGCTGGGATCTTGCCAATCCTGACAAAGAACATTAAACAGCGGTGAAATAGATACTGCGGTATCTAAGAGGCTCATCCAGGTTGAGCCTATGCTATGGTGATGGAAAACCTGTGTTAGAGGGCTACACAGATGCAGATATGGCAGGCGACATAGACTCTAGAAAGTCTTCATCGGGGTTCATGTTCACGTTTGCAGGGGGAGTGGTCTCTTGGCAGAGCAAGCTACAGAAGGTCGTAGCGTTGTTGACGACAGAGGCTGAGTACATTACTGTCACAAAAGCATATAAAGATATGCTTTGGATGAAGAGGTTCCTACAGGAACTTGCGCAACACGTGGTCTATTGCGATAGCCAGTATTATACACTTGAGTAAGAATTCAAGTCAGCATTCTAAGTCGAAACACATAGAGATTCAGTATCACTAGATCAGGGATACTTTGGAACAGAAGGTGTTACAGCTTGAGAAGGTCCACACGGACGATAATGGGTCAGACATGATGACCAAGGCATTGCTCAAGGGCAAGTTTGAGGTTTGTAGAAACCGGGTTGGCTTGAAGATGACAGATTTCTCCTGTGACAAAAGGGAGAGATTTGATGGAGTTTTTTTCCCAGGCTCGACTTGTCGTGGGATGTGCTCGACCGGTCGAGGGCTGGTGCACGACCAGTCGTGGACTGGCTTGACTCGTTTTCCAGCGAGTTGTGGTTTTGAATTTCTGAGGTGCTCGACCAGTCATGGGATGTGCTCGACCGGTCGAGCACATCCCATGACTGGTCGAGCACCTCAGAAATTCAAAACCACAACTCGCTGGAAAACGAGTCAAGCCAGTCCACGACTGGTCGTGCACCAGCCCTCGAGTTGTGGTTTTGAATTTCTGAGGTGCTCGACCAGTCATGGGATGTGCTCGACCGGTCGAGGACTCTGCACGACTAGTCGAGCTTACGTAGTTTTGAGTCTGGATCTTGTGCGGACTGCAGAAATTTGAGGCGGTTTCGCAAGAGGTACGAAAGAGAGTTGCCTAAACTATAAATAGGGGTCCCTAGGGTTTTCTAGGGCATGCAAGAGGTAATGTAAGAGGGTTTCCTAAAGCTTTGCAAGGGTTTGCTAAAGGGTTTAGGGCTATCAAAGGTGTGAGAGAGAGAGAGAGAGGAAGCTTGTAGAAGGGAGGTTATGCTCGTGGAGGTAATCTACTGTGCAATCAACATCTTAGCGCTTCTACGCCCTCGTGATCGGTGAGACCTCTCCATTTTTCTTTTATTCTTTTATTGTTTATCCACTCCTGCGTGAGTGAAGAAGGTTGTAACGTTCTACTTCATAGTGGATTGTTGATCTGGACGAGGTCCCGTGGTTTTTACCTCTTTGAGGATTTTCCACGTAAAATCTTTTGTGTGGTGTGGTTTGTGCTTTGATTTATTTCATTGCTTTATTATCCCATAATTTTGGATTGTTTTGGGAGGCTAGATCCTAAGGTTTTGTGCAAGGCCCCCAACATGCAATTGCGTATGTCATCAATCAATCGATCGATTGTCTTTCGATATATTCAGCAACTGATTTTTGAATTTGCGCATCGAGGTTGATCGATTGATCCTACCTATCAATTAATCGATCGAAATAAAATATATCCAGCAAGCTTTTGTCAAAATTCTAAATTTCCATCAATTGATTGGACCTGGTCGTCAATTGATCGGACCTGGTCGTCAATCAATCGATCAATCGTTTTAAAAATTGTCCAGAGAGTTTTTTCCTAAATTTCAATTCCCACCGATCACTCAAGCGGATCGCACAAGACAACTCGATGCATCCTCGATTGATCGAACCATGATTTCAATCGATCGAACCTTTGCTAGTTTTTTCAAATTTTCACTACTTGATTTCATTTACTTTCCCTACTTTAACACTTGATTTCTTCATGTCTTTAAATCTTCAAATCCTCATTCCCTTTATCCAAATCTTTAGCTCTACATCATAAGTTGCTTTGAACTTGAATTCCTCATTTTTAAGCACACATTCATTATCGATTCCCAAAAAACATCCCATGCAGAAAACATATGTTAATATATTAATTAAGCACTTAAATTCATTAAAAACTAGTGCAATTGAGAGGATAAATATGCAATATTCGAGTCTCAACACACACACACGAACTAACATTTTGCTAGTCCTGAGCAAAACATGCAAAAGATTCCGAATTCAATAATAAATTCTTAGAAGAGTCAATCTTGTAATCTCAAGTAATTCTCAAAACAAATCCATTCTAGAGGAAACCCAAATACACTAATGTCACGCCTCAAACTCGGAAACCGGGCTCACAAAATTCCCGATCGCCGAATCCGGCGCCGACAGCCTCCGTAGTACCCCATTCTCGGCTTCCAGCGCCCATACGCCAGATTCCGATCTTGGGATCCAACAAGGAGGATTTTTAGTATGATTTTTTTTTTTTTTTGTAATGTAATGGAGCATAACCACAAGGATAACCAAGTCACAAAACAACAATACCACATATCTACTATATCAAAAACTTTAAGTACAATGCGTATGAAAGGGAAATACAATATAATGGAAGTAACAAAATCGCCAGAGGCTCGGCTGCACGCTTCAAGCTCAACGCTGCTGCAACCTAACGCCACCTGCACGCATCTATCGTGCATAAGCTTACAAAAGCTTAAAGGGTGGTGAAAGTGTGTGTAAGGCGAGTGCCAAGTATACAATATCAAAGTAATGCGAAATATGCGGTAAGTCCATGAATGCTATCAGCTGAACCAAATCTATGTGATGCGAGGCATGAATGCTATCGGCTATACCAAGGTCATGTGATGTGAGGCCAATGTAGCCAAATGTCATATGCGAGATGCAATACAAGCATATCAGTACTCATCAAGTACACATATCAGTACAGTTCCTCTCTGGATATCACCGGGGTCTAATACACCTCACACTGACTGCCTCCTCCCTAGCTGCACAGTCAAACAAGTGAAAGAAACCACATTATCCGCCTGACCAGTAGTCTGACAATACCTACCCGGCTCGTTGATAGCGGACACATTTGTGAGCTGGTCAAACTCAGCCTAGCTTATAGCCCCCTCGCTCAGGCGGATAAGGCCACATCCCCTTCCAACCGACCACGACACAGTGGGAGACGCGACCCACTGGTATTCGGCACTCGGGCGCTCGTGTTTCCACTCGGTCTAGACGTTGGAGCATCCCGTGGTACCACAAAGGTTCTGGGACTTTCACCCAAGGACATCCTAAGTGCCCAGTACTAGAACAAAGTATTTTCAGTATCCGATACGGCCATCCACGATGTGCCTGTGGAGCCACGGCCCTGATGTCGCTAGGGCGTGCAGTAATCAAGTCACACATATGCGAGATGCATGAGTCACACCGTACAATCATGCAGCAATCTCATGCGTACCACGCGATCATGTGGGGTACTCCGTCTCATAAGGAGTCCCGTAAATGTCTCAGCCCAACGGCTTATGCTTTGATCAAACATTTCTCATATCAAGCATACATATGATGCGTATGGGCATGGATGATGGAATTATACTAAGCATGTTATAAAGTAATGGACTATCTTTACAACGCAGATGGGGATAGACAGCTTACACACAACAAGTACGGGCCTACCAATGGGCCCTAGGGAAAGTTACAATGCGGACATTTAACCAACATTGTACTTACAATGTGGACGTCAAATCAACATTGCTCCCAAGGCATGACCCGCTACAAAATATCATTACACAAACCATAGGGAATCGCACATTGCAATAGACTTATATACATCTTATTGGGCCTCGACCCAAAGGCCTTAGATACATCAAATGGGCCGCCTCATATGGGCCTTATATAAACCAAGTGGGTCGCACTAATGGGCCTTATGTACATTGCAATGGGCCATATCCCATGGGCTTTTGAAAACATCACAATGGGCCTCGTATATATCAAAGTGGGCCTCAATAATGGGCCACCGATACATCGAAAGGGCCTAATCACATGAGCCTTATGTATATACTAAGGTGAGGTCCACTTGAACTATAGATCTGCCCCATTTTTAGCCTCAAGACTTAAGACAGGCTTGCCAAATGGTGGACGGTTTTGATGCAACACATGCATCATGGTAGGGCCCATAAAGCCCATCATTATATATATATATATATATATATATATATATATATATATATATATATATATATATATATATGGGAAAAGGCACAATGCGCATGAGTTGATTTTTAACGTCCCATGAGGTCAAGGTAAGTAGGCCCCCATCGTGATGTGTTTCGAACATCTACCCCATCAGTTAGATGCACCATTCCATCGTGAGCCTAGGCCTCAAAAATCAAGTCAATCTGTGACTTGTGCAGGCCACACCACATGCAGAACTAGAGAGGGCCGTGCACCATTATGAACATTCGTAACCATTTTTGAGGGCCCACCGAGATGTGGTTTGTAAATCCAGCCCATCCATTATGGGTGTCCCACTTGCATGAGGGTTCGGCCCAAGTTTTAGGCGCATGCAAAATTTCAGGTGGGACCCACCGTCCACTGGACGGTGTGCATAAAAACACATATATTACAGTGGGCTCCCACCGTCCGCCTGGACGGTGGGCATAAAACACATACATTATAGAGGGTGCCCACCGTCCGCCTGGACGGTGGGGTGGAACACATGCATCACTGTGGGTTCCACGTGAGGGCCCACCATAATGTTTACTTACCGTCCAACCTGTTGATAAGGTCACAAAGACCTGGATGAATAGGAAAAACAAATATCAGATTGATTCAAAACTTTTGTGGGCCCAAAAAAGGGTTTCAATGGTAGAGTTCAATCACCGTTGTTTCTTGTGGTGTGGGTCACCTAAGATCTGGATCAAGCTGATTTTTGGAGGGGACCCACCTCAGGGGGTGGTCCACCTCATGGATGGTGTGGATACAAAATATACATCATGGTGGGGCCCATGGCTGGGGCCGTGAGTCCCTGCCCGTTTTAACACTTACGCTAGCAGCGTCCTGCTGCACAGCAGCAGCAGGCGCTGCACCTTATTTTTTTTGTATATATTTTTTTTTTTGGAAATCTCATTTTTCCGAGGTTTTTCGTATGTGGGGCCCGCATCAGTTAAATCCACCCCTCCCATGGCCCAAAACAAGCCAAACAAGCCCAATATTCAGGGTGTTTAGGCGTATAGAAACATTTGGTGGCTTTTCAACGGTACAGGGCACAGTTTTCTAAGCTATGGCCCGCTAGAAAGTTGGATCAGCTTCACTTTTCGGCCCAACGACTAAAATGAGCTGGTAAATAGGATGGACGGCATGGATTGCATCGATTCATCAAGGTGGGGCCTAAACGAGTAGTCCACCCAATAAGCTTGAAACCAAGCTCATATTTGTTTTCATGTCCAGCGTCCAAGGGACGCTGGATGTTCTGGCGCATGGAATGTTTTAAGGTGGGCCCTGCCCAGGTGGGCCACCACATGGCTTTGTGGTGTGGAGCAATACATAGAAAGTGGACCTCACCTACAAATGGCCCGGATCCCATACATGCTTCATGGTGGGGGTCCATCCAAGTGGGCCACATGGCCACATCATCACACACATAAAAAAAAATGAACAAGAGAGGGAGAGAGAGAGAGAGAGAGAGAGAGAGAGAGAGAGAGAGAGAGAGAGAGAGAGAGTGGGACACACGTGTGATGGAGGGACCCCGACACTATGGGCCCTCCCTTGCATCCAATCATACATCAAATGAAAATCAAGGTGGGCCGTCGGCCACATCTTAGGGTCCAAAGTGAGATCCATACCATTGATCGGTAGGCCTCACTTGGCCCATCATAAAAACATGAAAAACCTATCCTATAAAGCACCCTTCTAGCGATCTTCTTGGTCCGTTGGAAAAACCGGTCACCTTGTGCTTCACTTTGATGGTGGAGATGAGAAATGGATGGCTAGGATGATGGATTTTGGAATGGGAAAGTGGGCCACCAAAATCACATTCCTCTCACATGGAGAAGCTTGGACGTGCCATTTTTCTCTCTCCTTTGGTGTTGCATGGAAAAATGTGAATGGAAAGAGAGAGAGAGGTGTGGTGGTTGTAAGAGAGATGTGAGTGAGTGATGTGAGGTGAGTGATGGATGTGGTACTTGACATGTATGGTGGTGCAAGAGAGAGGGTGGGAGAGAGTTGACTTGGTGGTTGCTTTACTTGTGGAGAAAGGTGATGTGTACTTGACATTGAAGTGATTGATTGATTGATGGGTTGATTGATTGATTGATGGATTGATGAGACATGTTGTAGAGATTCTCTTGGGATTGCAAATGCGCGGCGTTTCTTCGAAATAAACGCCAGCCCACATCTTTCGTCTTAGGTATCGGATCGGTGCGCGAGTCGCGACGTCAGAACCGCGGCGATGGTGCGGTCGCAATGATGCAAGCCTCGGCTTAAGCCGACTCAATTCTATAGGATACGACTTAGGGTCGATCGCAAACGTTGATTAACGTCGCAGGTTGCCAGAATTCGACGAGAAGGATCGCGGAAGTCGACGGAACAGTACGAACTAGGATACGGGTCTTACAACTAATATTGAGCATAACATCTACCTAAACTCTAGTACATAACAAATTCTTATTTAAGTTCAGAGTAATAATTATACAATTGAATAAATCCCAACATTGAGTTTCATGAATGCACCATGTAATCTAGTCTTATCATTACTACTGGTTTAATTCTTCTGCTTTCATGTTCATAATGATAATTAAGGGAATGGTCATATCAACTAAGGCTTAAATCGAAACCTGCTTTAAAGTTCAACACTTTACTCTTCCAGCTTTTGATTATTTTTTTTTTCCTATCGACAACTTTCACACTATTATACTTTTTTTTTTTTTTTTTTCAATCAGTGTTTTTATGGACAATTCAAAAAGTAACCCTTTTTGACAACTATTTATTTAGGTGGATATTTTTTCTCAATTCTTTTCTTCTTCTTTTTTCATTTCATTGAACATGATGGACAAATTCCCCAAGCTTGGTTCCTAGCATTCTCAATAATTATCAAGTTAACACTACAGTATTGTATTGAAACTTTCCAGAGTACAAGCTAATTAAATATGACATATTATATTCATGACTCGATCAATGTTTAAACTTCCTAATTAAAAATTATTAAATTGAACTTAACCTTGAAATCTATTAAATAACTACAATTTAGGCTTAAAAAATCCTCAACACTAGTTATCTTATTATTATAAACATTAAATTATCTTAAAAAATACCCGAGATTACAGAAATCAACTTCCAAGGGAAACCCCACCCTCAACCTAAAGTCTCCATTATCCTCGATGTATGAAATATATTTAATGTAAATAGCATGAGAGCAATAAAATAAAGAGGAGTGGGTGACAAAGTACCTTAAAGACAACATGTACAAGAGAGAACTTCATTGATCGATGATTCAGTAAATTAAAAAGTAAAAATTAAACAAACAAAACATCCTACTCTACCAAAGAAAACGAATTCCTAAGAAAGCAAGGGAAATGATCTCCGTCAGACAAAGAGATCAATCCTAATACACCGGATCTTTCAAATGTATGAACTCATTCTCTTAAGAAAATTTTTGTACAAACGGTTTCAACTGTTAATCATTCACTTTAAACACATTACCGTTTGTGGGATTCTCAACTTCCAGGCCCCAATAGGATAAACATTCTTCATAATAAAAGGGCCGGTCCATCTGGATCTCACATTTTCAGGAAAGAAATGGAGACGAGAGTTATACAATAGAACTTTATGTTTTGGCTCAAATATCTTTTTGAAAATGTGATTGTCATAAAACACATTCATGTGTTCTTTGTATATTTTAGCATTTTCATACATATCTTTCCTAATTTCTTCCAATTCCACATATTGGAGCTTGTGAAGCGTGCCAGCTTTATCCAAATCAAAATTGACCTTCTTAATTGCCCCGCATGCCTTATGTTCCTACTCCACTGGCAAGTGACAGGCCTTTCTATAGACAAGTCTGTAGGGAGACATGCTAATGGGGTTCTTGAATGTAGTCTTGTAAGCCCACAATGCATTGATTAGCCATCAAGACCAATCCTTACATTTTGGATTCACAATTTTTTTTCCTAAAATCTATTTAATTTTCTTATTTGCTTTCTTAGCTTTCTCACTTGTCTGTGGGTGATATGGTATAGCCACGTTGTGAGTTATGCCATATTTCTTTATAAGGTTCGCAAGTGGCCTGTTACAGAAATGGGAGCCACCATACTTATGATGGCTCTAAGCGTTCCGAATCTTGAAAAAATATTTTTTTTAGAAATCATATAATTATTTTGTGGTCATTAGTCCTATATGGAGTTACCTCTACCCATTTTGAAACATAATTTACAACTATGAGGATATAGAGGTGTCCAAAAGATGAAGAAAATGGTTCCATAAAATCAATACCCCAAAAGTAAAAATAAAAAATAAAAATTGCAATTAAGATCTGGGTTAAGGGCATTATGTCTCGACGAATCATTCCTCCTAATTTTTGACATTGTGCAAAAGCTTTACAAAACTCATAGGTATCCTTGAATATTGTCGACGAATGGAAACCGCATTATAAAATTTTAATAATGGTTCGCTTTACTGAAAAATGACCACCACAAGCTTTTGAGTGACAAAAAGAGATGACACTAATTTGTTCATTATTTGAAAACATTTCCTAATGATTTGGTCCAGGTAATATTTAAACAATCATGTGTCATCCCATAAAAAGCTACATTACCTCGGTTAAAAATCTCTTCTTATCTTGTGACATCCACTCAGGATTGCCTAACATCACATCCAAACAATACTTGAGAGATCCATTAAAGCCCAAGAAGGCACATAAGGTTATGGGCAGCATGGATATCAATCCTGCCTTCTATGGTGTGGTGGGCCTAATGGGCCAGCTTGAATCTACTAAAACTGTCACATGTGATAGACAAGTGCAAAGAAAAACTAGTGAACCACCGTGAGCAAAAAAAATGGGCCTTGATGGGTTGGTATAGAGTCCACCATGAGCCCAAAATGGTGCACATCCAAAGCTAATGGCCACATGAATAAATACATGCGATGGGCTCCATAGACTTTCTGCTGCGAGAAAGCTTTGCAAGGGATTGTGTAATTCAAGGGGAATAAAAGCAGAGAGAGAGAGAGAGAGAGAGAGAGAGAGAGAGAGAGAGAGAGAGAGAGAGAGAGAGAGAGAGAGAGAGAGAGAGAGAGAGAGAGAGAGAGAGAGAGAGAGAGAGAGAGAGAGAGAGAGAGATGCTTTGGTGGCGAGATAAAAGGAGAGCCTTCCTAATGATTGATCAATTTTCTAACTATTGGGGGAGGAATTGCAAGAGGTCAATTTTGATTCATGCCTTGTTCCCACAATATCAAAATGAAGTGAGTTTAAGGATTTAGAATACCCTTTTTATCCGAATCCTCTCAAGATAAAAGTACCAAATGCCTAAATGAATATGAAACCTCTCGAATACCTTTGAATCAACACTTCTAAAAGTGATTTACATGGTGAGGTTGGATGTCCCCATGTGACACGCATGCTCTACACATGTGAGTTAACAGAAATCCTAACCACTTACGGGTCTTTTGGCAATATCGGTTTGGGTGTATTTATGTGCGTTTATATCCAAAAGTAATTTAGAAACTTGAATTCAAGTGTCAACAAAATTAGAGGTAGATGAAATACACAACTTTCGTGTATTTTGAAATCTCACTGCTTTGCTATGATTGCAATGTAATCGAATTGAAATAATTTTTGACTCTTTTTTAAAGACATAAGAGTTGCAAGTGTAACAAATGCATTGTTAGTCTACCAATCAGTTGTACATGTGGTATGCTGATGACACTTCAAAACAATCTAATTATCAATCGCATCACTAAAATCACATCAATATAATGATATTGTCCCAACATTGGCCATGTAAATCCATGGATAAAAAATAATGACGAGTCACATATTTATGATCCTTATACATGTGGCCCATCTGAGACTTGAAATTTCGTTAATCTTTTAATCAAAATATGTATTTCAATTGGGCTTATTAAAATCACTCTGTCAAATAGTACAGGTATACACTAATTTGGAATATTAAAATTAATTTAGTAATCAAAACAAGTTCATGTAATATATTGTTGTGTGGTTTTGTTTTCAGCTGTATGTGCGCGGGCATGCTAAAATTGAAATTACGGCTCAATTAAAATCAAACAATTATAACCTTAAGCGATAAGATAGGCAGATACGTAGTGTATGATCGAGATTTGATGAGATTGGCTGCCTATTCGGCCACTCACCTAATGTGTAAACAAGACCAGATGATATTCAGATGGTGGAGTTTGTCCTTTAATGATGGGTTGTACATTTGTCTTCTGTACAAAATAACTTTTCAATACAGATAAATGAAAATAAGAAAATGATTTTTTACAGTTAGTTACAAAGAATAGTTGCAGAATGCCTTTCTGAATGAAGAACTGAATCCAGCGTGCGAGCGTAAATTCAAATTATGAATAAGATTACCAACTGCTTGATTAACGCTATGGTTGAAAAGTAAATGATTACACTAATAAATGTAATTTGCTTGACTGAAAAGATAAATGATTACACAATAGAATATAAATTAATTGATAATTGAAAATAATGTTTGATTTGATTGGATTAGCATGAGACAAAATTTTATTGCTAAATTATTCTACTAATTATATCCTTACATGTTTTTACGCTTTTCAAATTTCCAAATATACCATGTGAATTTGTACATGTCATACGTAATCTAATTGATTGGATTTCCGTGCATTCCAATTACAGCTGAAAAACACGACCGGAGGTTTCGGCGCCTTACTGTTATTAGGATTCCCCGGCATAGAAATAGAAGGTCTCGAGTTCCGAGACTTGCTGGGACTGCGCGGCTGCGCCTAACGAATCGAAGTGATTGGCATACATTTACTGACTTATCGCGGGTTGGACTGATCAGACGACGTTATCCTCCATCGTTATTCAATGATATAGGTGTGGCTTACCTGACGAGTAGATTGGCATGCTTTTAGAAACGCCATTGGCATGTGCCCCTGGTCAAATGAAATTGATGTGGTTGGAAGCTATATGGGATCAACAGACACGCCTTTGATAAATCTACTCTGTCCATCAGTTTCTCAATATCACAATAAGAAGAAATAAAAAAAATCAGACAGTTCTAAAACTTATATACGCCACGCCACATGAAACAGTGGGAATTGAACGCTTACCATTGGAAACTTTATGAGGGCCACAGATTTATTATTATTATTATTATTATTATTATTATTATCATCAGGATGGCATTTATGCATACAGTTCATCTAAGTGGCGATAACCATATGAACGGCTTGGATGACTTCAATCGTAGAAGTTTTATATTTTACTGTTTCATGCGGTGTCACACACTTTAGTCTTGAATCTGCCTGATTTTTGGACTCCCGTACTATCGAGACATTGAGGAACCGATGGACGGTGTGGATTTGTCACCGGCATCTCTGTGGCCCCACAGCTTCCGACCACAAGAATTTCTTTTACGTCCTGATTTGAGGGCCGTCCAATAGGGCCATCCGATGAATGGCCAGTTCCATACGAGTCTGACGGCACGTGTGTCGCGAATCGCTTTTGTGCCTATACTTGCGCGGGAGCGGATTACATGTGCCCAGCCCCACCCAACACAGTGCGGCCCTGAACATGGGGCTTACTTTGATGTATTTATTGTATATCCACGCCGTCCATCCGTTTTTCAAACACATTTTAAGCACAGATCCAAAAAACGGAGTGGATCCAATCTCAGGTGGACCACACCACAGGAAAATATGGTGATTGACCATTAAAAACTTCTAGTCGCCCACAAAAGTTTTGTATCAAGCTGATATTTGTTTTATCCCTTCATCCAGGTCTGTGTGACCCTGTTAAAAGGTTGTATTGCAAATAAAACTTACGGTGGGCCCTAGGAAGTTTTTAACGGTGCACGGTCAGTCACCACTTTTTCCTTGAGGCGTGGTCCATGTGACATTTGGACCTGCCTAATTATTGTTTTGTTCTGATGAAATAATGTCTCAAAACGAATGGACAGCATGGATATAAATACATACATCAAGGTGGGCCCCACGGTCAGGGCCGTACCGTCTTGGGTGAGGCCGGGACCGCGCCCAACCGCCCCGTACTCGCGCGTGGCGTCAGGATTTCCTCTCCGTACGTCTCCTTCCTCTCCAAAAGGCCTCTCTCTTATTTCCTGACAATTCCTTCACTGAAGCTCCATATCTCATCCGGCGATCTGTACTTCCATTTCTCGGTATGCCATCCTTCGCATTTATCCATCTTTGTATTATCATTTCATTGCTATTGCTAGGTTTTCATCCACTTGCATTTCATTGGGGGATTCTCATCTACACGATTCTGCCAAAAATTGTGGGAAGGGTGATGCATCTGTAACGAATCCCTAGGATATGGACTATCTAACCATCTAGATTTGCCTGATTGAGTATCTGGATTAGATCAACGATGGAATCTTAGATATGGACAATCCAACCATCCAAATTGGCCTGATCAAGGATCTGGATTAGATAAACGATTGGACCTTAGATATGGACCATCCAACCATCCAGATTTTCTTGATCGAGGATCAGGATTAGATCACTGATTGACCTCTAGATATGGACCTTCCAACCATTTAGATTGGGCTGATTGAGGATCTGAATTAAACCAGCGGTCTGATTGATAGATCTGGACCCTAACTAAATCCAGATTGGACTAATTGACGAAGGGACCGTTTGACGCTGACATGGGTGGCCACCATTTGGCATGGGGTTGCTGATTTGGGGAGCTGGAGGGGTCGAGTATTGTGGTTGTTTGCTAGTGTTATGTTGTGGCTGTGGTTAGATTTTGGTTGCAGGTGGTGTAGGAGATCATTGGGTGGAATTCATTTTGGAGTCGCGCTTTATGGGATAGAATGTTGGGCAGTTAAGGAACATCATGTTCGTAGGATGAGCGTAGTTTAAATCAGTTTGTGATCCATGACAAGATGTGGAAGGATAGGATTAGAAATGAATGCATTCAAGGGAACTTACATGTAGCACCAATAGGTAATAAGATGAGATGGTGTAGTCATGTGCAACAAAACCAAGAATTGTGCCGAGAAGGAGTGAGTTGGTTCAAGTTAAAGGCTCTAAGCAGAAGGAAGGCTCAAAAGTCAAAAGGGCATGGGGGAGGCAGTGCTTTCAATATGATAACATCGACCAGTGCAGTAAATTTTTTTTTATTTTTTTTGAAAGATAACGATTATATTAAGGGAGAAAAGATTACAAAAAAGAAAGGGAAAGGGAATCTGCTGAGGGAGCAGACTCGCCTAACCTCCCAAAAACAGAAGATCAGAAGGCTTTAAAGCAGAAACATTGATAGCCCATTCGAAAATCAGACCCTTTGCCTTAGAACAAACTGTATCTGCAGAATTGGATAAGTTCCTGAAACATCTGTTATTTCTCTCAGACCAAATAGACCACCATATGGCAAGGATTGCCATTCTCCAAATGCGCTTTCTTTTCTTCTCAATGTTGACCCCATGCCAAGAGGGAAGAAGGGATGTAATAGAACCCGAGAAGCACCAGCTCATGTTGAATCGGAGACCGAAATCAGACCAAATTTTAACAGAAAGGGGCAGTGGATGAATAGATGCGCTGTCGTTTCTTCATTTCTCATATAGCATAGACAAATGTTCACTAGCTGCATCCCTCTTTTAATCAAGTTGTCAACAGATAAGATCTTGTTCTTTCCTACTAACTAGCCGAAATACACAATCTTAGGAGGGGACAAGTACTTCCAGATAAATGGGGTCGGGAGGCTGGGAGAGGAAACTGGATTGCTGAGGAGGAGATGGGAGTAGAGAGATTTAATTGAAAACTTTCTGGACTTATCCCATCTCCAAATAAGCCTATCTTCGGAATCTTTGTCGGGCTTGGCTTTGTCAATGCATTGCATGAGGGCTGAGTACTCTTCAATCTCCCAATCTTGGAGATTCCTTCTGCAGATAACAGCCCATTCCATCCTACCGGTCGATACTGTTAAGTAGTCAGCGACGGAGACAGCCTCGTTGGGAGCAAGGGCAAAAATGTTGGGAAAAAGATTTTTTAGGGCAGAATCGCCTAACCACAGGTCTTCCCAGAAGCGGATGTTGTTTCCCTTGCCGAGCTCGTACCCCGAACCTGACAGCACAGTCTTTTTCATGCAGAGGATACCTTTCCAAACGGGGGAGGCTTTATAGTATGCAGACTCTTTAGTCCACCAACCACCATTCCACCAGTGCAGTATTGCAGGTGCCTGATGTGAAACAACTAGTATAATGCCAAGTTGTATAAAGGCAATGATAGAGAAAGGGAGCAAGTTTCCACCTTGTCACCTACCTCCTTTCAGGGAATGGTCCTCGTCTTTAAGGCTGCGCTTGGATCACATGCTGTTTTGCTTTAGCTATTTATGCCTCAAGTAGCTAATCTTGGTTTTTACTGATTTAGCGCGTAAGTATGTTTGGTAAACATCTTTCGAAAAAAAAAGTATGTTTGGTAAACATCTTACAAAAAAAAGGTATGTTTGGTAAACAAATGCTTACCAGCCACATCAGCTCTCTCTCTCTCTCTCTCTCTCTCTCTCTCTCTCTCTCCCTTAAACCCCAAATTGAAACCCTAACCCTAATTGGAAAAAATAGAAAAACCATTGAACAAAGGGAAGAAGGGAGGAAGACATAAGAGGGGGAAGAGAGACGATGGAGGATGGACTTACCTGGATCGCAACGGTGGAGGATGTCTTCCCTTCAGCAAAACTAAGAAAGCAATCCTTTTTTGCTTGTGTATAAGCCATCTTAAGGTGTTCCACAACTCTTAAATGGCATTTTAGCAAACTAACTTTTGTCACCTAAGCTACTGATTTGCTGTTGTCAGCCAAATAAGTAGCTTATCATTGTATATCAAAAAGTGACCTAAATGATAGTTAAAGCTGTATAAATTAGCTTGGAGTCTAGAACTTCAATGACCTGTTAGTCTCATTCCCCATGGGATTGACAACCATCAGTTGTTTCATTTGCAAATTCACCTCTTCATTTTTTCAAAAACCTCTTATTGCTCAGGCAAGCGATATATGAATATAACGACTGAACGAAGACCAACTTCTCCAAGCCACATAACAATGGTTAAAAAGGTGATCCACTTATTCAAGAAAAAGTGATTCTTCTATCAATTTCTACTGGTGTGCTCCCCTAAACAAAACTATCGGAATCTCATTCAACTCTACTCTCTCTCTCTCTCTCTCTCTCTCTCTCTCTCTTTTTGTGATTGTGTGGCTTCCTTAAAAAGGAGGTTTGAGCCTTAACTCTGCTAAGTGTGATTTCCTAATATATTTCAACTCTTGGTCCAATTTCCTCTTCATCAAGCATCAATTTGGTATCAAAGTTGGGTTATCTTCAGATTCAAACCGTGGACCTTGTGCTCCATCTTCAATGATATTAGGACTTTCATTTCAAGATTAAATGTTTGTTTAATCATGTTAAGACAGGTTCTAAAGAGGTGGCTGTAGATCAGCATTTTTAGGAGCAGTCCACTCCTCTTTCTGCATCGAGACATCTGTCCCCTCTTGATCAATATTTTGAACAGTGCTCATAGCGTAATGGTTGCGTATGGTATGCTACATAATGTAGCGTAGTTGCGATGCTACATAGTACAACCAGTGTTTTAAATAATAGCGGTAGCGTGTTGTGTAGTGTTCAACCCTCTGTATCATGTAGCGTAAGTTACACGATACTTCCATTTTTAATTTGAAAATAAGAAATATAATAAATAGTAAGAAAAAAATATAAAAAATGCCTAAAAGATGATTCATTTTTTCAAGTGTAAGCATGTTAAAACTAGTTGTTAATTATCATTTATCAAGAGCCAATCCACATGTATAAACCAAATCAAATCATTGTTACATCAACAACTTTCTAAGCAAACCACTTTTAATGTCTAATTGAAACCACAAGTCACAGGTATGAAAAGAAATTAAATCCCACATGTTAAGAGTATTAAGTACAAAATACAAAATATAATTATCATTTATAAAAAAGTGTAGTGTACGCCACATACGCCGATGCGTACGCTACGACATTACATAAACTACGCATACGTTTCAGCCCTTGCAGTGTACGCTACATGGGATTTATGCTATTTACTAACACTATGTAGCGGTGTAGGCCAATAACTATGCTATGCTACGGACACTACCGCTATGTTGCGGACGGGATTCAAAATACTGATATGTGTGCTACGGACGCTATTCAAAACACTGGTGTGTGTGTGTGTGTGTGCGTGCGTGCAACGCTATTCAAAACACTGGTGTGTGTGTGTGTGTGCGCGCGCATGCACGCACGCACTTGTAATCCGGTGGAATACTATATGTTTTTGTTTCTCATTAATATAACTAGTTAGTCATTTGGCGTGCGCGCGAGCGCGTGCGTGCGTGTGTTCCTCATAATATAACTAGTTAGTCATTTGGGGCTGACATGATAGTCTTTTCCCTAAACTCTCTCTCTTCTCCCTTCTTTCTCCTCACTCCTCTCCCTCTTGCTTCTTCTTCTTTCCCTTTCCCTCTTTTCTCCTTTCTCCTTTCTACCTGCTAATGATAGGTCCAATCATCATCTTGAAACATCTACTTGATAGATCCCACTTTGTATTGCTTATAATTCCAAAGTATCACGTTGGTTTGATGATTCTAACCGGTGTTTTAAATATTGACGATATCGACCGATATATCCCATGATATATCTTGTATGCCACCTGTGCGATACGAAACACATAAGTTGTGAGATATATCTCCCATGTTCGATTTGGTGAGCATTTTTTTTTTTTTTTTAAAAATAAATTATTTTCGATTATTTTTTCAATAAATCATGTTAAATCAGTGTCAAATTGTTACAAATCCATGATTTTTCATGTTTTGTATGAAAAATTATGGATTGGGAGCTTCAATTTCGAGATTTGGAGGAGAAGGACCGAGTTGTGGAAAATTGAAAAACAATCAAAATCAAACATGTATGTAACCTAATCTATTGATTCTTCTTTTGCTTTTGAATGTATTGCTTGTGTTTCCACATGTCTTCGTACATTTATAAATTATATGAATAGACTTTTAATTTACTTGCATCAATTCAGTTAGACAACGCATAGATTAGGACCCCGTACAAAGAAAACCTATTATGTGCACTTGTTTTTTGTAATGTTTTGATTTGTATGTATTGATGTCTTTTTTAACAATCACTGAAATTTCATAGAAAAAATCGTCCAATTTCCAAGGTTTCCCCATGTTTCCAACAACAACAATACATTACTCAATACAACCGATATATCCCATGCGATAACCGATACGTATCCGTATCCCAAGGGTGCGATACATAACGCGATACCGATATTTCGAACACTGATTCTAACCATGTGATCTATTGCTTCTAAACAACGGACGGTTGTAACAAATTGGTCCAATTCAAAGTGTTAAGATCATTTGATCGGCATGATTCTTGCACCATGGCTTGCTCCCATTGTATTATTAAATGAACCATCCCCATAGATGATTGGGCGTTGCATATGTCATTCAGAAAGATTAGGAAGTGGGGACGTTTGCAAAACCCGTGTATGTTTGTGCATGCGTGTGCTTGTGCATGTGCGTGTGTGTTTCATGAGAGCAAAGAGATTGAGAGGAATGCTACTCATAGATTTATAGCTAGGTGGAAGAAGTGGAGATGGGTCTTCGGAGATTTATGTGATTTTCACGTACCAATCAAACTAAAGGGGAAATTTTATTCAATAGCTATAAGACCAACTATGCTTTATGGGACAGAATATTCGGCAGTTAAGGAACAACATGCTCATACAATGAGCGTAGCTGAATCGAGGATGCTGAGATGGATGAGTGGCAAGACGAGAAAGGATAGAATTATACATGGATTCATTTTGAGTGAACTTATGGGTAGCACCAATAGGTAAGATGGGGGAAAGTAGTCTTAGATGGTTTGGGCCTGTGCTACGCAGGCCAAGAAACTGCTCTAGTTAGAAGTGAGTTCATTCAAGGTTTTTGGGCCTTGGGCCTAACTTGATGGAATGCTGTTGATGGATGGCTCGATAGTCAGCAATGCACCACTTGGTTTTATTGAATTCAGGTCACCTCCATTTTTTGAAAAATGCATTCATGGTTTATGGCATTGGTGGTGGGGGCATTTTGAGCTGAGCATGTACTAATTGTATTCTAAGCTGAACTTTTTAAAAGTGTTTTAGAATGATGATCCGATGGGCCTGCTGTTGATGAACCATGCCCTTAATATCATCCTGATTGGGAGGTCCTAATCATCCAATATTTAGCATTTTTTTCATTGAATGTGAATGTTTTCTGTATTTTCTCTTAATTATGTTGCAGCCCACTGATCAAGGGGTTATTACTGTTCCATCTGATGATATATCGCATGGTCCATCCAAGGTGAATGCTCATCATATTAATGGTCTGGATCACTGAACCATGGTCCCACTTGCATGGACTTGAGGAGTAATGGCTATCAACATGTACATGGGCCGAGTATCATATAGCTAGCTCTTATAAAAAAGGATGACATACATTCCATCCAAGTTGTGCATCCAGACAAATCTATACGTTTAATTGTATGATTCTTCTATGTTAGAGAAAATAGTTTTTGGAAGAGAGATGTATAGGGTTGGATGTCCAACCCTCTTTATTTATAATACCAAGAGACCCAAATTATAGAAAATTCCCTTAAGATAAAGGGAAAAGCAGGAAAAAGAAAGAGATCAAAAAATAAAATAGAAATAAGAAGCCCAGAGGCCCATGGCCAAGCCAGAGGGCCCACAGTCCATATTTTACACTACATTCTGCAACATGAATCTTGAAGTGAAGAGATTGCCTTTACAACTCATACCATTGAGCTCCCTTACATCACTAATGGTTTTTAATTCACTTTCCCTGTTATGCCAACAGCTATTAAACCCAAAATCGGTCCCAGCATTCATTCACACTGAAATATTGTGTATGCGGTGAGAGAGTGAGAACTGCCCATTTAGTGTTCTTCGGCCTTTGCCAATAGCTGTACCGGATGCCCCATCTCTGTTCATGTCCAAGGCGCATTTCTTCAATTGGAAGCCTTCATAAGGTAAGTTGCCGTATGTGTTTCATGCTAATTGAGAAGCCCTTAGCTGATTTCTCAGTGACATTTTTTTCTGGTTGGGTGCAGGAATGGTGACTGGCATGAATCATCATGATGATGGGGGAAAGAACCCATCAAGCTTTTCAAAGGGTGCGACTAGGTCGTGGGGGACATCGACACTTTCTGGGCAATCAATCTCGACGAGTGGAAGCGCAGGGTCCCCATCGAGCCGAAATGAACTGGTGATAGCGACACCAGCGAGTGAGAACACTTTCATCAGGTTGAATCATTTGGATATTCACGGAGATGATACTGGATCACAAGGTACCATCAGGTGAGTTCTTCTGTCTATTTTTATATCATTTCTTTCAATTCCGTACTTGGAATGGTCAGAGTTCAACTTATTTAAGTTGACCAGCATGTGGAATTCATCTGAATACTTCAAAAAAATGATGCGATTGCATGGCGATTGGGTAATTTCCTTTTAAAAAAAAAAAAAAAATTTGTTGAAAAGTGGGAGCACATGCACACATAAATCTTACACCTGAATAGAAATACCCAACTTAGAAACTCAAAATGTACAACCCCATGGAGTCCATAAACAGATGCATCTTCACATTGAAAGGAAGAGCTTCATGAGAAAACAAACTGAATTGGTCCTAGAATCACAGCCCCAATTGTCTAAGGCATCAGCTACTTTATTACCTTACCTAACAAAGAGCAAAACTTTTATCACCAATAAAATGCTTTTGAAACAATTCAGTTTCTGATATTCAACATGTCAACCAGAAGTTCTGAGCAACACTATAGCACAATGGAATCAAATTTAAGAACCCACAAGATCTGATCCCTCTAATACAAGTTCAGCTGTAAAGTTTGTACTTTTGCCATATTAATGCAAAAAGGCAAAATAGCACATCGCCATTGGAATTCCGAAAAATGCCATCCCCTCCCGATACAGTTGGATTTACCCTAGAGGTACCATCCGTATTTAGCTTTAAAAATCCAACATTCAGCTTGTGCCATCCAACAACGTTTTGATATTTGATACTCTTAATTGTCAAATTTAAACATTCAAGGACCACTTTCTGACCAAATGAAACCTCAGCTTGAAATCTCATTGATTGGCAAGTTTGCTGAAACCAATCAATGAAATTCTGAATAATTTGATCGGTGCACATTTGCTTCCCTTCAAATCTGAATCTGTTTCTTGCTATACATATTTCCCGAGCAATATATATCGGACAAAAGTGATTTTGATTTTTAAAATCACCCTTAGCCAAACACTGGGACTGAGATTATAGAAAGTGTTGAGCTGTGTGAAACTGATATTGAAAATTCTTTAAAAAAATTACCATAGCTTAGCGGCTACTTCCCCCAAACAAAATAAATGATTATATTCTTCAATTGCTGGCCGACAGCAGCAAGAACTCTTTGACGTGATTCAGACTCCTTGGCCATTTCCAATATGAGCATTGATTCTGTCTGACCAAATTCGAAGCTGACTTGACTGTATTTACTGTTAACATCCATATCAACCTATCAATAATTTCTGATTATAAGGTTGCCATACTGCTTTGCAAGCTGCTAATTACATCCTGAGACAATAAGTGTGACACTCCTGGTAAATTCCATTCCCATTTTGACGTAGAATGTCCTTCAAATGGAGAGACCGAAGTGTATTCAGAACATCAGTCATATATTCCAATAACACACCAAAACTACTACAACTATCAAATCAAAAGCTCAGCTCACCTTACCAACTAGCCACTTTGCTATTTGAAGAAATTATTCCGAATTGTCACCACGTTCTTCCAAGTATCTGATCCTTGCTGGTTCATGTATCTAGATTGCGTAAAATTCAACCACAGCCCTGGAGAAGTCAAACAAAGCGAAACCTACTTTAAGGGCAAGCTTCTTTGAACATCATTATCGAGCCTTCTAATTCCCAAGCCCCTTTCTCGTCGAGTAGTCAAGGCTACTTTGGTCCTCATTTGTGATTAAGGTCGTGCCCGCTAAGTAGTCAAGGCTACTTCGATCCTCATTCGCAATCAAGGTCACGCCCACTGAGTAGTCAACGCTACCTTGGTCCTCATTCGTGATCAAGGTTGCACATGTCAATTGGATAAGGGTACTTTAGTCCTCATCCACGATCAAGGTCGCACGCCAAGTGGTTAAGGCTACTTCGGCCCTCATCCACGATTAAGGTTGCGTGCTAAGTAGTAAAGGTTTGTTCGACCCTCATCCGTGATAGGTTGTGCGCCAGTGGTCAAGGCTACTTTGGCATTCATGTAGTTATGATCATTGTTCAAACTTCAAAGGATCCCCAATATTATTGAAATATCTCTGATATTATTCGTATCTCCAGCTTGGCGATACTGATAACACTGGTAGTATTCAAAATTTCAAGTATCGGCAATGTATTGCCAATTTATCGATTTAGCCAATGTATCGCCAATATTTTCGATTGTGTAAATTCCAAGCGTTGCTTGTTTTAAGGGCTAAAAGTCAGGCGGGTTGGGTTGGGTTGATGCTCAACCATAGCCCAACCCCAGGTTCCTATACCTCAACCCTAACCCAACCCAACCCAACCTCGGGTTGGGAATTCTCAACCCAAGCCCAACCCAAGTAGGCTTGGTCGGGTGGATACATGCTAATATTTTTATTATTACATTAATCTATTATATTTCAATACACGCTTATTTTTTGTATCTATAATTTTATTAATTATATATGTAGTTATTTATTGTAAACAACTTCATTTTTTCTAAACAAACAAACTAAAATATAAGACAACTACTTCTTTAAAAGTCATGTTGTGCAACACGCAATTTATTTGGGATAGAGAAATCCAGCATATCTTGTTAGCTTGAGTCATCGGAAATGACGTGGACCAATGAAACCTGACAGCACTGAAATTTCATGTGCCTTCGACATAGATGATCCACACTCAATTATAATTTATAACTTATATATTGATTGGGTTCGGGTTGGGTTGGGCAACCCGAGACCTCAACCCGAGCCTGACCCAAGTTTTTATCGGCTTGGTGTTTGTATAGCCCAAGCTTGAGACTGGACCCGATGCATCGGGTCAGTCATGGGTCGGTCGGGTTGAACCCGCCCAACTTTCAGCCAGTGTTTCAAATAGCGCCCGTAGCATACGCTACATAGCGTAGCGTGGTCGTAGCGCTACGTAGCGTCCCAAATAACGTCAATCCCCTGTAGCGTACGCTACAGTGGTTGTAGCGTACGCTACAGCTATGTAGCGTGTAGCATCCATAGCGTAAGCTACAATGCATTTTTTTACTATTTTATTATTATTATTATTATTATTTTTTTCACGTTTTCTTTGTTTCTAATGTTGAGGAATGTGATATTTGTATTATACTTGATACTTTTAATCTAATGAGATTTTTATTTCTTTTCATAATTGTGACTTGTGGTTTCAATTAGACATTATTAATTAAAGTGGTTTGCTTAGAAAGTTGTTGATGTGATAATTGTTTGATTTGTCTTATATATGTGGATTGGCTTTTGATAAATGATAACTAATAACTTTTAGGCATTTTTTGAACATGCTTATAATTGATAAAATGAATCATCTTTTAGGCATTTTTATACCCCCCCCCCCTCCCCTCCTTTTTTTCCACTATTTATTATATTTGTCCTATTTTTAAATTAAAAAATAGGAGTATCGTGTAGCTTTTGCTACATGCTATGTATTTATGCTACACGCTATAGAGGGCTGAGTACTATGCATCACGCTACCGCTATTTAAAACACGGCTTTTAGCCCTACTTGTATTGCCAATGTATCGCCAATATTTCCGACTATGTGAATTTCAGGTATCGCTTGTATCTCGAGTTTAGCAGTGATATTTTGGTAATATCGCCAATGTATCGATATCACCAAAAATCTGTTTGTTAAAAAAAAATCTTTGCAAATTTTTTTTTTTTTTTTTTTTTTTATGGGCGCATGGTTCTATGTAGTGTTCAATTTGTTAACGATAATATTGTTAATATCGCGATATTATCGTTATCGTAACATGGGCGATATTAAGACGACAATCGTTCGTTTCCTTTCCATCGATGATATCTCGACAAAATATCGTGTCATCGATACTCGGAAATATCAATGTGTTTGGATGGAAGATTGGACGAATAAATGGAATGGTTGGAAGGATGGGGTGGGGGTAGTAATTTCTTACGACAAACATGCTCTGAAGCCTCCATTAAATGGAAACTTATTATGTATGCATTCTTTTTGCAAATTTTTTATATTCCTAAATATGCAAATATGCGTATTTTAGCATCTCTGGAAGTTTCACTGAAAATTTCACAGTTTTCCCATGTTTTCCCAATGTTTCCCTGCATTTTCGGTTATTGACAATATTATTAGTGATATCAGTATTGTTTCCGTATCCCTGGCCAACGAAACTTGTAGCGATACCGATACTTCGAACACTGGTTATAATTATGCCGTTGAATGAGCCATGCCTAATTCCACTCACCATGGTAATCTGACCGAGTGATGCCTAATTCGACTCATCATAGTAATTTGAGCAAGTGATGTCTAATTCCACTCATCATAGGAATTTGACTAACTGATGCCTAATTCCATTCATCATAGTTATCTGAGCAAGTGATGCCTAATTCCACTCATCATGTTAATCTGAATAAGCGATGTTGGATTCTCTATCTTACGACATACATTGATATTGCTTGCAGTGATGACCAAACTAGTGCCCATGGTGATGAACTCTTGTTACCGCTTGCAGTGATGATCAAACTACCACCAATGATGATGAACTCTTGCTACCGCCTGCGGTGATGATACAACTATTGTCTATGTCGATGATTTAAAGGCCCCCAATGTTGTTAAATCGCATATACCTATGCGTATATGCGATCGCACAAGTGCATATGTGACCACATATTTATTTATTCGAAAAATAAAAAAAAATTGAAAAATAGGAGAAAAATGTAAAAATATATAAGAAATTAGGGGGAACTTTCTTGTTACTAGATATCTAATTTTATATATTTAAAATACATTTGAGAGAAATAAAATCAATTAAACGATGAATTGAGCATACATCAAGTCATCAACATTCAAGAATTAGGATTATTGTGTATGTAAGAGAGAGAGAGAGAGAGAGAGAGAGAGAGAGAGAGAGAGAGAGAGAGAGAGAGAGTGCAGAATGAGAATGCTTGAATCTTGAAAGTTGAATCTTCCATGAGAATGCTTGAAGCTTCTCTTCTTAAATGAATAAATGATCTTCTTGCTTTAATCTTGTAAAGGAGTAGGAACTAGGAGCTTGGTTGGAAGTAGGATAAGAACTATGTAAGAGAGATTAATTGCTGTAACGCCCTGAAAATCGGGGGTCGAGCATAAGCTCCACTCCCGAGTTCCAACGCATCACTTATGCAACATAGATGATGATGATTTAATGTTGTCCATATTAGTGCATGAAACATGAATGAGATTATACCAAAACAACATATCATACTCCAGAGACGAGTGAAATTGCAAGCGGAAGACTATGATAGATATATAAAATATATAAACTGTGATAAGTCTCCAGAGTGTGATAATGTTACTAGGTTAATTATATACATATATACTTCCCAAAATGGACCAAAATGAATATACATGTGTGATTCAAAAAGACAAAATAGCAAGTGTAAGGGCATCTAGTCAACATCCCAAAAGTTCCCGTCAATCAGGCCACGACTCACATGAACCCGCCTGAAAGCTGCATGAAAGAGAATGTCTCCTCGTCATCCTCATAGTCCGGCTCCGCCTCGTAGGCATCGCCTCCACCTGCAACTAAGACAGGGTCTGGTTGGTGTGTACAACACCGTCCCGTAACGTGGGAGTGAGTGATCAACTCAGTGGAACCATAAAGCAAAGGTTAACATGTTATCAATTCAGTCAAGCAGTAATGATAAAACAATACAATCAAACATCCCTAAGTACTCTGATTAATGCAGGAATGGTATGTATAAATGATGCATGCCCTCGCCTGCACTCCCTCTGCAATCTTCATCTAATGGTCGCGCATGTCAGTCACTTCCTTAGTGCTCTTTACTCAACGCCAAACGGCACATGCAGTGCGATGCATGAACGTGATTACCAAGTTCTTATTAGTCATTTTCATACAGCAGGATTGGGAAGCTAAGGTACCGCCCTTTATATCATTAACCCAAACAATGATCCATCTAGGGTCGTCAATCCTAGTTAATCACATACGATAGGTAAGTTTAGGTCACTACCACCAACGCCCTACCAATTGACAGTCTATTTTCGAAGGCTCGTCGCCAACCCGACTGGGGACCATAGCCAGGCTGCACCGGGATAGGCCTATTTCATACTCGAGGTCACTACAAAGGGCTCGTCACCTGATCAGTGTAGGCCGACAGCTCGAATTCAGTATCCCATACCACCGTATTCGGCTCACGAGTTTGGGTTGCTCACTGGACACTACGGGGAGGCTCGTCGCCCCAACGTAAGCCGACAGCTCGACCACGGTGTCACATACCACCATGTCCGGCTCACGAGTCTTAGTGGATAGAGGTACCATGGTTAAATGGGCTTTTCACTGGTAAGTTGGTACCTTAGATTCAAGCAGAAGCGTCCATACATGGTAAACACACAATAGGCCAATCGGTTTATTAGACAAGTTCGACTAGTACGAGTGTACGCTGAATTAGCCGACAAGGTACTACTGTCGACGATCACCGTACGCCTCGATTTCATTGAATGTGTCAAATGTGGCGAGACTAGTTCAGCCACTTAACCAGGAATTGTTACCGATTGCCTGGACTACGTAGTAGTCCCAATCACACTTCAAACGATAGCATTCATAAGTGAAAATCAATGACAGCATGTAACAACCAAATCTAAATATAAATTTCATTTGAGCATTTCAACATATACATGCTACACATGTAACCACAAATAGGCATTTCATCCATAAATCGTAAAGTAGTAAGATAGATCACATAAAGGAAATTGTAACCATAGATAAGGGAATTGAGAATCTCATCTCAACACCCTCATTACATACATTTAAACGAGCATTTTCTCATTCAGGTATTTTATCAAACACTTAGGCTACACATTTCAACATACATGTATTAGACTAGTTATAACGTATATCTTGGCAAGCCCTTTTACAAAGGAGTTGCTACATACACAACCAACATATATTCATAGTTAATAATCATGGCAAGAATAGATTCAAATTCCATATTCATTCAGACATTTTCACAAACACTTAGACTACACACTACAACATACGTAACGTATGTTGGCGATAATAGGAATTAGGACAAATCCTTTCACCAAGGAGTTGTCACACGCATAACGGCCATATATTCACGACGAATAATCATGGCAAGCACGAATCCAAATTCCGTACTCATTTAGTCATATCAACAAACACATGGAATACACTATATTCAACATAGGTCATATATATCTGTAAAGTGAAACAGGCATCGCATATAGCATGTGAAATGCCACCCACATCAGTAATAAATCATTAACCGGCATTGAAAGCCTTGAAAACCATACCCTAAATGTTTATAGTCCGCACCTTTCGCCGGTTGACTCGCAACGAACTCAGTTTAGACGTTAAGCCTTTGTCTATGGCACAACGGTCACCTGTAACATGAAATAGGTTAGCTATTTCATCACTTACACTATTGGAAACCCTAAAACAGATTAGAGTTAGGTTTTCTTACCTACAAACGGAGTCGGAATCGCCGGAATAGCGATGCAGACGCAGTAGTTAAGCAAGTGGAGCGATGGGATCGAATCCCAGGAACTCTCTCCCACTTCTCTCTCACTTTCTCTCTCTCTCCTTCTCTCTTTGCTCTCTTCTCTCTCCTAGGTTTTCCAAATTCGTATGGAGTGAGAGAGTGAGGGTTTAAGCCCTTATATAGGCCTAGAACTGATTGGAATGGCCCCAGGGCCATGGTATACTTAGGTTATGGCCAAAACCCATCTATTTCGGCTCAACGGAGTAGTTCTGGAGGCCCCCCTTCTGCGTGCGGTCGGACTTAAGCTCCCTGGCATTGGATCTAGGTCGAGTTAAGTTTTCGGTCCGATCGGATTTACAGATCGACCGTGATGGACCAGTTTTAGTTCAACGGTCACCGGTACTCGATCAGGGCCACAAGTGCATTGACATGTGAGGAAAATTTCTCCTGATCCGAGGGTGTATTTGGGTCAGATTCTGACGGTCTGAATCCTTATATTTGGCCCGCAAGCGACACGTCTCAGTTTACTTAAATCTGAGTTCAATTTCTAAAGGTATTCGCGTTTCTCACACACTTGTTCCGGGCTCAAGTTGTGCGTTTCTGGAGACAGTCAGGCCTTGATTTCCGAGATGGTTGTCAAGCCCAGTAAGGCGGTCATAATCGTTTAGTTTCGCGGTAATCGGACTTTCGACGTGCGGTCCAGGTCCGATACGGAGTTTTGTGATGCTCCCGAGAGCAACTAGGTAATGAGATTGATCCTAGATTATAGGGTAATGTAGCGTCGATGATTTTGCAAGTTTTGGGTCTTGCAGTTTATATTTAAAGTGGTTCAAGTGAATTTCACAGCTAATCTAGTTTAACACTTAGTTAATTTCGTCTAATTTCTAAAGGATTTGGTCCTGAGTGATTTCTGCCTGAGGTGGAACTCGGGTCTTTGTACAGATTTTTCCAGGACGTTACAATTGCACTTTGAAGTAAGAATGTAAGAAAAAAAAGAGAGTAAGAGTTTTGGAGTGAGAATGTTGCAAATGGAGGAGGTTTGGATGTCTTTTTATAGGCAAAAGGTCCTTTTTTTTGCTAAAAAATAAAAAAAATAAAAAAAATTTGTGGAGGCCAATACGATCGCATATACTCGCATTTTTGCCATATGCAAAATGCATGGGAGAATTCGCATATGCGATCACATATGTGAATATGTGGTCGCATTTAACAATAATGATGCCCCTGACACATGGCACAACCCCAACTAAGGGTAAGACCTGTCATTGTGGCGAGCAGCTCAGTCCTCACAACCCGGCACCGTGGTGAGCGGCTCAGTCTCTCACTGTTAAGCCTTATCTTATTAGACAATGCCTTTATTAGTAACTGCCTACGACGACGATTTATCTACTGTTTATGGCAATGATTTGTAGGCCCCTCACACACGACACAACTCCAACCAAGGGTAAGACCTGTCACTGTGGCGAGCGGCTATTCCTCATAGTCTGACACAATGGCTGGCGGCTCAGTCCCTCATAGGCGAGCGGCTCAGTCCTCACAGTTTGACATTGTGGTGAGCGGCTCAGTCCCTCACTGTCAAGCCTTATCTTATTGGACAATGTCTTTCTTAGTAACCACCTATGACGACGATTTATCTACTGTTTATGGCGATGATTTGCAGGCCCCTTACACACGACACAACTCCAACCAAGGGTAAGACCTGTCGTTGTGGCGAGCGGCCATCCCTCACAATTTTACACAATGGCTAGCGCAGTCCCATTGTTATCAAATGCGATCGCATATGCGCATATGCGATCGCATATGCGCATACTGTTGATCAAATCTCATATGCTATGATGGCATATGCGATCCTGGCAAGTATGCCATGACATACTTTTATATGCGATAAATATGCGATCGCATATTTCCCAATAGCCAAGAGCGGAAGATTTATATTTATATATTTTTTTTTTCAAATTGGAGAACTTTTGCCTATAAGTAGGCACTTATATCCCCTCCATTTTCACTATTCTTTACTCCAAAGCTCTAAATCTCTTACTCTTTCTCTCTTACACCTCTTTCTTTCTTACTCTAATCTCTCTACAATTATTTCAATTATGTTTATTTTTTGTATTTTATAAGTTGTGCTTACTTTTTGCAAATTAAGTTTTAAGTTATAACTTGTAAGTTGTTTCAAGTTATCCATTTATCATTAAAATTTCTGATGGGGACATCACGCGCACACGCGCATGCACGCCGCCCCTACGCACGTACGTACGAAGGAGGGCTCCACTGTCGATCTGGCTCGATGACGACGTCCAGGGAGGGTCTCCTAGTTAGAAGATGGAGTTTTGATTCAAAGAGTGAGCCCGATAGTCAAGAAAAGACCATCATGGGATCTCATGATCGTGGCCCACTAGTCGGATTGATTTCATATTTTGGGTTTTGCTTATTGTTATTATTTAGAACATCATGAATGTTTTAGATTTCTTTGTTTGGTTTTTATTTTAGTTTACTTCATTGCCAAGTAATAGGTTGCGCACATGGCGCGAGTTTAGGGGTATAGGGTTTTTTCTTATAAATAGGCACCCCTTGTAGCTTTTTTGATTCATTGAAGATTAATAAAAATTCTGCGTTTTCCTACTCTCTGAGTTGTGAAGCTTAATTGGGTGCGAAGCCCTCCCTTCATCGAAGGGCTAACTACTGTGGTGCGAAGCCACATATATCTTGATCCGCTCCTATCTTCTACTATCCATACTTCTCACCTTCTTCCATCCATATTTATATTCTCGTACAATTATATACGCTTCAAATCCATCTTCTATTGCAGCCGTTTTTCTCTTTACAGCCTAAATTGTGTTTGCTCCAACTACTTATGAGCTTAAACTGTGGTCTTACTAACAATGCTCCAACTACTTACAACCTAAACTGTGTTTGATCAAACTTTTTTTTTTTTTTTTTTTAACACTCCCCCGGCACACACACAAGCACCCTTGCCCACTCACACCACAAGGGATGCTCGAACTTGTGTCCTTGTGTTGAAACTCCAGAAGTCTACAACTAAGGCATGGCAACAGGTGCCTGTGTTTGCTCTAATTACTTAAAAGCTTAAATTGTGGTTTTATTAACAATGCCCCAACTACTTACGATCCTAAACTGTGTTTTGCTCCAATGGTGTACGAGCTTAAAAGGTCCTGCATGCTCCAATCACCTGTGAGCTTAAAACGTTGCGTAAACTCCAATGATTCACGAGCGTAAAAGTTCTTCACTCCAAAGCCCTATACGAGCTTAAATTGCTGTAGCAAGTCCACTCTTGTGGATGCTCGCTCATGTGGAGGCTCGCGACGACTTTAAACTTGTCCCCGTGGGTTAAAACCTATAGGATGCCCACTCTGCATGGGCTCCCTTGGTTGCGGCCATGAGCCCGATTCCATTGCCCTATGGGTCGGGGCCATGAGCCCAATTTCATCGTCCTTTGGATCGAGGCCATGAGCCCGATTCCATCACCCCCTTTGAGTCATGTCAATGAGTCCGATTCCATCATCCTTTTTATCATGGCCATGAGCTCGATTCCATCATCCTCTAGGTTGTGGCCATGAGCCCAATTCCATCGCCTTTTGGGTTGCGAACCATGAGCCCAATTCTATCACCTAGACCATAAGCCCAATTCCATTGTCTCTTGGGTCGCGGCCATGAGCTTGATGCCATCGCCCTTTGGGTTGTGGCCATGAGCCTGATTCTATCGTCCTTTGGATCATGGCCATGAGCCCCCTTTGAGTCATGTCAATGAGTCTGATTCCATCATCCTTTTTATCATGGCCATGAGCTCGATTCCATCATCCTCTAGGTTGTGGCCATGAGCCCAATTCCATCGCCTTTTGGCGAACCATGAGCCCAATTCTATCATCTAGACCATAAGCCCAATTCCATTGTCTCTTGGGTCGCAGCCATGAGCTTGACGCCATCGCCCTTTGGGTTGTGGCCATGAGCCTGATTCTATCGTCCTTTGGATCATGGCCATGAGCTTGATTCCGTCGCCCCCTTTTGGTTGTGGCCATGAGCTCGATTCCATCGTCTCTTGGGTCGTGGTTAAGAGCCTGATGCCATTAATTCACAAATACCATGGTCATGAGCCCGGTGTTCAATCTGTAAAGCTCAATCCTACCACCACTCCTGAATAAACTCATCTTATAACTCCGTGGCGTACAACTTCACATACCATGGTTAAGTTCCATCTATAGGCACTGCGGTGACCGCCCGAGTCCCTCACAGCTGTCTTACTTTTGGCATCTTCATATCTGGCTACATGTCACACCTTTGGATTAGACCGGGTTCTATTTATCAAAGTTTACTTTGGTGCTCCAAAGCTTTGTATAGTCATAAACTATTCCAGCACCGAACGATCTGTCTTACTTTCAGTCAGACATTGCATACACATCATCTGCATTACATACACTATCTGTACTGTTTATGTTGGGTTCTATGTCATGTACCATTTATATCCTATTATATGCCTGATAAATAAATTGAGTGCAGTTACACAGTATGGGTAAGTATATTTCAACAGCTGGGCCAATTGTTCTTTCTTCCAAATCTTATATCTCTGCCTCACTGTGAGACATATCTAGAGAAATGTCTGTTATAGATTGGATTGCTGTGGTGATCCTTTGGTTTCAAGTCTAATCATAGCAACATTGTTCCTCCACTATGGGCTTCTGACATTATCATCAATTCTTTTTCTTTTTGGGTTTTTGGTATTATTGTCGGCTATTTCGTATCACAACAAGCCACACTATATAATATCTATGGACCCACTGCATTCTACTTTGCTCTGCCATAACTGCATATCGGTGGCCTCCCGATATATATTCTCTTTACAAAGAATTCTTTTATGATCAAAGCTGCCAGGCGATCTCTCTATTTGCAGATTTCATGGGCTACAGCAGCTTAGACTCTCTTTCCTAGCTGGTCTATGGTCCATTTGGTTTGAGCACGATAATAGATCTTTCAAAGGTGGATCTTGTGTTCCATAAGAGATTTTTCAGAAGGCCAAATGTCTAGCATTCAAGTAGCATCAAGGTATTCCATAACGGTTATAGAGGCTGTAGTGGTCGTTACGCCCCCCCTGTTTTTTTTTTTTGGAAAAAAAAGTTTGAGCCCCATAATGTACTATTACGGGTCAGTTTTTCCATAACGGCCATCATGGGCCTGTAATGTGTAACGGTTACCACCGTTTCCGTTAAGATCATTACATAACCGTTTTGGAATACCTTGAGTAGGATAGGGCTTCACATGTCTTGCTAATTTTGCTATTGAATTCTTCCAGGGCTCTTTAGGGCCTTTTTCTTCTTTGTTTTGACCCTGATGATTTCTCATCATCAATTTTTATATTCTTCCTGTTTTTCTTTTAATAAAATCTGGTTTCTTTAGGGAGAAAAAAGAATTACATATTGGTTTTGGTTGAGGACATGTCACTTTTCTGAAACTGTGACATGTCAATGTGTGCCCTTATCCTTGTGTTCAACACTCCTCGGCTGGGCTTGTACAAAAGCTTAGTTTTATGCTTAATTATTATTGTCTTTGATTTTGAGGTTCTTATAAGTAATCAGCTTTAGGTTTATTATTATAATTTAATAATTAATTTTGACTCTTTATTTGTATAAAATTACAGTATACTATTGAATCTAACTTTTTAATTTACTAACAAAATGTGTGGATGCGTTGGCAAATATGACTTTTGGAAGCCACTGTTCAGCAACCCATATCTGTGTCTGACACCAACACATGTTACATCATTCAAGTTGCATGGTATACTGGCATTCAGTAGTTTCTGTGTTTTGGGGAAAACCAATGAACTCAAATTTTGTTATTGATGGTAGGAAGTGTTGTATGCATACAAGGAGAGAGAGAATCGCAGGATTCCAATAGCCTCTTTGTTTTAGGGAAAACACAGAAATTTTCTTCATGATGTGTTATTTAGGTAATGAGCTGGTTTTTAGTCTTCTCTTCCCCATGAAAACATGTAAAAGAAATTCTAAGAATCTTCTTGGTTTAGTAGTCTCATTGTTTTACGAAACACCTATTAACCTTATTTGATTCTGTAATGCAATTGAAATCTCAGGCATCAAGTGTTTTATTTTACTTGTCTTTGCTTCTGGAAATCTCTCAAATATAACTCTTGTTATTAAGTCAGATTTTTCTCAAAAATCATAAAAGAACTTCTAATCAGGGCTTCCTTTTAATCTCTGTTGAGAATAATCCAGTTTAATAATAGCCTGGTCATGAAGCTAGTTACTGTCCCAACGTGATGAGAGAGAGAAGGGATCCATATGCCTTCTAAGCTATATTCTGGACTAAAATACTCACTTTTGGACTGGTAGTAAAGCTGGGAATTATTCCATGTGTTACTGATAACAGTTGCATTTTTCATGTTGTTAACAAAATGGTTGCCTTCTGAACAGTGGTAAAAAGAAAAAGAGGGGAGCACGGGCAGTAGGTGCTGATAAAGGTGGTAGGGGACTCCGCCAATTTAGCATGAAAGGTGATAGTGTGGACACGTTTTTTTGCTCTCTGTTGACCTTTATGCACTTAATTATTATTCCTCCTAAAGTTGTAAAATGGGTACAAGCTGAGATTGAAATCTTCCGCATCTTCTTGAGAAGCTTCAATTGAAAAGTTAAAGAGTCTTGTCAATCGATTGTTTGTTTGGTTCCTGTGCGAGTCTTTTTTTTTTCACTGGGGATTCTAGCAAGTGATTATGGAATTTTTGTGAATGTTTTTTTTTCTACAACTCTGTGAAATGGGTTTTTCCTAACTGATTGCATGTTTCTACCATGTTCTTGATCCTTAACAGTCTGTGAGAAAGTTGAAAGCAAAGGTAGAACCACTTACAATGAGGTCAGTTGGCTTCCTGGAACTTCTTTCTCCTTGCCTTTTCTCAATGACATTTTGGTTCATTTTTAAATTCTTTGTAGACTGTTTTTTTCCTGGAGGATTTAAAGTTTTTCATAGACATGATGC
Source organism: Magnolia officinalis (assembly GCA_021015155.1). Taxonomy (NCBI): domain Eukaryota; kingdom Viridiplantae; phylum Streptophyta; class Magnoliopsida; order Magnoliales; family Magnoliaceae; genus Magnolia; species Magnolia officinalis. The sequence continues at coordinate 38,757,224 of JAJHSJ010000018.1, read as the reverse complement.
TAGCATATCATGAGTATTATTGTTTCATCATGAGGGGGATGGACTGCCTGCCTGTATCACTAGAGTGCTTTTCGTTAGTCATTTATGTTCATTTGAGATTGAAAGGCTTCTGTATGGATTGCTATTGGTTGCACATCCACATGCCTTACCAGCTTGCGAACTTAGCTAATCAACTTTTATATATGTGCTCCATTTCAATTACTAGCAGCTTAAATGTGATCTTCTGTAAAATTGAATCGAGTGACCATGTACTTGTTGAACTGTGGTTTGACCTTTCACTGTGGCTAGGAATGCTCAAGTGTTACTTTTTATGGTTGTTAACAGAAATTTCATAAAAAAAAAAAGAGAACAAAGGACCTGTCATCCATTAAGGCAATGGATAACAGGTTCTGGTACAAAGGGCTGGTCTACAGACACCTTCCTGAGCTAGATAATCTTCTACGTGGTTGGCCTCTCTCGACACATGCTGGAAAGAAACCCAAAGACTGCCAACCATAACCTTAATTTCGTTTACAATGACAGTGTGCTTCCATGGAAATGACTTTTTACCCCTGGCCCAAGAATTGGCTAATCCGGAGTTACCTTCAACAATTAAAAGCTCCTTGGACAGGCCATGATATAAATCAAGTCCCACTTCAACCACCATTAACTCCCGGGATATTGGAGTCACCAACACCAACAGGGGTGGAAAACACCTACCCAGTGCAGCCAGTATTGTCCATAATCAGCAGTCGATGCCGACATCTCTTGGTTACTCATAGAACTTTGGTCCACATTCCTCTTCAACCACCCCTAGAGGGAGGCAGATTCCACGAGTCACTCTTCTTATGAGCTAGCTTTTACCCTCTAATTACCAAGCTCCAATTCCTAACCAACTCCAAGGTGTGAACATCCACAATTTCCTTAGAACTCATTTCCCGGCTTATAGTAGCATGTTTGATTCTCTTCTTCAAACAACCATTGGGCATGCTTAATTCTCGAATATTCTTATGCTCCCTCCGAATACCCTGCTTAATACTATATGGAATAATCCTTGGTAGAATTTGTACAATATTATGAATAAGGGATGGAATTAGTTCTGTGCCTTTTGGACTGCAAGAAGATCTGGGCCATGCTAAAGTTCTTAATTTTCTTATGGAATGGTTCTGTGTTATTTTATTATAATTCTAAGACAGATCTGAGTCATCTGACTGAGTGGTTTACCAAAATGACCCCTTTTGATATTTGCAGTCGATAATTCATGAGTGATTGAGAAGGATGTTGTCCATAGAACACATGCGGGTTGGAAGAAATGGAGATGTGCCTTTGGAGTTTTCTGTGATTGTCGTGTACCATTCCAACTGAAATGGAAATTTTATGGGAAAGCTATAAGACCAGCCACGCTTTATGGGGCAGAATGTTGGGCAGTTAAGGAACAACACATTCATAGGATGTGTACCTGAAATGAGAATGTTGAGATGGACGAGTGGCAACACAAGGAACAATAGAATTGGAAATGAATGCATCCGAGATAACTTAAGAGTAGCAACAATAGGTAATAAGATGAGGGAAAGTAGACTTGGATGGTTTGGTCATGTGCAACTGAGACCAAGAACCTCACCAGTTAGGAGTCAGCTGGTTCAAGTCGAAGGCTCTAAAAGGGCAAGGAGAAGGCCCAAAAGGACCTGGGTGATGGTAAGAAAAGACTTGATGACCTAGGGTCTAACTGAAGTTGTGGCCCTTGATAGAGTGGAATTGCGGAAAAGGACACATGTAGCCGACCCCAATTAGTTGGGATAATGCTTGGATGATGATGATGATTCCAAAACATCGATGACTTTCAATCTGTTTATTATTATTATTATTATTATTATTATTATTTAAAAAAAAAAAAAATCTCCAATCCAGTTGCTATTGCCTTTATTCCGGTTCTGGTCTCTTTATTGCCTGCTATCTTTTGCTCCACCTTTCATTTTCTATTTCTTTTTCGGAGCCCAACTTTTCAATAGATTTACATTAGGCACATTCCATTTTTCTTACATTACATCAACGAATTTGTTCGTTAGTTCGAGCTTTTAAACTATATTCAGGTTTCAAATAGTGTTGTGCCTTAGTCTGACCTATTTAAGCTTTTCCAGGTTCCTTAGTCTGACCTATTTAAGTATTTTCAGGTTGCAGATGAACTCGTGGCCGAATTTGCAGATCCTAGCAGTAGTCTTGCATCTCCAGATCAGGTAAGAGATGCATATGAAAATGAAATAGATTGCTTCAGGAGTATCAATCTCCAGTTATGTATATCAGATGTGGTGTCATGGTCAAACAGTAATCTCTGTGTTTCTCCTACTGAACAGCAACAGTATGATGAGAAAAACATACGGCGGAGGGTGTATGATGCCCTAAATGTTCTCATGGCAATGGATATTATATCAAAGGATAAAAAGGAAATACAATGGAAGGGCTTGCCTCGCACGAGCCTAAATGATATTGAAGAGTTAAAGGTCTGACTCAATCATTTCTTCTGATATCTAATCGAACCCATTATTTTGCATGCATGTGACAGCTCTAATATGAGTTTTCTTTTTCTTGTCATTCATTCGACCATAAAGAGTGTAATACAGTTAACATGTTGAGTCTCCTCGAATTTCTTATCCTGATAATGTTCAATTCTGTTCAACATGCATTTATCTCAGGCAGAACGCATTGGACTAAGAACCAGGATTGATAAGAAAGCAGCATATTTGCAAGAATTGGAGGAACAAGTAAGATCGCCTACTTATATTCTTTGTTTGCAATCAATATTTGTACTTTTTGGTGTAATTTCTTCATCTTGATTACCTAATATTCTTCGCTTGCAGTCAATATTCGTTCTTTTTGGTGTAACCTCTTCATCTTGATCTGGCTGATGTCTTTTTGTCTTGCTGAAATGTATGCTGTCATTTATATTGGCTCTGGAACCTGCTTTTATAGAATGATGAAGACATACAGGCTGAAAATTTTCTTCGCCTAGCTAATGCTATTTGTGGAACAATGGCTGGTTTCTAATTTTTCTGTTACCTTAAAGTTCATAGGTCTTCAAAACCTGGTAGAGCGGAATGAACAATTGTATGGTTCAGGAAATGCCCCTTCGGGTGGAGTGGCCTTACCTTTTATCCTGGTTCAGGTATATTGACTTCATCATTTTCTTTTTTTGACTTCGGTTGTGCTATTTGAATGATCCTTTCAAGGTCAAAAGTTAACAACTCACTAGTTATGAGCTTCTTTATTTAGTTCTAAATGGAAAAAAGTTCTTTCTTAATTATAGCTTCTATTAAGCATGAGTCATCAGTTTCAATCCTTATGGTCCCGAGATAAGTTGTGAGACAGGATAGTCTCATACTTCAAGTTTGGCTAACTTGATAAAATTTCTAAAATATGATGTATATGCTATTAATGTGGTATATATTTTGATTTCTGTTTTATTTTATTATTTTGAGATTGTATGTTCTTTCCTTTTAAGAGTACTACGGAATGTGTGCAGTTATGAGACATTTGTTTTTTAGGATGGAAAATTATATTAAGAAGGGAGGAGAAATCAACCTGAAAAGAGCAACAAACAAAAGAAAAAAGGAAAAGGCCAACTATACAATGAAACACCAAACCCAAACCCACGAAAAAACCAAACAGAGAAGGAACCCAAAGAGAACTGAGCCCCAAAAGGAGCAGAAAAAAGAAAACTTAAAAAACAAAACTTATACAACTCGAACTACCATAGGCACGGAAGAGCCAGAAGCTGCACTGAAACCAGAAATCAAGAGTAGCAGAGGACATTGTCTCTGCCCAAAAGATTCACAGCCCACTCCTTAAGATTGCACAAGAGAAGGGAAGAAACTCTGGAAGAGAGAGAGGAGGTGTTCTGAATAAGGTGTTCTGTATTCGTTACGATATGGCCATAAAGGCCGATACGTATAGGTAACGGCTGTGACTGTTATACAATACAGGGGCTGAAACGAGGTAGTTAATTTTTGGGACCGCAATGGCTGTTATGGGGCACAACAACCATTACTCCTGTAACGGTTGAAAAAGTGACACCTTTTTTTTTTTTTTCTATGTAAATTCATTTTTTCCTCATTTTCCACTTTTCTCATTCTGCAAACTTTCCTAGATTATTCTACAATAGATTTTGACCACTCATACTATAAATTTTAGGATTAAAATAATAGACTGAAGCGATTTGGGTGAGTAGAAGCTCCAAGGACCATTTTTTTAAAAAATTGAAAAAAGTGGTATATATGCTTTTTTTATTTTATTTTTTTATTTTTAATTCTAATGCTTGATTGTGATGTGTAAACATTAGAGACAAATATGTTCATAAATTCACCAGACATCCTAATACAAAACTCTCACTAAAGTGTGGATCGTTACCCTACCATAAACATGTTCAAAACAAAAAATGAATATAGATTTAGAATATTTACATTATTCTAGTTTTTCTAGATATTTGTTCTCAGATTTTTTCGAGCAAAAAAAAAAAAAAAAAAAAAAAAAAACCATTATGAGGGTTGTAACGGGCGTTACACCCTTGTATCAGCTGTTACAACCGATACCCGTGTCGATAACGGTGGTGATCGTTACGACCACCATTAGTGATACAGAATACCTTGGTTCTGAAAGCATCTGAAGTTCCTTTCTCTTCAAAGAGCCCATAACACAACCATAAATGCGAGCCTCTATATGGAGAGGGAGTCCCCATGCTTTGTGATGTGGAACCAACTGGAGAGAAGGTTGGAAATGGAGTTGGGCATATCACCCACATGAGGCAAAATCTAGAGATTATAGAGGACTAGACTTCCACTGCGAAGGGGCGGTGAAGGAATAGATGGTTGATGGTCTCAACCTTTTTCTGACAAAGGAGACAAATGTTTGTAAGGACCATACTGCGCCGTTGGATTGTCCATTGTAAGAATTCTGCCTCTCGCGAGAAGCCATACAAAGGCCGTTACCTTAAGACGGGCTCTGACTCTCCAAAGAAGAGATGGAAGTCACTTTAAGATGCCTGATTGGGGCGGTTGAGTTTGAGATAGAATGATTTGGAAGAGAAGGTCCCTGAGGGGGTCAAATTCTAGCACAAAGAGTTGATCTGATTTGGGACAGGGCGCTTGTTTTAAAGAAGGATAAGTAGGTGCCAGATTCAACTGATTCCTTATCTGAGAGCCTTCTTCTACATGGAGGAACCCAAGCCCTTGATCCAAGACTAGAAAAACAGTTAGAGACAGGTATTTATATTAGAGGACACTAGCCAGAGTAAGGAAAGGCGAGATGATAGTATTATCAGAAATCCACCTATCAAGCCAGAAACTAATCTTAGAGTCGTCCTCTAAAGAGAGACAAAATCTTCGTGAAATTGGGGCACTAAGGCATATTTGGCTTTCCAAATGGACGAGGCTTTATATAGGGATGACGAATTGGTGAGACAACCTTTTTCGTTCACCCCATCAGTGTTTGAATTATCTTCGATATTATCGAAATATCTCCGATATTATCTTTATCTCCAGCTCAGCGATACCGATAACACTGGTAGCGATACCGATAACGCTGGTAGTATTAGAAATTCCAGGTATTAACAATGTATTGCTAAGTATCGCTAAAATATCAATATCGTTAATATAATCGCCAATATTTTCAACTATGTAAATTCTAGGTGTCGCTTGTATTGCCAATGCATCATTATCACCAATATTTTCGACTATGTAAATTCTAGGTAATGCTTATATCCTAAGTGTATCGATGATATTTCAATAGTAAATTTTTATTTTAATTTTTTTCATGGGTACATGGTTGTATGTAGTGTTCAATTTGTCATTGATAGCACGATATTGAGACCACAATCTTTATTTTCCTTTCCAATTGTTGATGATTTCTTGGTTAAATATCATGTGTTGTTGATATTTTGCAATATCAATGGATGTTTGGATGGGATGGTTGGACTGATTTTTTACAATAACACATGCTTTTAAGGCCCCATTAAATGGAAACTTGTTATGTATACATTCTTTTTTTTTTTTTTTTAAATTTATTTTTTTAATTTCCAAATATGTACATTTTAACATCTCATGAAGTTTCGCTGAAAATTCCACCGTTTTCCCCATGTTTCCCCACATTTCTGGTTATCAACGATATTATCGGCAATATCGATATTGTTTCCGTATCCCTGGCCAGCGAAACTTGTAGCGATACCGATACTTTGAACACTGCACCCCATGTTTTAAACCTGTAGTGTTCCTCCACCAATGACTTGCTTCACTTCCAAAGCCCCAACCCCCCCCCCCCCCCCCCCCCCCCCCCGGGCATTTTTAGAATAAGGCTGACACACCTCAGACCAACTGAGGAGGTGAAACTTCTTACTCTCCAAATTGCCATTCTAGAGAGTCCCTCCACATCTTGTCTTTTTTAAGAGAATCGATTTGGGACTTCGGAATAAGGACAAGAAGTACATAGGAAGGATGGATAAGGCCATCTTAATGAGAGTAAGACGAGCACCAAGGGTCAGGTAACAACAAGTTTTCTAGGGGGAGAGTCTTCTCTTCATCCTTTCGATTACCACGTCCCAAAGGTGGATCACTGGCTTCCCAATGCATAACAAAAGACCCAAATAGGTGGAGGGGCAAGATCCGGCTTTACAACCAAATTCCTTCTCAAAGGAGGAAAGTTGGAGATCAGAAATGTTGATTCCCAACAATTCTCTTTTGAAAAGGTTGATTTTTAGACCAAAGATAGTCTCAAAGCATCTAATGACTTTTGTCAAGTTGGAGACGACATCAATGGAGGCTTTGCAGAAGAGGAGAGTATCGTTCGCAAATCGGATGTGAGACAGGGAGTGGAAGGGCAACTTGGAAGCCAACGAATAGACCAATGGATTCTCTCTTTTTAATCATGCGACTAAGATCATCGGAAGCAATAACAAATAGAAAAGGAGAGAGGGGGCCTCCTTGTCTAAGGCCTCTCGAGGATTTGAAAAATCTTTTGGGAGAACAATTAACAAGGATCAAGAAATGGGTCGAAGACAAGCAAACTCCAATATGGTTACGCCATTTGGTACCAAAACCATATCTTCCTAGCATGTAGTCTAAGTATCCCCAGTTGACATGGTTAAAAGCTTTCTCGATGTCCAATTTACACACCAAACCACACCTCCCTGAACAATGCCTCGAATCAATGGACTCGTGAGCTAGCAAGGCACAATTAAGGATCTGTCTATTAGCCAGGAAAGTTCCTTGTGCTTCTAAATTGATCTTAGTAAGCACATGTCTCGGACTAGATGTGAGAATCTTAGATAGAATTTTGTAAGGAGCTATGACGAGGCTAATAGGATGAAAATCCTTAAGTTTAGAAGCTCCATCTTTTTTAGGGATTAAAGCAATAAAGGAGGAATCTATGGCTTTAGAAATGATACTTGAAGTAAAGAATTCAGAAACAAATCCTTATCATCCTTACTAATCACATTCCAAAAGTCCTAGAAAAAAGCTAAGGGGGATCCATCAAGACCAAGGACCTTATCTATGCTGATGGAGAATACAAAATTTTTGATCTCTTCCTCAGAGAAAGGGGATTCCAAAGGAAGATTCCTCTACAGAGATACGTGGAAGGTCAAGGTTGTCGAGTCTTGGTCTAATCCAATTGTCATTGGAAAGCAAGGAAGACTAGAAAGAGACTATGATCTGTAACCTGATTGCGATCTTCTAAAATAGAACCGTTAACTGTGACAATACTTATCTTGTTTGATCTCGCTTAAGCACTGGCAATGGTGTGGAAGAATCTCGTGTTCCCGTCTCCTTCTTTAACCACCAAGCTTTGGATCTTTGTCTCCATTTAACTTCCTATTGATGAACCAAATTGTAGTCAAATCTTAGGGTATCCCAGAGAGGGATTTCTTCAATCGAAAGGGGATCAGATTCCTCCTACACATCCAAAGAGTGAATAGAATTGAAGCAGTTGGAAGTATTGGACTTGAGATTGTTCCGGGCTTCCCTTCTCTAGTCAATCAATTTGGAGTTTAGGAGTTTAGGAGTGTTTTTTTTTTTTTTTTTTCGGCTCAAGACGGGTCCTACACTGCCCTAAATTGAGAAGGAGAGCCACCATTCCAAAACTATGGAATGGAATCCCTCCTTTTCAAACAAAAGAGCTTAAAATGAAAGGGTTTAGGCCCCTGACTTTCCTCGAAAGAGTCAAGAAGGATGGGGTAATCGTCAGACACAAGGCGGGGAAGATCCTTGTGCGAGATCAAAGGAAATGCCTCCAACCATTCTGGCGAAACCAGAAACTTGTCTAAACGAGATAGGATGGAGGGGATTGCCCGTCTAAACAAGAGACATTCTCATGCTTTTAGTTATAGGGATCCGTTCGATTTATCATAAGAGAACCAAATAACATTGAGGTCTCCTCCCACAGACCAAGGGATGGAAGGCCATTTAACCATTATTGGATTTAGGTCATCCCACATAAGGTGCCTAGAGGAGGCAGAGCGGTGGCCATAAATAGAAGAGAAGATACCTTTGAAACCAGAGGAAGAGTGATTAAGAATAGCTAAAACCGCAAAGGGGCCTATGTGAAGATCTTCCTTAACCCAGGAGTTATGGTCCTAGGCCAGCAAGATACCTCCAGAGGTGCCTTGAGCATCAAGGGAGGCCCATTCTTTAAAGCGAGAGCCCCAAATAACGTTTAAGTCTGAGGTGCTTGCTGATTGAATCTCTCTCTCTCTCTCTCTCTCTCTCTCTCTCTTTCTCTCTCTCTTGATGGCATGATGGTGTCCCCACCCCATTTTGAGGCGAGACTATTTCCTGTGGATGCACGCAATCACCCGCAAACCACGTGCATTAGGTAATCTCGGAGAGGGGAATCGAACCCACGTCTGTGGGGAGCACACCCACGATGCTTGTCGTTCCCCCAAACCCAGTGCGAGTTACCGATTGAATCTTTATTTCCTGAATAGCTAAAATTTAAAGTTTGAACTTACGAAGAACGTCTCACTTGTGCTCTTTTCCTTCCATAGCCTAGACCTCGCACATTCCAGGAGATCATCCTCATGGCCATGGGTTAGCTTACTTACCTATCCTCCCTTTTTGGATGCTTTAGAGCTCGAACCAACGTTGTAATTCACTGAGGAACCCAGGTTGACTAATTCTCTCCATCCACTTGGAGACCTCGCATTTTTAGATTTAAAAGCGAGAGCGGCCTAGACCTGGGTTGACTAATTCTCTCCATAGCCTAGACCTTGCACATTCCAGGAGATCATCCTCATGGCCATGGGTTAGCTGACTTACCTATCCTCCCTTTTTTATGCTTTAGAGCTTGAACCAACGTTGTAATTCACCGAGGAACCTAGGTTGACTAATTCTCTCCATCCTCTTGGAGACCTAGCTTTTTTAGATTTAACAGCGAGAGCAACCAGAGCCTCGCATTCATCAATGAAATGATAAAGGTTAATGTAGTCTTCTTTTTTTTCCCCCAAGGATAAACCCACTGACTGACCGAAGTCCATGAGAGCCTCCTTGAATCGATTGAGGTCCTCACATTTGTTAAGGATGAGTTGGAGGACAACCCCTCCTTCGAGTTGAGACATTGATGGACTATAGGAACGGGGGGTTCCCTAGGGAGGATTTGAAGGGGCAAAGGCAGCTCTTCCATGGCGATTGGAGGAATGAGAGAGGGATGTAGCATGGGGGTGTCAATATGGATGGGATCTTGGGGAGAGGGCCCATCCAGAAGCCCCTTCCACCTAATGAAAGGGAGGTGAAGGGGGAGAGAGCCCGTCAACGTGGTCACTAAGAAGGAGAGATTTCTCGATTTTCTCCCTAGGAAATTAAAATCGATTTTCTTCTTGGGAATTTAAAATCAATTGGCTGCCAAAAGGATCTGCATCTCTGAAAAGAGTGATTTCATGGCATGAGGATGGTCCGCAGTTGATATGATGAGAGGAATCGCGACCATCCAGATCTGAAGATGACCGAGAGAGATTGCTCGATGATGCCACATCGCAATTCGATACGTTGCAACTGTCGAAAATCTCAGAGTCGAAGGATGAGCCCTCTGAGAAGCTATATGTAGACAGAGGACGTGTCTCATTTTCAGACGTCCCGTATCTTTATCATTATTATGCTGGACGTAATTAAAAGTGGGTGCATCTTGAGGCATCAAGGCACTAGGCATAATTAAGCGTGTGTGTTTCGAGGAAATCCTCTCTCTCATTTCACCACGTGGCTATTGACAGGAGGGGCCCAAATTTAAATTTGGACAGGTGGCGTGCGGGGAGAGATGTGTCGACACAAGCCAGCGTGGAGTCGGATCCTCACACTCCCCTCGTGTGGTAATTAGGCTTGGATAAGAGCTGAAGGATGGATTTGGGTCCCCATGTGGCGGTGCTGTGGAATCGGGCTAAAGGAATAGTCAGAAGGCTTTGCATGCTCCACTCGTGGGAATTTCGGGCCTGAGGAAGAGGAGGTGATCGGGCACGTGGCAACGCTGGAGGCTTTGGATGCTCCACTTGTGAGGGGTTCACTAATGGTGTTCCTCTAGAGCACGCTTCAGAATGTGCTCCTTCGCTTGAAGGAGTCACCAGAGGCAGAGAATCGCCATGGAAACCAGCCTTGCTTTGCTCTGTCTCGCAACAATCTTAAATAGTTAGACGATCTTCTCCCACCATCAAGGGGATCATAGATAGGACCAAGTCCGATTTCTTCCTATGAACTAGATTTCTTGCAAACCTAATTTCCCAGCCTGATTCCATGGCCGGATCGAACTACAAAATCTCCCCCATGCCATGATCTAAGAACAAGAAGGAATTCGAGATTCCATAGCTCCAAAGGGATACCCTTGAATAGAAACCACTCGTCCATCGAACTAGAAATAGAGAACTCCCCCCATTTGCAAATTGAGATCATAGGAATCTCTGCGTAGGGCACCCGCCGGAAAAATCCAATCCAAGCTCGCCTCTGAATGGAGGTTGGGCAAAATCGCCAATTTTCCCAGAGGCTTTAGGTCGTAGAGACCTTCCCAAAGGTTACACTTGCTTCATATCCAAACCTTGACAAATGCTAAGGATGCCCCTCTCCGGCTATAGAGACAAGGCTTTGGGAGTAAAGTGTCGTTGCTTCCGTGACCATGGTGGTGGGCACTCTGATTTCCCAACAATAGGGGACATGATCTTTTGTACTTGTGGCTGGGTGGGGTTGGAAGGGGGTTGAGGTCGTGATGATGGACAATTAACCACTTGCTCTAAAAGCTCGAACTGATAGAGAGTGGTGAATCAATCCCTTTATCTCACAGCCCAGGCCCCACATCCCATGTGTTAGGACGTCAACCGAACCCTCATCGTGGCCCCCACTTCACATGGGCCCACCTCACATGGGCCGTCCACCTCGAGTGTGTCCCTGCATCCCACTAGCTACCCCACTCAAGCCCGGTGTGAAAATGCCCCTACATTAATCACCCCTCGGCGAGGAGTCTCGAACACGAGACCTCCCGCTCTGATACTACTTTGATGTAGGACAATTAACCACTTGCTCTAAAAGCTTGAATTGATAGAGAGTGGTGAATCAATCCCTTTATATCATATCCCAGGCCTCACATCGTATGGGTTAGGACGTCGGCCGAACCCTCCTCGTTGGCTCCACTTCATACGGGCCGCCCATCCCAAGTATGTCCCGCATCCCACAAGCTACCCCACTCAAGCCCGGTGTGAAAATGCCCTTGCATTAGGTCATATGTTAGTGGGAGAGGTGGCGGCGCTGATCGCAAGCACATCGTTGACTAACCAACCCGTCTCCTTAAGTCTTCTTATCGATTGCAAAGCAAGCAGGGTCCCTTTCAGGGCTAGTAGGGTCCCCGGGCCCGGTTGATACCGTTGAGGCTCAGGTCAAGGCTCGTACTTCACCATTTGAACATTGATCCTAACTCTATTGCATCCTGATTGATGGATAGAGGAAATGGCTGAGGCGGTTTCGTGCATGGAGCCCATGCACACAAAAGCAAAGTCTCCAGAGACACCTTCCCTTTTCGGCAGGACTATCGTGCATGAACCTCATGCGACAAAAGCAAAGCCTCTAGAGACACCTTCCCTTTTCCACTAGATTATCTCTTTAATTTCTCCATGCTTGGAGAAGAGTCTTGAGAGCGCCATCTTGTCCCAATCGGTCAGGATGTTAGAGAGAAAAAGAGAGGGAAATCAATGTACTTGGATGCTGGTGCCTGCTTTGTAGAGGCGCCTTGCCGCTTGTGGGATACTAGGGTCTGTCCTTCATTATCCCAAGGGAGGGAACTAGGAGGGACGGCTGGGACCTTACACAGGATACCACTGTGATCTCTTTCGAAATGGTGAGCAGGGTTTCTCCGTTCTGCTCGATGCAAATTGTGAGTTTCATGAGACCCCTGTCCAAGGAAAGGAGCTTCCTTGGGAGACACGTTACATGTATTTATTAAACAAATTATTCTATGCAACTTGACTTCTTTTTTTTTTTTTGGTTATCAAAAAAAGAAAAAAAAGAAACAGGGAAAGAATCATGAGTGGAGAGATTGAGAAGGATGTTGTCCAAAGAATTCAAGCGGGGTGAAAGAAATGGAGACGTGCCTTGAGTTTTTTTTTTTTTTTTGATCATCGTGTACCACTCAAACTAAAAGGGAAATTTTATATGATACCTATAAGACCATCCATGCTTTATGAGACAAAATATTGGCTAGTTAAGGGATAACATAGGATGAGTGTAGCTAAAATGAGAATGCTTTGCTGGATGAGTGGCAAGACAAGGATCGAACTAGAAATGATGCATTTGAGGGAACTTAGGTGTAGCCTCGGAAAGTAATAAGATAATGGAAAGTAGGCTTTTAGATGGTTTGGTCATGTGCAACAAAGACCAATAGCTACGCCAGTTAGGAGCGAGTTGGTATAAGTTTAAGGCTCTACAAGGGCAAGGGGAAAGCCCAAAAGGTCGTGTGTGGTGGTAACAAGAAAAGATTAGATGACCTATAGTCTAACTGAAGTTCCGGCCCTTGATAGAGTAAAATGGCAGAAAAGGATTCATGTAGGCCAGCCCCAAGTAGTCGGGATAAGGCTTTGACGACGACGATGAAACAGGGAAAGAACAATACAAATGATGTATCTAAGAGCACCCTCTTTGGCAAAGTGCCAACCTGTTAGCCAATTCATTAGCCCCTCTTTACATGTGTAAAAAGAATGTTTAACCTAGATGCAATGCTGCGAATCTCATCATAGATGAAAGCTAAAGATTACGTTTTTGAATGATCTTGGGAAGTGGAAATGACATTCCCCATCAATTAGCGGCCATAGAATTTTTCCAAAATTCGTTAACCTTTCTTTTTGGGCTTTAGCTTATGATATTGCCTCCAAACCCGGTGGGTCTAGAGGACATGTGATCTTGCTGATTATCATAGTAGAGATGTGCCCATGGAGTTTTATGTGATAAGCTGCATACCAATCAAACTGAAGGGGAGATTTTATGGGATTGTTATAAGACCAACCATGCTTTATGGGACAAACTGTTGGTCATTCATGGAACAAGTTGTTCATATGATGTGTAACTAAGGTGTGCTGTAACGATATCGGTGGGCGTAACGGTCCCCACCGATTCCATTACGCGTAACGGCTGTTACAACTGTTAAGGGAAATATCTCAGATATTCAGACGATTCCAAATGTGTTTTTTTTTTTTTTTTTGCCATGTTTATGATGGCATAATGGTCCATTGCTTGGTGAGAATGTTGTCTCGGCCTTTCCGATGATTTTATGAACTTGGCATGCTTAGATTGACTACGAAACTCCTATATTTATCTTCTTAAATATGTAATATCAATGACAACTTTATATAGCATGAATGCAATACTAATAATTAGAGGTGGGCATCGAGCTGAGTCGAGTCGAGGTGGGCCAAGCTCGGCTCGGCTTGTCCATGCTGTACTCGAGTTCAAGCTCGAGCTCAAGCTCGGCTTCGAGCTCAACATTGAAGCTTGGCTTGTTTGCCAAAGCTGTCGAGTCGAGTTCGAGTCGAGCTAGTGGTTCGAGTCGAGTCGAGCTTAAGCTTGTTGGGTGAGAGAGTAATGGATTCTGTTCTTGATCCTCCATTGATGAAAAATTCAAAAATCTTAGGAGAATCAAAGCAAAACTCGATGAAAAAACCAAACAAAGCTTCAAATCGGATGAGGAAACCTGTAAGAACCGATATGTTCTTGATCTTCTTCCACCAACAGAAATCCAAGTACTAAAAAAGAAACAGAGTAGAACACAGATCAGAAATCCAAGTAAAGAGCTCTAGCCAATTAGATCATTGGATTTCCTTGAAGCTCTAACAAATCTGAGAAGAACCCATCTCGGATTTCTTGGGTTTCTCACCCAAGAAGTAGATCTCAAGAGATTGAAATCATACTATTGTGGAGCTGAAATGAAAACTGGTGGTGATGGTCCAGGCGGGCGTGCAGCTGGCAGCGGGTAGAGAAAGATAAGAAAGGGAAAGGGAAAGGGGGTGCGTGCGGTCGGATAAAGACTCTAGGGTTTGTTTTCTTTTTCTTTTTCTTCTTTTTTTTAATTTTATTTTTATTTTTTTTAAATTTTATTTTTTTTAAAAAATTTTAAAGTTAAAACTTAAAGCTTATATTAATAATATATATATATATATATATATATATATATATAAATATAAAATATAATATAATATTTAATATATTTATTAATCGAGCTGAGTCGAGCTCGAGTTTGAGCTTCGAGTCGAGTCGAGTCGAGTTGAAATGCCCCCTAGTCGAACTCGGCTTGAACTCAACTCGAGCTTCAAATAATTAGCTTGACTCGGCTCAAATCGGCCATTCAAGCCGAGTTAATCTGAGCTGACTCGAGCCGAGTCGAGCGAGTTTTTCGAGCTAGTTCGACTCGTGAACAACCCTGCTAATAATAACTAATGAGACAATTAATTATTCATATTTAATTATTTATATAATTATGGACAATGTGTCAGCTCAAAACTCAAAAGGCTCCAAACATAAGTCAGTGGTAACTAATAATTCATAAAATAACAAAAATAATATTACAAAGAATGGTCAAATCACTACTAGAATGAAAATCTTGCTACCGCGTCCTCGTCATCATCCGGTTGTAGTGTTGCATATCTATAATAACTAGAGCCAGAGGGAAAGACCTTGTCAATAAAACTCAGCGCTAAGGATGGCTAATCATGATCTTCATTAGGCATCTCTTATGTCGACCCCATGTAAGAATATCCACTAGTACCAAATGAAGACACAGCCATAATCATAGCCATCGGCCCGCCATATCCGTACCTGTACCATGGCTGCCCCTGGTACTGTTGCTCGTACTCGTGGTATTGAGAGTGAGACTGAGATGACGAAAAATTCGTATTTGGATTCGAATATGTATACATATGGAACATATCAACCATGACTAGTCCAACATGAAAGTGGCTCAATAAGTTCCCTATGCTTTTTTTGAGAGAACTGAAAATTCATTAAAAGGCCCACCAAAAAACAGGAAAGAATACAATCCGACACTAGGACAAAAATGAAGAAGAGAGATTAGTAGACTTTGTTGCTTGAACATAGGAGGCCCAATCCGACACATCAAAATTTATAGAATAGATAACCTCTTTAACTAAAGGTTCCTTGTTGTGAAAACAACAACTATTCCAAGCTTTCTAGGTAAACCAGGAGATTCCCATCATGGTAAGTCTCGAAATAGCTTTTCGAGCTCTGCCAATCACACTTCCGTGCCAAGTCCACAAAAGAAGATCAACCGACTTTGGTATGACCCAAGAGATCTAGAAGAGAAGTAAGAAGTTCTTCCCAACTTTCAGGCGAAGGGGTAGTGGATAAAAAGATGGTTGACTGGTTTTGTATCTCCCTTGCACATCGAACACATGTTGGGAAGGATAAGGGACCTGATGTCTGGAACGTTGGTAAGTATCAAAAACTCAAACTGAGAATGAGGCGAAGGAAATAAACTAAATTATTACAACATTCACCACAAGCGCATAAAGAAAATTACAACATTCAGCACCAGACATACATAACAACCATCATCCAAACTCCGAGAATTATAGTGGTTTGTGTGTGTACAACAACTGTTCGCAAACAGCCACACAACTACTCCACTCCCAATATCCACACCCACGGGATATTGGCTTTCACTAAGAAATAAGGTTTTCCAAGGTTCACCTTAAAACCTTCACAATTGTGTTTTTCAAATGGGCTTACACAATCACAAAAATCCCACAATGAGATTTTCCTGGCTGAATCTTACAAACCAAAAATACAAAAAATGAAATTGTACTTATCTGAAGATTCTTCTTCCGATGTAGTCCAGTAGAACCAATTCGATGTAGACGTAGATGTTCAATGTCCAATCTCACAAATGAAAGGGTTCTAAGTCTAAATGATTTTTCAATTAAATCAACCTGGGGTTGGCCTGATTTGATTTTGATCTCAAATGGGTAAATCAAAATTCCCTTTTTAATAGAATAGAATTGAATAAAGAGATCTCAAAATCAAATACAAAAAGCTATAAAAGAATCTAAAATGAATAAGTAATAGCTTCACAATTGCAGGGACTTATCTCTCAGAGTGATGGCTTGATTAGGCTTGGAAATGATCAATAATTCTGAGAAATGTCCTCTATTTATAGGCGGGAATTCTGTTCCCTCGACTGGTCTAAGGTTCGGTTTGACTCGTCGAAGCACCAACCAATATTTAAAAATTCTGGCACGATAGGATAAACCCGTCACTCGACTGGTTGAGTGGGACTAGAAAAGCTTACTGGACTTTGAGTCGAGCACTGCACGACTGGTCGAGCACTGTTCACTCGACTGGTCGAGCAGTGTGCATGACTGGTCGAGAGTCCAACTGAAAATCCGAAAAATCTTCAACAAAACTTGGACTAGTCGAAAAAATCCTTGGACTGGCCGAGCCAGTGCCTGGACTAGTCGAACAAAGGCTAGGACTAGTCGAAAAAACCTATAAACTTATGCAATGACCCAAATTTAATATGCAATTAACATGACCTAACCTATAGTCAATCTAGGGTCATTCATACCTTAAATGTGAGTTTGAAACATCGAAACATCGATTGCTTCGGTAACTCAATTATCTTGAAGTACGTGAAGCTTGACCTTGTAGTCTTGAACTTGAGTATGAGCTAGAACTTGTGTTCTTGAGACATAAGGTGGTGATCATGAACTTTAACTTGAGTTTTGAATTTCTGTTCTTGTACTTGAGCTTGTGTTCGATCTTTGGCAATGTTCTTCAACTTGAAAATGTAGAAGAGTTGACGATGGTGATCTCGAACTTTCCATCTTATCATAACAAGATACTGACTCCAAGTGGTTTGATACAACAAAATTTGACAATACCGGGTGCTAGAATTACAACATAGCACTTACAATCTCCCCCTTTGTCAAATTTGTGACAAAACCAACTAAAGAATCATGCACCAGTTTATACACATCGCAAGGCAATGTTACTACTACTCCCCCTGAATCCGTTACTCCCCCTCAATTCAACCAAGGTGATTTGTAGAGTACCTGTACTTATCCCCCAAAAAAATGCATTTCCATACACATTCCATACACGTCTCTACAACCCACATCCAACAATCATCATATACCACTCATATACCATTCCAATCACATTTCTCCCCCTTTTTGTCACAATATGACAAAGGAAAGTAACTGAAATTCATAGATGATTGAAGTAAAAATGTAAGAGGAGTATGAGTTAAGAGAGTTAATATTAGTAGAATAACATTATGTCCAAGCATCAACCAGTATATATCATCGTCAAGCATAAACACGTCCATAGAGTAGCAAATAAAAACATGTCCAAGGATCATCCAAGCAAAAGTAAAGTTTAAGATTTTAATACATGCTTAACATAAACAAAAACACTAGTCAGAACCAGAAGAAGACGGTGGAGGAATAGATGGGTCAATTTGATGTAATCCCTTGTTCATGCGACGAAGGTATTTGCACATATATTTATATTGAGTTTCATGGGATACATGTAGACCTTCCACCTTCTCTTCTAAGGTTCTCAACCGCTCATCAAAATTAGATGGCTGAAAACTAGGATCAGCCTCAGAATCAGATTCTAACAGATCATCCATATTCACATCATTAGTGGGTAGTGCCTCTTCCTCTCCAACTTCTTCTCTAGCTCCTCCAGCATCCCTGTCAACTTGACTAGGAGCCAACTCTAATTTCATCTTGTTGATATTTGAGTTGTTGAATGGAAGATGGGAAATAGGAGCTTCTCCAAATGGCATGACCACGCGACAATGAGTAGCAAGGGTGGTCATCAAATAAGTGAAAGGAATATCGCTATGCCCTGGGTGTAAACGAAATTGGATTATAAAACAACAAATTAATGAAGGAAGACACACTTGAATACCAGAAACAATAGAATGAAGAATGCACACCATGAAAGAAGTTAATTCAGCCTTGTTACCAGATCTAAGGTAAACATTAGAAATAAAGATACGATGAAGTACTCTGTATCTAGGTAACATTTGATTGGCATGGAGCGCAATCCCGGAATTCCATTCCGAGTTCATGTTGCATAAATTTCTGGTTAAAAGACGTTTTCAGATTCATTCAATCTCTTAGCCAATGTGGATATTGGAATCCCTTCATCATTAACTGGTATATCCATCAAGCTAGAGATCAAGTGACAATCTACTGGAAATGGACCTTCTCTAAACATAATAGTGAAGGTTAAATTTTCAATAGAAACATCACTAATATATGCATACATGGCTTGTGCAATGGACCGATATGTGGGTCCGCCCCAATTCAGTATGTTATCCCATCCTACAGCCACAAGGAGGGGAATGATATTGTACTGAACCAAATGGTTGGAATTGACGGTCCGTTCAACAATGATGTTGCGGAGACGGATGTTCCGCACATATTCCGGGTCCTCTTTGGGTGATCAAAGAGTACATACCGCAATAGGTGTGGAACGGGAAGAAGGACCATGAGTTGTTTTCTTCTTAGATCTACCTTCCATTGCAAGAAACAAAAATAGAATGCAAAAAGGATTTAAGGGTTTCACACAAATCAGATTTTATCCAAAAAAATGCAAGAAAACCACTAGAAAACTTGAAATAAACTTTAGAATCAAGGAAATAGAGATGCAAGGAACCTAAATCCAAAAGAAAAATGAAAATGACGCACTAACCAAGTTGTATTCGGAGGTGGGTTCAACTGGTCGGAGAAGGGGCTGTTGGAGAAGATGAAGAAAGTGAAGAGAAAGTGATTTTTTCACATTAAAAGCAACCCAACCACGCATCTCGATTGGTTGAGTACGATCGGTTGTGCCACGACTGGTCGAGTGTGTACTCGACTGGTCGTGCAGACAAAATTTTTTTTTTCAATTTTATTAATTTTTGAAATCCAGAAATTTGCAAAAATAAAAATATGCGAAAAATAGTACAAGCAGACACAATAATCTCAGATCAAATTACACATACCAATATCTAGTTTTAATTTAGAGAACCTGTTTCTGTTAAGTGGTTTGGTGAAAATGTCCGCAAGTTGATTTTTAGTTTGAACATAATCCAATGAGATAATTTTATCTTCCACTAATTCATGAATGTAATGATATCTAATGTCAATATGCTTGGTTCGTGAGTGCTGGATGGGATTCTTAGAGATATTGATTGCGCTAGAGTTATCGCAATACAGTACCATAGTATCTTGTGCAAATCCATAGTCATGTAACATTCTTTTCATCCACACAAGCTGAGTGCGTGCATTTCCGGCTGCATTATATTCAGTCTCAGCTATGGATAGCGATACGGAACTCTGTTTCTTACTATGCCATGAAACTAAACAGTTTCCGACATAAAAACATCCACCGCTTGTAGACTTTCGGTCATCTATATTACTAGCCCAGTCAGCATCCATATAACCAGCTAATTGAACATTAGTATCATATGGATACCAAAGGCCAAGATTGACTGAGCTTGTGACATATCTTATAATTCACTTGACAACAATCAGGTGAGATTCCTTAGGATTTGATTGATATCTAGCACAGATACCTACGTTGAATGCTATATCAGGTCTGCTCGCAGTTAAATATAATAAGCTACCAATCATACTGCTATACAACCTAGGATCTACACTTTTACCTGTTGCATCCTTAGAGAGCTTAAGAGTCGTACTCATAGGAGTATCGAAGTTTTTGCCACTCTCAAAACCAAACTTCTTCACCAAGTTTAGAGCATACTTGGTTTGAGAAATAAAAATCCCGTCTTCAAGTTGTTTCACTTGTAGACCTAAAAAGTAGTTCAGTTCTCCAATCGTGCTCATTTCAAACTTGGACTTCATCAATTCTGCAAACTTAGTAGTCAAGTTCGAACATGTAGAACCATAAATAATATCATCAACATATATCTGTACTATGAGTATGTGATTATTGTGTTTCTTTACAAATAGTGTCTTATCAACACTCCCCATTATAAAGTTATGACTTAGTAAAAACTTAGTCAGCTTCTCATACCATGCCCTGGGAGCTTGTTTTAAACCGTAGAGTGCCTTTTTCAGGCGATAAACATGATCAATGTATTTAGGGTCTTCAAAACCCTTAGGTTGTTCTACATATACTTCCTCATGTAAATCACCATTCAAGAAAGCACTTTTGACAACCATTTGATAGATTTTGAACTTTTTGAAACAAGCAATGGATATAAATAATCTGATAGATTCAAGATGAGCTAATGGGGCAAAGGTTTTGTCATAATTGATGCCTTCTATCTGAGTGTACCCTTGTACAACCAGTCTTTCCTTGTTTCTTATAATATTTCCTAATTCATCAGATTTATTTTTAAAGATCCACTTAGTTCCAATTATATGTTTATCATTAGGTCTAGGAATCAAATATCATACATCATTCCGTACAAATTGATTTAGTTCATCTTGCATGGCTACTATCCAGTTTTCATCAGTAAGCGCTTCTTTTACATTGGCCAGATCAATTTGGGAAGTGAAGCACTCATAATTACATATGTTTTCTAATTGTTTACGAGTGCGCACACCAATGAGAGGGTTCCCAAGAATTTGATTAGTTGGATGGTCTTTAACTGACCGCAGTTCAGTGTCATTTTGACTGGTTGAAGAGTCTGGTTTATCAAATGTAGAGACTTCATCATCTTCTGAACTAGAGACAGGTGTATTCAGGTGATCATCTATAACCACATTAATGGACTCTTGAATAACATCGGTTCTCTTGTTGAGAACTTGATAAGCTCGACTATTTAGAGCATACCCTAGAAAAATCCCTTCGTTACTTTTAGTGTCGAACTTCCCTAAATTTTTGCGGTCACGCAAAATATAACACTTGCTGCCAAAAACTCGAAAGTATTTGACTGTGGGCTTCTTATTGAACCACAGTTCATATGCATTCTTATCATTTGATTTTCTAGTGTAAACACGGTTTATTATATAGCATGCAGTGTTCACAGCTTCAACCCATAGATTTTTAGGTAATTTCATGCTATTTAACATAACATTTGCCATTTCTTGAAGCACACGATTTTTCCTTTCAACAACCCCATTTTGTTGAGTTGTCTTAGGTGCAGAAAATTCATGCGATATTCCGTGATCGCTACAAAATTTCTCAAAATTGCTATTATCAAATTCCGATCCATGGTCACTTCGGATTTTTGAAACATTTGATTCCTTCTCAGTTTGGATACGCTTGAGTATCCTTTTCACTTCATCGAGAGTTTCAGACTTCTCTCTCTTGAAAGCTACCCATGTATATCTGGTAAAGTCATCCACAATTACCAGAAAATATTTCTTTCCACCTCGACTCTCCATTTTGGTAGGTCCAACGAGATCCATGTGGAGGAGTTCAAGGGGTTTAGATATGGCACTGGAGTTCACTTTCTTGTGACTACTCTTAGTTTGTTTCCCAATTTGACATTCGCCACAAATTTTGTCCATTTTCTTTAATTTGGGTAGACCTCTTATTAATTCGTCTTTGCTCAGTCTATATAGATTTCGGTAGTGTACATGCCCAAGGCGTTTATGCCATAATTCGGTCTCATTGGTTTGGACCATGTAACATGATAATTTAGACGAGCTAGAGTCACTAACTATATAGCAATTCTCAGATGTTCTGCGACCAGTCAATATCACAGAACCTTTCTCATTAGAAATCTCACATCCTTGATTAGTGAAATTTACACTGTTTATTATCGCATATTTGAGAAATGCTTAAGAGATTATGTTTAAGACCTTCTACAAACAAAACATTCTCAAAAGGAGGAAGATTGAAGAGTTGAACCGTACCCTGACCAATTATTCTGCAGTTGCTACCATCACCAAATGTGACTGAACCATCACTCGTATCTTTGAAGTTGGTGAACAAATCTTTGTCACCCGTCATGTGTCTAGAGCAACCACTGTCTAGGTACCACTTTGATTGACTTGAAGTGTGGGCAACCAGATAAGTAACTTTAGGGACCCATTTCATTATCATTTTGGGTTTTGGAGCACTGTTGGTTTTTTTTTGTGCTTATAGTTGTTATACATTCTACCATTAGAGTTAGATTTCAGAAGCTCTTTGAGTAGATCCATAATTTTTTGAGCTAAGGGGTTATAATTTTGATTTCTAAAATTGATATGGTTGTTTTTAGGTTTTGTAGCTTGAAAAGTTTTAGGATTTTTAAAACCATTTTGATTCAGACTTTTCCCTTTTGAGTTGGAGGACTCTCCTTTAACAAACTTAGGAGGAGTAATCTTATTTTTTAGAGGCGTATTTTTATTATAGCCCAGACCAGATCTATCTCCACATTTCCTTGTTCCGGTTAGCAATTTTTATAGTTTAGGATCACCCTGGGCATACCTCCAAGTATCCTTTGAACTCAAGAGAGAAGAGACTTCTAGTTTTAGTTTTTCATTTTCTGATTTTAGATTTTCAACTTGGGACATTTTGAAATCCAAATCACATTTAGTCTTTTCAAAACAATCAGAAAGATGTGATTTTTCTAAAACTAACTTTTCAAAATCCTCTTTTAAATTTAGAAACTTTTCTTTTTGAAGTTTTTAGTTTTACAGCTATCTTATAACTTTCCCTGTATAGGGCATTATGGGCATCTTGTAAATCTTCATCGCTCTCAGGGTCACTCCTCAGATTTTCATCATAAGTTGAATCACAACTATCTGTGGAAGTGACTCTGGCTAGAGTCATTAAGGCCTTGACCTCATTAGTAGATTCGGGTTCTGAATCATCTGACTCAGAAGAGGCTTCCGAGCAAGACAATTCATCCCATGTGGCCAACATACCTTTCTTCTTTGATTTGTCCTTCTTTGGACACTTGTTTGCCAAATGCCCGTATTCACGGCAGTTGAAGCATTGACTGTCTTTAAGGGATTTCCAATTTTTAGATTTACTCTTTTTCTTCTCAGATGGTTTTTGAAAATCAACTCTCTTTTTGCTTTTGAAAATCTTATAAAACTTCTTGGCTAATAGTGCCATATCATCCTCTGAATTTTCACAATCAGAATTACTAGTATTATCTTGAGAAATAGATTTAGATGACTTAAGGGCTATGGACTTACCTTTAGGAGCCTTGAAATTTAACTCGTAGGTTTGTAAAGAACCAACGAGCTCTTCAACCCTCATATTATCTGTGTCACGAAGTTCCTGAATGGCAGTCACCTTAGAATTGAACCTTTCAGGCAATGAGCGCAGTATCTTTGCACAGACTTTACTTTCTGGGATGCTATCTCCAAGACTCCGCATTGAGTTGACTATGTCATTCAATTTAGTATAGAAGTCCATGAATGTTTCACTTTCTTCCATACGTAGTTCCTCAAACCTAGTGGTGAGGATTTGAAGTTTTGACTTTTTTACTATAGTCGTTCCCTCGTGTGTCATTTCTAAGATATCCTAGGCTTGCTTTGCAGTATCACAAGATATAATTCTTTTGAATTCATCTGGTGATAGTGCGCAACTGATTGCATTTAAAGCTTTGGCATTGGCACTACTCTCATTTTTCTGAAGAGTGGTCCATGAATAATAAAGGTGTAACTTTAACAGACTTAGTTCCATCAATGCCTAGAACTTCAGACGTGGGTGGGTTCCATCTAGTCACTATGGCTTGCCACATGCTCTCATCGATGGACCTTAAAAAGATCCTCATCCTGGCTTTCCAATAAGCATAATTGGAGCCATCAAAAGGTGGAGGCCTAGTAATAGAGAGGCTATCAAAATTTGACATATTAAAAGCTCGAGATCGCTTAGCTCAGGAAATGAATCCAAATGAATATGCTATTAGGCTCTGATACCACTTGAAAAGGCCGAGCTCTAAGTCCTAAAGGGGGGGTGAGGAATACAAAGACAGATAACACAATTAAATAGGGGGGGCGCGGAATACAAAGACAGATAACACAATTAAATAGCAACCTCAAATGCACTAGTCTTGAGAGGTTGATACAAACTGAGTTCTAAGAACAACCTTTCACCAAAAACCAAGGTTTATGGTAGGACAACCTGATGTCTAGAATGTTGGTAAGTATCAAAAACTCAAACTGAGAATGAGGCGAAGGAAATAAACTAAATTATTACAACATTCACCACAAGCGCATAAAGAAAATTACAACATTCAGCACCACACATACATCACAACCATCATCAAAACTCCGAGAATTATAGTGGTTCGTGTGTACACCAACTGTTCGCAAACAACCACACAACTACTCCACTCCCAACATCCACACTCATGGGATATTGGCTTTCACTAAGAAATAAGGTTTTCCATGGTTCACCTTAAAACCTTCACAATTGTGTTTTTCAAATTGGCTTACACAATCACAAAAACCCCACAATGAGATTTTCTTGGCTGAATCTCACAAACCAAAAATACAGAAAACGAAATTGTACTTATCTGAAGATTCTTCTTCCGATGTAGGCTGGTAGAACCAATTCGATGTAGACGTAGATGTTCAATGTCCAATCTCACAAATGAAAGGGTTCTAAGTCTAAATGATTTTTAAATTAAATCAACCTGGGGCTGGCTTGATTTGATTTTGATCTCAAAAGGGTAAATCAAAATTTCCTTTTTAATAGAATAGAATTGAATAAAGAGATCTCAAAATCAAATACAAAAAGCTATAAAAGAATCTAAAATGAATAAGTAATAGCTTCACAATTGCAGGGACTTATCTCTCAGAGTGATGGCTTTATTAGGCTTGGAAATGATCAATACTTCTGAGAAATGTCCTCTATTTATAGGCAAAAATTTTGTTCCTTCGACTGGTCTAAGGTTCTATTTGACTCGTCAAAGCACCAACCAATATTCAAAAATTCTGGCGCGATAGGATAAACCCGTCACTCGACTGGTCGAGCATTGTTCGCTCGACTGGTCGAGCAGTGTGCACAACTGGTCGAGAGTCCAACAGAAAATCTGAAAAATCTTCAACAAAACTTGGACTGGTTGAAAAAATCTCTGGATTGGTCGAGCCAGTGTCTGGACTAGTCGAACAAAGGCTAGGACTAGTCGAAGAAAAGCCTATAAACTTATACAATGACCCAAATTTAATATGCAATTAACATGGCCTAACCTATGGTCAATCTAGGGTCATTCATACCTTAAATGTGAGTTTGAAACATCGAAACATCGATTGCTTCAGTAACTTGATTATCTTGAAGTACGTGAAGCTTGACCTTGTAGTATTGAACTTGAGTATGAGCTAGAGCTTGTGTTCTTGAGACATAAGGTGGTGATCATGAACTATAACTTCAGCTTTGAATTTCTGTTCTTGTACTTGAGCTTGTGTTCGATCTTTGGCAATGTTCTTCAACTTGAAAATGTAGAAGAGTTGACGATGGTTATCTTGAACTTTCCATCTTATCATAATAAGATACTGACTCCAAGTGATTTGACACAACAAAATTTGACAATACCGGGTGCTAGGATTACAACATAGCACTTACAGCTTCTGACGAGACTTTTGGGGTGAAAGTCTTTTAGTAATTCCACATCTTCAATCTTTTGGAATAAGAGCTAAAAAGGTCACACTAACCTCCTTAGAAAGAAGATTTCTATAAAAAAATTCTGATAAAAAGTTCATCACTTCACCACCAACCGTCGGCCAAAATTTCTGAAAGAACAATATCGGGAAGCCATCAGGCCTAGGAGCCTTATCTTCACACAAAACATTAAGAGCAGCTTTAACCTCTTCTTCGGAAAGAGGCTTGTTAAGGGAAATAGCATATCCTCAACAGAAAGACAGGGAAATTCCAGATTATCAAGCTTTTGTCTTCCCCATCAATAGTAGGAAAGCATTTTTATTTTTTTCATTTTTTTTATTTTTTTGTATTGTAAAACTGAATAATGGAGTCACAAATTTGCTCTTTATCTGAGGTTCTAGTGAAATCCACCACCAATTGTTGATCTGGTTAACCCGAGCTCAAGCACTAGCCATACTTTGGAAAAAGTGTGTTTTCTTATCCCCTTCCTTTAACCACAAAGTCTTGAACGTTGCCACCATTTAATTTCTTCCTCTTTAGAGACAAATGAGTATTTATCTTTCAAGGCTGATCCCTCGATTTTATCTGCTTCCGACAATTGGTCTATATCTTCTTTACGATCAAAATCTTTAATTTTGGACAAAAAAAAAATACTCAAATTCAGCTTCTTTGGCACCCAAGACCTCTTTCTTCCAGATTCTAATTTTTCCTTTTAACATCTTGAGTTTACGACTAAGAGTGTCCTTGCATAACCATCCACTTCAAAAGAAATCCGCCATTCCGACACCAAATTCCTGAATCCCTCTATTTCTAGCCAAGCTGCCTCAAATCTAAATGGTCTTGGACTCTAGTTAGAATCTGACACTTTCAAAATTATTGGTTTATGATCGGAAACATCTCTCGGGAGAACCTGCTGATTAACCAAGCGCGACAGGATTGGATTGGACTGGTTGTTCGACCATGTAATTCTAGCACCCTCTAACGAAAGATCAACTAGATTGTGGAGAGCAACCCAATTCGAAAAGGCCTGCATGCTACTGGTGACTCAACTTGATGCAGGGACATGTGATGGCCTAACCATAAATGCATATATAATCAGACTGAAGAGATTCAAATAATAAAATTAATCAACTAACTATTATCAATCACATCGATTAAACAAATCTCAACACAAGGATGGAATCATTCCGTCAAGATCATGCCCATTAGCATAAAATCACGTAAACAGTAAAAAGGAAAGACTTAGGGATATGAGGATATCCCTGATCTAGCATAAACCAGTCTACCGTCAAGTTATCATCCGATTCTCCTGACTAGCTTTCCCGCTTTTCCGTTTAAACCTAAAAAAGAAATATCCCAAGAGAAACGAAATAGATGAAGAAGGGATGGGTTAGGGCATCAAAGAAAAGAAGACGACAAATTCTTATATTTTCCTGCCCCTTGAAGATCTGGAAAGAAGGAAACTCTGAAACTTGGGTGGAATCCTCAACACCCAGGGGTCAATCCTGAAACCCTAATCTCTTTGATAAAAGAGGAAGAAAACATACGAATTCTCATTCATTCACAAAATAAAATAGGGTTTCTCACAGTGTATATATAAGCCATGAAAAAATAAAAGTGCATTAAAGCCCCTGAAAATAAGGAAAATAATAAAAAGATGAAAAAAAAATAAAAAAGCGCACTAAAGCCCCTGAAAACAAGGAAAAGAACAAAAACGCCTAAAACTAAAACACCCGCGTGACAAGGTGTGAAAACCTACCCCATGGGCCTGTGATCAGGGTGCGGTCATGCCGCTCTTGCACTCGTAGCGCATCAAAAAATGGGTCCGATGGACCCGGCGTCCATCCACATGAACTCCTCCGCTTCGGTACTCTGTCGACAACGCCTCCTCCTCTGGTACACTTTAAAGGGTGCACCACTGATGTCCGCCTCACAACTCCCTTTATTTTCCATAAGAGAACCGCACAACATTAAAATCTCCTCCGACACACCATGGAAGATCCCACCTTTGCCTAACTGACGAGAGCTTGCCTAACTGACGAGAGCTCAGACCAGAGCCAATCACATAATTTACGATAATAGGGACCATAAACTGCAGAAAAAAGCCAGATAAAACCAGAAGAGCAATCTTGGAGAACAACGGACTGAAAAAGAGCCAAAACAACTATTTTACCAGATTCCAAACATCGGAGTTCTAGGTGACTAAAATGCCTCCCGAAGAACCGGAAGCACTTAATTCAACCCAATCAGCATTCTAAGATCCCCAAATGGAAAATAGCATACCTTTGTTGATGTTCTAAAGCTTCGTCTCTTGAAGGGCGATGATGCTAGCCTTTGACTTCTTACAAATTTTCTTTACTTGGGCCCATTTCATCTCATAGCCCAAATCTCTAACATTCTAGGACAAAACTATCATTGATCACCAACTGTGCCTATTCTTTTCCTTTTGCTGCTGCTGGACTTGCTTCAAGAGTTGTAATTAATTAAGCACTCTTAAGCTCAAGAGTTCTTGCCAGCCCCTGGGAGACTTCCTGGCCTTGGAATACTGATCTTCTTGAAGATGTTGGGCTCCTTTGCTTTTGACGAATTGGATAAAGTCGTAAAAATCTTCTTCCTTAGCTCCGAAGGATAGGCCTCACATACCTTTTCAAGCACATCCTGGGACCAATGAAGCTATACTTGTGAGAGATTGGGGATTCCGGAAGTATTGTATTGAATGACATTAGGTTCGCTTACCGGAGCCTGAGAGAGAGCGGTGATATCGATTGGACCTTTTGAGGCACAATGGAGTGACTGCTACCGCATTCTCCAAGAGGCCTTCCTCAGGAATTGCAGCGTCCATTGCTAAAGCATCATTGTTGAGATCTTCCAACATATCATCAGTAACTGATTTACCATCTGAGCTCGATTGATCGTCCCAATTATCATCACGGTAATCTGATATCTTGGACTGATTAGAGTCTGCTTCAATGAGAGTAAGACTAGCTTCGATTGGGCTTGCATTTGCTTCAACAGGAAGGCTGTTTTTAGATGGACTTGCATCTGCTTCAGTGAGAGGAGGGCTATCTTCTTCTGGAAGGATTTCGACATCTGGCCGAGAGACGCTAAGGAGAGCTCTCGCCTCTTCAGAAACCTTCCGAGACTTGATAAAGTTAAGAACAAAAGGGACTAACTGATTGCACATGTTATTCTCAAGCATACCGGAGACCTCTTTCTCACATGTGGGGGGACCACACAAGCAATTGTGGCCCATCGCCATATGTTAGAATGAGGTGGTGCTCTCTCTCGATATGAAGGTCGATATAAAAAGGGTTTTCCGAACCGTTTGAAACAAGAGGCTCAGGAAAGCTCCGAGCCTGCTGCCAGGCCTGCGCTTCGATCTCCTCCTCACATGTCACTCGATCCTCAGGCTGAAAGAGGCTGCCAGCGAAGCTTCGAATCTGATGGTTTAGTTCCAAACCCAACAATGCCTTTTCCTGTCTTGGGCTGGAGCATGTAACGGAAATGTCACCCACGTCCTGCCATTCGCTATTGGCCCATATACCTCAGAATGGCCAATTACAGGCTCACACGACACTAGATCCAAAACCAAAAAAGAAAACATATTTAGATCCTCACACCTTTTAGAATTTTACCAAAAATCTTTGAGATTTTTTCCCGATGAAAAAAATTTCAGTTGTGATAGGGCCTTATTGGCTGAAACGGTCAATACGCTGGTCGAACCCGTTACGTAATGCCTTGCTGGATCTGCCCGCAAAAACAGGTTAGGTCACCCATCTTGGAGTGGAACCATTTGAACTTTTCTGTGTCAACTCGCCCAACTGATCTAACCATCCAGACCAGGTGTTGAATCCGGTCCCATCCCTCCAGGTTAACTGGTCCAACTGCCTGAGTCATCAGGTCAAGCTTTTATTATCCATTTTATTCATTTATGAATTACGACATCATATTGATGTCATGGGTTGGATCAGTTGGACCTGTCTGGACTCTGGACCAACCCAGCCCTAAAAATGAGTTGAGTTCTACTCCAGGTTTAAAAACATTTGTGAAGAATTAAAACCGCTTGATCTTAGTGATATGCACTTGAGGTCTACCACCATGAAAATCTATGTTTAAAATATTCCTGGCATTACAAGGTGTGGCATTTGGCTGATGCAATCAACATGTCTTAAAATACATTCACATAAAAGCTCTTCCTAATGTAGTTCTTGCTTAGACTGAAACTTGAAAACGATCTGGTGAACTAAATGTCACATAACAAGCAGTGCTACATTGGACAAAGCTGGAAATGGTAGTCAATTTCTCCTTTTCTCTATGACCCAGCACACCTATTTGATGTATCCTAAAGAAAGGAGATTTGAGGCGATGTGTCATTTTCCTCAGTGCTACCCATCTTCTCCCTTTCCCTCTCTCCCTCTCTCTCATTCACACAGCTGTAAAAACTATGGCCTGTTGATTCTTGGCATAGGGCATCAATATAGTGGTGCCTTTCAGATGGATGAATTGGATCTTGGACCTACCTTGCCATGTTGGCACGTGTGGGGTGTAGATGAACATTATTGCACGTGTGTGCCTTTAGCAAAAGCTCATACACACGCATGCTTTATCTACTGGCTTATTTATACTACTGATGGCGACTGCCAACTATCTCCTTGCTACCTTTTATGTTTTCTTTGAATGTTTTACTTGTCTCTTAAATTCAAGTGTCAAAAGCTAGCCAAATTTACTTACTCTTCTTCTTTTTGTGAATATTTCAACAATAGACTCGTCCGCATGCCACTGTTGAGGTGGAAATTTCAGAAGATATGCAGTTGGTGCACTTTGACTTCAATAGGTAAGCCTTATGACCATGCCAAGCATAATGTGGTTATTATGTTTTCACATGGTCTTATCAGAGTGTTACATATGTTTATGCATGGACTGGAATTGCTGTGTTTTTTTTCAACTCGATTTGTCTAGTATCCTCAGGCCCCGATTTCCTACAAGTCGAAAACAATTTGGTTTCATACTGTTGATCTGATGGGCCACACCCTCGAGGTAACAAGTCCCAGAGTCTTCCTGATTGGAAGATCCTAGCCATCCAACGTTCGGCCCTTTTATATGGACCATTGTTTTTTCTTAAGCTGTATTTGTGGACCACTGATAGAAGGTTTAGGGTTGTCCCATTAGGGATAAACTTTGGGGCATGTTCATCCATGGTGGGGCCGATCAGATCATCTATATCGCTGAATTGTAGGTAACACTTGGAGAAAAGGCCAAAGGATACCATCCATCCCGTAGGCCTAGGATCGTATAATTTGTCTTTGATTGGTATAAACAAAAAAGTTAAAAAGAAAATTTGGTCTTGGTTCAAGATCTCCAGAAGCAATGTTGGGTAACTTGTTAGCAATAACAGATTAAAGTTGTTGTTTTCTCTTTTAACACCAATGCTTTGTACACGAATTCTAATTGCAGCACCCCTTTTGAGCTGCATGATGATGCTTATGTTCTCAAGGCAATGAGATTCTGCGAAAGACAGCAAAGTGATGGGGCCCATGAATCTACCACAAATGTGGATGGAAGCTCCGCCAGCATGCTTAGCATGTATCAACAGCATGTGCCGCATCCACCAAGGTCCAATGCCATGGGTAAGCTGCCTGTTTCACCTCCTGTTCCGGGTATCTTAAAAGCACGTGTCAAACATGAGCAGTAGTCTGTAATATTAATCCTATAGGCCCACCTCTTCTCTTTCTCTGTATCTTGTAAAGTTATTCGTAGAAATCCGTTAATCTCATGCTCGTAGTCAGCTTGATAGCTTTAAAACTTGTGAAAGGACCAAAGCTTTCTCAGACGATCCTAATCAACTATCAAATGGTTCTGTGTAGCATTATGTAGACATAATTTGGGAATGTAACGATGGATAATATTCTTTTGTCATTACAGTAGAGATGAGTTTTATCACATAACTGAAAGAGAGTTATTGTTCATGATTCCAAATATGGCTTTCTACAGTTTACTTGGGTTTTCTGTACAAGTGGGTCCCCATGGTTCAGTGATCCACATTGATATTAGGATAGGCCTCACTTTTAGATGCCATGTTCACAACTATATCTGTTATGGGAAAATCCTAGCTGTTGAAAGCTTTGTCATTCGTTGGTTCGATGTGGGTGGGGGACATGTTCTTTCGGTTGTTCTGTGATTATCCTTCTCAAAAATGTAAGACACTCTGCCCCTTGTTGCTTGCAGTCGGCCAGGCAGTTTCCACTGGTCTTGCACTTAGGGCACCAGTCATTGCTTTTGCTGATAACAGTTGAAGCATTGTTGATGCGGGAGCTTTTGGTGCATTGGATCATCCATTGCCGACCTAATCTTAACAATCAGTGTCACTTCACCATGGGCCCTAAGTTGGAATAATCCTGGGATGGTCCACCCTACTAACCACATCATCTAATGTGCTTGGGGAACAAGGTCGAAGCTGCAGAGTATCTGAATTCCTTCTAATAAGATAAGGATAAAGTCTATTTTAGAGGCTTCTGAAAGGGTTTTCAAGATGAATCAGTTTATGGATGGTCTGGTATTTTGTGATATACTTCTGGGCCATGGTTGGTCTATCAAAGCCATTGTTCTTCCCCAAAAAAATCTCTCAAATCGGAAGATACCAGCCATCGAATCTTTGGTCATTCATCCATTGAATGTGGCTTGTTTGTTGTTCATTCATTTATTTTTAATCATGTATTTGCATGCCATAAATAGGAAGGTTAGAGTTGACCAATATGAGAGATTTTTGTTGGGAATGGTCCATCCATGATGGGTATTGTCAGATCAATGGTTTGGATAGATCAACTATGGCCCCAAATATTTAGAACTTCACAAATGGGAAACTTGGGCCTCCTACTTCCACTTCTATCTTTAAAGATATGGGAATGAGAGAAGGGAATGCAGCAATGTTTTTTGTTTTTTTGCTTGTTGGTTTCAAATACTTCCATGACTCCAATCCATCTCATGATATGTCCTTGGATTCTTGTAGTTGGGGGTCTACGTATTGTTCTTCTTACCCTTGATACGGTTTCTGAACATACTACTGCATGGAGGGCACATAGTATTAGCCAATGACATGGTACTTATCTGTCTCGAGGGCCGGTTGGTTTTCGAAAGAAAACCTTCATCTTCGGTGGTGGCAGGGTTCTCCTACAAGTCATTCTAAGGGAAATTGGGTAGAAGGTTCAAGAACCGTTGACAGTAATTTTGTAGGCTGATTTGACTGGGAAGTTAAATTTCTCACCCTCTTCCCTTGGGGCAGATAGACATGGCAAGGATGAGAACTTTTGTAACGATGGGTGGATCAGAAATTCTTCTGATGAGGTCCACCTTGTTGGTTCTTTTATGGTCTAGCAGAAGGATGGGTCTGAAATCCAGTGATCAGATCAGATTTGTTGTGTTAACCATGGGCCATGATGGGCGCACTTAATTCCTCTTTTTTTTTATATATATATATATATATATATATATATATATATATATATATATATATATATATAAAATTTTAACACACATTCACACCTACACACCGTGTAGTTACTCAAACCCATGACCCAATGAAATAGGTAACTACTCTTGGTCATGACACAATGTTAGTGATACTCTTGTTAACCATTGAATCTTCATCTTTACTCTACTCTTGATTTAATTCGAGTATCACTAACATGTGAAATAAGGGATCAATCTTCAAGCAAGTAGGAAAAAAAATGAATGAAGCTCTTAAACTTGATAGAGTGTTGTGTGCTCTAATACCATCTAGAAGAATAAAAGAATGATTGAAGAAATTTCTAGCTCGTAAAGCATAAGCATAGAAAGTTCCTTTTTTTTTTTTGTACTATGGATATTTATTGATTACAATACTTAGATCTTGTATATAGCAAGATCCAAAGGAGTTACACAATGTAAATATTAATAAAATAGCAACAATGGAAGCATGAAAGAGGGACAACACTTAAGGCATGAAAGAATGGCAGATCTTCATATTAGAGCTGTCGTGCTAGAGTCACCAATTTTTACTGTGATTTTCTTGTGACAATGCACATGTAGAAAGTGCCACGTGTGCAACTACTCTCCTACTCATGCTGATCTGACGACTGATACCGAAGAAGATATGAAAAATTGTATCTTATAGCCAAAATTTTAAGACCATTTTCTTAAAGAAAGACGTCTCTTTTCAAATCCGGATGCATTTTTTCTTGTTTTCATGTAATAGTGGGATTAAAACTCTTTCTTTTAATCCCTATAAAGGGGTGAGGGCTCTTAAGATTTTCATGCAAGCAAGAACCCCACTTCTTGTTCTTTTTTCGAAGTATGTTTTTCTCTGTTCTTTTTTCTAGGCTTACGAATGAGGTGTGGAAGTGGTGTGTTGGGTTTTGGCCCGTGCATGTTGTCGAAACCTGAGTGATTGTATCTTGTGGATAGTGTGCTGGGAGTCTATTGTACTAGTAGTACATGCTGAGGGGTGCAAAATATCCCAAAGAAAATGACTGTGAATGTGCCTCATTCCAATGAGAAATTAGGTTCTTCATTAGCTGAGTCCCCACACTCAAAATCGCATCAACAGGTGCGTAACATATCTTATTGAATTATTATTGTTTGAATATTTCCCAAACTAGTATTTCTAAGATAAGGAAATTAAAGATTTATCGATATTAAACAGAATGACCTGACTCTTCACAAAAATCAGCAACTACATTAATGACTACATAGGATTAGTTAGAGACCTTGGAACATAAAATTATATCGTTGACAAAGAATAGAGGCACACTCTCTTGCAATTCTCACATATCGGATTGGCTTTTCTTTCACTTGGGGATCAAGCCCATTTGAGATGGCATTAATTCAGAGGATAAACAAATAAGGCAACGGGTTCCCTTGCTTGAGGCTTCTTATAGCACAATTTCAAAGGAAAGTGGATCCAACAGGAATTGAACATACGAATTTGCCAATGTTGAGTTGGGCAGGATCCCCATTGATGAGGTCATTACAAATTTTCTCAAGCTTGGATGGTTTTTATCCTGAATATCATGTCCAGTCCCTCAGTTCATCTGCCATGTTGGATGGAGGACACTGAAGGGCTGCTTGATTTTTCATTTCCCTGGTAAATACAGGTAAATAAGTTATTATTACTTACAAAAAGCGGTCCATACCATACCTGTTATTATTGATTTAAATATGTAGGCCCCACCATGATATATGTGAGTTATCCACACCATCCATCCTTTTAAAAAATACATTTTAAGGCATGAAACAAAAAAAGAGGCAGATCCAAAGCTCAACTGGACCACGCCTTAGGAAACAATGATCATCTAGACGTCAATGGTTGAAAGCTGTTTTCTCCCTTGGGCCCACATTGATGTTTATTTGTCATCCAACCTGTTCATAATGTCACACAGTCATAGATAAAGGGGAAACAAAAATATCAGTTTGATCCAAAACTTTTGGCGTCCTCAAGAAGCTTTCAATTGTAAGAGTTCAATTCCCATTTTTTCCTGTGTTGTGGTCCACTTGATCTTTGGATCTGCCTCATTTTTTTTGCTCATGCCCTAAAATGAGCTGGCTAAAGGGATGGACGGTGTGGATAAGACACACATCATGATGGGCCCCATGCACTATGAATGAAAGGTGGCGGTCAACATCACATTGGAAATCTAACTAGAAATAAGCAGGTAAATAATTATTACCCATTTACCTGGAATTACCTATGTAATTAGAAAATCAAACAGACCCTGAGAGTAACTACACTGTCGAATTCCACTTCCAAGTGTTTTCCTTTAGAGCTTATTGGAGGAGTAAGCTTCTTTCTCCTTTTCACTTTAGTGTTTAACCCAAAGAAAAAACACTACTTTAACGTACACAACTGATTGATTTAAACTAAAAGTTTGTTTGTGTATAATTTTCAAAATCATCATTATTTAAAAAAATAATCTTCATTATTGTTTCCGTAATTTTTAGGAAAACTTGCGATTCATGAAATGAAAAAGATATTGTATAGAAATGCTCAAGTGCACTCTTGGAGCATTATTAAGTTATGGTGCTCCTAGTTGTATTAGACACTTAGGCAATCTAATCAATTGATTTAGACAATCCATTAAGTCCAAGACAGATTTTATGAGATACCATGCGGATCATGTCACACCAATCTACAATCCTAACATTATGATCGTTAGCCGTTAATTTGGACGGTGATCAAGATCACTTAAATGAAAAAAGGTCTAATCAATAATTTGATCAATCTATTTGTTGGGGACCATCATAAGTTACCTGTGATTCCAAAGAGTTGATCTTTTGCGTCAATCCCAACCATCCCATACAAGGCTTGGAAAAATGTGGGCCACAAAAAAAAGGGCAAATTAGAGATCGATTGGATCATCTAATTAGTGTGATTTTTTTGCATAGTGGACAATAACGGCCAGTTTGGATTCCACTAAATAAGTTACTTTTTCTACTTACAACAGTAGATATATGACTTATTTAAGATAAGTTTGGTTGATGATTAGTTAGAAGTAACTTTTTTACTTAAAAGTACTTCACTTCAACTAATTATTTTAGCTTTTCAACTTTTCATAAGTTGCTGGAGAGAGGCATCAGGTCAGATGAAAGAGAGGTGAAGCTGGTAAGTATGTTCTTTACTAAACATACTTATCTTCTTAATAAGAAAAAACTAAGATAAGCTACTTGTGGCATAAGTAGCTTATCTTAAGCAACTTAAGATCCAAACACTCTCTAAATGTGTAATGGACTTAATAGACAGTCTATATCGATCAATCAGATTTTCGAAGTAGCCAGATGCAACTGGGAGTAGAGGAGCACAGGAGCATCTCTCTTCCTAATAACTTGATTCTAATTTTGAGGTACATTGTATGGAAGGGACACCCTAGCTAGCCTTAATTTCGTGGTCACTCTATGCCTTTTGTCTCTTAGGACTCGTTTGTTTTTATATAATTACCTATATTTTGTTGTATTTTGGCATTTATTAATTACAATGTTAAATGTCCATGGCTATGACTTCATTGATATTGTGATTTTTATTTTTTTTTATTTTTTTAAAATCTCTTAGCTCAAGAAACAAGGTAGACTATGTGGGCCCCATGCATTGTATCCATGCCGCCCATTCATTTTTTTGGATCATTTTAAGGCCTGAGCCAAAAATGGGGTAGATCCAAAGATCTAGTGGACCATATCATAGGAAACGGCGGGAATAATGATGCCACCATTGAAACCACTGTTTTCTTTGGTGTGTTTCACTTAAGCTTTGGCTTTGCCCCATTTTTAGGATCATGGACTGAAATGATATAAAAAATTGAATGGACGGAGTGGATATAATGCATACATCATTGTGGGGTCAATAGAGCTCCTATAACGTAATAACTTGAGCTTTGGCTTTGCCTCATTTTTAGGGTATGCTTGTTTCTATTTTGGATAATAAATGATGGCAAATCAACAATGTGACTTCTCACCACTGTTTATCTTAACTTTTCTCTTGAATGGTATAGGTATGGTAAAGCAATAAAGTGAGAGTGACAAAAAAGAATGAAAGATTTTGAGAGGGGGGAGAGATGCCCAAAATAAGAACTGAACTAAAGGCGCACAAAAGGGATTTCAAGCCAACTTTGCCTACAGCCTTTTAGCGCCTATCTTGCAAAGTGCAGCCAAACACAAACATCAACGGTTATTTGGATCAAAACAGTGTTTAGGCATAAAAAATGGCTTGGGATGGTGGGTTCAAACGTGTCTTAAATTAGCAGACAGGACGTACCAGACCTATATCTGACTACTTGAAAATGTGTTTTAAAGAGAAATGGCAGACCAGCTGTTATGGTACCATACGGGCCAGTTATGACAACACATTGCTGCAGACCAATAGAGGACCCCTTTCTGTTGTAATATTGTGCACGTCTTGACTAGATTAGAGGGCCATTCATACCAAAACCATGCATGTGGGAATAACATAGCTTGCCCATCAGATGTGGGGAGTGAGCCCGACTTGATGATTTGTTGTATATCCACTCCGTCCATCCATTTCTCCAGCCCATTTTAGGAGTGGGTCCCAAAAATTAAATAAATCAAAATATCAGGTGGACCACACCACAGGAAATAGGGTTGATTGAGTGCCTTGCTATTAAAAATTTGAAAGGGTCCATGGTAAGGTTTTTGTAATGTTTATTTTCCATTCAACCCGTTGTTGATAATGTCAATAAGATGTGGATGAAGGGTTCCATAGTAAGGATTTTGTGGCTTACAAAAAGTTATTAATGGTCATTCATCACTCTTTCTAATGGTATGGCCTACCTGAGATTTGGATCTTCTTAAGGTCTAGGATCGTGTCCTAAAATGAGATGGGAAATCAGATAGAGGGCGCAACAAATACGTCAAAGTGGCCCCACACAGTTTAGGGTAACACCCACTCAGCTCTTACCCTGGTAATACCGAATCCGCTCCCTCAGATGTGACTGGTGTGGTCCTCTGTACCTAAGTCGGCAGGCTTGCCGCACGTGACTATTGGTGTATGTGTGGAATAAAGGAAATGAGATGTGACAATATATACCTCTTGTCGTTGCAAATTTGGGTTAGCTCCTCTTCTTTTTTTTCTTTTTTTTTTTCCTGTCAATTCTCGTTATATTATCTTTCTTGAATGAAATCCCACCGTAGCGTGACTGCGTGGGTGTGAGTACCTGTGATGAAAAAAAAAAAAAAACAAAACAAAACAAAAGCACAGGCTTATTAGTGGTATCTGTACGTTCTATTGGCTCGACGCATATCGCCGTACGTTCATCACTGCTTTAACCGGTTCACATCTCAGGTCTCAAACTCGCTGACCCTCATAAAAACTTGGCTGAGTCAACTCAGTCACAAGGCTAGCTCTGTCCAGACTCTACGACAGTACTCGTTGAGTATCAACTTGATAGGACTCTGCTGGACTTGAATTGAGTAATTTAGCCATTCAACTTGATAGGAAAAGCTAATAAATATGTTATTTGCCAGACATACCTATCTTCTTAATAGATAGAAACTAAGATAAGTTGCTTTGAAATAAGTAGCTTATCTTTTCCTCTTTTGTCTCTCCTATGCCACTTATCCTCAGCAACTTATGAAAAAGTAAAAAAGCTAAAAAAAATTAAATAAAGTGATTATGTACTTTTTAAATAAAAAAGTTACATGTAATTAATCATAAACCAAACTTGCTTATCTGAAGTAAGTCACTTATCTAATGCTGTACGTACAAAAAATAACTTATTTGGTGGTATCCAAACAGGCCCTTGGTGATGAAGAAAAAATGGGACCTACGAGAATCAAATGTTGGTACTGCAAGCTAGTCACCGATGCTTTCACTTTTACCTTCAAAAAAGTTCGTAGGTAAATGATATTATTTCATAGGCAAAGAGTTTTACCTATGAAAAATGTAGTCATTAATTTCGTTGGTAGAAGACCGTGGCTAAAGGCTTTTACCAACGAAAAATGTTGTGGCTAAAGGCTTTTACCAACGAAAAATGTCATCATTGGCAATGGTAAGACTTTTACCTACGAAAGTGGTTGTCGTCGATAATAACATTGTACCGGATTTCTACCGACGGTTGATGTCCGTTGGGGAAAACACTGTTACCGACAAAAGTGGTGGTCATCGGTAATAACATTGTATCGGATTTCTGCCGACGGTTGATGTCCGTCGGGAAAAACACATTTACCAACGAAAGTAGTTTTCGTCAGTATTAATATTGTATGGGATTTATACCGACAGTTTATGTCCATCGGGAAAAACACTTCTGCCGACGAAGATAGATTTCGTCGGTAATTACATCGTATCAGATTTTTTGCCGACGATTCATGTCCGTCAAGAAAAACACTTACCTACGAAAAGTAAATTTCGTCGGTAAAAGTGAATTTTTTGATTTTTTTTTTTCAAAAATTCAAAACAACTATTACCAACGCAAATTTTTGTCGGTAAAAAGGACTTTTACCTACGAAGTTACAATTTTCGTCGGTAAAAGTAAACTTTTACCTACGAAATTAAAATTTCGTCGGCAAAAGTAAAGTTTTACCGACAAAAATAATTTTCGTTGGTAAAAGTCCTTTTTACCTATGAAAAAAAAATTCGTCATAAAAGTTTCATCGGTAAAAATCCTATTTCTTGTAGTGTATTCTATCTCTCTTTCTTTTCATGTATGTGTAATGATCGAGATTAAACACATTGGGAGGGCGGGTCCGCACATGGATTTTGGAAATTTTTTTTCTAAGGGATGAATATGAAAGGAAGAGTGAATTTATCTAATAAAAAAATTGAGAATAAAGTAAACTTCTCACATACCCAAAGCTGAGAACTGTATATCATTAGGTTATTTTTTTTTCTTTTACTAAAGTAGACTCAAGTCAACTTTAATTATAAAAATAGATTCATTCTAGAAATATATTTTTTAAGATCTCTTTAAAGTTTTTTTTTTTTTTTTTGGATAGAAATGCCCTTGCATTTATTGAAGCACCTGTAAAGGGGGTTATTAGAGGTCCAATGCCTATGAAGGAGGAGCAGATTAGGAGCAACCTCAGCCTCACCTAAGACAATGCAGCTCTTACCATGGGGCCACCTTGATGTATGTATTCTATACCAACCCCATCCATTTACTTTGCAAGATCATTTTAAAACATGAGCCAAAAAATGAAGTAGATACAATTCTCATGTGGACCATAACATTGGAAATAGTGGCAATTAACCATTAATGGGCCATTTTTTTAA
Organism: Magnolia officinalis; assembly: GCA_021015155.1. Taxonomy (NCBI): domain Eukaryota; kingdom Viridiplantae; phylum Streptophyta; class Magnoliopsida; order Magnoliales; family Magnoliaceae; genus Magnolia; species Magnolia officinalis. The sequence goes on along the minus strand of JAJHSJ010000018.1, from coordinate 38,716,478 downwards.
AAAATCAAGCTGATAATCATTTTGTCCTTTCATCTAGGTGTATGTAACCTTATCAACAGGTTGGATGGCAATAAATATTACGGAAACGATATGGTGAGCCCTAGGAAGTTTTTAATGGTAGGGAATTCAGTCACCATTGTTTCCTATAGTATGGTCCACCTGTCATTTTGATCTTCTTCATCTTTGGGTTCATGCCTAAAAACAATATAAAAAAATGAATGGACGGTGTGGATATAGAATGCATACATTAAGGTAGGCTCCACAGTAAGTGCCACACCTAATATGATCCCTTGTAAAGGTGATTGCATGTTGGGAATGGTCATGGGGCCCACTATTATGTTTGGTGTAGACTATTAAAACCTCTTTTGGGTTTACTGCTAGAGCCATCTAAATTGTTCATAAGGTTACACGGGTTTGTGTGAGGGGAAGACACAAATTTTAACTTGACCGAAACTCTCTGTAGCCTCTTCAAATTTATAGGGTCATTGTTGGTATGTTGCATGGGTCATTGCTAGTTCATTATGAGGATCTTGTTAGTATGTTGTATGGACTGTTATTAGTACATTGTTGTATGGGTACTATTAGTACATTATGAGGGTCTTAGTTCTGACCAATAATGACTCCTATAAGGTACTAACAACGATCCAAGTCACTGTTCGTATATTATAAGGGTTGCTATTAATGCCTTATAGGGGCCGCTATTAGTCGAAACTATGATCCTTACAATGTACTAGTAGCAACCTTTATAATGTACTAACAACGACCTTACATCATACAAATAATAACCCTAGAACTTTTATGGGGCCATAGAGGATTTGGATCAAATAGAAATTTGTCTCCCTCTCATCAAGATCCGTGTAACCCTATGAATGGTCCGAATGATCACTTTGATAGTGGACCTAAGGGAGGTTTCAATGGTCCACATCAAACATAATAGCGAGCCCCACAACCGTTCCTAGCAAGCAGATTAGATGTGGCCCCAGGCCTCACCTAAGATGGTGTGACCCTTACCGCGGGGCCCACCTTGATGCATGTATTCTATATCCACACCGTCCATCAATTTTACCATATCAATTTAGGGCATGGGCCCCAAAATGAAGAAGATCAAAATGTCAGGTGGACTACACTATATGAAACAGTAGTGATTGAATGTCCCACCATTAAAAACTTCCTAAGGCCCACCGTATTATTTGCCATCCAACCTGTTAATAGGGTCACATACACTTGGATGAAGGGAAAAAACAAATATCAACTTCATCCAAAACTTTTATGGCCCATTAATGGCCAATAACCATTGTTTCCAATGTTATGGGTCACCTAAAAATTGGTTTTGATTCATTTTCAGGTTCATGCCCTATAATGATCTTGCAAAACAGATAGGCAGTGTGGATATAAAATACATACATTAAGGTTAAGGTGGGTCCCACAATAAGGGTTGCACCATCTTGGGTGAGGCTGGGGCTGCACCTAATCCGCTCTCCCCTTATCAACGCTGGATGTCTAACAAGCCCTTTGCAGGGGGTTGTAATAAATGGAAGAGCATTTTTGTCTAAAAAATAAAAAAGTTGTCAGATGGCCAAATTTTTTTATGAAGGAAGATCTATTTTTGTAATTAAAGTAGACCTTTGGTTTACTTTAGTAGAAAACACATTTAACCATATAACAACAAACATATCCAAAATGATTACAAAAGCATTACATCAATCATATCCATATGGTTACATAGTTTTTGGATCCTTACTCTTGCCCCGGTGGTAGACTCAAAAGAGTTTCAACACCAAGTCAAGGGTTCAAGTTAGGGGTGTACACAAACCGAGCTAGCTCGGTTAGATCGCTCGACTCGACGCGAAAAAGCTCGATTCGACTCGGTTTGAAGCTGAGTTCGAGCCGACTCAAGCTGATTTTTTGAGCTCGAAAATGAGTTCGAGCAGGCCCCAACTTGACTCGACTCGGATCGAATCCAGCTCGAATCCAGCTCGAATCGAACTCGGATCGAACCAGTTCGGTGACTTAGTTACTTTGCCATTGATGTTGCTCACCAAGTGTTTGATAAAATGACTCAATGAAGTGTGGCCGGTGGCAAGGGGGCTAATGATTCAGAAGGTTTGCAATTGACTCATATACATGGCACTCGCCAGGTATGGGATGGCCAGTGTTGAGCGATGTTTGGTCCAATGTCAAGACCCAAGTCTAGCTTGTCTCGCAATGGACCCTTTATTTTCTTATCTAAGTTCTTGATAGCTATCCATGCTGTCGGTCACTGATCGGGCGTCTGAAGTATCTAATGCTTTTCTCAACTTGTAGCTATCTATATGATGACGCAGTGCATCAACTGTCTCTGAGATGGCAAGGAATCCCGACAGCTATTGTGGGCTGCGCTGTCAATAGGCTTAGCTACGGGTAGGGGTGTACAATACCCTTTTTTACTTGGGTTTTCCTGGTTTTTATGTTGTTTAGAAGGTATTTGATACAATACCTGTAAAACCATTGCTTCTCTTTCACATACAGAGGCATTTTGAAGGTGCAGTCCAGGTGTTTGTGGAAATGCCTCAATGGCGAACTGGGCTCGATCTTAGCTCGAACTCGGCCCGAGCTGCTGACCGAACCAAGCCGAGCTAGCTAGTCAGGCTCGAGGACCAAGCCGAGCCAAGTTTGAGCTGAGGTCAGCCAATGGCCGAGCCGAGTCGAGCTAAGGCCAGCTCGACTCAGTTTGACTCGATGTACACCCCTAGTTCAAGTACCCATATGTGGTGAAATCCTATTACGACGTGAGTGTGTGGGTATGTGTGCGTGTGGAAAAAATATGATTACATATTTAAAAATATATTAATTTTTTTCTCTTGAGATCATCCTCCTGAGGCATTATCATTAGGAGTTGATCCAATAATAGCATTTGTAAGTTTTAAATAATTTGGCTAAGATATGCGTCAGTTTAAGACCACAACTTGTTGCATGCACACCCATATAGGACCATCTTTATTAGTGTGCAGTGTATCACTATAATAAAGTGATTAAAACTACCCCGACTAGTTAATGAAATTAAACCACCGCCTAAGCAATACACTACCAAAATCAAACGCCCCATTGATTCCAATGGCACACTGAATGTGCGAGGATCGTGTGCGATATATAAAAATAGATGATGGAGAGAAATCCAAAACCACAACCACAACCACATAAGAACACACAATATACATGGTTCACCGCTTGAGCTACATACATGGGCAATCCGACAAAGAAAATTCACTCTAGCAATGAGATATTACAAAGAAATAAGTAATGGAGCATCTTTTTCAAGAATACAACAAAACCCCTTTGATTCCAAACTCAAAAAGACAACCCTCCACCATTGCAATGCTAGCAATAGATCTCACCTTGGATACCTTGACAAGAAAATCTTGGAGAACCTCTTAGAAAATTTTGAAGCCTTAAATCTACCTTTCAAGAAGAAAACCCCATTCTTGAAACCCTTTTGGGGAAGACGAAACCATTCTCTCATTTTTATCTCTAAAATTCGTAACCCCTACATAACTCAAATACAGCTTACCCTAAAAACCTCATTTTGACAAGTAAAATGCTAAAAATACTTCTCCAAGGGTCTACTAACAAATGGGCATTGTTCGCATATGAAAAAAGGTCATATGGGCTCAAGAAAACGGATAAATGCATAGTGGTTTTGGTGTCACTATTATAACAATCTCCACCTTGATAGCAAAATCACTTACTCGCCTTACAAATCCACCATCATTACCTCGCCTTAAAGCCTAGAGAAGTCAAGCTCTAATATAACTTCTCCATATTGGAACTATCTTTGTGAGCATATCTGCCACATTCTTTGTCATTCCGACCTTTAACAAACGAATTTGGTCATCTTCAATGAGTTGATGAATGAAATGGTGTTGAATTGCAATATGCTTGCTTTTCTTGTGATTAACCAAGTTCTTTAACAAATAAATGGAGCTCATATAGACCAACTTGCAACCAACTGCCTTACAACCCTTTGGTAATTCCACCAAAACACATGTTTGATTTTTTTTTTCTTCAAGTGCAACCATTTCTTCTTGCATGACCTTCTTCTAATTTTTTAAATCTTCACCTTGCATAGCTTTTTCAAAACAGCTTGGTTCTTAATCTTCAATGATTAGAGCCCTTAAGGTCATATGATCCACATAATCGTTGAGATATGTCAGTTGACAAATTTTACGACATGGATGGTCCATCATAGGTTGTGCTTCTTCACCACCTTCTTCATTTTCTTCAATTTCATCTTGATCATCTTCTTAATCCATAGGATTCACAATATTTGGAACCGAACATTCCGGTGCATCTTCGAAACATTGAATATCATTTTGTCATGGACCTTCTTTCTCTTCATTTTGATATTTTAAACCTTGCAAAAGCACATGAGACTCATCAAAATGAATATCCCAACTAATGATTAATTTCTTGCCTATTGGATCTCACAAATGGTTAGTCTTTTGCTCATTTGCATAACCAACAAAAATGCATTGGATTCAAGTTTCAATTTGTTTCTTTGAAAACTAGGAATTAAAGTAAATGCATCACAACAAAATATATTCAATTCAGAATAATTGTAAGGAGTTCTAGACCATACCTCTTGAGGTGTTTTCTCCTCTAGAATCATAGATGGTGATTGGTTGATTAGATAGAAAGTTGTTGATACAGCTTTTGCCCACATTTCTTCCTCAAGCCCCGCATTGGACAACATGCTTCTAGCATGCTCCATTAGTGTACGATTCATTCTTTCAACCACACCATTTTGAGGAGTATAGACAATTGTAAAGTGATGCTTGATTCCTCCATCCTTACAAAATTTGAGGAATTCATTAGAAGTAAATTCCTTTCCATTATCCATCCTGAGAGTGTTGATGAACTCGGCCTTGAAATGGTTGCAAGTCATGAACACATCACTCTTGGACCTTAATGTTTAAACCCATGCTTTTCTTGAGAAATTATCAATGAATGAGATGAAGTATAAAGCACGACCATATGAAGCGGTCGGTGACAATTACCACTATAGATCTATGTGTATATAATCAACTATGCCTTTGCTTGTGTGACTATCTTTTGAGAACTTCTGCCTATGTTGTTTCCCTAAGAGACATGTTTAAAAAATTTCTTTTCAGTAAACTTCATCAGAGGTATTAAATTTCTTTTTGCCAAAACTTTGTAGACACCCCACCTTAAGCCAACAAGCCGATTGGATTGAACCCATCAATCCCGCCAACCCTGTCCCAAACCTAAACCTAAACCCTAAACCTAACCCTAGGACCCTTAACTTGGGAACCCTAAATCCTAAAATCCTAAAAACCCTATTGACTCACCGAATTGACTCATTGAGTCAACTCGCTGAGTTAACTCACCCAGTCAACCTAGCCAGTCAAATCCACATAGTCAACCCACTACTCAAAATCAAGCCCAAAACCATCCTAAGACTCGAGCCAAAATCAAGAGCACATTCAAAAGGTTAGAGATACATTAATGAAACAACAAAGGAGTAGAGCCTCCACACACTTGAGGTAGCTTACCTACCAAAGCGGGGAGTCCCGTGTGGTTTGGGCAGCACCTAGTATGTCGCCTTGTAAGTGCTATAGTTTATATCTCTATCTGTTGTCAAATTTGTGGTGCCAAAATCACTGTTATATAACTTGCATAAGTGAAGCTCTCTCAAAGATCAACTTTCATGAACAAGCAAAGCTCACAACAAGCAAAGCTCACAAGTACAAAGATTAACCTTGACTGCAAGAACTGCTCACAAGACATGACTCAAGAATGCAAGACTTCAAGAAGAGTACAAGGCAGTTCGTAAAGAACTCAAGACACTTTCAAGATTGAGCCACATCAAGATTTCAAGATTGAACTACATCAAGACTTCAAGGCTTATACTTTAAGGTCACTAGTTCCTAATGTTTCAATGTCCTTACTTCATGATTGAGGTTTGACTGACCTTAGGTTGACCTTAGAAGTAGGTCACTTTGGATACATAAGTTGGATGTTTATTTTACATAAGTTTGGTCTGTTCTTCGACTAGTCCTAGGCCTTCTTCGACTAGTCCTAGACTTGCTTCGACCAGTCTAAGAAATTCCTCGATCAGTCGTGAGTTTGTTACAAAAATCAGATAATTTCTGTTAGGCTTCGACTAGTTCAGGAATCTTCGACCAGTCGAAGGAACAGTGTCGATTGCATTTTCGACCAGTCGAAAGTCTTCGACTCAAAGTCTAGCGATGAATTTTAAGTTCTTCGACCAGTCGAAGGAGACCTTCGACCAGTCGTAGAACGGTCAAAGCTTATCGCGCCTGATTTTTCAAATATCTGTTATTGCTTCGACTAGTCGAAGAGTTCCCTAGACCAGTCGAAGAAGAGATCTGCTCACCTATAAATAGAGCACGAATCTCAGAAGAAATCATCGAATTAATTAATCCATTCAAGCCAATCTTCGTCGAACTTCTGAGAGATAATTCTGTGCTCCATCTAAGTGTGCTTATTTAATATTCTCTTTCCTTAGCTTTATTTAATTGATTTTGTTTCAGCTATTCAAATCTAATTTGATAAGAGGAATTGTTATTCCCTTTCTTTGGAATCAAAATCAATTAAGGTAAGCCCTACTTAGTTTAATTTAAAATCTATTAGAATTAGAACCATTGTAATTGAGTACTGGACATTGAACTTGGACATTCAATCATCTACTCTGACTTGGTTCTACCGGGCTGCTACAACGAAGGAGATAATCAGGTATTTTACATTTAATTGTAAATTCCTTTCTGTTTTGGTTTCTTTCAAGATTTGCCAGAAAAATCTTGTTGTATTGATTATCTGAGGAGAGCCAGGAAAACTCAAAAGTGGGGTTTTTTAATTGTGTAAGCCCACAGACAAAGACACAATTGTAAAGGTTTTGGGTGAACCTGTGAAAACCTATTTTGTTAGTGAACGCTAATATCCCCTATGTGAGGATATTAGGAGTGGAGTAGCATTCTGTGTGGCTGTTGTTTAACAGTTGGTGAACACACAGGCGAACCACTATAATCCCTTGTGTTGTGGTTGAATGATTTATACTTCTAATCTTTAATTATTCATTTGTGGGATGTATGTATGGTGGTGAATGTTGTAATCATTTAATTCAAGCATTGTGGAAATTTTGTAATAGTTTAAAATTTATTTTCTGTTATTCCTTTATCAGCTTGATATTTAATTTCCTTCAAAAGTTGTTCTAGCAAGGTTGTCTTGCCATTTTTATGGTGTATGGCTGTCCCTAGAACAATACATTTGTGATTACAATTTATTTCAATTCCGTTTGTATTTATTTTTGTATTCCTCTTTGGTTTGAGATTTGATACAAAGATCTTTCTAGAAATAAGGTTGTCCTACCATAAACTCTGGTTTTTGGTGAAAGGTTGTCCTTAGAACAACATTTGTATCAACCTCTCAAGATCTAAATTTTGAGGCTGTTTTACTTTCCTGCATTGTGATTTACTTTGGCTATCATATTCTTTTTAATTCCGCTGTTATAAGTATTATTTGGCATTGTCCTATTCACCCCCCCTCTAGGACATATAGCTAGGCCTTTTCAAGTGGTATCAAAGCCTAATAGCTCTTTTTAATTCTTGGATTTAATTCCTGAGCTAACGATTTAAGCTATTTAAGATGTCAAATTTTGATAGCCTTTCAGTCACAAGGCCTCCACCCTTTGATGGCTCCAACTATGCCTATTGGAAAGCCAGAATGAGGATCTTCCTCAAATCAATGGATGAAAATGTGTGGCAAGCCACAGTGACTGAATGGAAACCTCCTATCATGAAAGTTACTGGGGTTGATGGTTCAAAATCTATGAAAGTTACACCATATTACCAATGGACCACACTTCAGAAATGTGAGAGTAGTGCAAATGCTAAAGCACTAAATGCAATCACTTGCGCACTATCACTGGATGAGTTCAAAAGAATCATTTCCTGTGATACTGCAAAGCAAGCTTGGGATATATTAGAAATGACACACGAGAGTACTACAATTGTCAAAAAATCTAAAGTCCAACTCCTCACAACCAGATTTGAAGAAATTCATATGGAGGAAAATGAAATGTTTATGGACTTTTACACTAGATTGAATGACATTGTAAACTCAATGTGGGGTCTTGGCGATAAAATCCCAGAAAGTAAAGTGTGTGCAAAGATATTACGCTCACTTCCTGAACGGTTCAATTCTAGAGTAACCGCAATCCAGGAACTTCGTGATATGGATAATATGAGGGTAGAAGAACTAGTTGGTCTCTACAAACCTACGAGTTAAACTTTAAAGCTCCTAAAGGAAAATCTATCGCACTGAAATCTTCTAAATGTAATTCAGAAGAAAATTCTGATTCAGAAGATGATATGGCTCTTTTAGCTAAGAAATTTTACAAGATTTTCAAAAGCAAGAAAAGGGTTGATTTTCAAAAATCAAATGATAAAAAGAAGTTTAGACCCAAATCTCGAAAATCTTTGAAAGATAGTCAATGTTACAACTGTCAAGAATATGGGCACTTAGCAAATAGATGTCCTAAAAAGGACAAACCCAAGAAGAAGGGTATGTTGGCTACCTGGGATGAATCATCTGATTCTGAAGGTTCTTCTGAATCAGAAGATTCTGAAACTGAGTCGGGCAATGAGGTTAAAGCTCTTATGACTCTAGCCAAATTCACATTTTCAGATAATGACTCAACAAGTGAAGAAAATCTGAGTAGTGAGTGTGAAAATGAAGATGATCTTCAAGACGCTTACAATGCCCTATATAAGGAAAGTTGTAAAATTGCTGTCAAACTTAAACTTCAAAAAGAAAAGTTTTCTAAACTCAAAGAATGTTTTGAATCACTTGTCTTAGAAAAATCACAAATTTCAGATTGTTTTGAAAAATCAAAATGCGATCTGGAATTCAAAAACTCCCTAATTATTGATTTGAAATCTGAAATTGAGAAACTCAAAACTGAAGTATCTTCTCTTTTGAGTCTAAAGGACACATGGAAATATGCCCAAGGTGATCCAAAGTTAGAGAAACTTTTATCCGGATCAAGAAAATGTGACGATCTATCCGGGTTGGGCTATGATAAAAATTTATCTCCTAAACAAAAGTATACTCCTCCTATGTTTGTTAAAGGAGAGTCCTCAAACTCAAAAGGGAAAAGTACTTATCAAGGTTTTTCTAGAAATTCAAAAACTTTTCAAAAACCTAGAAGCAGCCATGTCAACTTTAATCAGAAATGAAATCCACTAGCTGAAAAGATAGTTGATTTACTCAAGGAGCTCTTAAAATCTAACTCTATAGGTCATTCATACAACTATAAACTAATGAAGACCAACTATGTTCCTAAACCTAAAACAGTTATGAAATGGGTTCCTAAAGTTGCCTGCTTGGTTGCTCACACTGCTTTCAAAGCAACAAGTCATTCAAAGTGGTAGCTAGACAGTGGATGCTCCAGGCATATGACAGGTGACAAAGCTTTATTCACGGATCCGAAAGATATGACTGATGGTTCAGTCACATTTGGTGATGGTAGCAACTGCAAGATTATAGGCCAAGGTACGGTTCAACTTTTTAATCTTCCTGTGTTTAAAAACGTTTTATATGTTGAAGGCTTAAAAGATAACTTGCTTAGTATATCTCAAATACGTGATAATAACCATAGTGTTCGGTTTTCTAATCAAAGCTGTGAGATACTGAACAATAAGGGTTCTGTAATATTAACTGGACATAGAACGTCTGAAAATTGCTATATTATTAGCGAATCCAGCTCATTTAATCAATTATGTTACATGGTCCATACAGACGAGACTGATTTATGACACAAACGTCTTAGACATGTACATTATCGAAATTTATATAGATTGAGCAAACGAGAACTTATAAGAGGTTTACCCAAATTTCAGAAATTAGATAAAATATGTGGTGAGTGCCAGATAGGCAAAAAAACAAGGAACTCACACAAAATGGTGAATCAAATACCACATCAAGACCACTCGAACTCCTCCACATGGATCTGATAGGACCTACCAGAACGGAAAGTCATGGTGGGAAAAAGTATATCCTGGTAATAGTTGATGACTTTACCAGATTTACATGGGTAGTCTTCTTAAGGGATAAATCTGAAACCCTTGAAGAAGTAAGAAAAGTTCTCAAAAGGATTCAAGCTGAAAAATGTTCTCAAATCAGTAAGATTCGTAGTGATCATGGATCTGAATTTGAGAATAGAAATTTTGAGAAGTTTTGTACCGACCAAGGAATATTACATGAATTCTCTGCTCCCAAAACTCCACAACAAAATGAAATTGTAGAAAGAAAGAATAGGGTGCTTCAAGAAATGGCTAATGTCATGTTGAATAGCATGAAGCTCTCTAAAAATCTTTGGGCTGAAGCAGTCAACACAGCTTGCTATATTATTAACCGAGTCTACACTAGCAAAGATAATAATAAAACGGCTTACGAATTGTGGTTCAATAAAAAGCTTACTGTTAAATACTTTCGAGTTTTTGGTAGCAAGTGCTATATTTTATGTGATCATGAAAATTTAGGAAAATTCGATACGAAGAGTGATGAAGGTATTTTTCTAGGATATTCCTTAAACAGTCGAACTTATAGGGTTCTGAACAAAAGGACTGGTGTGATTCAAGAGTCCATTAATGTTGTCATTGATGATCACTTAAACACGCCAATCTCTAATTCAGATAATGATGAAGTACTAATCATTGATAAACCCGATACTTCATCGAATCAGACTGATTTTGAGTTAAGGACTGTTAAAGATCATCCAACCACACAAATTCTTGGAAACCCTCTCACCGGTGTTTGCACCCGTAGACAACTTGAGGATATATGTAATTATGTATGTTTTACATCCCAAATAGAACCATCTAACATAAAAGAAACTCTTGCTGATGAGAACTAGATTGTTGCGATGCAAGAAGAACTCAACTAATTCGTAAGAAATGATGTTTGGTATCTTGTACCAAGACCTAAAGATAAACACATCATTGGAACAAAATGGATTTTCAAAAATAAGTCTGACGAGTGTGGAAACATAATCAGAAACAAGGCTAGACTAGTGGTGCAAGGTTATACTCAAATTGAAGGAATTGATTTTGATGAAACTTTTGCACCAGTAGCACGTCTTGAATCTATTAGACTATTTATATCCATTGCATGTTTTAGAAAGATAAAGATTTATCAGATGGATGTGAAAAGTGCTTTTCTAAATGGTGATTTACATGAAGAAGTCTATGTTGAACAGCCAATGGGTTTTGAAGATCCCAAAAATACTGATTATGTGTATCGGCTTAAAAATGCACTTTATGGATTAAAACAAGCACCTAGGGCATGGTATGAGAAACTAACAAAATTTCTTTTAAGTCATAATTTTCAAATGGGATCTGTTGATAAAACTCTATTTGTTAAAAAACATAATGATCATATCTTAATGGTGAAGATTTATATTGATGATATCATTTATGGATCAACTTGTACTGACTTGACTACTGAGTTTGCAGATTTGATGAAATGACAGTTCGAAATGAGCATGGTTGGGGAATTGACTTATTTCCTTAGATTGCAAGTAAAGCAACAACCTGAAGGAATATTCATTTCTCAATCTAAGTATGCTTTGAATCTAATCAAGAGATTTGGATTTGAGAATGACAAGAATTTCGATACTCTTATGAGTACTACCCTAAAACTCTCAAAAGACTCTAATGGTAAAAATGTTGACTCAAAACTTTATCGGAGTATGATCGGTAGTTTGTTATATTTAACTGCTAGTAGACCTGACATTTCTCTAAGTGTTGGTATTTGCGCAAGATATCAATCTGATCCAAAAGAATCTCATTTGATTGCTGTCAAGCGGATTATTAGATATGTCGCAAGTACTGTAAATCTCGGTCTCTGGTATCCTCATGAGACTAGTGTCCAATTAGCTGGGTACTCGGATGCTGACTGGGCTGGTAATCTAAATGATAGAAAATCAACCAGTGGTGGTTGTTTTTACATTGGAAATTGTCTAGTTTCCTGGTTTAGTAAGAAACAAAATTCTATATCACTTTCAACAGCTGAAGCTGAGTATATCGCAGCTGGTAATGCATGTACACAGCTAGTTTGGATGCAACGAATGTTAAGTGATTATGGAATTAAACAGGATTCTATGTTATTACATTGTGATAATTCCAGTACGATAAATATTTTAGAAAATCCTATTCAGCATTCTCATACTAAGCACATTGACATTAGATTTGATTATATTCGGGAATTAATAGAAGAAAAAGTTATATCTCTAGAATATATTCCTACCGAAGATCAACGAGCTGACATTTTCACAAAACCTCTCAATAAAAGCAGGTTCAAAAAGATGAAATTTGATCTTGGCATGTGCATTTTAAAATGATTATTTATGCCTACTTGTATCATAGTGTATATATTTGCTAAGTTGAATTCTAATTTTTATATAATTTGCAAGAAATATGAATTTTTGGACATTCTTCGACCAGTCGTGGGTATACTCGACCAGTCGACCTTCGACCAGTCGTAGATATCCACGACCAGTCGTAGATCTCGGGAATCACTTAAAATTTAGGGATTTTACTTTCTTCCTCATTCCGTTTTTCCTCTCTAAGGGGCCGAGCTTCGACTTGTCGAACCCATTGTTCATATTCTTCAAGGTTAGTGTTCCAAATCACGTTTTTCTTGCAGATTTGTGTCTAGATTGTTTACTTTTCAAGCTTTAAGCTTTGTATTTTGGATTTCATTGAGATTTGGGATTTGGATTTTGAAAAATCTGTTTTGAGTAAACCCACTTCTCAATCCTTTGCAACTTCTTATTTCCTTGTTATCTTTGTTGCAAATGGCTTCTAGAGGTAGAAAAACTACTTCCCATGGTCCTTCTTCTTCCTCCAGATCGACCATTATCTCTAAGCGTCATCTTCTTATTTCCAATGATGATCCATCTTATGTTAGGGACATTAGATTATGTAATGTTATTGTTGAACATCCTGTTGATGTTAATCATATTGCACCTTTTGACATCCTTCCTATGCTTGAAGCTGTAGGTTGGGTTAACTTATTACATTGGGGTGGGCCAGCATACCGGTCCATTACCCAATCCATGTTTGCATGTATTAGTGCTTTCTCATAGGATAATTTAACTTTTAAAATATCTACTAGAGAAGGACCTTTTGACATTGATCGTCATTTAATTTCAGCCCTTATGGACATTCCTGTGAATGATGAGGGTATTCTTATCCATAACTTAACTGATAAACCCTCAATGTCTGAAAAACGCATGCTCACTAGAGATTTGTATAACATGGATGTTCAATGGACACAAAAAGGGAATGCGCTTCCCGCAAGGTTTTTGTTACCCAAGTACAGAATTCTCCACAAAATCTTTGTGTCTAATCTGTGTCCTCGTTCGGGTAATAAAACTAACTTGACCTCGTTTATGGTTCGTGTTATCCATGCTATCTCCAAAGGTACTCAAATTTGTTTACCATCCTTAATCTGTCATTTCATTCTTCAGTTTAGACTCCATCCTGGTCATAGTGACATTCCTTTTGCCTATTTAATGACTGTATTGGCTACACATATGTTAGTCGATATGCCGGTTGATGAGGCACCAATCCATCATTTATTTTCAACAATATTAATATCAATAAGATGAAGCTGGATCTACTTCCTGAACAAGGTGGTGGTGGTGGTGGTGCTCATGAAGAAGCTGGTGATGACATTAATATGGATGACATTTTTGAGGAACTGGATTCTGACTCAACAAATAATCTAGATTTTGAACCATCTGATGTTGATGCTCGTCTGAGTGCATTAGAGGATAAAGTTGAGAATATAAATGTAAAGATGGAAAACATGTCTATTACTCATGATTTACAATTCAAGTACATGCGCAAATATCTTAGGCGATTGAACAAAGGCATGCACCAACTTGATCCCTCTATTCCTGCTCCGTCATCTGGTTTTGGTTCTGATTAGTTTATATGGGACTTCTGGTCTGTAATAACTTTATAACTTAGCACTTGGTTGACTGATTTTGAGTTGGATATTATCTATGTTTTATGCTGGATATTTATTCTATATGAAGCTATGCTGAGTATCTCTATCTCTGTTTTGCTATAATCTCATAACTCCTCATGTTTACTCTCATATATCCCTTTATTTAGTTCTCCTTTATTGTTGTTTCCTTTGTCATATTGTTACAAAAAGGGGGAGAATGGTTTGTTCTTAATGATGTGATTGTGAGAGGAGTAGCATTGCTTATGTTACTCAGGGGGAGTATGTTTGAACTAGTTGAATGTTGAATATTGAATATTGATTTGCAGGTAAGCCAGTTGATATTAACTGGTTCATGCTTCTTTAATCAGTTGTTTTACTTTATGTTTATCTTGGTTATGTATTTTGTCACTAATTTGACAAAGGGGGAGATTGTAAGTGCTATAGTTTATATCCCTGTCTGTTGTCAAATTTGTGGTGCTAAAATCACTGTTATATAACTTGCATAAGTGAAGCTCTCTCAAAGATCAACTTTCATGAACAAGCAAAGCTCACAACAAGCAAAGCTCACAAGTACAAAGATCAGCCTTGATGCAAGAACTGCTCACAAGACATGACTCAAGAATGCAAGACTTCAAGAAGAGTACAAGGCAGTTCGTAAAGAACTCAAGACACTTTCAAGATTGAGCCACATCAAGATTTCAAGATTCAACTACATCAAGACTTCAAGGCTTATACTTCAAGGTCACTAGTTCCTAATGTTTCAATGTCCTTACTTCATGATTGAGGTTGGACTGACCTTAGGTTGACCTTAGAAGTAGGTAACTTTGGATACATAAGTCGGATGTTTATTTTACATAAGTTTGGTCTGTCCTTCGACTAGTCTTAGGCCTTCTTCGACTAGTCCTAGATTTGCTTCGACCAGTCTAAGAAATTCTTCGATCAGTCGTGAGTTTGTTACAAAAATCGGATAATTTCTGTTAGGCTTCGACTAGTCCAGGAATCTGTTCGACCAGTCGAAGGAACAGTATCGACTGCATCTTCGACCAGTCGAAAGTCTTCGACTCAAAGTCCAGCGATGAATTTTAAGTTCTTCGACCAGTCGAAGGAGACCTTTGACCAGTCGTAGAACGGTCAAAGCTTATCGCGCCTGATTTTTCAAATATCTGTTATTGCTTCGACTAGTCGAAAAGCTCCCTAGACCAGTCGAAGACGCGATCTGCTCACCTATAAATAGAGCACAAATCTCAGAAGAAATCATCAAATTAATTAATCCATTCAAGCCAATCTTTGTCGAACTTCTGAGAGATAATTCTGTGCTCCATCTAAGTGTGCTTATTTAATATTCTCTTTCCTTAGATTTATTTAATTGATTTTGTTTCAGCTATTCCAATCTAATTTGATAAGAGGAATTGTTATTCCCTTTCTTTGGAATCAAAATCAATTAAGGCAAGCCCTACTTGGTTTAATTTAAAATCTATTAGAATTAGAACCATTGTAATTGAGTACTGGACATTGAACTTGGACATTCAATCATCTACTCTGACTTGGTTCTACCGGGCTGCTACAACGAAGGAGATAATCAGGTATTTTACATTTAATTGTAAATTCCTTTCTGTTTTGGTTTCTTTCAAGATTTGCCAGAAAAATCTTGTTGTATTGGTTATCTGAGGAGAGCCAGGAAAACTCAGAAGTGGGGTTTTTTTAATTGTGTAAGCCCACAGACAAAGACACAATTGTAAAGGTTTTGGGTGAACCTGTGAAAATCTATTTTGTTAGTGAATGCTAATATCCCCTGTGTGAGGATATTAAGAGTGGAGTAGCATTCTGTGTGGCTGTTGTTTAACAGTTGGTGAACACACAGGCGAACCACTATAATCCCTTGTGTTGTGGTTGAATGATTTATACTTCTAATCTTTAATTATTCATTTGTGGGATGTATGTATGGTGGTGAATGTTGTAATCATTTAATTCAAGCATTGTGGGAATTTTATAATAGTTTAAAATTTATTTTCTGCTATTCCTTTATCAGCTTGATATTCAATTTCCTTTAAAAGTTGTTCCAGCAAGGTTGCCCTGCCATTTTTATGGTGCATGGCTGTCCCTAGAACAATACATTTGTGATTACAATTTATTTCAATTCAGTTTGTATTTATTTTTGTATTCCTCTTTGGTTTGAGATTTGTTACAAAGATCTTTCTAGAAATAAGGTTGTCCTACCATAAACTCTGGTTTTTGGTGAAAGGTTGTCCTTAGAACAACATTTGTATCAACCTCTCAAGATCTAAATTTTGAGGTTGTTTTACTTTCCTGCATTGTGATTTACTTTGGCTATCATATTCTTTTTAATTCCGCTGTTATAAGTTTTATTTGGCATTGTCCTATTCACCCCCCCTCTAGGACATATAGCTAGGCCTTTTCACGCCTATCATGTGGTACTCTCCCTGCTTCTTCAGGGAAGCGATACATGTGCTTTTTCTCCCATTGCAACCCTCAACCATGTGCCCATGGAAAATGACTTCGATGCCCCTCCTTAACTAAATTTACAATGTATGCCACCCAAATCAACCCATGAGATCTTACCATGTGGTAATCTCAAATTCAGGCCATCCAAACCCTTTTTAACCTTAAACTTGACAAGAATTACTAGAAAACCAGGCTTGGGGGCTATAAATGACCCCATTCCCTTCTCATTTTAAGCATCTTGGAATTTAAAGACATTCTCATTTCTAAGCCTAACCCTTCCATCCCTCCACTAAGGAGAAGAAAAGTAATATGAAAGACTCGAGAATAGGTCGGCTCAGCCTAGCATAAATCTTAGTCACCTGAGTTACTAAAGTCTCGATCCAAGCCACTTGATCCAGTCCTTGCGACATGACCATTCACCCTACCATCCAATCCAAGATCAGCTTCATCTAGTCCTACGTAAGCATTGTGCAACATTCATTCCTCTCTCAACCCCCTGCTCCTCATATTATAGGCATAACATTTCATACATAGCATTTTTCACCCAGTCAACTTGAGTGTATGCTCTGTGGCTTACTGAGTCCCTCGAATCTTGTCCATCAACAACTCGGGTCAACTAGTTATTCCACTCGATAAGTGAGTTAGGGTAGATTTATTTAACTTGAGACATTGTTTAGTAGCAATGGTGCATTAAACATAGCATTCTACATACACTGCATACATAGTGCGCAAGAACTAATATTTAACAATTCAAGTAGTCTTGTGAAATAGAGACCGTACATTTGTACAGACAGAGTAGGTGCCTAACACCTTCCCTCTCTATAATTGCGGTCCCTTAACTGGAATTTTCGGTCGTAGATCAATGAGTCATTCTTAGGATCAAGAGCCTTTGGGTCCTTATTTCCTAAGTGTTTCTATAGGGTTTAGCCGATTGTGGAATCGAAGTAACTGGCTAGTGGTGACTCCGGTCAAATATATCACATGTACCCCCTCTTTCATCACTATAGACCACCAGATAACCACTCACGTGGGTGCAATTCGTTCCATAGGGATCCAACATCCACATAATGGCGACTCCCCTAGGGATGATGTGCTAGTCCCGCTAGTTGCGACCTAACTTGAAAAATAAGATTTCTTGAATTCTTAATAGCCAATAGTACTTGTGCACCTCCATCTACACTCAACATTCATTCCAGTCTTTTTTTTTTTTTTTTTTTTTTTTTAAAAAAAGGAAAAACCATTGCACCTCTCCGAGTTAGACATCTGTGAGCAAACCCACCCTTTTATAACATAATTTGTACCTGATCCTAAATAGCCATGACTAATCCTAAAGAGGAAAGTCATCTCTTCCTTGTTGTCAATCTACTAAAAGACCATCCTTAACAACAATGGCCAATACAAGTCATGCTAGCCACCTATATCCAGGAGTTAACACAAAGGGTGAAAGCAATGCAGGAGATGCTACTCTAATTCTTACAAGCCTAGTCTATAATGGTTAGCAACTAGATTGGCCCAACAATGCAGAAACAATTGTCAACTCTTGTATTCGAACCCACATCAAGCTCCATTCAACCCCAACCATTGGAATCTGTCCATGACATCCGACGACAACAAGCATAACCCTCAACCCCATGGCACTTCTTTCAATATCCTCCCACAAATAGTAGTCCGTCTTACATAATCCCTCAAGTGGGATTTCCAATAAATTTCTAACCAATCATGCAACCGAAATTTCTAATTAATTTCGAGCAGTAACAACTTCCCAACCGAAAGCCTAGGGAAAGCATTGGACGATGCCCACAACGAGGGTTAGTGTTGAGTCCAATTTAACCAAAAAGTAGTGGCGAATACCCAACAAGGGGACCACTTCCCAATGCCTCAGCCTCCCTCGATTGGGAGCACTTTTCAATATCAACAATTTTCCACAGCCGGAAACACATGCAATTACATTTCAACAAGCTCCCCCTAATGGGAGCCATAGGGTAGAAGAAATCGACCAATATTATGCTGAAGAAGTGGAGCACGCATTCCCATGAAGGATGCCGGTCCTTCAAACAAGCTGAACCGAAATGGATGAATTGTAAGAGCAAGTTCAAGCCGTGCAGAACCAACTTATAAGACAATAACGGGTAGATCTACCCTCCGTAAAATTTAGGGACCTACGTCCCTTCCTAGATGTGCAAGTACCTGACAACTTTGAGATATTTAAGTTCAATATAGCACACCTCAAGGCCTTTTGTAGATAACTAAATGTCGTGGCAGGCAACGATGGAGCTCTAATCTGCTTATTCCAGAAATCTCTAAAGGGCGATGCCTTAGACTGGTACATGATTGAACCCAAGGGTTGAAAATTTCAAGTGTAGGACTGCGATGTAGTAAGAACTTGGTAAGACCGATGTTAATCCACAAAGACATTACTGAGAAGATACTTAGAAATAATTGAGTTTGTCTAGGTTTTTAATCCATGGAAGTAGAAGGGTTTTAAAAACAATTAATAAAAGCAACTAAGGATCCATGAATCCCCAATCAATGAAATTTGAACTTAATTCATCTTCTCGACTTTATAACCCAAATAAAACTGGATTCCAATCTGTTCTAATTGGAAGATAACACAGTAATATCAATTATATACATCAAACACAGATTAGAAAAACCATAAATAAAAATGGATTCCAATCTCTTCTAATTGGAAGATAACACAGCAATATCAATTATATACATCAAACACAGATTAAAATAACCATATGCTTAATGTCTTATGAAGATCTTGGTAATTACATCGCAGGAAATTGAAAGCTTCTAATGTACCCAAATGTAACAACAAATCAATCAACTGTATAGATGGATTCCTTCCCCAATCTAAGAATTCAATCACGTCCAATAACAATTCAACATAAATAACCTAAAACTTTCATTGAAAATGAATTAAATATTAAATATCCATTGAAAGGTTCATTCCTTAGCCTTAGATAAAAAATTAGCCAAACATGACTAACATCTTAAACCAAAAGGAAAAAAGAAATACAGACTAAGGAGGATGAATTGAGGAAGAATGTCGCTAAAAGGAATACATCATAGGGAACCATATTGTTCAATGGACAACCCCTACATCACGGTGGGTCCTGTTGTCCGGTTGGACAACATGGATACCTCACGCATAATAGTGGGCCCAGGCACAGTGGTATTCGGGGCATGGATTGGGGAAACAGATTGGCTACTCCCCCGGACACCAACCTCGTGGCTGGTGGTCAGTGCTCTGTGGGCCCCACCATGATGTATGTGTTTCATCCATTCCGTTCATCCATTTTTATAGATCATTTTAGGGCTTTGTCCCAAAAATTAGAGGGATATAAATCTCAGGTGGACCACACCACATGAAAACAATATTGATTGGATATCCACCATTAAAATCCTCCTAAGGCCCACATTACTGTTTATTTGACATCCAATCTATTGATTAGGTCATATAAACCCAAATTAAGGGAAAAAACAAACATCAGCTTAATCCAAAACTTTTATAACCCCCAAAAAGTTTTTGATAGTTAACCATCATTCAACACTGTTTCCAGTAACATGGTGCACCTGAGATTTGGATATACCTCATTTTTGGTCTCATACCATAAAGTGATCTAGAAAAATATACGGACAGCATGGATGAAACACATACATCTAACCACCAGCCATTGGCCGGTGGCAAGGAGAGTAGCCAATCCGTTTCCGTGGATTGGGTACTACCCCATCAGTCCCTAGCTTGAGATGGAGGGTCTCGTTAGGGCTCCGTGAGTCAACTTGATGCATATGTTTAATCCATGCGGTCCATTGATTATTAAAGATCATTTTAGGGCATGAGCCCAAAAATAATAAGGCAGATAGAAGGCTCAAGAGGACCATGCCACGGGAAACAGTGGGGATTGAAAGCCCTCGTTGAACATTTTTTAGGGCCCCAAAATTTCTATATCAATCTGATATTTTTATGATTTCTTTTCATACATGTCTATGTATCCTTATGAACAGGTTAGTATCACATTGGGCTCTAGAAAACTTTCAACCGTAGGATGTTAATCCCCGTTGCTTCCTGTGGTGGGAGACGCGTATTGCGTCCTACCCTCGGGCCGGACCGTAATCCGACCAGGCAGGACTCTGTGGGGCCTACCATGATGTAAGTGTTTTATCCATGCCGTTCATCAATTTTATCAAATCATTTTAAGTTGTAATGCTAAAAATGAGGCAGGGCAAAAGATCCAGTGGACCACACCAAAGGAAGCTGCAGTGATAATGACACCCACCCTTGAAATCTTTTTAAGGGCGACTGTGTTGCTTTTTTACCAGCCTATTAATAAGGTCATGTAGACGTAGCCTATTAATAAGGTCATGTAGACGTGGATGAAGTGAAAACACAAATATAAGCTTGATCTGAAACTTCCCCAGCTCCCAAGAAGTTTTTAATGGTGGATGTTCAATCCCCACTTTGTGGTCCACTTAAGACTTGGACCTGCCCATTTTTTGGTTCCTAACTGAAAATGATTTGAGAAAAACGATTAACAGCGTGGGTAAAACACTTACATCACGGTGGGCTCCACAGAGCCCTGCCTGGACAGATTACGGTCCGGGCTGGGTAGGACGCAATCCGCGCCTGTGGTTGGGTGCTTTCCGTCCGCTTCGTTTTCTATTTTTGGGCTCGTGTTTTAAAATAATCTTTCAACGTATATGGCAGCCTGGATAAAATATATACATCACGGTGGGAGGGACCGAACCCTGACATGACCGTCCGTCTCAAGCGAATTCCTGGTGGGGGTAGTACCCAATCCGCACCCTTTATCAAGAACTGTGAGACCCTGCAACAGGTTGGTGGCAATAAATGCTGATATTTATGTTTTCCTCTCGGTCAGGTCTGCTATGACCGTGACAACAGATGGGATATAAACATCACAGTGGGCCCCACCTACGTCCTTACTCTTATTGACCTTATGTACTGGTTAGATCGCAAAAAACATTACAAAGGGCTAAGGAAAGTTTCAACGGTGGGTGTCATCATCTCACTGAGATCTGCCTCATTTTTAGGTTCGTGCCTGAACGAGCTGGGAGAAAATGGATGGACGGTCTGGGTATATAAGACACATACATCGAGATGGCCAATCACCACCGTTTTCATCATTGTGGCCCACAAGACTATAGATGGAGCAGATATTTGAGTTTTCCCCTACACCCAGGCATGTGTGCAACGTGGTCAACAGGTTGGATTGGCAGATAAAATCACAGCGGGCCCACAGATGATTCAACGGTGGACAGAAGTCCACCGCTGTTTCCGGTGGTGGAGCTGGTGACTAGAGGTGGGCATTGAGTCGAAGTGGATCGGATTGGGTCCAACTCGACTTAGTCCAAAATTTTCAATGCATTGGCACGAATTCAATCCAATCGGGACTAAGTCCGGGTTCTCTGAGTCGATCCGATCTGTTGCACTGCTAGCCTGACCGAACTGTATCCTTCTTGGTTAGCAAAACCAAGTCGGATCAGGTTGGGTTTGGTTTGGATCGAATTTTCGTTTTTTTGAAAAATTTAAAAAATAATTTTAAAAAATGATTTTCACCGGTAAAAAATTCGTAGGGCCCACCATAACATTTATTTTCCATCCAATCTGTTAATAAGGTCATAACTACATAGATAAAGAGGAAAAACAAATTACATATTGATCCAAAATTTCTGTGACCCATAAAAGAGTTTCAATGGTAGACATTCAACCGCCACTGCTTTTTGCAGTGTGGTCCACTTGATCTTTAGATCCATCTTATTTTTCGAATCAAGCCTTAAGACAAGCCCGCCAAATAGATGGATGGTTTGGCTATAACACATACCTCATGATGGGACCCACGGAACTTGCTGATGTTTATACTCCTTGTGCATTGTACAACTGCCCATCCGCTTCACGTCAACACACGAGTGTGGTGTCAGACTGCCAGTGTCAAGAGTCCGGTGCTCGAGGCACATAGAGGAGACGTATTAGCTACTCCCCCTGCCACCACCCAATGGCTGGTGGTCGGCGCTTTGTGGACCCCACCATGATGTATTTATTTAATTCATATTGTCCATCTATTTTTCTAGATCATTTTATGGTATTAAACAAAAAATGAGGTATATCCCAATTTCAAGTGGACAACATTACAGAAAATAGTATTGAATGAACATTGTGCGGATCAGATCGGATCGGCTTGGATTGGCCACTGATCCGAACTCGACTTCATGTATGGTTGGATCTGAGTGGGCGTACTTGATCCGACCCGATCCTGGCCTTTGGTTCAGATCGGATCGGGTCGGATTCTGCCCCGCTCTAGACTGATGGTCACCATACGGTATGGTGACCAAGGTTATATTGGTGTTTTCACTTCATCCAGGTCTATGTGAAAAGGTAGGGAGCGGATTAGGTGTTACCGGGTAACAGCTCAGTGGATGTTACCCCTACCATGGGGCCCACCTTGATGATGTGTTGTAAATTCACACCGTCCATCCATTTCTCTGGCCCATTTTAGGACGGGTTACCAAACAAAGGAAACAGTGGTGATTGAGTGCCTCACCATTAAAAAATCCAAAAGGTTTTCGTAATGTTTATTTGCAATCCAAGTTGTTGATAATGTCAAGAAGATCTAGATGAAGGGATAATAGAAATATAATATTGATCCAAAAGTTTGGTGGCCCACAAAATGTTTTTAATGTTTATTCATCACTATTTCTATTAATATGGTCCAACTGAGATTTTGATCTTCTTATAATTTGCGATAAAATGAGATGGAAAAACAGATGGACAGCTTGGATATGCAAAAAATATATCAAGGTGAGCTCCACACGGTAGCGGTAACACCCACTGAGTTGTTACCCGAGTAACAGGTAATCCGCTCCCAAAGTTAGATGGCATATGAGCATCACGGTGGGTCCCACAGTAGCTTGCAACGGTGGTTGCTGTTTGCTGCAGTGGGGTCCACTAAAGCTGGGATCTGCCACCCCCCAACGTCCAGGTCCAGTGGACCCTATGGACGGGATGAATGTCCAACACATCATGGCAGTAGGCTCCTCATAGGTTTAACGGCGGGTGCTTAATCACCTCTGTTTCCAGCAGTGGGGCCCACAGAATTTCTAGATCAAGCCGTTATTTGTGTGGGCCCTTCTCCCACACTTGAGTGAACTTAACAACAGGTTTGATGGTCATTACGCACTGTGGTGGCCCCATATATAAGGCGGTCCAGCGGAGATGCTCGATCA